>OU565291.1:7941344-9141344 GCA_913789915.3 Sphecodes monilicornis | reverse complement strand
GTGGTGGTTTCAGTCAGGAAAAAATGTTTTTAATGTTTTAACAGACGTATCGATTTGTAAGATTTTCCAGCAAAAAAGTGGCTTCAGTCAGTTTCCCAGTGGCTGTAACATGCAAAAATATCTTGGATAAAAATAAACGATAGGCGGCAAAAGTAGATGCTACAAGCTTTGAAATAAGGCTAGGTATATTGTTGTACTATTTTTTTTAACGAAATTATATATAATTCAAATATCGACAATTTCTCGAGAATGGGAAAGTTAGTGTTCAAATACTTTTTGGAACCACTATGTACTCCCCTGCAGAACGCGCAAATATTTTTTACTGATTGTGCGTGCCACACAACAACGGGGCTCTCTGATTTTAACGAAATGGGTAGTTCTTGGGAAATGGAGTTTTATAATTGTTTACGATTTTAATCTCTTGCATTCCAATATTGAGATATACTCGTGATGTAGGGTTTCATTCTAGGGGTTGAATGGAACTGTTAAAATTTTCGATTACTGCGGATTTATATGTAAAACAAAAGTTTTCTACGTAAATAGCAAAAAGTGGAAAATAAATACAAACCTGTTTATTTTCGTAACCATTAACCAATTTTGTCATACGCGCATAAAACCCGCAGTTTCGTAATGAAATAACTGTAATTACATATGACGTATTAACTGAAACGTTTTTTGCGTACATTTTTGTGTAAATAAGAAACTCATACTTTTCTTAAATGTAGAAACAGCTCTACTAAAATAGGAACATTTATTTTGCTTTGGAAAAGTTAGATTCTGATAGTCAGGTCTCCTAAAAATGTTCTAGAGTAGATTTAAATGTTCAATTCGATGAAATCATATAAAAACCACAATGTGCTTTTTGTATATTTATCTTTCTTTCAATTCTTTTAGTGATATCGATTAAAAAATATTTCTAACTTGTATACTTTACCATTGTAACTAACACCTGTTAAAAACGTACGTTCTTCCAGAGATTTTACAACAAAGTTGAAGTGCTAATGTGCAAAGTGAGCTTAAAACAAAAAATAAATTATTTAAAAGTTAAAAGATCGGTAAATAATTTTTACGTATTAATGTTAGGCGTTTCATTCGAGTCCCATTTCTTGCTGAATTTGTTTGTAAATTAGAATGAGATAGTACCCTTTATTGTTAATTATCAATGGTCAATCGTTAGAATATATACGATTAAAGTGAAATGTACAATTCCTTTTTCTTCTTGCAAATTACTGTGATTATGCTTAAATGATTATGAAAGATGTTATGCGGCCAGGAGATGCAGTTGAACATTCTTTATAAAAAAAGTATGAATGTTGAAACATTAATCGTTATGTTGAACCTTTTCTGTAAGGAATAAAACCGAACGTCTTACAATTAGTGCGACAGTAATGGTGTCTTGGAATTATTTAAATCGAAATATCTCCTAAACGAATAATTTTTCAATATAAATAGGTTGGTTTACACTTTTGTATAAAGAATGTGCAACTGCATCGATTGATGTATTAAAAAGTATATAATTCCATTTAAAGAAACCAAGATGACCTTCACATGACCTTCAATTAACGCGTTCACGACGAATAAACTAATAACACCAAATTATGCCCCACTCACCAGTTAATTCTCATCTGGAACATTTTTCGGTAGGTCTAACAATAGCGAAGAAATCAAGATGTCAGAATCGGGTGAGACACTCGGTATATGTTACAATTGTATATGCGATGAAGAACTATAAACTTGAGAAGATACTATGTTACTACTTTAAAATGATTATACATATAGCGTGTGGTCAAAAACGGAGTAAATTTGAATTAAATACATTATATGTTCATGTCTACACACGAGCAAATTTATAAACATGTATGTTCAAACGTAAATAATCTTTAATCTTCTGTGAATAATGATTTATCGCCTACTTCATAAAGCGAAGATAACTGATAAGAATTTAAAACTGGAGTGTGGAGAATCTCACGTGTTTAATTATCCATATATTTCTACCTTGAATGATGCACGTTTAAATATTGTGGAAATACACAAATTTTTCAAAAATTTCAACCCAATTAAAAGCATTGTTAAAACTGAATCGAACTACAACTATTTTGTGCAATTAAAAACGTTGGTTGAATAAATGATGTACAAAATGGATGTTGACAAAATTGCAATTGGTAAACATTACATGAGAGAATAAAAAAGGCAGTTTTTAAAACTTTTTTATTTGAGCCCCTAATGAAAATTCAAGATGTGTATACATATACTGAAAATTTCATCGAAATCAAGTAACACAAAATTATTTTTTACAAAAATAATAGATTTCAAATAATTTTATTATGTAATTTTAGAGGAAAATTGTATATTTTTAAAATTATTATTAATTTTTCCCTCAAGAAAATTTTATTTCTTAGGAAAAATTGAATTTTTTTTTTAAAGGGAAATAATTTATTATTGGTTTTTTAACACGCGAGCTGCAAGCGGTTGAAAATGGTGAAAATCGCAGTTTTTCACGAATATTGGTCAGCTTCTGCTTAAAATCCACAAATTCTTACATATTTCGAGGCGTGTCATTTTTTTCTGCGCCAACCAGTTTTGGATGAAACTTTCATCAGGTTTATAACATAGGTCTACAAGGCACATATTTCATATTTTCATTACTTGCTAAAATAAAAAAGTTTTAAAAAGTGCCCTTTTTATTTTTTCAGGTAATTCCTACAAATTGCAATATTTTCTAAATCTTTTTTGCACTCCATTTAGTAAAGCAATGTTTCGACTTGCTCAAAAACATTAAAGTCGTTTGGTCCTATTTGAAAAAAATTATTCCAATTTAAAGGGCGTTTGAATACTTTCGATGGCCACTGCTGTATTTCTAGCCAAAAGAACTCTGAACAGAATTTTCATAATTTAGAATATTCCCGCGTCGTTCATGAAAGCCACCCTAACCTACTCCCCATTCCAAAAACAGTATCACATGTACACATTTCGAAAACTAGCTTGAAGCACATCAACAAGAATAGTCGAAATAGTAAATCTCCAGTGAAAATAACGGCTATTTCGCAAATCTTTCTCCGAATAACAGAACCGTTTCTCTAGAACAACATTACGAGACGGAGTCAGAGCCTCCTCGTTCGCGAACTAAACCATTCGAAAAACAGTGTCACGTAACGCGTGACAACACGCGAGACTCTCAGCGTGTGTATACACACGATTTCCACACCTGATCGGTGTGTTGCACGACGAAACTTACTGTTGTTATCGAGCATTGGTTTCGACGATTCAAAAGCACGCGAGAATTCAGCCAAAAACCGCGCCGAGCCCGCAAGGTCATCCTCGAGCATCCTCGCGTCAAAAGAGACGTCCACGCGCAACGAACACGCAACACGCACACACACTCACATCCGAGTCCCTTTTGTCCGTTTCCATCGTGGCGACTCTCTGCTCCATTGGCTTGCCGGCGCGGCTAACGTAAACAAGCGTCGTCGATCGTGTACCGGTTACCCGTAATCCGCCTAATCTACGCGAGTATCGTAACCACAGATAATAATAATGGAATAGTGGATACGCACAGGGGAAAGCCAGAGAATCCGATTGTCACCGTAACGATATGAACTGCCGTTATTGTCGACGCGTAAGATACGTTACCGGTTAACTTTCCTATGAAAGATCGCAGAGTTGTAGACTGTTCGATGCACTTTTTCACAATGGATCGTTAAGAACACGCGAGACTCGCTTCCCGCGAGCGTACGCGCGCGCGCGCGATACGGAGTTTATTCAACGGGCCGAGATAAGCACGAAAATGCGAATGGTTTGCACACTCTGTAACAACCCGATCGTTTTCGTACCGTCGCGCAGGAACATCGGAACTGGACTGCACGAAGGGATCCCTGTCTGGCGGACGGAGGAGGTGGAGACTGGTTTGCACCGACGCCGCGACTGCGCCGTGGCGCTGCCCTCGACGGTCAGCGTATCGCCAACACGGATCAGCTGATTCTTGACGTATTTTCGGGGAACCGGAAACGGAGCATCACCGTGCAAATATACCGTCCGCCACAGTAATATTGGAACACGTTTAAAGAGGCAAATAGCTGCCTCTTTGAAAAGTGTGTACCTAAAATGTGTCGCATTAAGTAAACTACTTTGTTCATAACATATACAGTATTTTCTGAATAACGATTTATATTTTTTTATTTGTTAGTTTTATTTCTTCTTGACCTGCAATACTTAACACATCTTGAAATTTAAAGTTTCAATCTAAACGTCATATTGTACCTACTTTTTACGCATGACAAGTATACTCGTCATAATACAAAACCTTGCCATTTCTTCATGACAAGTATACTCGTCAAAATCAGCTAACTAGTTCAAAAAAAAAGATAACTTCTTTATTATTGGATCATATGACATGAATTTATTTTAGGAAATTTGGACAATTATAGTTTACTACATGACGTGAAGAAGGAATTTTGAAAACATAGCAATTTGTTCGAATTGTAGAGAAAATGCTAAGGCGTTTTTTACAACCTTTTTTTATGTAAGCGTATATTGAAAATATATATTTTTGGTCGTTTGATGATTAAAAATGATAACATTAAATTTGTTTAGATTTTCTGTTATTTTTCTTATAACAGATGCTTTAATAAGGAAATTTATTCGCTCGTTTTCCATGAATGCATTCTAATAGTTTCAATAATTGTCAAATAAAAAACCGGTCGTTTGAGTGTGGTAAGTCTTGTATTAAAGATAGTTATACATATAATAATTTATGAGAGAATTCTTTATGGAACAATATGTATTTTACACATAGTAAAGAAAATCGAGTGGGTTTTGTAGGTCCATTTTAGTGTTGTATCATGGAACAGACTAAGTACTTGAAGAAAGACTTCGAATACTATAAGGAATGTAATAATGAATAACTCTATTTTAAAATGTTTTTAGAGCAATAATAAATTAATCATTTTCTTAATAATTTTCATTACGAATTTAAATCCAATATTTTCATTTTGAATATCGAATAATATTTATTAAAGAAATTATTTGTAATGATTGTGCACAAGTTATCTTAATTACTCTAAGATTAATTTATAATGTACCTGAAGGTTCTTTTATTCTCCACGTTCCAATTGTTGTATCAAACAATTTTTTATATTCATTGATCTGATTTTATTAAGGTTTTCTCGTTGATATTTTACTGGCATTATTTTGTGGAATCTTCGATGATGATTGATGTGAAATCTTTGCTGTTACTAGAAAGTATAGTCCTTATTAATAGACAACGAATTTTACGCATTTTTGACAAAAATGAGTAGACGTAATTTAAGACAGTAGAAACATTAGAAGAATGTAAAAATACTGTTATATTATTTTCAACCTATTAAACATACTAAGAAAGAAAATAAATTTCTATTTTACTCCAGTTTGTTACAATTCAGCTAGAAAATTTTCAATTTCCATAAAGGTCCGCTGTCTACATATTAGTATCTAATTCGCCCCACAAAATTATAGTTGAACTGACATCTGACAACCAATATTTTCAATGAACATTCTAATAAAGTATTAGTGTGATCCATTTGTATTCCTTTTCAAAAATGAATCAAAGCATATAATCACTATCGTTCGAATAGTAACAGTAATTTATGCATACATATGACTTTCACATATTCCATAAGAGAAAAAACCATACGGTGTTTAAAAATATTGAATGCACAAAAGTAATGGATGATTAAAATAACAAATCTGTTAATCATCTATATAATCACCACCATTTTCTACAATCATTTCCCAACGTTTTACAAGCTAGTAGATATCTTTTTCGTAACCACTGCGTGATCCAAAGAAAGTTTTGAAGTCTCTGAAAATCCCGTACGAACTTTTGCAATCATCCAATAATTCTCCCTTCACAATTCATTAACCCTTATACGCGCCTCAAAAGTAGTTCCACAAAAGATCGTAGGATAATAAAATTTCCTCATTTTTGCCTTACACTTTGAATCAATAAATTATATTTCATTTATACTATTACATTTCAAAGAACCACATCTGACAACACAAACAGGAAGGATTCAAACGTTTTACAGTATTTAAAAACAAAGCAAGACGAATTTTCTCTCCGAAAAATGTACGAGGTTTAAAACAAGCAGCCTGAAACATCTCGTACCTTACAAACACAAATGAAGATGCCGTAATTAACAGTGGTACAGGGAAAAAGCGTTACCCAAAAGGCCAATTAAAAACACTTTTCTCGCGAACGATGACAAAAGTGGTGCACTAGATAAATTGCCTCGAATAAAGATTTGGCACGCGTCCAAGATACGGCCATATAATACCGGCCGGATTATCTGATCTTGACATCTCTGACGATAATGTGCAGAATAAAACGCTCGAAGAATTTACACCCGCCGATTTCTGGGTCCGTCCTCGGTCCGGGTGTGCAGCTACCTCGGACAAAATTATAACTTTATACCAAAGGGAATGGTCGCGGCGTCTCGTTGAGCTGGAGAAGTTGGTGGATTTGAGGCTCCCCGGGTTCAGGAAGGCCCGTAACTTCTTGCAGACATAAAGTAGCGTGCGCCAAGTCGTCTGCTCAACGAGACGGCCACGAGAAGGAAA
The DNA here is from genome assembly GCA_913789915.3 of Sphecodes monilicornis. Lineage (NCBI taxonomy): Eukaryota > Metazoa > Arthropoda > Insecta > Hymenoptera > Halictidae > Sphecodes > Sphecodes monilicornis. Next base: position 9,134,750 of record OU565291.1, on the reverse strand, counting down.
GCCAAAAAACGAGGACAGGAGGATTGTAGGAGGAAGCGTGTTCGTAACACTCGGACGAGAAGAGGAACGGCACGAGCCAGCACCTCTTCTCAGCTGGAGGTTCCCATGGACCCCATACGTCGACGGGGAGTATCAGACGCCATGATAATCGAGTCGAAATCGGACAAACTGCACCGAGAAAAAAATCAATGAACTCACAAAGGAAGGATCCGAGGTGGTCATTTGTGATTTTGATGTACTTTTTTCGCGGTGGTAGTATTTATACATGTTTCAGAGAGGGGAAACTTATGGTGACAATATTATATCTGCAGATACATGCGAACATTGGTATAAGTCTTTTAGAAAGGGAGATTTTGACATATCTAACAAGAAACACAGTGGAAAACTCTCAGACTTAAAAAAAAACAAACGAATTGTTATTTTTCTTCAAGAGAGACTCTGGTAAATCGACCAATTAGCTTGCAAAGCAGTTGGGGACAAGCAAAGTTGCTATTTGTAATCGATTAAAACAATTGGGCAAGATGCAAAAATTCATTTTAACAAAACATCCGCAGAACTTTCTGAACAACCTAATATTTTAAGTGCCGCGTCTGCCAAAAATAGGAATCGGAATTAGTTGTTTAGATGTATGAACTTTTGCATTAATGTATCGAGTGTAGCAAATTTTCTTAGGACCTGCTAAATGCAAGAAGGTCGGAAGAGTACTCTCGACATCATAAATCTGAACATTTCAACTTTCACAGTAACACCTCGATTATCCGAACTAAACAGGGAAACGTAACTGTTCGAATATTACAATAGTTACTAGATTATAATGCTAGAAAGAATTTTTATTAATTTATACGATAAATAGTATTGAATATAGATCGCCTTAGATTGAGCTACTTACATCTGAAGCATATTGGCATACTTTTGTAGTTCATTTAATACATCGCTTTGATTTTATGGTATTTCCAAGGCTGCTAGCTGGGCACTCAAACCGCTAAGAACAATTGTTAGTTACTTGATAATGGAGATGTTGAAATGTACGATTCGATACACGACCGGTCATTTCATTAATCGATATGTTAGAAGTGCCAAAGAGCATTGCAATGTAACGCAAAAAACCTAAGTAATCGTTTGCCATATGCGTTTACGACTAACCGTACCACAACCGGACAAATGATCGATTTCACATTTTTTATTTCATAATTATTGAACTTCGAAACATGCTTCCATTGCAAATTATTAAATAAAACGTAAGTAAACAAACGTATTGTTAGAAAAATTGTGAGAAATTTAAATTAATTCAATTTTGTAATTTTTATAAAACAATGTATACCAGTCGCATGTTGTGCTCGGTGCGGTTAGTATTAATCGTGTGATGCAAATGTTACAAATGAAGTACTGATTATCCAAACAATTGAATAACAATGAATCTTTATTTTCCGTAACCTTCTCGAAAAATGTAGAGTCCCGTCTAACAGATGCTAAAATCGGTTTATCGTTGAGACTTGTAAAATTCGACTGCATCGCGAATATTACACTGGCAGCCATATTTGCGAATACAACTTCCACTTGGTGTATGCATTAATTCAACGACATTCATAAAAGCCACTTAGGGAATCGGTAATTTTAATTTGTACTTGTCAAAGAAAAATACGGATATCGAAAAGTATATGCATGTACCAAAAAATCCGATGTTTAGCAACAATACTTTTATACAAAACCGCAGAGTCATCTCGGATCGCGTGCCATAAAAAACAATCGCGGGACCAAAATATGGGAAACTCTGGCGACGGATCCACAGATTTGCTGGCTCCGCATCGACATAAAACTGTATGAGTATAAAAAATTCAATCGATATTCCGATAGGCGTCCCGTTAAATTCGAATAAAACTGGCAGGCGAGTGGCGACCATGGACCGAGAGAGACGTATAGTCGGGATCAGCGCAAAAATCGCTCTACAATTAATTAAAACAGGATAAATCGCAGAAAGGGGACCAATTTATATGGTCGCGGTGGTGAACTGGTCGACTACCAAGCGAATCCCAGCCGATCAGGTATCCGCGATTTTTACGGCTGGTAAATCGGTCTCGGTACCGCTCCCTCGGAACCGGCGAGGAAGACGTTAATCGAGGCAATTTCGCCTTTCGTGCCGGCGTGCGAATGGCAGCTGCGAATATTTACATTTGCGTTAATTCGTTCTTCCTCTCCTCGAGCCAAGCCGAACTGAGCAGAGTCGAGCCTGACGAGTTCGAACTCGTCAGACGCCATTTATCTTCTCTCCCGCGTTCTGCGCTTCACCTACCAACTGACAAGTGGGTCTTGAAAATCGGCTTCCATAAGATCTAGCTTTCATTGTCTAGTTAAATGCAAAATTTTAAAAATGTATGCTAGATACACATACAGTGACTCACAGTAATATTCGGGCACTTTTAACACTAAACCTACTGAGTATTCAAATTGATTATAATATTGAATTTATTTAGACGTTGCGTGATTTTGAGTATAGCATATGCTTGAATAAAGAAACCTATTGAATCTATTCCCATGATGCACCTTTACAACTTTAATAATTGTAAAATAAAATATCTAAAACAGGTCATTTGACCGGCTATGGTAGGTTTAGTGTTACAAAGGCGACAACCTTTTTAAGATTGGATCATACGACTACAATTTTTTGCAAAAGTTAGTTTACTACGTGACGTGAAAAAGAAATTTCGAAAAAATTTCAATTGGTCGAATTTGCAGAAAATAGTAAACGTTGCTTTTTACGACTGTAATACATATGCAGGTCTGTATCGAAAATGTAAAAAATACATTTTGTAGATCTGTGTAAATTATAAATGGAAATTTCATCGAAATCGGTCAACGCTGCAATGAACTACAAACAGTTAAAGACGGTGAAAATTAAAGTTTTTTAATGTCTGCCGTTTTAACTGATACTACTAAATTTTTTAAATGTCGTTGTAAAGCTTCAATCTTTAAATTCGTGGTGATTTCAAACACGAAAAAAATTTTTTAAATTTTCATAGACGTTTGAATGTAAGCACTTTCGAGAAAAAACGCGTGTTCAGTTTCTTGTCCAGTACATCAATAAAAAAATCCTAGAATTATATGAACGATGGATTATGAAATTAGAGGTTTCTAGCTTTAAAATGAGTTCAAATTGATTGTCATACGATCATTCTTTACGAAATTATCACAGTTGTGTGATAATACAAGTAGTATTCAAATACAAAAATCGAATTTTACAAGTTTCTAGACAAGAAGACCTCCTTAACGGTTTCCCTCCCTTTCCCCTGCTCTTTTTGCTTGATTCCACCCCCTTTCCCTTTTCACGTGACAGACGCGCCACACGCGAGAGAAGCAACGTTATGCTTATAGCAAGCATTATTTTTAGCAGTCGCTGGAAGGGGCATCGTTGTCGCCCGTCTCATTCGCCAGACTCTAAAGCCCTCGGATCAACTGAACAGGTTCTATCAATGTTTGTCATTGCCAGAGCAAATTTAGCCGGACATTGGACATGGTGGTGTCCGACAATTGAAGTTTGGGCGCGCTGTGAAAGGTCACAATTGAAAGCTGATGATCGAACATGACATTTTGCTTTAATGGCGGCTCTTCCCAACTCGGGAAAATTGTTAATTGGAATTCGGCTTGGGTTTTATAGAGGCAATTAGTGTCGAAGCTTTATTTGCTTGCTTAATGTCCTTTGTGAATTCTCTATGGACTGCGGCTTTCTGTGATTTTATAGCAATTAACCTGCTGAATAAAGATCAGTTTAAATTTAATAATGTTGGACATATGTTTACAAATATTCGTGGTGAAGTAGTGAGTCTATGTTTAATATTTTTTTGATGTACTTAGTCTTTAAAAAAACGAATTTTTATAAACATTCGGAGTCTAATTGTGAGATTCATGTTATTATTGGCATTTTGTCAGGGTAACTAACGATGTTGTGATAAAATCCAAAAATACTTTAATTATACATTGAATGGCTGAATGTATTTTAATTATGCAAAGAGAGTTTTTTTTAACACTATCCATTAATAGGATTTTTAATCAAATCTTTGTATACTGACGATCTAGCACAGGCCTGGCCAACATACGGCCTGCCGAGCTATTTTATATTTCTATTGACTATTTCGTTTCTGGTTGTATGTATACAAAACATATTAAATAGATGAAAATTTGCATGTGTCATTGTTATAATGCGCAAGTGCGACTACGAACTCCAGTTCTATATTTGATATCTACGGACGCCAAATGTTACTGAAAGAATCGGTTTCATTAAGCAACCATCGGTCAGCAATCAACACCATTTTCCGCTGTTAAATAACTTCCCAAAAAACCAACCTAAGAATTTCTCGAAATTTGCTAATGAAATAAAGAAACTTATAACTGCATTTGGTAGTCGTTTCGCAAGAATTAGCAAAATATGATAAAATATTTGAAATATTTTCATGCCCATTTCATGTTGACAAATTTTTGCGTCCACATCAAAAATTAATTTTTACAATAATTATATTACATCCGGGAGATATTCCAACTTAAGATATTTTGAACAACGAGTTGTAAGTGCTTTTGGATCCACATATGTTTGTGAAACATTTTTTTCGAAGATGAAATTTACAATGAGTTCATCACGCGTTTCATTAACTGATGCCAATTTAGAAAACCAGCTAAGATGTGCAACGTCGAACATAAATGTAGATTTACAAAAATTAAGTGAAAGAAAGGATGAACAAATATCTCATTAATTAAGACTTAAAAGCATGTTTACCTAAAGTGCGGCCCGCTGTAACGTTACGTATCATCAAAATGGCTCGTGAAACCATTTGGGTTGGCCAGGCCTGATCTAGTAGAAGAATATATAAAATTGTTGATACGTGCACATGTTAACAATTATAAAATACAAACGCGATATTTAAAGATCTGTGAATTTAGTAAAAATAAAATTCAATTGTTCAGAAATTAGTGGTTTTCGCATGAATAACCATTAATACTTTATTAATTTCCCTCATCGAGGTCTATCGGTCGGGTTAAAGTGTACCCGCACTTCCAGAAAGCTTTTGTATGCCATCCTCCAGGTACCGTACTATCCTCAAGAATCCTATTATGCATTGGAATAAATGCTTATCGAATTACTCTCAATGATAATTCTCAGAAGGTTGCGCCTCAATCTTATCATGGAAAGACATTCCTTTTTGTCATCCTTCGACTCAGCAATTTAAGCAGTTACAACAAAAACTAATAGATAAAATACGAAACTATGCAGACATTAAACGAATTGTAGCATGTTATCTCATTATTTTCCACTTATCAAAATTACCAACAGAGAGAATACATTTACATTTAATTTCTGTTTCCTAGAATTGTCTTGAAATGTTTTTATTTTGCATGAAGACCTACAGTTTAGTCATAGGTTTTAATTATAATAACAAACTTTCCTCAACCCTTTATGCTCGTGCACTTTGAAGTATCACTTTGATTAAAATGCTGCTCTGAATAAAATATACTTTCATACTTTCTTAACTCTTCAGGGATGACGTCTGTGTATTAACTATAATAATTCTGATACAGTTACATAACCTATCAAACAAGGTCTCATTACTAAGTATACACTCTTTCACTCATTAGTGCGTAATTTATGGAATTGAATATCATTGATCGATTGACTAGTAAAAGTATGTTACACTCCGTGAAGTTTACAAAAAGACTTAAAAACACTTCCTTGCTCAATGTACCTGTGAACGAATCGGCTAGTATAACATACGTCCTTCTTTCACTTTAAAAAAATTTTATTTACTACATTAGCTGATACTCTCATTGCTGCAGCAATGAATTATTTTTATGATTTCCTATAAATTTGCTAAAGTTTATCGTCCTTCTGAACACCTATTTAATTATGAGGAAATATCAAATATCTGAATCGTCAACTGATTACGGTAACATCGACTGAGAAATCAGAGTTTGATGAGAAATCAGTTTAAGTTAGAGTATCATTGCATTTGTGCCTCGATAATTCTGCAAGCAATTCACGCTCAGCGTGTATATTATTGAAATACTTCAATTTCAAGACCCAAAGGGTTCAAACCCCGGATCCCACCGTGTCGATGAGACCATACACGATAAACCTATTAATAACCGTGTTTAAAAATAGTCCTCGAGTGCTCCTATTTTAAATCACTGGATCCACTCGTATCGCGGCCTCCTCTTTTTGCATGCCCTCCAATCGCCGCGCAAAAGACAACAAGAACAACCGAATGAGAGAACCCTCGGGCGGCGTGAGAGCCGCCAAATAAAACATATTCTCCGGTAAAAGCGGTTTTAAAGTCATATCGCGCAAGAAACACGGCAAAAAAACCAGCGGGCAAATCGCTGGGCCGGATCGATCGACTCCGAAGCCGATAAACCAAAAACGAAACAGCGAAGCTTCGCAGAACGCGCAGCGCCGCGCCGCGCCGCATCGCGTCGATGCGCTTGATAAATGGCGCTTGGACCGTGTAAGATGAATCCTCCTCTCGTCCCGGAGTTCTGCAATTTCTGAAGATTGCTCCCTGCAATCTCCTCTGGGGCTGGTAACGCGGAAAGTGGCGAGCATAATGGCGGCCGCATGCGAAAATATGTTTACTCCGCGACACACCGCGCGCGTGTCCCCCTCGAAAACGCAAGAGACGCGTCTAGCAACTTCCATCTCGCAGGAGAAAAGAGTTTCCGAGTCGAAATGCCGAGCCACTTACAACTTCGACACGGGACAAGCGGGCTCGTTCGACGGGGGCAGGATACCTTACGTACAGTCGGGTAGCTCGGCTACCTCGGGTGAAATACTCGCTGGGTATTTACCCTTTCTCGCACCGTTTCGTACGCGAACGCGAGTCGGGTTTTATTGTGCCTCTTTGTGCTCTCTCGCGGCGAAAAGCATAAGCCACGCCGAATAACAAAACGTCTTGAACGCTTTCACGAACTACGCCGGTTCTTTCCGACGTAACTGAATATCTGACCCAGCCTCGGCTTACTTGTAACGGATCCTTAGCAGACGGGTTAATAAATGCACGACGGCGCAACAAGGTATACATACAATATACAGGGTGTTCGCGCTATCACTAGCCAGCGTTTTTCTTGTAAACAGTAAATATTAGAAAAAAATGAAAGAGAAAAAAGTAGTACTGTTTTCTATGCTCAACACAATGGCATATCTAATTTTTTTGTGCTTATACTATTTTGTAAGATATGAAGGTGACCTTCAATTTTTTAAATGGAAAGCTGTATTTTTTTTGATATCACATGAAAGCGTGTGTCTAGACGAATTCATCCGTATATTGCACAGTGACCTTCAAGGTCATGCAAGGTCAGATATGGAAGAAACATTTTGAATATTTCATACCAATGTGTTTACAAGTATTCTTTATTGGTGAGGCTACAGTAAATGTTCAATATGACTTCCTTGTGCATGAATGCACATTTCAACTCTATTAATTACATTTTTGGTGGCTTCCTCCATAAATGCGTACCATATTCGACTTCTCGTCCCTCGAATAATAATTCATTACTATGCGATATTACTAATCGGTGTCGGAAATAATCCTGAAATGTCTCATCATAGAAGAAACTAGAAGTACACACTCTAATTGTTAATGACAACATCATCTGATTCGTATGAATAAGGAATACTTGTAAACACATTGGTATGAAATATTCAAAATGTTTTTTCCATTTCTGACCTTGCATGGCCTTGAAGGTCACTGTGCAGTATACGGATGAATTCTTCTAGACACACGCTTTCATGTGATATAAAAAAATGTACAGACAAAAATTACATACGATTTTACATACCATTGTATTGCGCATAAAAAACAGTACTACTTTTTCCTCTCATTTTTTTCTAATATTTACTATTTACAAGAAAAACGCTGGCTAGTGATAGCGCGAACACCCTGTAGAATGAGGAGCAAAGTAAAACCAGTGAAACCATTTTTTTTTTAAATCATGGGTAGTGTGCGGTATGACTCACACAAAATTATGAATTCAGATTTTAAGCAGTGGGAAGGAGGGGGGCAGAGAATCCTGAATTTAAAATTCTAATGGCGGATCTTTATTAGTTTTTGAGATATTAATGGAAAACTGTCTATAGGATACATTCAATTCTGTCATATCATGGATGTACATAGTTTTTTTCCCAATTTCATAACAATATGTGCTTACATGAAGACATTTTATTAATAACTTTCTCCCTGAAATCATGTGCCTCTTAATTTTTTTGTGATCCTGTTTTAATAAGCACATAAATAATGATTTTCTGGAAAAATGGTTTCGTTAGTTAAATTTTGCTGCTCCTTACTGCACATACATATATGAATGTTTGACATTGTGGCGGATATTTTGAGAGTTACAAGAAACTTTCACTTCCCTTGCGGGTTGTTCTGTAATCATGGGGATTTTCGAAAATGTACGGTCACGAAATCTGAGTTTGAGGAGTGTTTTTTGGCAAGTTCTCATTTGGCCCTCATTTTCATAACTCAACCCTTCTCAATACTCAAAATTTTCTACAGCGTTCGCAAACATTGTAATCATAGGACTTCATAATTTTAGCACATATTTATATGCCTCAACTGTAAATTCATTTACAATCTTCCAAGAAAGTAGATGTTCATAACAATTTTGCTATTTAACGACGAGAACATATACAAAATTATAAGGACGAATTGAAGCTAGATACCGAAATATTGACAGAAGGGTTAAAGGGTGAATTTCTTTCCCTTTTTAACCCCAACTGAATCTGTCCCTTGTTGCCGAATTGACACAACGGTAGAAAATTAACATGACAGAAGTGCAACGATTAAACGTGTAAAATTTTTCTTTGAAATTGAAATACTATGGTACAGTATGACAATTAGTCAGGCATACAATTTCTATGCATTCATTTTATAGGATAACAGAAAAACGAAAAATGAACAAAGCTTTTCGGTATTTGTTACGAGTTGAAAACTTTCAATATTCTCTTATTAATATCTTGATGAACGTAAATTTGTTAAAAGCCGTATAAATTAGCAAAAAATTTGCAAATAAAATAGTTTATAAATTGTACGTATTCGGTTGATAGTTATAATAAGATTATTCTGCGCATTCGCATGTTTGGAAATAATAAATCGACGTATAGCATGTACTATTCTTGGAAGCCGTGAGAGACGTGACAAATTGACATGACGAGGATTAATTATGAAATGATTGGACTATCGTTATTTTTGTTACTCTTTAGTTGCATATTGTTCTTTAACGAATCTCGTGCAGCATATACGGAAATTTAAAATTCTCTTACATTCTATTAAAAACACGGTCCCAATTATAATTCATAAATTGTTCAAAAGCGTTGCTACACAACTGTGCAAAAGTTTTGCATCTTTCATCGTAGTTACTCAAATTACATTCCATATATCCTTTATGGGGTCAACTTGATCATAGAATTAGCAAAACTTCAATGAACAATAAACAAGAACTATTAATAAGATTAACGGATGATGCGTTCTACTAAAACTTAATATTTAAAAATATTATTCAAAACACGTTCAAACAGTTAAAACAAGTGATTCAGTAGAAAAAGTCATTGTATAAAATATTAACATTGCATTTAGTTCAATAGATGTATACAATAATACTCACTTTTTATTAGATGTTCAAATATGTTTGTAAAATAGTAATAAAATACAATGTCAATGAGTTTGTGTTGCAGTGTACCATGTATAAAAATATATTCGAATAACAATTGGTATTTATGAAATACGTTTAATAACGTTTCGTTAATAGAGAAACATAAATCCAAGCCTCTCTCAATGTTTATAAATCTTTTAGTAGACTAATGAGTTTTATCATAAGCTTTTCCTTATACAAATATTATTTCAATATAAAAAATTGGACCTCCAATACAAAAACCCATTAGCTTTAAATATTCCATCATGAACATTTTACAGAATGCTTTATTACAGGTGAAGACTTTACTATACATAGACTACATTATAGATTACTTTATTTCTACTTTAAAAAACAGTACGATGTATCCTGTTTTAGCTGCAGACTCCATATTAAACGCAGTAAAGATTTATCGATCTTAAAAAAGTAAGTTTGTTCAAGGATACGATAATATAAGAGTATCTCTCCACCATATAAATAAAATGGATTAGAAAAGAACGTCCTTGATTTTTATTACCTACTCTCGGATACTTGTGCATTTTATGCGTTTATTTTTTCCTAAATTTATCGTTTCTTTTCCCATTAAAAAGTATGCATACTCAGTTCATGCAATATTCACATCATCTTTCAATCTCATTAATATTAAATCTCATAAATATTAATAACGTTCGTAGAACATTATTGTTGCATGTAATGTCTACAATATGTTGCTGAAAATGATAAATAACCGTGGGTATTGCTTCGGAGATTAATAAACATTAACGGTAGGATACAATACTTTATTATCGTTACTGCTGGGGAGCCATCTCCATTGTGAAAGAGTTGTGGCAACTCTTGACGATGATTGATAAAACTCGTTAGTCTAATGAACGAGTGTCGCGAAACAACAATGTTCTCCCGGGCGAATTTCATGAATTTGAACAAAAGCAAACAGTAGCGGGTACAATTAACCACGGGGCTGCCGCACGATTAGACGACATTTTCTGCGGACTCGGGGTCCCGTTGTTACCGTAACGAGGTTCCTTATTATTCTCCAACCCTAAGTGCTCTCTTCCTGTCGGTCCGTCATCGCTTCGGCACTTGACCCGTTGACACCTACGAAATTACCTTCACGTTTGATGTCCCTTAGAATGGAGTCTTGTTGGAACAACAACGTGGAAACTCGATAAGGCGGCGGTAATAAGTTTGCAGCGAATGGTGCAACGCAAATGAACCAGAGATCAAACGCTAGAAACAGCTTTTCAAGTGGAAGGAAAACGGAATGCCTCGCTGCTCTTCGTGTTCCAAATTTACTCATTCTGCTCCCAATAATTCTCGTTTGCTCTATCTGCGCCTACCGAAATTTCTATCGGGCGAAAACCAATTTTTCATAGAAACCGAAACTGCCTTTTACGTGGGTTAACGCGCGTTGCTTTGATTAGCTAGATTTATTTTACTTTGACGTCTGCGCCGAGGATTAAATTCTTTTAACGGGCAGAGCCTTTGCCAACCACGTGTGAACATCCTGGCTACATGGACATATGTTACACATATTTTTCAGTCCCACAAGAAGGCTTCGTACGTTTCATTTAACATATACAAATTTACGTTTTTAAGAACGGAAGCGTAGTTTCATTTCCTTATTCATTTTTTGTTTAAGTTGTTATGCAGTTTGCAGATCATTCTTATTTTGCACAATTAAAATTAAATTCGTATTTCAAGACTTTTGAGAGATTAATATTTCAATGTGTACTTATTTTAAGCTTTTGCTACATGAAGATTAATACTCTCTTTGTCCTTAAGGGGTAACTCGTACAACATGTTGAAAATAATGCAATTTTTAGGAATTTTTTATAAATAAAACTGTACACCATATGTCTTTTTCATGTTTAAAATATACAGGGTAGAAATTATAAAGCGTTACAGACGAATATCTCTAAAAATATTGATTATATGCAAAAATGTTTCAGATGTCTGTTGTTCAGTAGTATTTTATTTTTGCCGGTGGACACTCCAAGGTGAGGTGAAGGTCAACTTTCTTTTATTAAATGGAATGATATGTTTTTTTTATCCACCATCGAATAATGCGTTTTAAGATGAGTTCCATCACCTATGACTCAAGGTCACTTAAGGTCAAACTTGCAGGGAAATGCAGAAAAGGTGTGATCGTTTTATTTACTTTACTTCCAGCCAGTTTCTTCTTCATGGAATTTTAGTGTTAATCCTTTGCACTCGAAGCAATTTTAATCCCAAAATCAAGACATTTCTTCCAACATAGAATATTTTCATTCCCTGCGACTGTCTTTACATTTTACACGTGAAATTCAATCTGTTTTCTCACATTAGACTTGAATTTTTAACAGTTTATAGAAAAAGGACAAATTTAATAATACGAAGACTGTTTTGAGTAATGGTTGGGCAAATTTTTATTGGTGCCTCAAAGTCACCATTTGAGTACAAAGGGTTAATTCAAGAATATGCGAGAGCATATTCACCTCACAGAAACGACAAGAAAAATCAATCAGAATTCGCAAATTTCGTTACTATATCAAAGATCAGAGGATCCCTGAACCCTTTCCATACTTCAAACTAGAAATCTGCACACCTTTCAGACACTCGAGTCGACAGCCCAGATTCCGCAGAAATGAAATGGAATTAAAGTTTGAAGAGCTCGATTACCAGAAAAATCTGCGCATCTCCTTCAAAGCCACTTAGCTTGCTCCCACCTAGTCCGAGCACGTTTTCGCTTTTACGGTGTGACATTCTTGATATTTACGTCGCGATAGATTAATCCTTTCTGTCTTGATGAATAACGTTTCTGATCCTCTGTGGGACAATAGGTGTCCCATTCATGAGTTACTTTGTACTCTTAGTTTATTTGACTGTAAAGTGACTGTGCATTTAGTAACTTGGTTGAATTGTAATTCGGTTGTTAATGAAGATACAGAAAAATTGTAGAGAGAAGTTTTGCATAGTTTAACAAGTTGTGTCATCCTGTGTACCCTTGCAATGTGCAATTCTTCATAACCGCGATGCACAGTGGTCGATTGTTCGAACAAAATGGGACAAAAATCAGTATGACTGGAAAATTTTGTTTATTCGTGTATAATTGAATTGAATACACCTGTTAATCTTCGTAAATAGATGTATCATTCTTGTCAAATAATGACTTAACATCGCCATCGATCATGATGGGTTGTTCTAATGAAAATCCCATCAGGTCTGTTATAACAGGATCCGAAGTACAGTATTATCTCCATGAGTGTCGCAAAGGTCTATGCCATGAACGTCGAAGTTTTATCCCCTCCACTGGGGGATCCCCCTTGAAACTAGTCATGTGGTAAACATGCTGGACAACCGAGCCAGCGAGGGTCGATTATCGGTGAGACTTATATCAATGCAAGCATAGCAAAAGATTGCAACTTTTCCAATTCTTGATTTTTGTTTATGGAACTTTTACCACCGTATTCTTCCCATTTTTCTAATTAAAATGATCCCAAATACGATATAGTTATGATCATAATTACTTGTGAAACAAGCGATTGAAGTTTCGGACTTCACATTTATAGTAGAAACACGAATTCTGTACATGTCAAGTGCGAAACTTTAATCGTTTGTTACACAAGTAATTGTGACCTTAATTATATTATGTTTGGTCTCTTTAATCAGAAAAAAGAGGAGAATACGATGGTAGTAGTTTAATTGACGAAAAACCAAAAATAAGGAATTCTGATTTTTTAATATAAAAGCCTGTGCTGGGAAGTTTGACGAACGCCAGAACCTCAGTCCCTCTTTCTTTTCCAATCGATATCTTTCTCTATGTTTGGCATATTCTATGTAGTGAAAAAGAATGTAGTCCCTATTCTATGAATGTCGCACGGTAGACCCGAAGATACTTACGGACAGAATACTGTATATGCAAAGCATAGGAAACAAATATTTCATGTTGACACTTCTTGAAAATTGAATTTTAATATGTGAAAAGTGAATTTTTCAAATTCTTTCATATTTTCTTAAAAGAAAATAAAAGAATGAGGAAGAAGATCCAAATGGAAAAATTGAGATCGAAAGGGTTAGTGGCGACCGAAGTGGTTTCCAGGTGGTGTGGATCTTTAAGATGAATTCCTGTCGGGCGATGCATCGCGATGGTTGGCTTAGAATGTACGGGACAGGCTTGCCGTTCATAGACGAGATGAGCCTAAGAGACGGTGCCGGGGGCTGTTTCCGAAACGCTCGGCTTGCGTAGCGACCTACATACACGCGGCACGTAGCACACGCGTGGCCCCGAATGCACGTCTGCGCCCGCATCCATGGACGACAACGCGCCGGCGACGTAACTTTGGCGCATTAACCTGGCTCCCGGCCATGCCGCGTCATAAATACGGGTTAACAATGCACATCGGAGCCACGGTTCTTGACAATGGCGTTCGGGGGTGCCGGTCGCACGAGACTGAACGCACGTTTTGCACGGTAAGCTCCTGTTTCGCCGCCTTGTTCCGCGATCCGGCTAAATCGGAATGGTTCAGCGCGATGCATCGATGCGAAATCTGCATTCGCTACTCCGCTCCCGTCGTAAACGGACCTGCGTCCGCCGTAATGTTCTCGTGGATTATTTTCACATTGGAGCTAGTGGATGAATCATAATTCCGATTTGTTTCCGATTTTTCCTTTTACGATTATTGAAATTATAAAAATGTTTTTGCGAGAGTTTTGCGAATAAACTTCTTTATTATAGTATAGAGTTAGTATCTTGTTATTATTATGAAGAAATATACAGGGCGAGTCAAGTAACACGATAGTTTCAAATAACTCTTAAGTTATTTGTGGTACCAAAAATTTATCAAACAAATGTTGTACGATTTTCAGGAAGACATACGGTGCTGTAATCGGGTTTTTGTTACCTTGCTTTTTTTATCGAGATATGAGGGCAACCTTCAGCTTTTTCAAATGGAATGTTCAATGTTGTTTCTCGAATTCGGATAAAGCTCCAAATTCTGCGGAAAAAAGTATTATGCCAAGTAGGGCTTGAAATTAATAATTACTGCAATATTCTCAAACTTATTTCATTTTTTAAAAGTTAAAAATGAAGTTCATTGCGATCCACCAACGACGCCCGAAGATATGCAAGAACGTATTATTAGTGCATGAAACTAATAACTGCAGAAACAATGTAAAAATGTCTACCTTCACTTACAATCCGATTACGCAAGTATTGATTGTAATGGACAACACTTCGAGCACTGCTTGAAATAAAATTTGTTTTACAGATATTGTAAGAATGCAGCGACTTATAATATTGCTACGAATGTGGCAAAATAGGTACTCCCGTTATATCGTCGTTGCCTAAACGACGATATAACAAGGACAAAGGACAGAGTCGCTACACGAACGTCGTACCGGTCGGACGTGCAATTCCCTTCCTCTTTTAATAAAGAGATTAATTACCTTTTTATAACGGTCTTTTATTAAGTATGCCTAAAGTACGCGGTCGCTCGCGTAACAATATGATGACCATGAATTGACCTTGAAAAAATCTTTGAAAAAACTCAAGGTCATCAGGTCACAAGGTCACAAAAAAGAAATATAAAAAATCACATTGTACTCATTCGGCGTCTCCCTTAAAATACTATATAATTTATTAAACTATGGTTGGACAAAAATATGATTACAGACGGAGGGTTAAAACAAAAAATGAAAATAATGTAATAAGAAAAATATTTGTATAAAATAATCTCTACCAATAATAATTCATATACAGGTACCACAGGACCAACAGAAAATCATTATTGTATACATTTTATTAATATTCGAAAGATAAAAATGTTACATTGATGTAAACGGTTCAAAAGAACAATTTAAAAACGCGCTATACCTAACTTTATACAAATATAAATTTACTTTCACTGAATCGTTTAAAATAAATGAGCATATTTAGAAATATATTTATAATTTATAATTCTGAACTACATAAAAATGATTGTGTTATACGGTACATAATACATATTACATAAATGGATTGTATTTAACACCATACAAATCCCAATTTTCCCCTTACATATCTATCGTTCCCACGCATATCACGCTAATGTTTCCCACGGCTCTTTTCTTATCTATTCTATATTGCAACTGTATCATAATAGATATAAAAGAGATGGATTAAGCACCACTGTTCGAATCACGTGTTACGCAAAACCGGAAAGCCAACTACCCATTGTAAGCAGCAATCCAATTCGGTTTGCAGGAGAAGATTGTAACTCCGGTTCGAGTTCTAAACTGAAGTTTCACCAACGAAATCGTGGTGGTTCCTCAGGACCAATGCCAAGAACTAATTTCCATACGAGCAGAAGTTAGACAACGGAACTGTGGCATTTCGTGAAACTTCAGCGTCCTGCGTTATGCGTGGAATGTATGGGGACACGGAGCAGTATTTGAAATGTTTAGATCTTTGCAGAAACACGTCCATTTACTTACTCGTTCAGACGTATAATTTAACGTATACTATAATATAATGCATAATGTAAATATTAATCTGATCGATCGGAAGAAGAAACCGTGTTCAGAAAAGCTCTGTTATGCCAATTTTTTAATTTATTGATTATCAAGAAATGGTCCAATATATGCATTCAAGAAGTAAATGTAAGATGTGCGCTCAAGAGATGAATTCCCGGCATGCATTTCAAAAATGAATATAAAACATGCATTCAAGAAATGAAGACAAAGATATCCATTCCAGAAATGAATTCCAAAAAATAGTCATTTTTAAAACGTTGAAAGACTATAAACTTATCTTATTGAAAGTGACAGTCAAATGATTTATTTTTATTTGGTTATATGTCATATGCTAATGAGAAGGCTGAAATATTAACCCTTTGCAATCGAAACTATTTCAAGTCCAAAACCAAACATTTGTTTCGACCTACCGTTCCGATTATTCATATGATACTGATACAATTTACTCGTACAATATTTAAATATTTAATAATTTATGAAGTACAAACAAATTTGACAGTAAGATAAATATTTTTGATAGTGTATAGCAATTTTTAATGGTGACTCAGGATCACCACTCGAATGCAACGGGTTGATGAGTACTCACTTGCTTTAGTATACAAGTATACATGTGAAACTACGAAAATATAATGAATTAAAATTTAATATACTCCATACAAAAGTAAATGCCTAGAGAAAGGAAAATAAGTAAAATTCGCACAATAAAATGTAAATTATTACTATTTTTCTTTACGAAATATGAACTCAAGAAAACATAAAATGACCACTGAAATGCCATTATCGATTAATCTGTGTTTTGCAATATAAAATAACATAAAACAATGTGTTCATGGATGTACGTGTTACAACATTAGCCTGATTCATACAGATCGACAATTTCAATGAAATTACATCACCTACTGTATGAGTTATAAATTATCGTAACTGTTAGCGTTTAGCTCGTCTGGCTAGACGAAGATGTTAAAAATCTCTGTAATTACTAATACAATTGATCTTTTTTTAGTACTTCACTATGCTCCGTCAATGATCCCAATCAAAAGCCATTATATTATAACACACTATCTTGTGCAAATAAACACCCACATTTCAACGGACAATATGAAAAGCGTATTGACACGTTTCCCGCACACAATGTGTTAATTAACGTGTATGCGGGAACATACTAATTTCAGCACTTCAACGCTGGTTTCCGAATTTTACAAATCTATTTTAATATACTTGTTCTTTACCCCATGCCTTACCGTTTAATTAATTACTAAGCTTCAGACATACGTACTATGTATTATACAATACATAAAATAGTAAATATTGGAAAAACATTAAAAGGAAAAGGTAGTACTGTTTCTCATGCGCAGCACAATTACTATTTTGTTAGATATGAAGGTGACCTTCAATTTTTTAAATGGAATGCTGTATATTTTACGAGTCTAGACTAACTCATCCGTATATTGCACAGTGACCTTCAAGGTCATGCAAGGTCAGAAATGGAAGAAACATTTTGAAGATTTCATACCAATGTGTTTACAAGTATTCTTCATTAGTGAGGCTGCAGTAAATGTTCAATATGACTTCCAGGTGCATGAATGCACATTTAAGCTCTATTAATTACATTTTTTATGGCTTCCAATTTTTTTCTAAAATTGTCTCATCATAGAAGAAACTAGAAATAAACACTCTGATAGTGAATGGCAACATCATCTGATTCGTATGAATAAGGAATACTTGTAAGCACATTGGTATGAAATATTCAAAATGTTTCTTCCATTTCTGACCTTGCATGACCTTGAAGGCCACTGTGCAGTATACGGATGAATTCGTCTAGACACACGCTTTCATGTAATATAAAAAAATACACAGCATTCCATTTAAAAAATTGAAGATCACCTTCATATCTAACAAAATAGTATAGACACAAGAAAATTACACACGCTATTGTGTTGTACATAAAAAACAGTACTATTTTTTCCTCTTTCATTTTTTCCAATATTTACTATTTACAAGAAAAACGCTGATTAATGATAGCGCGAACACCCTATACATATATTCAAACATACTGTGCCATTTTGCCTGACGTACTAAGTGTACATTGATGAAAAATAAAATAATTTGTATGGCTCTAACATAAGTGCAAATTAAAATGGATAGATTGCTACTACACATGGTATCCTATGTTAGAAGCTTAAAAATAAACTTTTTAATGCAAGGGGTTAAACTCAGTTCATATCCTTTTTTAAAACAGACAACATCTTCCGCTTTCACCGTGTTTCAACGTAGTACTAGTTTGTACAGTTTCCACAGTTTCGTGAAGAAAACAGCTCTATTTTCGTGATGCTTTTAAAATCAAATGTTCCGTATTGCGTGCCGTAAGCGTATGCAGCAGCATCCACAGTCTAATTATAAGCATCCCTGTACTGGTACAGTATGTGGAATAATTTTGCAGGACTTGTTGAGATTCGATGCTTGTCGCAATACTTCCGCACGGGCGTGCACGTAATTCCACAGGCAACTAACATCGACAGGGTGGATCCGTGAGAGCCTATGTGAAACTTTCGGCGGGCCCGTGGAACTACTCAGCATTCGAGGAGTTAAGTTTGGTGTACGCAGGGTGCTCAGATAGCACTCGAAATCTGGGGCAAGTTTAACAAGTCCCGCAAAAAGCGAAGTTATCCATTCTCGCCGTGGCGCGAAGCCCCGGGTCGAGTGGCCTCTCGTGGTTGCGTTCATGTTCGCCGTTCATGTTCGCGTTCGCATCGCGCGTCGCGCGTCGTTTCGACACAGCACTTAGCGCGTTAAACCGACTTAACAAATGCATACGCCCAAGCAAAACCAAACACAGATTGCTGTCCTCCCGGGCGACGTTTAATGAAACACCTGAAAGGAAGGAGGACGCCGGAGGTGTACCACCAAGGTGGCAACGAACACATGTAAGCGCACTGAAACCCCAGGCGAAAATGCCGCGCGTGTCGCAGACAAGCGGAAAATTTTGTTTCGCGTTCGATTAATGCCGCCGAAGCATTCTGTTCCGTTGATTAACGTGACGCGTCCAACAGTCCCCAAGCTTTCTAGGATTTCTCGCGTACGCCTCTTCACCATTCTCCCACGGAGTCACGGTTCCCGGGTTTGTTCAACGAGATTGTCGCGGCGATCGAACATGGAACCACTTTGACCTCGGGGAAAGATCTCGTTTTACGCGGATTTAACGGGTTCACGATCCTAATTATTGTATTAAGTTGTTACATATGAAATGTCCGATTTTTAACAGTGACGTTGAACAAACATAATCTTCTTCTAAATAAAGTTATGGTAAGCGTCGTTCTATTTAACATATTCTTTCTATCGTATTGCGGTAGAAATGAAAATTTTTTGGTCGTCCATGTTCTTCATTTACAAGATTTTTTATTCTTAATTATATTTTTAAAGTTGCAGCATCAACCTCACAAGGGTCATTAGCAACCACAAGTTTGTACATGAGTAGCTTTTTTTTTAGATTTGGTTAATTAAATGAGTGTCTTTCAGGAAGTTGGTTAGGTTTCCTTGCAGTGAGCGGTCCGAGAAAGAACACGCATAATAAGAGAGGCGAGAGAAGAAAGATTATGAAAGAATATGACACACCCTCTCGTTCTAGCACTAAGCGATGTCGAGGAACCAAGTTCAAAAGAAGAAGAGGGGATAGCGATTTCCTCATTTCGAAACAAACATCATTCGCAACCAGTGATGCCAGACGCTGAAATCGAGGGGCATACAGTTTACCACCTCTCTGATGACCAAAGTAATATCAGTCGCGCGCGGCACGTCACGTGACCAGTCTACGGTCTTAGTGGGGGACGTTGGAGTGTGCTCATGGTAGTGGAATAGGATAGTGGAAGGGGAACAGGAGGAGAGGGGATCCAAACGGATGCTTTCTGGCATCACTGTTCGCATCGTTCACAACAAGACTGTAGTGTGTTAATTAATCGATAAATTTTGACTAAACGTCAAACAATGCAATCGTCACTATGTTATTTTTACACTCATATAAAAAGAATACACGACGATCACGTTGACTGACATTGAAATAAACTTTAATTAAAAGTAAAAGTGGATATTGAAATAAAAATTGAAGGTACGACCTTGAAGATCAGTTTTGTACCTTAAAATAGTGTATAATGAACCTGTAGATTGTAATAGTATTTCTTGATCAAACAGCTTCGTAACATTTACATTCTAAAATCAGACATTTTAATTTTTATTCTAAATTTTATTCAAAATCCACTAACGTCGAATAAAATTCAGAAACTTACAGTCTTTTAGAAAGTAAATAAAATTGCAAGACACAACGACAGAGGCTCGTAAGAGTTGCTTTGAAAATTAATTAGACAGTAACCTGGATGGTTTCGTCATTGATCCTCATGCAAATTTCGACCCAAGCGAAAATTAGCCTTCGCGAAATTGTCTCCTTGCCGAGGTGAAAGCAGAGACTGGGTCTCGTTAGACCGTATTTCGAATTCCTCGAGCTGCTCCCGCGGGGTAGTTACATACACCATAGGTGTGTGTCAGTCTCTCTGAATTGCAGGGAGAGTCATGAGGAGGTTTCATCATGGGGGACACTGATGCTCCCAGAATGTTAAAGCGATATTCCAGCACGGATGCAGAGTTTGAAAGCTTTTTTTTTAGAAGAAATTACACGGCAATTACTATTACTGAGAAAGACGTTGCATACGGTATTCTATTGGATATTGCATCTAACGCATTTCCCTCACTTATGATAAACGTTTATTATTTCTCATCTAACCATGAATCTAACATATTTTAGTAGATAACAATTTATATGAAGCCTGATTTTTCCAATCAAAATACTAACAATTGTTCGAAATAACCATACTCAAGTTAGAAGAGTTCAAAATCTATGTATAAATTATTTGAGAATTGACGAATAACTATGAAAAATAATATAATACAAGAAAAATTCAGATAACCCATAACATAATGATATTTACAATCAAACATTAATAATCCCAAATCCAGAACTGAATTTTAAAAACATCAATTTTGTACACCATATAAGCAACTTAACATGTTGGCTACCATCGTTTGTTCTGATAACAGGATTTTATTAAATAAATACAGCATATCCTTTCACAAAACAAAGAGATATTACAAAATGACTATAAATTCTCCGAATATAATACTATGTGTTACAATTGTAAATAATGACAAGATGATCCGTAATTTTATTTGTTTAACGTCAAATAGGAAATAGTAAGCGTCGTATATGTATAATATAACGACCACGATTTTGTATTTTACAGAAAGAAGTTGTGTATTTTGTAAATCTGCACATGGTATAAATGCATACAAATCCGCAATCTGGTCATGAGTATTACGTCGTTACATTTGAAATGCCCGGTTCCAGAATGTAAATGTTATGGAGTGCTTTAATCAAAAAATAATATTGTAATCTACAGGGTTATTATACATACATATATCATTTGAAGATACAAAGCTAATCTTTTAAATCCTCTTTACATATCTAACGTATTCTTTTTATATAAGTGAGAAAATAAACATATGTGATGTTTCGTTGAAATGTGGTAGCGAATGAACGCGCTGTTAGTCAATGATGGAAAAAGCTTAAAAATAGAGATGACAATCTCATAAATGAAGAATAGAATTTTATATATAGTTAAAAGTAATAAAATTTGTATAGTAATGAAATTTTAGGGGTTAAATAAAAATGATTTGTATTGAATTTTATATTAAATGAAAAAGAGAAGGGAATTTTTATATAAATTAAATAATCTAAAAAACCAATAATAATTACTTATTTTAGTTTTTAAAATCACTAAATAACAAAAAATAAGGAAGATAAATTTATGTAAAATTGTGACAGGCAAAAAGTTTTTAATTGGAAAATTTAGGGGGTTAATAAAATAAAAATGAATTTGTATAGAATTTTATGTATAGTTATTACGATCAAATGATTTAATTTTTATCAATGGTACTTTAATCAATAAGTTTTATTTCGGGAACAACTTATGTTTGTTTAAAATTACTGTTATGAATCGGACTTTTATAACAACCTCTTTATAATTGAGCTTTTTGCAGAAATAATCGCTGGTAGCGAGCGCGTTGACTACCTAATTAATAATGATGCAGTGAAATACAAGACATTTATGATAACTGCATATGTATTGGATGTAGAAATTTTTTTTTTTTCAAGTAAATTTATGATATCAATTCAACTATTTTAATGAACATATTTTCTCAGTGTTTTGCAGTTTTGATGCATCACTGTAGCAATTAAGAAAATATTGTTTACTATTGAAATCTTTGATACAACCTTATGAACTGAAACCATGAAACAGAACAAAGATGGCATTTTATAGGCCAAGGTAACTGATTTTGTTTCATAATGCAACAGTAACTGATATTGTTTCATAATGCAACAAAAACGACAAAGGATCTTCTCCTGGGAAATTCTGCTTCATGCTGGTTATTCACCTGACGTGGCTCCATCCAATTACTATTTCTTTAAAGAACTACAACATCATTAAACAGACATAATACCTAGGATCGGTTGACGTTGTATGGAAATACCTCAACGAATTTATTCATCTAACGTCGTCGAGTTTTTACTGCAACTTACATACAAGTTGCTATAATGGTAGCACGAGGTCATTAATAATAATTAGCCTGCGGATTTTATGCATTTATAACCAAAATTAGTGGATGAAATATAAATTGGTAAAGAGATCAGAGGAATTTAAAACTATCGTTACATTACTTAGAACATATTAAAATTATTGATAAAAGAAATAGATTTTTATGTAACGCACACTTCTTACTAATTGATGGAAACATTTTTTTATTTTGTATGAAGATCCCCAGATTATTAATAGTGGTAAACATTTCAACGATCGTACTTTTGTAACTATTTTCCAATAAAATTCAATTTTGTTCTACACCCAATATAATTTTAAAACGTGGTCTAAATTTTATTATGCACCTAAAATAATTAAAATGTAAAGAAACCAGATTCTACATGTAGTAGAATTAAAACGTGAAGCCTAAATTTTAATCTATACCTAATAGAATTAAAATGTGAAGTCTATATTTTATACTACACGTAACAGCATTAAAGGTGAAGTCTTAATTTTATGCTATACCTAATATAATTAAAACTCGAAGCCTTAATTTCATCCTATACCTAATAGAACTAATTGTATAATATATAAGACCGAATATAATTAAAACGAGAAGCCCGAATTGGATTCTACACCTAATACAATTAAAATATGAAGTCTAAATTATAATTTTACTCTCGCGTTTCGTATTATATCATTATCGAAATATTTATCCATCGTTGCAACTTTCATTAAAGTCGTCGAGAACCATATCTAAAGCTCTCCTCGCGAAGTGAACAGCGAATAGAGCATATAATGAAAAGAAATGAAAAGCAACGGAAGCAAAATAATAACAAAACAACACATCGGATGGCCCCCTGCTCGGAAAAATGGGATTCGCGTTTACCCGTTGCGTGTCGGGCTCGAGCAAGCGGAAATACGCTGGTCTGCTCGTTTGCCTCGGCAAACAGCAGCTGCGAGCGGAATCGTAGCCGCATATGCGCTTATTTGAATAATTAAGCAACAGCCTTACGCAAATCAGTCGGACAAATGCGTTTCGACCACCATAGGAACGAGGGAAACTGATACCAGTTGAATAGTTACTGCTGCAGGCGATTCGAGTACAGGGAAACGAACGTATATGTACGTGTTTCGATGAAATGTTTTCATAAATTGGATAATCTCATCGCAACCTACGTAAGAAAAGAAACATTACTCAATAACTGTCTCCGTGATCACAAAGTTTCAATCCTTATCAAGCTGATGGCTAATCACTTCTTATCTTTGCTTTAATTCAATAAAATAGTCTCGTGTGCCAAGCTTGGACATTATTGAAATAAATTATTTGGAAAATAATCGTCAAGATAATATAAAATAAAGGTGGTTCGGACCCACCGTAATAAACAGTAGTTCCCGCTGAAAAGTAGGCTGAAATAGGCTGAAAATTAGGCGATAGTGAGAGTGGACAAAGTGGAAGAAGGAGGAGAGTGGTAAAATGGATTTAAAACCCTGAAGGGACCAAATATCAGTACCTATCCTAATATAATATAAAATAATTTGTTGAAAATTATTTAATTATTTGAATGTCATTTGAAACTCAAGTAATTTTTCATTTTATCTTTCATTCGATCAAATAATTCCTAATCTTCAAAATTCTATTTATTTCGTGTCAAGATCGTCGGCTGCGTCAGATTTGAATAACAATTTTAAACGCTAATGCAGCTAAACTTTAATCATTAAACTACAAAAATTAGCATATCTTAATTTAATAATTAATTTAGTGACTTCAATAACCTCTTATCGAGGTGAATTCATTAATTATTTTATTTGAACAATGTAACTGAAATAAAAAATTATACAAATAAAATGTTCTGTATTTGGAAATAATTTATTTCATTTGAACGGTAAATAAAAATAAATAAATTTTTATGTTATTTGTAGAATAAAAATAATAGAGTATTTAAAATAATTCATTATTTCAAATTATCATTTCCTATCTCATTTCAGATAAAATATGCCCAACTCAGCTATGTGCACGAGAATATTTCTCGTGTGCGAAAAATAATTATATTATAAAAACATATTTATATGTTTCTCATATTTTGGTATGTAAAAGATATCGTATGATGATGTTTAATTATTCCAATGTTTATGTAATATTTGTGTATACTTGTAAAATCATTCAAATGAAGCAAATAATTGTCGAAGGTGCAAACTCTTCTTATAAAATGTATTAGGATTACATTATGAAGCTTCCTATAATGGCATAGTGTTTTTAGACAATATTGTTTGCTATTATTAATACATATACAAAATAAAAATTTGTTTAATACTTTGGTAAGTTGATAATAAAATAATATTCTTAAATTCCTCTGAAGATGTTATGGTTTCATATTTACTATTAACAATCATACAATTTGCAATCTCCTTATAGAATATTAAATTATACAAGAATGCAACAGATGTTAGAAAAACATTTTAAGAATCATTATTAATTTCAAATGTAAAGAAAGATTCATACTTTTCGTTGAATAATTTTCAAAGTAGCTTCACTATTGTTACTAAATTACGTTGCCAAAGAATCAATGAAGTCTAACAAACGCATCAATGAAGCCTAACTATCGAGAAATTCTTCGTGTCAACTAGGTCCGATTGGTTCGACTAACAATAATGTATATCGAAGCATCGATTGCCCTCGCAAAACTTCAGATCGAGTGTTTCACTTCGCAAAGAAAGTTCTCGTCTTTGTCGCGCCATTGCTCCCAAGGACTTGTTAGCGCCTTGTGAACAGCACATCCGTTTTCTCCGGAAAATAAGGCAATGTTTCGTCGTATCGCTCTGAAAAGTGTCCGCTCTTTGTTAGAAACTTTAACGAACAAAAAGTCTGGCCGATACAGCATCGTTCGACTTTCTGCAGCGCTTTTGTTTCTGCCACGGCCGAGCTGTTTCGCATTTCCAGCGCGATGCTCTTCGTGAAATCGTACCACGGATTAGCAGCAAGAATCAGCCCCGGTGTGTAATTACCGAGGACAATTGCGGCGTGCCTCTGTTATGGATTCTCGTTCATTTCACGTCTCATAAATTCGCCAGTTAGTTACGTGGACGCTGTTTGCAGAACGTCAAATTCAACCATAGGCGACCTGCTTTCTTAAAATTGTCACTTTTATGACAGAAATCGCTGATTTGAAACTTGGTTCGACAATTATCGTTACCATAAATCGACTATAAATGTTTATGTAAATTCACATTTGTATAGGTCGTTTTAGAGTACCTTAAATAAAATATTGTTTCGTGTATCGGTAGCTTTAATCCTCCCACAGCGGTGCCTGGGTCTATCTTGATCCAAAATATCAAAATAGTCATTTGTGCACCCAAATGTTGGCTATTAAGCAGTGCAAGACTGCGGATCATTAAGCAAAATAAAAATTTTCTTCGTCAATTGTAAGTCACAGGAGATTAATAGAAATTTCGATTTTTCTTTAAAAATTGGATAAAGCTGAAAATAATATATTGACGTCGTTAAATTGTTTTATTCTCCCGACTGTTTGAAATTGCAGCTACTCAGTTTTTCTATAAATGCATAAAATCGGCAGTCTAGTTATTACACTAGATCAGGGAGTTTCAACATTTCCAGGGAATTCCAGTATTCCCCTCCGAGAATTGCAAGGTTCCCACCATCGAAACTCTTCCCACTACTATACATTATAACGATGAAGTATAAGAGTGGGGGAAGAAGCGTCCCCTAAGCGGGGAAGGTGCCTCGAATAGCTCGGGAGCCACTGGTTGGAACTGCCTGCACTAGATGAATAGTTGTTGCATTGGAAGTAACACAACGACTAGAGTGTCTACAAGAAGTACCCTTAGAAATATATTTAAATAAATTAATAATTAAAGCTGTAAACAGTCCTTTGTGGTTATAAAAAAGCTGTTCGAAGGTTAATGGATTAACCAAATGATGGATGACCCAAATGTTCAGTAAGTTATATGACTGGTAAGTATATAAATATTCACAATACTATAACTATAATATTCTACAAAATATTTTGATGAAAATTGTTCATAAACTACATAATTTTTTATCACGAATCCTAAATTTCTAATGTGTGTAAATATATACATATAAGCTTCTTAATGTATTTACGTTCGTTTTAATACTATGTCCTCAACCCTCATACGTTCCTCAGGGTGAAAAATAACGCATTTTATTTTTTTCCATATGTTAAAACAATTGATCTTTTTCTGTCTGATTTAACGTTATAAACGATGCATAATTTGTTGGTTTAAATTGAAAAGCAAGAACGGGTGACATATTATTCTAGGATCTTTTATGCAACTATTTCTGAGGAGCGTACACGAATTAAATAAAATAATTTCATCGTAAGTATGGGATAATTACGTACAATAGTTACGTAAAAGCTCATAAAACTATACTTAATTTTTTAAAACTGGGTGTCGAGTTTGTACGGTTTATAAACTCTCTCAGTTTCTTCATTTTAGCATTATTGAGATTTGGATTGTTCAATTTATTTCTCCTAATAGTAGTCGTTTGCTCGGTAATTTGTGTTTCTAAATGCACTGGGAAATTAGAACATTTAGTTTAGCAACTAAAGCAGACAGTATCGACAAATACGAGTCGAGCCCTTGCGGTCATCGGATCCTTTGTATCTGGCCACGATTATGGAGGAAACGCACCGATGCGTTCTTGTGGAACAATCGCATTTATAATTATAGTTGCCTCCAGGCTGCTTCACCCGGTGTACAATAAAATTCGTAATTAACGGTGATCAACTTTGCAGCTGATCAGCTGTGCGTATCTTTACCTTCATCGTATTGGGTCACCGTTATTTCTGGCGGGAAGCTCCTCGGCAAGGACAATGATTTTAACTCACCTGCAACAAAACAAGAAACACGTTTAACGATGTTCATAAAGAAGATATTTTATCGTAAATGATGTTTCGTATTTTATATCATTTTAAAGTCAATTACTTCATAATACATACAATTAGAGTAACAAGTTATCGCACACTCTTTAAAAACGAATAACTTTGTTGAATGTGGACTAAACGGCTTAAATTTTGTTGAAATGATAGAAGAATTACTTTACTAGTTAATGTGTAAATAATTTCTTTTAAATATTGCTATAAGTCACAAATGCGAAGAAAAAATAAAGTTCCCGATTTTGAAAATTTTTACCAGTGTCTATAATAAAAAACATGTTTTAATTTTGTATTATATATATATATTATTTTACATATATACATATTATATATATATATATATATATATATATGTACAAAGTTACATTGAAATCGGTTAACGCATAAAAAAGGTAGGTAAATACTGATATTTTGTCCCCTCAGGGTTTCAAATCCATTTTACCATTCCCCCCTTCTTCCACTCTACTCCTCCTTCCACTTTTTGTCCCCTCTTCACTATCGCCTAACTTTTCAATCTATTTCAGCCTATTTTTCAGCGGGACCTACTGTTTATTACGGTGGGTTTCGAACCATCTTTGAACGCATAAAAAAGCAATAGGCTTTTTAAGATGACGAAATCTATGAATTTAGTGTTTAGACATTTCCATAAAATTTTTTGAACAGTATGAAAAACTTTATATATGTTCGTTACTCAATAATACAAAATTGAAGACATTTTCTACTTCAAAACATGGTTAAAGATACAAAAAATTGTTTATACAATGTTTTATCGTTTTTATTTCTTGCATTTCGGAATAAAAGCGTTTACAGTTGAAGTGTAAACACGAAAGGGGCACTGTGCAGTGTGTAGTCGCTGTATTGAAATAGTAACGGAAACGTGCGACGACTTATGGACTGCAGAGTGTGTTCTCCCCTCGAACGAGTCGACAACCGAAAGGGTGAACCCCGAAATTAATGAAAGCATTTCTATTGAACTCCACTCGGGTCAAGTGTGTGATACACTATCGGGTGACCGTTCACGCAACGCCAATCCTGCCTATTAAACCAATTTCGGCACCCCACTGTGTTTTCCACGTACAGAATCGTACGAAAATGGCTGTAGGATTTGTCGAGTACTTCGTTAGCGATCTTGTACTGTTGTTTTATTACTATAATTGCTACAGGAATACTAAACAGTGATTTAGAAAATTATTTTTCTTATTGCGGTTCTAATCATTTCATTACACGCTGCACCGTGCATGTGGCCAATTATGTTGTCTACAATAATAATAAATGTGTACTATTTAGAATACCTAAACATTAATACTTCATAAAAAAGTAATAAGAATTCAGTATAAATGGGTTGTCATTTTAAAATTGATTGTTCCAATGTAAAGTTGTTGAATCGTGTAAGTGGCTCTTATAATTTGATTATCCACTACATTTACGATTTATCTATTAATAATTGCTTAGTCATCTTTAATGAAAAGAATATTTACATTGGCATTGGTAACACAAGTCTACAATAAATAAACAAACTTTTCTATATACTTTAGATTTTATTACTTTTATTAGATATTAGAATAGTATTTTAAAGTCTATTTCATAATGATAATTTTGATAGTCGATAGTCGACGTTGTTGTTAGAATTTGTTATTTCTTATTAACCGAAGAAGTACAAAATAGTTGGTAATTGTTATTAATAATTTAATATTAATTGTTAAACTTGTGTATTTATATGTACCTAATACAAATAAGAAATATAGAACATGTTTCACAATGTTTGGATTTCATATTTTACCTGACAAACGACTTCACAAAAGAAAACCATTTCTGTTAAATTTCATTTTGCACAAATTAATGTACATAAAACAAGCCAGCGGTTACCCGTCTTCATTTATAAATATTAAAAGTTTAATCTTGTTTTCGAATTGTAGAAACTTCAATAGAACAACAAACTACAGTAGGGTGCAAAAGTTTCCAGACAATTAATCCCCCAACTTCCCTTCAACAATGAAGGAAGAAACTCACTTCAGTAATTACATTCCTACTTTTACCCTTGTTGTACATGAACTCGTCGGTATTATTTGATCATTTATCGATGAGATAAAATCACATAAAAAGCAACCTAAAATACTGGCTTTTAATACAGAAGAACAATTTATTTAAATAAACAAAACTCATCGTTGTCATTCAAACATCGTTTAGTTATCATTTTAGAGATATACATAATGTTCGACAGTAACAAATTGAATACAACCTTACTATTTCGTTACATATACATATACAGGGTGAAAATTATAAAGCGTTACAGACGAATATCTCAAAAATATTAATTATACGCAAAAATGTTTCAGATGAAAGTTGTTCAGTACCGAGGGGGGCATCATGTGGTGGAACTTTTATTTTTCCCGGTGGACGCTCCAAGGTGAGCTGAAGGTCAACTTTCTTTTTTTAAATGGAATGATATGTTTTTTAAAACACGCAGTCTAGCAATTATTATATAATTCAGTGAAAATTTTCTTTCGATATTACATGTAGTTCGGAAATTGTATCAAAATTAGCGGCGAACAAGAACCCAAAAATTTCGGATTTTCGAATATATCGGGGTGTCTGAATATTCTCGAGAATTCCATAATTTTCTAGAACCCGTCGCGATCTCGAATAAAAATCTCGACACGTCCCAATTGCACATTTTCCAGTTCTCGCATACAATCAGCCACGAAAGTATTCGAACGCCCTTTAAATCAGAATATCTTTCTATAAATCGGACCAAACGACCTGACTCTTTTTGAGCAATTAGAAGCATTGATTTACGAAATGTCGTGCAGAAAAGATTTTGAAGAAATTTGTAATTGGTAGGAATCACGTGAAATAATAGGAAAGGTACTTTTTAAAACGTTTTTATCTGAGTCCGTAATGAAAATTTAGAGTACGCGTCTTGTAGGTTTATGTTAGTTCTATACAAGCTGAAAATTTGGCACGATTACGATTTCCGTGGCCCCTACTTTAAAGTTTGTGTTCTTGGGGTCATTTTAGAAAAAAAACTGTATATGTTATAGGTACCAAATCGGCCTGTATCAGCCGGTAAAGTAGATTTCCCGTTTTTTTATAAACCTGCAAATATCTCGGAAACTATGCGAGATGTGGCAAAATAACCTAATCTAACCTAACCTAACCTAACCTAATACGTCAATAATATTCACTGCTAATTGAGTTTTAATACATAGACATCTATTGAGTCTCGTATAAGCAGTTGTGAACGGAGCCTTTACGTTCTCCTGACCATCATTTCGGGAGGGAGGCAGTTATTCTGCAACTTTACCGAAATATAAATATACTCGGAAACTGCACAGCTGATAAAAAAATGTCATACGACATAAATTGTTGGAAATTTAATTTTCTGCAAAACAGGTCTCTTGATATTTTGCCATTTTTCGCATAGTTATCGAGATATTTGCAGATTTATAAAAAACAGGAAATCTACTTTACCGGCTAAACCAGGCCCATTCGATACCTGTGACATGTACTTTTTTTTCTTAAAATGACACCATGAACACAAGTTTAACCTCTAACCAAGAAAATCGATTGGACTACACACGAGCTACTGCGAGTGGAGAAAATGGCGATTTTTCACCACTTTTGGTCAGTTTCAGCTTAAAATCCATACATTCTTACATCTTTCGATACGTGTCGTTTTTTTACCGCGTCAACTGATTTCGATGAACTTTTTAGAATGTGTACAACTAACATAGATCTATAAAACATTTACTATCCATTTTCTTTACGGGCTCAAATAACGAAGTATTAAAAAGTGACTTTTCTATTTTTGCATGTGGATCCTACCGATAATAATATGTTCAAAATTTGTCTTGCACGTCATTTAATAAATCAATGCTTCTAATTCCTAAAACAGACTCAAGTTGTTAGGTCCGATTGTTAAAAAGTTATTCTAATTTAAAGGTCGGTCAAATACTTTTGCGAACCACTGTACCTCCAATCAAAATGTCACTAGATCCTTCAATCCGGACCATTGCAAAATCTCGCAAATTGCTCGCCAAGAGGGACAGTCTTCTTTAGGATCGCACTTGATGATTCAGTGAGAACAATCGCCACGAGTCGGCCGATTAAAACTTTCGACCGTTAATCAAGTTAATCTCGGTGTGGGCACTTGAGACAGGAACAACCGAACAAATGCAGATGGTCGAGCAACGACGCAGTCGTGTGAATACCGTGCACGGTGCAAAACGGTGCAAGCACGAGGTCGGCTTGCGATGCGACGCGACGCAGGATTAAGTGAAACAATCAAGCCGCTTCGATGGTCCCGATCCTTATCAGGTTGATCCCATAATTCGCGGTATTCGTCCTGAACAATTAAGTAGCCGTCACCTCGAAAAGCGTCACGTGGACTCGCCAGGTAGCAGAGCTACCGTGGCACCGGCATTATTAATTCATTAGTTACACGACCAGAGAGGGGAGTGGAAGGGGCTAATTACGTCAGCAGCTAATTGAACTGTTATCGCTGCGGAACATCGGCTTACGATCCACTTAATTGCACGTTTTGCGCCCGCGATATACACACAATTGAGCCCCGACGTCTTCAAGTACAAAGAGAAAGCGGCCAACTGTATGATTAATCATCTGGCGCCCGGAAAAATTAATTAGAACCAGTCTCGTCTTAGCCTGCCAGAGAACAATATAGTTCATTTTATTTTACAGTCTACGTATTTTGCGTTTTTATCGTATCAGTACCGAGAAGCGATCTAATTATCGCAGTGTTTCAACGCGTTCGCGAGCAACAATGCGATTTTCTTTTAGCCTCAGGGTTTTGCCGTTTCGGAAAATAAATTAATTATGTCGACGCCAATTTTCGAACACGGAGAAGCTCGCAATTTCCCTCAGAGGCGCCGCGTTCGCGTCCGATTGGGAAATTAATTAAAATCCCGTAGATCGCGAATAAAAAATTCAACAAGATTAACAGACGCCTTTTACACGGCCAACTGATATTAATTGGACCTGCGGGATAATTGTTTGTTCTTCCTTTTTTCGTTTTGTTTAGTTGTGTCCAATGCGACGCCGATATTCATAAATCGGTACAGAGAGACGGCATGGATGACATCCTGCGTCGATCCACGTGAAATTCGACGCTTGTTTGCGAACCATGCTGACACCGAAGGAAAATGAGGTCGCCCGTAATTAATTCACCTCTGACTTTTGCCCACGACACACGGCCCCGCGATTCGCCGATTCATCTGCCGCGAAATTGGTTTTCGTTGGCCAGCCGCCGGATGCCGTTGTTTACAGTTCGTTCAAATTACTGTTTGTCCTCCGGAATCGGTTCCGAATCCGTGGAAATTTATTCGAGCAACCAACGATCTTCATTAACCGTGATTGTGCCGAAGACGTGAAGGAAAGAATGGCGAGCAATTAAACTTGAAACTGCCATTAATCGATTCATTTTATACTTTTTGATTCACGATTGCTAAAGGCACTTCTGTGGAACATGATTACAGGAATTCATTTATTCATAGTGGAATAAACATTGTATTGTCTTAACATTGTATTGATATCTTCTTTTTTGTTTTTACTTAAAATGTTTGTAAGTATGGGTGAAACTTGTAAGTGGGCAGGTATAGCCCACGCAACGAGAGTTGGCACAGAGAAACTTGTGGGTACCACGTGATGCTCCCGCTACGCGCTACACGTCTTCCGCGATTGGCCGAATCGCTTGAGGAAGACAGCAAACGAGCGTATTGAGTGTGACTGTAACAGAGAGATGTGGTGACCATGAAGTAAGATGGTGGTGACGCTGAGCGCCTATGTCGACCGTTCCCGCCAAAACGTAAGCGTAAGAGTGGGATCCACTGATCAGTGGTGGGATCCCCAGCCTTGCGTCAAGAGTGGGAACTGGCCGTTCCCCCTGCACCCTACTGACGAGATTTTGTGCCAACTCTCGTTGGGCGTACAATGCAAATCCTGCAGAAAGAAAGTTTGTTAAAGAAGAGTGGCTTTATAAAGTATGATTTATCAAATAATTCATTTTACAAAAAAAAATTTGTTTTTTAATATACCTTCTACAGTTACAATTATAAATTCATAAATTTCTAATCGCTTAGAACTGGTGAGGACATATTAATTATTCCACAAATAATTGTACAAATATCTTCTATTAGAGGCACCAATGCCACAGACATCACTTAACTAAAAATTTTGAAAGTCTTTAAACTTTGGTTAGATCTTTCAATATGCACTCTAGCTTTAGCTATTTTAGCTGTTAAAATAGACCGTTCTTTGATGAATTGTTTCTTATATTTTAGAAATGGAGGTCTTTTATAAATTTCAAGCAGTTCACTTCATATACTTCATTTCAAAATGTGGAAACGGGGCAATAAATTTTTGCTCGCTCTACTATCACAATCTTTCACTGCACAGTAATCAAAAATTTTTTTGCTTCGCTGTGGAAAAATTGGTGCCTCCATAACGTTATTTTTAATTAACACCTGTTGACACTGTAAGCTGCTATAAGCCAAGCGAAGCCAAGCTTAGAGTTTTTCTACTTTTCGGCAGCAGATGGCGCCACTCAAAATGTCAGATCCCAATAAACATGCGGCAACTGCCATAAATATTTCGGCACTGTTGAAAATACGATAACTTTTTCTTTAATATTAGACCCAACGGCCTGGATTTTTTTTTTAAGAAGTTAGAATAATTAGTTTATGATGTGAAAAAATTGTTTAAATTAAAATTGATTGGATCTACAGAGAAAATACTAAAAGCTGTATTTTATAATTTTTTTATGTGGGCTTATATTGGAAATTTTTAAAAATACGTCTTACATTTAACATGGATTTGTGATTTAAAAATGAGTAGGTGAAAATTAATTATAACAAACAGTGACTTATTTACAAAAACATGACTAGACTTCTGCTTCATTATAATCAGACTGCAGATCTTTTGTAAAATAAAAATGTTCTTTCCGAATTTCAATTAATGAGAGCTGGATAAAAA
Organism: Sphecodes monilicornis; assembly: GCA_913789915.3. Taxonomy (NCBI): domain Eukaryota; kingdom Metazoa; phylum Arthropoda; class Insecta; order Hymenoptera; family Halictidae; genus Sphecodes; species Sphecodes monilicornis. The sequence goes on along the minus strand of OU565291.1, from coordinate 9,100,066 downwards.
TTTCTTACTTTGTTTTATGATTTAAATAAGTCGAAAGTAATACCCATTTTCATTATGAATGCATAAAATCCAGAGTCTAACTTTAAGCTTACAATGATCGTGAAAACTCCCTGTCCATACAAAATTGTACGATTTTTACACAAAATTATTTCTGATGGCTTGTATTTGTTAATTTAAAAACGTGGAACAACAATAGGTGATTTTATATAATGCTTGATTATTCTAACAATTTTATAATGTACAATTGCTTTTCAGATACACAACAAATTAATGAGACATTGCAATTTAATATAATTTACCGTATTGCATTTCACAGTAGACATTATGAATACAACAAAAAATACTTAATGCACCTAAATGTTTTATCACCGCTAGTTTAAATATGTCCTACTTGAAACCCATAATTATACTGCGAATCTTTATATGCGAAATAAAAACGCATCTTGTACGCTCTGCAGTACAAGAAATTCAACCATTTACTGTTTTAACATATTGTAAACTGATTGATCTCTCTCTGTTTGTTTTGTGGAACATTTTTTGAAAATACGACACTGTAAATAAAGCATAACTAGTTGATGTAGACTATAAAGCAAAAATGGGTGAAACGTTATTCTAGAATCTTCTATGCAACTATTGGGTTGGCAACTAAGTGATTGCGGATTTTAAATAAAAAGGAAAATTCAAAAATTTCTTGAAAATATAACTTTAAATTAGGTATTGTCCGTTATTGTCGATGACCTTTTGCCATCTTCCAGGCATTGTCAAAATTCCATGTTCATAAAACTAAAAAATAAAAAGAATGTTGACACTGCCTTTCTTTCAAGGCTTCGTCCCCATATGCGGCATATAACTTCTTGTATGATTGTGATGCGTTCCTGCCTTTTGGGAAGTAATAATAATATATGTCTGAAAAGCGCGTTTTGTACTTCCATTTTTAAATTGCGATAAAAACGAAACTAAATAACTAATCGAAACAGTGTTCTTTCTAATTAAAGGTGGAAGTCCAAACAACAAGAAAAAGATATAGGTTAGGTGCTTTGAACACGTAGACAAAACAAAAGAATGTGCTAGAACATCTATCGACAAAATCCGCAATCATGTAGTTGCCAACCCAATATTAGTAGTAAATAATAAGTAATGTCGTTCTTTAATCTAATTTTTTAACGAGAAAGTTAATGTATTTTTCGAGAATCACATAAATAAAGTCAATTCAAAGATGGGAAAAAGTCCTAAAAAATGATGGTCAATACTTCGACGATTAAAAATAAACGTAAGTTCATTAACGTTTCCGATGAAAAATAGTTAAAAAAACGAGATTGCTTATAGGACGACCTAATATTTCTGAGGAGCTTGTGAGAGTTAATTAAATTCTACAAAAAAAGTTGTGTGAACTCCAGCTTTGAACCGGAAGCAACAGAAACAAGGCAACAAACTACCGCTACACGGTCTGAACCAAAAAATCCGTAGAATTTCACAAGTTGACGAAAGAGGAGAACGAGAACAATAATTCGGAGCAAAAAATCTCGAACAATGTTTTCTCAGCAGAGGGAACGGAACAATTTTCCTGTGTGAGAAAAGTCGGCCTTTTTTATCCCGGATCGGGAATTAGCATGCAGGCTCGGTCATTGTTTCGCGTTCTCGGACGGTTTTAGCCCGCAATAGTGGCATTTTTGCATAACTCGGTGAAAGCCGTATTCAAGCTGAGTCTCCACCAATTTCCATCCAGCCGATCCACTTCTTTTGTCCGCGTCTACGCACAATTTTTCTGCCGTATTGCATGTCCCGTGAAGCTTAGTATCGCTCAACAGTGAAATAGAAACAATTGTGCCTCGTAACTGTATCGTAAATCAGTCAACGCTGAAGTATAGCTATTAAATCTTGACGACTTGTTGCAGCTACATTTTATTAATATTTTATACTGTGACATTAATTATTTTCCCATGTTATCCTCTCATTTCCGTCAAGTATACCGCATTACTCGAACATATACTGTCCATTGTTTTTACGAATAATTATAGTCCTATTACTTTCGGTTTTAGTATGCTATAAAGAGTGCCATAGAATTTGATCGACTTAATTACACTTCGCATAGTTATTATTGCATATAATTATAGCTCCACGCAGATCGCTTAAAAATCTTAATTGGCATTAAACAAAGTTTTACCATGTTCAGTTGCAGAAACGCTTAGAGTTTAATGATCAACATCCTTTTTTTATTAGGATTATTTTACTTTACTCACGGTACTTTTCTAGTTTTCTAGCTTCCATCATTATCGACTGATTCACTTTTGTTTATTTCATCACACTGCGAATTGTTTTTTGTCTTGTTATGGTCGTAATAGACGTTGGCATCGATTAAGCTGAATAACTTGTTGTTGAGTGAACGTTCTTATGAAATTAATACTGCGAAGATGTTCCCGGTGGGCAGTACGAATAAAATTATTGATAACATAAGTGAAGTCTTTGATCTAAAAATATGAAGAATATAAAAACAGCGACACTGCTGATGCACCCACTGAAAATAGCATTGGATATCGATACAGACAATTTTTTTCCTACCGACTTCATGCATACGCATTCGAGAAGATACGAAAATAGGTCGGAGATAACTCGACGAACATAGTTTCCTATAGAAACTATACCAAAAGCTATTCGTTTACTAGGTCACAGAAATTTTTAGAACCCGACTGATTTAAAGTCTACAAACTTCGTCGAAAATAGGAAAATATATTACGCGGAGCATCTCGACTGAAAACAGCATACTGAAATTCGAGAAATTGATGGACGCATTCATGTTGACTCGTGGCATTTCAGGACGTACGGTGCTGTTCGTTACATTTTATCTGTGAAGTTTCAAAACGTGCTGATATCAACATTTTATTGTAGTAAATAAATTTCGTCCAAACGATGCGTCTCAAATAAGGGAAGGAGAAATGTGAAATGCTAAACACGGAATTCTATTCAGCGTCATTGAATTGCAAATTTTACGAGTACTTGCTACAGTGCTTTGCATTGACAGTTCTAACGACATTTATAGACGTCATTTGTGAAATCATTGGCAGCGAGTCTCTAAAATTCAAGAAGATTTCTTGAAAACAAAGCGAATCTTTAGTGATATATATGTACAGTGGCTCAAAAAAGTATAACTTCAGCCCGTAATGAAAATTCAAAATATGCGTTTTGTAGATCTATGTTATTTACACATATGCTGAAAATTTCATCGAAATCAGTTAATGAACATGTGGGCTATAAACTGTTGAAAGTGGTGATAATCGCACTTTTTCACGACTTTTGGTCAGTTTCTGCTTAAAATACTACAAAGAAGAGGGATTAATAGAATAATTATTCACAATTGGTTAAAACAGAAAATTATGCTGTGAAAGATATTATGTAGAATAAGCATATATAGAAATATAATTTCTCACATTCAAATAATTCTGTTGGTGTAGCAACCGCGATTATATTTGTTCTCCTTAAGAGATGGCGCTGTTGTTTTTTCTACTCACCTCCAGTGTCGCCAGATCGCTGAAATCGAGGGGAATACAATTTACCACCTCTCTGATGACCAGAGTAATATGTAACACGTTGCGCGGCACGTCACGTGACCAGTCTAAGGTCTTAGTGGGGGACGTTGGAGTGTGCGCAGGAGTGGAATGGGATAGTGGATGGGGAAAAGGAGGAGAAGAAAATCAACCCAGTTTTGGGTTGACCTGGCGACACTGCTCACTTCAAGTATGATAGATACATGTATATCTGTGTACCGTATCTTTTGCCAAATATGATTTCTTGTTCTACCTTTTGACTTCAATAAATAGTTAATTTAACGCTCAAAACATAAACCATTATTTAACATAACCCAATAAATTCTTATCTGTTGGTGGTATTATAAGCATATAGAAATATAAATTCCCAGTTTTTTACCAAAATTTCCGGTTATTATGTAAAATAAGAAAACATATATCTAAAAATAATAAGTTTATATTGTAATACATATGAATACTTATGATAAAAGGATGTGTATCTTATAACACAACAAAAAAGATGAAGATAGTTCAACCTCATTTAATTTTACTGAAATACATATGACCCACCAAAAAGAAACTATTGGAACATACATATGCCAGGTTTAAATATAAACACACAAGTTTCATATTCGATATTCTCTCGCCCCAGACAATATCGATATCTAAAAGGAAAGGGAAGAAGATTGAATTAGAAAAGAACTCGGGTTAAAATGGTTAAATCAGTTAGTGGATAAAAAAGTTAGTTCCGGACAAAATGAAGCAGTTACCGTACGGATCGTCAGAAAACCAAGCCGAAACATTGTTCAGCTCCGGTACCAAGGAATTCCCCAATCGAATAACCGCATCCCCAGAAAATAAGTTCGGAGAAGCCATTCCTTTGCCAGAATGCGGAAACTCCGCAAGGCCGACAGAGTCCACCATCGAAGGCACGGAATTATTTCGAAATGGAATGGGAATATGGGTCACCGTTTACACATCGCCGTGTCGGAATACGAATGCCGCAGTTTCACCCGGGGAAATTCTTTTCGCGTCCCCCGCGGAACCAGTTTCCCAGCACCCTGCATCCTGCAAACCGCCGGCCATAGATCGGCCCTCGTATTGCGGTTTCGTTGCGCCATTTTCCGCCGCCCTTTCCGCCAATCGAGATGCGTAAAAATATCGCTGGCTTGCGTCCAAACGCGCGATCTTCTCGCGTAAACATTCGAAAAACTACACGACGTCACCACTTGGTTGAAATGGGGCAGCAATATCGAACGCATGAAAAGTATTAACGAGTTGCACACCTTTGAACGGTTCAAAAGTATGAGAAAATCAAATTTGTTTTTGTATACAAAATCTTGTTCTTTTCACACTTTGACTGCCAAACCAACAACCTCAAAAATCTCACAAAATTAAACTAACTTATTTAATGAAGTGAAAATTGAAAGGTTAAAATGTAACACAACCTTGTTGTGTTCTCCAGATTCCAACTAAATTTGGTACAATGAATGTATTGATGTAAAAATTCATTTTCAAAGATGGACAAACAATTCCGTCATCCACATATGGGTGACGTGGCAGTCAATGTGTTAAAGATGTAACGTGTTAAGTAATGTTTCCTGAAAAATTGAGCTAACTATCTTAATAACTGGAAAGTTGTGGCAGCCATTTTCTCGAGGCCATTTCTGCAAACACCGTTATGGTATAATACGAGATATATTTCATCTATCTTCGTGAGAGTTAATTTTAATTTAAACTAGAAAAACGAGGTGGCCTTTATCGAAGCCGATGTAGAAGAAATCAATTTTTAAAACAGTTATATTGTTTTGAACTCAGATATCTAATATTTTAACTAAACTTTCAGCTTCTTTTGTTCGTAAAAAAGGAAAAATGTACTGCAGACTCCCATATAACACGATCAAAAAATTATTTAAAAAGTCTACAATATATGTGTACACAAGTTATTTAACTGTACCACCCAAATTTACTTGTAAACCATTTGTTGTTTCAAAGATACTGTCAAACGGAAGTTGTTTGGTATCAAGCGTCGCATACAATGTAATAATTAGTTTCTTGATAATCCACATTTTTATCGAAATATGAAAATTGCCTTAGTTTTTTTATTAGTTTTCGAGCGCACGTAGCTTATAAATTTCTCACTCATCATTTGGTACTCTTTCGAACGACAAGGTCAAATATTACACATCATGATACAAAAATTCAAGGTGACCTTCATATCTCGATATAAAGGCGGATTATAAAAATAATAATTATTACATTGTATACCCCGCTTGATACCAAACATCTTTCGTTTGACAATTTTCTTGATGCAACAAATAGATTACGAGTAAAGATAGGTGGCATAGTTAAATAACTCACCCTGTATGTAGTACATTCCTTTTAAACAGTTTTTCGATCGCGTTATATGGGAATCTACTAGACGAATAAAAAATCCAACTTCGTAAATGTTTCAAGAATAGTACTGCGAAATTTAAGTTAGGAAAGGAAAATCGAAGTCTGCGTGATTCTTTCTCCTTCACCCTCTAGCTTTTCCGGTCGGACCGGAAACGTTGAAGAAGCGCGCCAATATAGTATGTGCATAGAACTGGGGCGACGAAACGTCGGGCAACTGGTGAATACGAACACGGATTTCCTTGGACCTTTGGCTCCTTTTTGCGCTTTTTACTTTGGCTGGTGCTCGATACGCAAACGACGCCAAATATGGGTCGTCGCAATGTTGTTTTCAAGGATCACGTTGTTTTTCTGACTGCTGGTTGTTTACACTGGAGAAATGGAATTTTGTTGGACTTCGAAGAAATCTGGGTCGACGCCACTCTTTGATCTTCGAAGCTGAAACGCTCATCTTGAATTTCTTTGGAATTTTTACGTTCGAATACGTGCATGTTGTTGAAACTTTTATCGTAGTTCTTTGACAAGTTGCAGATAAAAGACAGCTAACGAAAAAGAATGTTACACGGTTTGATGGCTAAACTTTTTGGATTCTAATTTCTGAGAGAGGAGATTGTTAAATTTTATTATTGTGTACTTCATTTTAAAATATGTATAGTTCTTTACTATTATTCGCCTCTTTGGCCTGATTAGATCATCTTTTGGATTACTAATTACTGAACTGCGGATTTTAGGTATTTATAACAAAAATTACTCGATAGAAATTAAAATTGTAAACAGATTAATAGAATTTAAGACTGTGAATATATTTCATTCGACTGACAAAAATGATTCAAAATGGAAAAATATTTCTATGTAGATTCTGTTTCTTGTAATCATTGCAGAGAATTTTTATTTTGCATGAAGATTCGCCGTCTATGAATGACTTAATTCTTTAGGTCCACAAATAAACTGCATTCGTTCAAACAAATTGCAAATTGTTAAGCACTAAAGCAATCCGAATAACATAATATACAGCCTTTTTAATCATTACATTATTAGACGTTTGCGAACATGTAGGCACCTTTTTTTAAATAAGTGTAATAACTATCATAATGCAAGTGTTCAGTATCCTATGTATTATTATTTCAATTAAAATAAGAATTTGATCGGAAAAGTAAAATATAATAAGAATGTAACAAATTGGCGTATGATAGAGAAAGATGATATTAACGCATGATATTCTGAATAATTGATGTGTATGTTAGAAAAAGTAACGCTTGTAATAACCCACTTACTCTCCACAAAAAGGTGATTTGGATCGTACACGCATAACGTCGACATGTCAGGATCCATAGTGTGTCTCATTTGCATTCCACTTCTCGGGAGGGTGGAAACCCTTCTTAGCAATGGCGCTATACAAACATCAGAATTGTTTCACGATAACAATATTTAATATTTCATTCAAGCAAAGATGAAGCATGCTGTCAAAGAAAAATGAGAAGATAAACAAACTGATGAGAAAATGATGTCTCGGATATTGCAAAGCTATAAAATTTTTTTGGAATAGCAGGAAAACGTGTAGACAATAAAAGCAAACAACATATACAAAGTGAGGATGTGCCATTTTGATACATAAATGTTCCAAAACAGAAAGTAATGTTACTTTGCGTCATAAATTTTATACAACAAATTCGATAATCTATTATTCAAGTTTCAAAGTTATGACGTGTCAGTTGGAAATAATTATAGATGCAGTGATTCAATATAAAATAAAATAATTGAACGAGTGACCTCTGTCGGATAACGAATTCGGTGTAAAATACTGCATTCGCGAGATAAAACATTATTGGCTTAATAGATACAGTTTAATTAGTTGGACGTCCTAGCCTATAAGCGTATATGTATTTTGTACAATATGATTTAGGATTTTCTACAATAGTTGCATATATCGAGTTTAAATTATCGTCTGTTATAGGTAAACACTTTAGGTTGGTTAATCTAAAATTTAATGGAATTTATTCACCAGAAACTATTATAAATTTCGGTTCACTTTTCGGTTTGTATTAAAATTGATTTATACATATACACAGTGTATACTAAAGTGTGGTCTAAAAGTTAAGGATTATACATATGTATACATACACTGAAAGTATATAATTTATATAGTATCATAGTTTATATGATTTTACACTTAAGTATGTAGCAAAACTGAAAAGAACCATGAAAGGACAACGTTTTGCTAACATTCAAGAGATAAAGAAAGAATCGCTGAAGGAGCTGAACTTCCTGCCGAAAATTGCGTTCGAGAGGTGCTGAGAAGATTGGAAAAAGCGCTGGCATAAGTGTATTATATCTGTAGGGGAGTACTTTGAAGGGGACAAAATTAATATCGATAAATAAATAAACATTTTTTGAGAAAAACTAAAATCCCGCGTATTTTTTTATCAAACCTCGTATTTCTAATTTTACACTAGCCGAAGTTCACTTCTTATCATTAGATTATTTATGCTTTTATGAGAAAAATTAGTAGAAGAAATTGGAAATAATAGTAATTTTCATCTACTTAAAATTATTAAATAAAGAATGAGTTTTCTATTTGATTCCTACATTTTGCAATTGATGGAGACAATTTTTATTACGCAAAAAGATCCGCCATGTATCTATTATCTATTTGTTGTAAAAATACATTTAATATTTAGAAAATATCATTGAATTAATAAAATAATCGTCTTAACGAACTCAATAATTATTAATATCTGACAAAAAGTGCATACCTCAGTAAACAAAGTTCATTATAAAACAATCACATCCTCATGTGACTAATAAAACAGTTATTCAATTCAAACATATTTCTAAAAAAATTAATTTTTCCGTAAACAGTGTTATATCAATGTGCATGTGTGTAACGTCTCAACACATTGATTGCCAATGTGACCGATCAATTTTAAATAGTTTTAAATACTATTTTAAATAGTCGCTCTACGATTCAAATAAAATACTATTTTAAACATACAATAAAATCTCCACAAATAAAATATTTTTATTTCGATAATCTGAAACATACAATAAAATATTTCTATTTTGATAATCTAAAACGTAAAATGAAATATTTGAATTCTGCGTTAAATGGTATCTAAAATATTTCTTGACGATTTAAATAGATTGATGAAACGGGTAATATTAAAATGCAAGAAACCATAATATTTTGGATCTCGGTTTTCTCGAAAGCGAGATGTCAACTGAAAAAAAATCCATTTCATATTTCAGTTTATATTCTCATGTAGAATCACCCCCTCAAATAAAATGCCCACTATTTTGAGAATCCGTCAAATAAAATACTATTTGAACTATAATTTAAAAAAAAATTTCTAACAAATAAAATGTTTTATTTTTAAAAGTGTTCTGATGTATGATTAGGTGTATGATTTTTATTTTATTTCAAATTTCTTAATTCTCAAATTATTTTATTTCAGATTTAATTTTATTTCAAATAAAATAGACTATTTACTATTTACTATTTGAAATAGTATTTTACCCAGCTCTAACCACATGTGGGTATTTAATAATGACCCATCGGTCACAAGCGAGCGAGCAAACTCAAAGTCTCAGTTCGCCGCCAGTACTTGTCGAAAGTTTACGCTTTCGTAGCCAGATTGTCAGTGGCATCCTTTGATCGGTCCATGTTTCTCTGTTTTACTATCCAACACTCGAAATTTAAAAGTAGTAACTACATATATTGTTGAAATGTCGCGTCTTAGCAGTAGTATTCAAATTAAAAAGGCTTCGGCAGCAAATGTTCGCCCAGCTAGATTAGCTGGCAACAAAAGTGTTAAATTGAGAACCGCTGTCGCAATCGCAGATATCAGCCACAAAACGCGGAAATACGTCCGTGAGCCTATCTGCGTCGTGTTGTGTGCATCGTTGTCTACTTCGACGCCGTGCACATGCAGCGGCTCACACACGGGACACTCCATTCATTTCCACAACAATAATTGCAGCGAGTCACTCCGATTGAATTCACGCCCATTCTCATTGCATTACAGTTACTTCCATTTGCACCGTACAATGGGAAACAGTCTCTCGACTTCGCATTGTAATTCACAGGTTTCTGTGTCTTTCGTTGAATCGTTGTGGCCTGCGATTAGAAAGCGGTTTCGGGAATGCGTAACCATTTATCTTTCATCTTGGCACGTCGGGGTTGTTTGTAATCAATTCCACTAGATACATGATAGGTCACTGACATTTTTACTTAGTGCCTCTCCGCCATCGCGGTGTATTGTTCTCCATTTCACGAAAAAGGAAATCCTGTTGATCAAATTGCCGTGATCTCCGTCTCTCGTTATTTGCCTCGCGTTCTAATCTCGATTCTGATCCGACAATTTCAGAAAAACTCTCTTACAGATTTTACTGACGCAACGTTCAAATTTTCAAGCGAGTTAATTAATCATATTAGAACTTTTTTAACAAACTTTTAGATTCAATAAGAATTTAATAAAACTGTTCGAATTATTAAATCAGAGGCATTTGATACTTTATACCAAAATAGCACTTGGACGATGCACGTTTTTCACAACTACATATGTATAAGGGCCGATACACACTATCGGTCCGGTCACGGTCCTATTAAATATAAATTACATGGTTTTAAACCGAGACCTAAAAGCGATGTAGCATAGAATCATTCACAACTTCATTTATCAATTTTTTAACATATCCTTTAAGATAGTTTTTGTAGACCACTAGTCTATCTGTTGTTCCTAATATAACATTTTATTCATACCACTTAGTCGCCAGAAATTGAGTAATTTACGATTTGAATACTCCTGGTCAATATAGTCTCAGGCTCTACTGCCAAAGGGATAATAGCACGATTCAATTGATAATGTAAACATGTCCATCGGGATAAGATATTAAGAATAAAGTTACATATGCAAGAGTTTAAAGTTCACAACTTACAAAGAATATATTATAAAAATATTTGTAGACTTAAAATATAAAAAGAAATATTTCTGATAACCTAATATCTACAATTTAATTAATTTTATATTGATGAAAACTTTGTCCTATTATTATGAACACGATTATTGTTACTGAACATTGCCCGGCAATTATATTTATATATCTCAAGTAATTCGTTTTAAGCCCCCTTAAAAACCATTTACGTCGTCAAAATCGATTTAATCCATTGTCACTTGAAACTGTAAAATTAGGAAAACCATAAAAGTCCTTTTCCTTGTTCAGTCGAACAGTAACAAAGTGTTAGCTCGTCTGATCATGTGTAAACTCGAAAAATCAATTACAGGCACCATCCAAATTGGGTACATTATAGTCTCAACAAATCGGGCTCGATGTAACCCGTCGCTTCAATTCTCCGAATCTACATATCAAAGCTCCATCAAAATTCCGTGCACAATAAAGGAGCATTATCTCCCGAAAGCTGTATTCGAACTTGGACGCGTGGTGCATTCTAATCACTGATACTGAATATTCCCACGCGGCACAGGATAAAGTCGTCTTTCGGCGTCGACGAGTTTCATCGAATTCGTTCCTTCGTTTAATCGGCTCGACACGTTGCCCGCCGCGGCGACTGAACGTACCACACTAAATATCCGCAACGTAACTTCCCGACACCCTTTTACTCCTATCGAACCCCCTAACTCAAGATATTGCATTTCCATAATTTATCCAGCGAGCCAACTTTCCTGCGCGATCTAGTTCCGCTTGGTTCCATTAACCTCCGTCTACGTGCTGCTCGAAGATACCAATTGTCTATCTTCTGATTCGTATTTTCGTATAAAAAATATACCGTAATATCTCGATATATGCATGTGAAAATTGAGAAATCAAAATGTTACTTATATCGTGAACAGGCACTATTCATTGATTCCTTGTGGCTATTAAGTATTCTCTCGGTGAGTGTCGCAAAGGTCTATGCCGTGAATGTCGAAGATTTATCCTCATCAGTGGGGGGGATCACGCTTGGAATCAGCTAAGCGGTAAACACGCTGGACGACCTAGCCAACGAAGGATAATTTTTGATATTTTTGATTATTTTTATGGTAGAGACACGAATTCTGTAAATGTCAAGGCCGAAACTTTAATCGCTTGTTGCACAAGTAATTGTGATCGTAATTATATATTATGTTTGCTGCGTTTTTAAACCGAAAAAAGAGGCGAATACGATGGTAGAAGTTTCAGTGACGAAAATCCAAAAATATAGTATTTTGATTTTTTAAATTAAAATACTGAACTGCACGAGTCCTTTGACGTTTGCCGAATGTCCGAACCTCAGTCACTCTTTCTTTTACAATCGGTACCCTTCTCTACGTTCAGCACACTACAAAGAATGTAGTCCCCATTCTATGAATGTTGTTAATGAAACTACGACTTTTACGAAGAGAATACTGTACCGTCAAACGTAAATAAGGACAGTGAGTAAACAAGACATTAACACCAGAGTATCGGTGAGACAATATCAATCCAGTACCAAAACATTTACATTTCTAATTATCTTTTATAAAACTTTTACCAATGTATTCGTGACATTTTTTTATTAAGACTAATCGTACTAAGCACATCTGGTATATGATGTTTTATAAAAATAACAAGACTGAATGCATCTAAATTTTTCGCAATTTTTATAATAATATGTGCTTGAATGAAGAAATTTATTTAATAATTTCTAATGGAAGCATCTTTGTAATTTCAACAATTACAAAATTGTGAAATCGGCCATTTGACTGATCGTGGTACGGTTAGTGTTAAAATGATACCAAACATGACACAATTCACGATATAGTAGAACCTCGATTATCCGAACTAATCAGTGGAACGCGAATATTCCTATTATAGTAAATTTTGACTGATTCGTACAATAAACCATGTATATAACTGGCTTAAACTTGAACTACAACATGTATTAAGATATATGTGCTACCGATGGTACACGTTAAACGTTTCATTCAGGCCGCGAATTAAGCTGATTCAAAAATCAGACAAAAATGGTGCGACACGGAACGTGTTAATATCAGACATTTTAACTTCTCGATTTTTGGTTTCTAAATGAATTGCTTTGATTTTACCTAATTTTCATGATCGTCAACGTGTTAAGTGGATGACACTGTAGATACAGGTAAACAACGAAGATGCTGTGCAAATGACGAGAATCATTCGATCGGTATTTAAATTTACACAAGCGATTTCTCAATCAAATTCGATCGACTCGGACTGTGATCGACGAGTGCGTTTAAAGAGAATCGCTCGTGCAGAGTGGGGAGCGAAAGAAAATAGGTGAACAAAGGCGCGGCACGTAATGAGGAAAGACCATCAACATTGTAACTACGATGCACTTCCTGCGAGCAACGTATTCCTGTTGGCCCGTACAAGGAGGTTGAGTCATGCGACAACGTAGGAGGAGCAAGATGGACCTAACCCACTGTCCGATAAGACGATTCCTCCTCCGTTAGTAACGTGACGCCCGGGGTGACTGTTCTCTTCCTAGAATCGATGCCATTAATAATCTGACCCGCTCGGAATAATTTGATGTCCAGCGCGACGAGGTAACTTCAATATCCACGACTCGATTCATTTGATTCGAAAAGAGTCGGTATACAGTGGCTCACAAAACCACAAAAGTGTTCGAAGGCCCTTTACGTCAGAATGACTTTTTTAAAATTGCACCGAACGACTTGACTTTTTTGTGCAATTAGAAGGATTAATTTATCAAGTGACGTGGAGAAAAGATTTTGAAAATACACTTTTCAAAACTTTTATATTTATGCCGGTAAAGAAACTTTAAAATGTGCGTTTTGTATAGATCTATGTTAATTATTCAAGTGCTGAAAATTTTGTCGAAATTGGTTAAAATCGATGAAAATAGTAGTTTTTCACTTTAGTCAGTTTCTGCTTAAAATCGAATTGCAGTTTATTAAAAATCTTTTTTGTACGATATTTAGTAAGCCAATGCTTCTAATTGCTAAAAAAAAGTCAACGTTTGGTCCGATTTTAAAAAATTATACTGTTTGAATGGGCGTTTTCCGTATAAACCTGTGTAAAATTTAGTAATATCAATCTGAACATACACCCTTTTATTTGGTACGAATTGCAGCTATTATCCTTTATTTTTACAAAGAGTGTGTGGGCGAAACGCTCATTTGTCATAGGGTTATATTCCTTTGAGGATGAATATCGACAACATCAGAATTGTACAGAGTAGGGCACAAATCAACTAATAATTAAAAATGACTAATTCTCTCATAGATTGTTACTCATAGCAATGTAGTCATTAGTCAAAACTAAGTATGCAGTACTTTACATGTATGCAAAATTTTAAAACTCGTATTACGGAAATGGATACGGTGAACCACTATTGGATGAATTGGACTTCTTATCACGTGGTCCGTTTTAACGTACAACAATCAATGAGACAATTAGTCATTGTTAATTATGAGTTGATTTCTGCGCTACTCTGGAATTGTACATCTAATTCCTGAAGTTGCAAACATATAATTCAATTATCAGACTGCGGACTTTTTGAATTTATGACAAAAGTTAGATGAAATACAAAAATAGAAAGACAATGGAAAACCATAAGAAAAATTTAGGGATACTGTTATATTATTTTCGACTTTTTAATGGGATTAAAAGATGAAAATACATTTTAACTTCGATTTCTTACAGTCGCCATAGACAAATTTTATTTTGCATAAAAGTCTGCAGTCTATTCATTATTACATTACCAGTACATATAGTTCGTTTCTGCCATTATTTAAGACTGATACAAACTCTAGCTTTGCGAGGCAAATATTCTTAGTATGTTAAACAATTTTTCTCCGCAAAGGGATGTCGCAAGACGTTATCTAATTTGAAATGGACATTGTCGTATGACTCGCATGAACACCTGAACGAGGAAGACAAACAGCACTAAATAATACAAAACAATATTCAATTGATTTTTTGCGAGCGAATTAGAATACACATGTATTTATTATGATTGGTACATTAACATTATAAAACTTGCTTAACTGCTTGGACATATATAGTAACAGTTTGTGCTTAGAATACCATTGAAATTAATGAAGCATTCATTCGTTTAATGATGTCGTTGGCGCATGTCGTCAGAAGCTAATATATTGTTTTATAGTTTGTTCTTTCAAAGTTATAAATAGATTTGATGAGGTACATGTGTACTTTGATGTTCGGCGTTATCGATTAATACACTCGTAAGCACTTATGATGAAGGAGAGTTTGAGTGAATCGTATGAATCAGAATGAAGTATATATTTCGCAATTGAACATAAGTACATATCTATAATCTATAAATACAATGATTACAATTTAATAATATGTGGTGTAATTTATTAATATTTTAGATATAAAGCTATACGAATAGAATTCAAGCTGCGAGTGGAAACTAATTCAACAAATGGAATTCTTTTAATTTAAAGAACATACAAACTATTGGAACCACAATATGAAACCCATATTTGTATCCATTTGATAAATAATGGTATGTACAATGTTGTCAAACGTATATTCGCAATTCACAAGCGTCAATACTTCATAAAAGAATTCACTATAGCAACATTTTCATTCAACAATTGACTGTGTCAATGTAAGTGGCTCTAACAATTCGCCCAGTGTATAAAAATGTTATTGTATATAAATACATTAGACAATTTTTATGACGAAAAATGGTTAGGTTATTACAGGTCAAGTGTATTAAAGGTCTGCATACATGTTTAACTATATTTTCGGATAACATAGTGTAATTCTCAACTAATTATGTTTATTGTTATTTAAATTATTGTATGATTTTAATAACATGGCAGCATTCAAATGGCAGTCGTAAAAAGCAGAAATTCACTAGTATTGAAATGCTTTCAAGCAATAAAAATAAACATACAGACGTAATTTCTACTTTAGGATCTTTACTTTATATGTGTGTAAAATTTGAAGTGTACTGGTTAAATAATTATTACGTGGCAGCTATGAAAGGTGATATGCTGCTATAATCATACAGTAATTTAAATAATAATAAAAATAACTGCATAAAAACTACACTATGTTGTTTTAAAATATAGTCAAATATGTGTGCACAAATTTAAAACACTTGAGCTATAATAAGCTAACCATTTCTGACCTCATAAATTGTCTAAAATTGACAGCCTTGAATGGGAATATCCTTTAAAAGATTTGTAGGTTCTGGCGAATGTTACATAATTTTACCTCGTCCAGAGATTCGAAAGCAACGTCGTTCAGGTGAGGATTGTTCGAAGTCCCTCTCGTTCGACCAGAAGAGTTTGACGAAACGACTTTCTTTACTCCTTTCCCGATTATCTCGTTGCCGTGTGGTGTCCGCAGTTCTACCGTGAGGCCAGACTTCCTTTTGTAAACGACAGATGTCGAGACAGGAACGAGTGAGAGAGGCTAGACTGCTAGACGATCGGCCGACGAAAAGAGACGTCGAAGACGCGGAAAACGAGCAAAGCGGAAGAAGCAACCTCGGTTAAAACAAAGCGGCCATTACTCTTGTCCTCCAGCTGACGGGAGAAGTCATAAAATCGTTCATTATTATTGTACCGCTGGTAACAGGAAAAGGAAACTCGTGATCGAATAAACGTCCAAGAGTCCAAGTACCATTCAAAATCGGACAATCTCGATATCGAGGCGATCGGACGGAACGAGCTATCGAATTTATAAGGTGCTTCGAAAACAAACTTACACGACATACTTAACTTACTTAGAAGAAGGAGACACATATCCCTGATTATAATTTTCTAAATAACAAATATTAATTGTTTATCCGGTTCAATATTTTTGGATATACAGACATTAATGTCAATTAATAATATGAATTGTTTAAAGCGGTTTGTATACTCGAACTGTGCAACATCCTTAAGCAGAATGAATGTCAATCCTAAATATACAAAATTATGGACGCTTGTGTTTTATTCTGTTTATTTTTTTAGTTAACCGAAATCTTTCACGGGGAAATATAACAAAATAACAAATTTATTTTCATTAATATGGTCTGTAAGATATTTTGTGTAAAGTTTTTACTTTTATAACGAATTTATTTTATACATTGTTCAGTAAAATCGACTAATAACGACAAGGCTTTTCCATTAGTGAAGAAAGCAAATATTACTCGATGAACATTTTTGTATCATGTGAAGTCATTGACACTAGGTTTACTGAGCACTAAACGCGACTATTCTATATTACCTTATAAAGATAACAATAACGTGTCCATCCAAATTTTTAGCCTATATTTTTATAATATATGTATACGATCTTTTACACTATATAAAATCTTTACAATCTCACTAACGGTAAATTAAAAATATTAGGACCTTAGTGTAAACCTAGTGTTAAGCCCTTATACTACGATTTATTTTATGGTTGTTTCGTCGTTTACAATTTCTTACGAGGAAGAAGAAAGCTTATATTTATGGTATGCCTATATATTCTCCAATGACTATACATTGATAATAACAAAATAGAACTTTTGTCGGTTTAAAGGAAATTAATAAAATACGTATTTAGTAGGATCTGTTCGAAATCTTTGTCACGAGTCTGGATTGACATTATAGTGCAAAGGGTTAAGAATATTGTTACATTCTCTTAAATTTGTTAAAAATATTGGAAACAGAAATATGTGTTCATACAACTTCTGTTTTGGACAATTAATTTAGACAATTTTTATTTTGTACAAAGATTCACTTTTGTTGGTTATAATAATGTTTTATTACATCAACAGTGCAGAAATAGTAATGCTACAAGCTACAAGGGATAACGGTATGTCAGTAGAATGTAATGAGAAAACAAACGAGCAGATGAACAAATCGATACCACATGAACATTGAGAAAAACATTGAATAAAACTGTTAAATACTGGTTTCAGCAAGGAGCAATCAACCATCTGAAGTAGGGATGGGCAATTCTTGCAAAAAAGCGATTCTTGAATTGATTCTGAATCGTAGCGATAAAAAAATCGATTGAATACAAAATCGAACCTTAAAAATTCGATTCTTTGAAGATCGATTTAAAAAAAGATCTATCGAAATACTATTTATATCCATATGCATTTCGCATGGCATATTGCTATATCGCGGAATCCGATTATGTAAATGGGACTTGAAATGCAATGGTTTAATTCTTATGGCACTTGAGAACCATTTTACAAAATCAAGTTGTTCAATAAAAAAAGTAACTCAATATTAAGTGTATAACTTGAAGCAGGGAGGTATGTGAGGAATGATGAGCGACCGGAAGGGGTGTCCTCGGGTAAGGAAGGGTACGGAGTAGTCCGTAAGGTAGTTTTAATCTTGTCGTATATAGTTTTTTCTCTCTTTCTCTCTCTAAATATTTCATAGTTCTAGTTATTGTTAGATTTAAGGTAGCAGATAAGATAGAGTGAGTTAAGTTAAGTTAGTAAGTAAGGTTAGGGTAAGGAGGAGGGAAAGGATGAGAAAGGCGGTGGATGTAACGGAATTGTAATCCTTAGGGGAATCAATAAAGCTTTATATTGTATAGTAAGTGTATAACTTGTGGGGATATCTGTGGTGAGAATGAGAGAGAAACATTTATGAATGAAACAAAAGTTTATAAAGTGAATTTGGTTGTATGTTAAAATGAAATGAATGGACATGAGGAAGCGATTTTGTTAAAAGTATAGCTGTGATTAAGAATGGTTGTAATTTAATATGTTGTGTTAAATATATAGTTATTTGTTGATATTATACAATAATTCCATTCACTGTCTGAACATATAGCACTATCGAAATACCAATAGTATCTCATAATGAGATACAGTATATAAACTTTTAAATTATATTGATATATTTATGTATTTATTTGGGCCTTGAGAAAAGGAAGAATTAACAATAATTTAAGTGTTCATTAATCATTGTTGGAGGATCGCGATATACAGTGGACAAAGCTACGTGGTAGATATATAATTAAACCAATGCACCATTACCGATTACACGTATTTATTATAATATAATGAATAAAAAATATACATAGCTCCACGTTTACGACGCACGCCACAGAGCACTCCTTTTCGCTCGCGTCTCCTAGACTCCCCAGTTTACGCCTGTCTATCTTAAAGCGCGTCCACACTGGAAGTCATTATTTATTAGCATCAGCTTTCCAATCGTCCACTCTTAGTCTCGAACTCTCCCGTGCCTTCTCTTGGATCGAAGATCGATTCATAACTAAACAAAATCGATTCGTTTCAAAATCGAATATCCAAGAAGCGATTGAAATAAATTGAAAATCGATTCAGAATCGCCCAACCCTAATCTGAAGTTCGTAATTCTTAATACCCACAGTCTTGATATTTTTCTATAAACGTGGTAAGTAAAATTTGCATGTGCAAATGCTCGACGACAACGTTTGAGGACGGACAGTGCTTATAAGGATGTCGACGATCGACAAATCGCCTAGTTAACAGGTTTAAAGATTGAGTGATTTTTAAGGGCTGCAGGCCGCGCCGATACAATCGTCACGACGAAATGTTCATTCCAGACGAGGCTCGATCTCCTTACAGTTGTCCTGGGTTGGCGTAATTAGTCCGGTTCAAGCGAACAAGCCAAACGCGTACGAGTCTAATCGAGTACGAGGCGAGCAAGCCATGGCGTCGCAGTCGCAATTAAGCAAGAGCATATACCGGTGGTTAAATTATACCCCGTGTAACCAAAGTACAGGACCATGGGATCGCGTTACGCAGACCAGCATTGTCTCCTTGAGTTACCAAAGCGACAAGTAGGAACCCCGTCTAGTATATGGGGTCGCTGTCTTCTTCTCTGGTCCCCCACTTTCGACCTTGCGATTCTGGAATTCGATCTGACCCACGGGGACAATTAACAATTCGCAAAAAAGAAGACTTAATCGAGTCGGACTCATCTCTTCTCTTGCGGAAGAAAAGGAAACGGTAGCGAAACGTGAGAGCTTCGAAAGTTATTGACCACGCCGCGCCGGTGACTGGACTTTTGTTTTCTTATTGTGAAGCGTATACAGAGGTTTTAGTCTTCTTGGATCGTTCATGCGTTATGACCAGACTACGGATTTTATGCATTCATGCCAGAAATAGATTGATTAAATATAAAATTGTAAAGACATTACATTTAATTCTTGATTGAATGATGTTATATTAATTACCACTTATTAAAATGATTAACACTAACCACACCAAGCACAAAATCTGACTGGTATACGTTGTTTCATGTAAATTGCAGGATTGAATTTAATTAAATTTCTCACGGTTTATATAACAATATCTGCTTGAATAAGCAAAATTATTTAGTAAATTCTGGTAGGAACATCTTCTTCATTTTAGTAATTGTAAAATACAAAATTTGAAACCGATTGTGGTATGGTTAGTGTTACAGAAAATATATTGTCATTTATTTTCTGTTTCTTGTGATAGGCTTGGACAAATTTTATTTTACATAAAGATTACAGTCTAATAATGATACATAATTAGACTGTGGATTTTTATGCAAAATAAAAATTGTCTCCATTATTGCAATAAGCAAGAGCTACATTGGATTTGATTTCCTTTTGATTTGATTTTTTTAATTCGTCGACGAGAGTAGTATTTCCAGATTCTCTAAATATTTTTACTGTTTCCAATTTGACCTGCTGTTATTTGCAACAATTGCATAAAATCCGCAGCCTAGTTATGATTATAACCTACCGCCTTTTTATGCAACTCTGTATTTGCTATCTATGTGTACCTCTATTATCACTTGTTAACACAGTTCGTATGTTGTGTATCAATAAAAGAAAATTAAAAAAGAAAGACTTTTGCACACATTTAATATATGACCTTTCATTACTTCTTAATATTACGCGACATCTTTATTATAATTGTTAATTTACTATATGATAACTATTTTACGAAACAGTTGGGAGAAGCTTTATTGTATTAATTCTAACAATTGTTGCATTGAGAGGAAAAGAAAAATTTAATTGAACATTGTTGAAATTTTTACTTCTGTACGTCTCGTACATCGATATGTACCTATATTTGCATGTATGAAACTTTTGATTGAAATTTATTCTTTACTTTGGACATTGTTTATTGATAAAGAAAATATCGGAATACTGAGGCAATGTTTTAAATCGCCCTGTAAAATTTTCTACAATTACCAAATACCATTTTTCGGGATAAAAAAATTGTCCAAATACCCCGGGTTATTCGAGTGTCAAATCTAATAGTTCGGCACGGCGTCCAAAATTTCCCGATAAATTGTTTACTTTCCCGCAAGGGACACCCTATACATATAAACGAATACCGATCCCCGAAGTCTGGCCCAGTTGGACAGCGGGTTCAGAGTGGAATAGCAGGCCGACAGTGATTTTTAATTAAATGTACGCACGTTTCAATTAAAATCCTCCGTTGTCGGCGTTTCTCGCGGCGCTTTCACCCTCTACCCGTCTCTCCCTCCGAGGTGGCCACCCTCTGAAAACCGCCTTCTGTTCGTTCCATCATCTCCCGTTTCCGTCCAACAGACGCTAGCTTTGATTGCTGCTCCTCGCGCGTTCCGATTCGTTTCTGTACCCGTCCGATGTTTCAGCAGATGTCGCCGGATCCCGATCCAACCCTTTTCTTCCGTCCACCCCCGGCAAAAACGACATACCCGGTTACATCACGAAAAATCACGGGGCAGGAACCGCGGAAAATGAAAATTTCATCGCGGAAAACTCGCCTGATCCATCGCGTTGGTTTCCGGTCCAGAGAGCCTACCACTCTGTTCAAAAAGCTAGTGTGGTCTTTTTAACACAGACCGTACCGAACACAAAATTGTGACTGCTATACGTTGTGTTATCAAAGCCACAAGACTGAATTTATTTCGATTTTTCTCAATTTTTATAAGAACACGTGCTTGAATGAAGATATTTATTTAATAATTTCTAACGGAGGCATCCTTGTGATTTCAATTTGTCATTTGACCGGTTGTGTTAAAGAACAACGTGCAAACTCCTTACCTCGAAAACAACGTTTCTGAGACGTCATGAGTTTCACAGCACAGTAAAGAGATTATCTAATAATTTCCATTGTCTTTATTGTGTAAAAGAAGATTTTTAAGCACCCGTTTGGTACAACACAATTGAGCCGTCTATTTTGAAAGTGACCTAAGCCCATTAATACTTAAATTGAGATATTTAAGAATTTACGTTTCAATAAAATTAAAAATATACGTATAGGATACCACTGTGTCACACTGCTTAAGTCTATCTAAAAGAGTTAATGTTACAATTCCTATTAAAATAATAACAATTATTAAGTGAATAATATGTGTTTTCTTACCAAAAATGGAGTTAAGCCACTTTCAAAGTTAACAGCCAGATTCGTTATAAAATTTAAAAGAGCCCAAGTCCATTCGACATAATTTAAAATGCTTCAAATTGAAAAAACAATACTCAATTTATTTTATATTTCTTTACAACTCTTCAAAAACACAATTTATGCAATTCGGGAAATTTTCTAACTACATAAATTACATAATAATTTACTGCTCATCTACATTTTGTGTATTTGGGAGGGATGTCATGGTGCACCGGTGGTATATATCGCAGTAAGTCCATCATGTCCTTGTATTTCGCTGTTGTAATTAGTCTTATATTTTTATAAAGTGTGTCAATACAATATTTTCGAACTTTTTTGTTGAAATCATTAGTTACGAATTCGTGTTCACTATCTGAATTAAATGGTCTTGTTGTTTTATTCTTTCCCACGAGTGTAATAATTTATATAATTTATATAATTCAATATTTTAAGTTTTATATTTAATTGTAAGTGTGTATTGCGTGAATTTTTTTTCACTGCATTAATTAAACGTATTGATTATTCAACTAAAGCAACTGTCAAAAAACTGAGATTAACCTGTTAAATACTAATTGATAAAAATTACCTTCATCACTGTCTTCGGACATTTGAAAATCCGCACTCTCGGACATTATCAATAATTGATTGGACAATAGGCCACTTTCAAATTAATGGTTTTAATTATTGAACTAACTGCGAAAACTGACGTGTCCAAAATTATTTTGTATACTCTGAATATAGTTAACAGCAAATGTTGTTTATGACAGATGACTTCAAGTTGTACACGTTACTACGGTCAACAGAAAATTGAAATGAACTTAATCCACTTTCAAAATAAACGGCTCAATTATTAAAATACAAGAAACCGTAACATTTTCAAAGTCAATTTTCTCAAAAACGAGGCGGCAAATAAAAAAAATGTATTCCACATTTTCAATTTATTTTCTCGTGTAAAATCACCGACTCAAATAAAATTCACACCATTTTGAGAATAATCTAGTATTTTATATGTAATAATAAACTAGTATTTTCCAAATAAAATACTAGTTTAAAAACTTTTTCGAACAAATAAAATATTTCATTTTCAAAAGTGCACGTATGATTTCAAATAAAATAAACTATTTACTATCGATTATTTGAAATAGTGTTTTACCCAGCTCTGGTTGAACTTGCTTAGTTCTACTGAACAGACGAGCATCAATAGTGAATCATTTCCGAAACTCGAGAACAGATGACGTAGTGGTAAACCGACTTCGTAAACATATCGCAGCTAGCAGCGATCACAAATAAAATCGCGCCGGTATTTGATCGGTAATGAGGATATCCACCTCTTGTTTATGACCATGCATCGAGTCGTTATGTATCGTGCGGCTCGTGCAGCGACTACACTAATTACTACGATCGGGCCGCACTCGCGTACAGGAATCAGCTTTCAGACCGGCAATTAAATGCTTTCATCAAACACGTGGCATTTACGTCAGACCATCTGCTTGCCGACGATCTTGCTGACTAGGGGATGCGATTGTTAGTGTATTTCTTTAAAGCGAATCAAGTCTATGGTCGCCCGTCAGTGACACAATATTGCGGCTTTCGTCTATATTTCTAGGGAGTTGTCAGAAAATTAGTTTCACTGATATTAAAAATAATAAAGTATTCTGCAGTTTTTCAGTTCAATTGTTTATTTACCTTATAATACAAAATATGAGCCATTTTTCCACGTAATCCCTTCGTAGACAAATTCTGTTCAACATGCTGCAACTATCCTTGAGCAGCATGTGGGACTTTTTAGAGTGTATTCAGATTGTAATTGATGACATTTTTGAAGAAAGGGCCTACACATTTATGGGCTTATAGGTTACTTATATTTGTGATTGTCAAGAAGAACGCCGCATGTCACATAATTTCACTTTCGAGATATTGCCGTTTGAAGTTTTCATCGCTAATGCGTTGATATAGGAAATCGAGTCTTTCGAATTTGTTTTCATGACTTTTCTCTGGTAAATACATAAATCCTATACTATAAAGCTCAATTAACGCATAAACTCAAATTTTTTGAAATTGTGACATGCGGCGTTTTTCCTTGCAACCAAAGATGTATATGTACATGTATTACAGGATGTTCGCGCTATCACTAGCCAGCGTTTTGCTTGTAAACAGTAAATATTAGAAAAAAATGAAAGAGGAAGAAGTAGTACTGTTTTCTATGCGCAGCTCAATGGCGTATGTAATTTTTTGTGTTTATACTATTTTGTTAGATATGAAGGTGACCTTCAATTTTTTAAATGGAATGTTGTACTTTTTTTTATATCACATGAAAGCGTGTGTCTAGACGGATTTATCCGTATACTGCACAGTGACCTTCAAGGCCATGAAGGTCAGAAATGGAAAAAACATTTTGAATATTTCGTACCAATGTGTTTACAAGTATTCCTTATTCATACGAATCAGATGATGCTGTCATTCACAATCAGAGTGTTTACTGTTCAGGCAGTGAATCGAATTATGTATCTCAACAAATAACTATATATTCATATAACATATTGACGACAACCATTCTACATCACAGCCATACTTTTAGAATAACAAAATCGCTTCTTCATGTCCATTCATTTCATTTTAACATACAACCGAATTCACTTCATACACTTCTGTTTCAGTCATAAATGTTTCTCTCTCATTCTCACCATAGATATCCCCACGTTCACCCCCCTTGTTTTTATTGAATACATATTTCTCATTTACAATAAGAACAATAATTCTCATACATATTTACCTTATTTTGGCAATAAGAAACAATTTTTATGCATATATTACGTCACGGAATAAAACAATATTACATACTTAACTATGAAAAACAATGATTGATTTTTCATACATTATACGTACACATTCATTCAATCCATATTCGTTACCTGCATTGTACACATGCACACTTATTACCTACTTAAATCATAGTACTGTCCATGTATGTCCCCACATTTACTTCTACTTTCTTCTATGATGAGACAATTTCAGTATTACTTCCAACACCGATATTAGTAATATCGCATAGTAATGAATTATTATTCGATGGAGAAGAAGGCGGATATGGTACGCATTTATGAAGGAAGCCACCAAAAATGTAATTAATAGAGCTGAAATGTGCATTCCTGCACAACGAAGTCATATTAAACAGTTACTGTAGCTTCGCCAATAAAGAATAATTGTAAACACATTGGTATGAAATATTCAAAATGTTTCTTCCATTTCTTACCTTGCATGACCCTGAAGGTCACTCTGCAGTATACGGATGAATTCGTCTACACACACGCTTTCATGTGATATAAAAAAATATACAGCATTCCATTTAAAAAATTTATGGTCACCTTCATATCTAATAAAATAGTATAAACATAAAAAATTACATACGCCATTGTGTCGCGCATAAAAAACAATACTACTTTTTCTTCTTTCATTTTTTTCTAATATTTACTATTTACAAGAAAAACGCTGGATAGTGATAGCGCGAATATCCTGTATGTATACAAAAATTGATTACAAAAGAATTAATTACTGCCAAACTCTGCTCATAAATAAAATAAAAATTCCGCCGCTCATATTGGTTACCTTGTAACCTAAACTTAAAGGAAATTCGTATCATCGATAATGGTTAACGGTGAACAAACTATTAATTCTCATCAACGATAATGGTTATTCGTAATCGAAAATACTTGTTATTGTCAATAATTGTTATTCGTAGTGAAAAATGAATTCCGTCATAATAGTTGCTAATGATCAGACACAATTTCAGTCATTCGTAATGGTGTTGCAATCATATCAGATAAATTCGTTTTTTATACCTTCTTTTAATATTAATTTAATTAATTTTATACTTTCTAAATTTATACTTTTTTATACTTCTATACTTAAATTTTTTATACTTTCATATTTTATACTTCGTTTTTCGAAAAATTTCTGGAATATTTACTAAGACCTGACTTTCATTTGAATAAAAATTAACCATTTCTTAATGATCTTTTTTGGAAGAATTTCTAAAATAACTGTTATTTTTGTCCTCTGGTTTGTATGTACATGTACTGTAGGTATATTCTTTTCACAAAAACTATTAACAATCGAATCTTAAGGTATCAGAAAATGGTGTGCAACAAAATATTGGTGCCCGAGGTACAGATAATAAATATCGTGCGACCAAAACAGCCCAGCTTTATTTATCGTTAAATGTCAGATATTCCGTCATCAGTCGCGACAGTAAATAATAAAATAGCCAGCATGCGTCGATACAATGTATGGAAAACTCTGTTCCTCATTTACCGCTAACATAACTAGAAATTTTTCTTAACATTCCTATACCAAGGAATCTGGATTCTGCTGGCGGAACACTTATACATCAAAGGAATTTCGTTGAAGCTGAATCTTTCCGTCACAATGCTGTCCGTTTCTTGTCCAATCACGCAGCAAAACCGTATGTGCGCGGACATCAGAATACAGCAGATTTAATGACGCGAGACAAACAGGCTGCGGTTTCCATTTCCGCAAAAATACCAAGTACTGGCGTAATTTACGCATTTTGCAGTTCGCCGGTGCGGTTATTAACACTAACCGTATCGAGCACAAAATGTAACTGGTATACAGTGACCCACAGTAATATTCGGACACTTAAAAGTACGATAACTTTTTCAATATGCGATTCTATGACTTGAATTTCTTTTAGAAGCTAGAAGTTAGTTTACTACATGTTGTGAACAAATATTTGAAAAAGTTGCAATTGGTCAGATTTGCAGAGAAAATACTAAACTTTATATTTTTCAACTTTTTTATGTGGGTCTATATTTAAAATTTAACGAACATGTTATGTAGATCTTTGTCAATTATACGAAAGATGTAAGAATCCTTAGATTTATTACAGTTTGATGTATAAACGTTTATAGCCCATTGCAACGTTGACCGATTCTGATAAAATTTTCAGAATATGTATGATTGACACAGACTTAGGAAATATATTTTTTAAATTTTCATATAGGTCCATACAAAAAAGTTATAAAATAAAACTTTTAGTATTTCTCAGCAATTTTGATCAATTGCAATTTTTTCAAAATTTCTTTCACTTTATGTACTAAGCTAATTGTTCTAACTGCTAAAAAAACCTAAGTCGTTAGGTCTAATATTACAAAATAGATATCGTCTTTCTGATTAAGAGTGCTCGAATATTACTGTGATTCACTTTCCGTAGTTTTATAAAAATTAGAAGGCAGAATTTATTTAGAGTTTTCACAATTTTTCTAATGATTCGTGCTTGAAGGAACAAATTTATTTCATAATTTCTAATGGAAGGATCTTTGCGATTTCAATAATTATAAAATAAAAAATGTGAAACCGGTTATTTGACCGGTCGTGGTATGGTTAGTGTTAAGAAGCCAATCGAAGTCAGCGGTCGTACAGCACAGGAACGGGTGACCAAGCGGGATTTAGAAGCAAATCAAAAGCGGAAAGTTATATAAACGATCACAGGATTTAACCAGATTAATGAAATGACGAATGAAGTAAAAACGAGATAGAAATGGTAATAAGTAGACTGCAAATATTACGCATGCGTGATTCCGGCAATGCCGAAGCAAGTTTTCATTTCATTTTTAATTCAATTTATTACATGGTCGGAGACATGAACATTTTACGCTATCAATTATTTTTAAAACAGTTTAGAAAGTTGAAAATTGCGAAAATATCTTGTAGGATTGAGTTGTTCCGAGAGTTTTGAAACGTTTTCCGTGTTAATTGATAGCTTAATTCGGGTTGTTTGTTTAAAGTACAGTCAAACTAAACATATGACATTCTTGTGAATACTTTTACGCTATTTTCCATTATCGATTCTTAGACATCAAAAAGATTTAAAGCTCTGCTAATAAGCTAATAAGTATACTGCACATTTTACGCATTTATAACAAAAACGTATAAGTGAAATGAGAAGCATTAGAAACAAGAAAAATTTACAAATATTGCTACATTAAACACTTTCTCTTTATTAAAACAAATAAAAGAAGAATACATGTTTATAATAATTTCTGTATTCTGCAACTGTAACATGTAATATAATGTAAGTAATAACTTATTAGTTAGACTGCGGATTTTTATGTAAAATAAAAATTATCTGTCTGAATTGCAAGAAACAAGAGCAAGGTAAAAATGTCTTTCGCCTTTTAATAATTTGAATAGATTTCAGTTAATGTATTGATGTTCCTTAACTTTTATTATCTTTCTACTATTATAACTATTTTACTATTTATTAGTAATAACGAGTATTAGCTCCACTGAAGCTATGTATTCAAACATTGCAATATTACAATCCACACATTTTCTGTTTTAGAGATTGTAAAATCTTCGACTTCTCCAGGATTGGATTGCAATTTGATACGTTTCTTTAATTAAATCATAACCAAATTTAAGCTAGTTGTTAAAAATTTAGAAATTGCATAATAATGTTGTGTGTCATTCGAGAGTTAGTGTATCATGTGTATGAATAATTTGTTGCTTCAAAAATGATCGGAACTGTGCAGAAAGATCGATAGATAGATTTGATATTTGTAATTATTATGTAAAAAAATTAGAGATCTTATTTTCAATTTGATAATCATTGATATTATTTCTTGTGTAATAGTGAATTAATTCGACTTCTTGAATTATTCACACGATCTATTCTTAATACATATGTAATACTTGAATACCCGTTCACGTTTACGGTCGGACTGATTATCTAGAAATCCAACATTTACAAATGTAAATATGTTTCTGATATCCCTTCGACTCTTGCGAAAGTGATGTGTCAACAATACTGTATCGCGGAAATATGATTCATTCGAGTGTATATCACTGGAAACGATTACTTAAAAATCTTTTTAAATAATTTTATACGGTAATACAACGCCTTACACTTCTTTGTATATTAATGAATGTTACATTAACAACTGTTTACCTAGTTTTATAAATAATCGAGTCGCAGAGTAAAACAAAGAATGAATATAAAGTATATCACACATCCAAAGAATACAGTTTAAAATTCTTTTTATCATTAAGCAAGATATCATTAATAAACTTCAGAAACCTTCTAATTAGACTAATGAATTATGCACATAATAAATAAATAATAGATTTTTATATTGACGGTTCAGCTATTCCAGTACTCACAGGTAGATTGCAGAACTTTATTCAGAATAAAATTTTTTTTATCTAAATTTCAAAAAATGGATTTCAAATAATATTCCCTTCCGTAATAATTTTTATAGGTTCATCTACTCACTTTTACTATAAATGCATATAATCCGCAGTCCATTCACAAGTTAGATATTATAAATTTTTTCAAAATTTAACTATCATCCATAGAGAGACTAAAAGACTAAAAAAACATCAAATAGTAAATTATCCATTCTAGAACATTTCAGAAAAATTATTCATTATCGCTCGAGCCTCAGATGCTATGAACTCATAAAAAATCACATTATTTTTTATTTAACCTTACTCTTCTTTACTAAAGACACACCAGACGTAATATCTCTACTAAATAAATAATTACACATAGAGATAAGTTGCACAGTGCACATGCTATTTCTCTAGGGTTATCCAGTTATCAAAAGTCAACCTTGAGAGTATAATTTTATCTTAGCATCGAGTATTCACCTAGATCCCATAAGAGCCCAAAAATCGGTTCAAAGAAAAGCAAATTAGCGGTCACTAATAACTAGACAGCGAAACTTTATGTAAAATAAAAATTTTCTGCATTATTTACAAGGTACTGGGACCAAATAAAAATTGATTTCTTCCTTTAATAATATTAATAAGTTGATAACAATATATCGACATTCTTAAGTTCCATTTATCTTGCTCCTCTTTCTTGTTTCACCTCTACTCATTTTTGTCATAAATACTTAAAATCCGCAGTCTACTAATAATCTAAGCTGTTGGTGTGACCTCAAGTAAACTAACCAAAGAAAAGAAAAACAAGTTAAACAAGCTGCACGTATATCGCTTTTGAAGGGTTAACAGGTTTGCGACCGGCATTTACTCATAGCCACAATAATTTATTAAATGCATTGTATTCTCTTGTGAAATATGAGAACAAAGTTACAAGTGCTCCGAATATCATGCTAAGCATTAGAAATATAAATAATGACAAGTATAAAATTAATTTAATTTTTTCATGTGATATGTCAAAAGTCAACTTTAACAACATAATTTTATCATGTATACACCTAAATCCCACAGCGATCCCAAAATCGGCACAGCGAGAAGCAAATGAAATAATCTGCGCAACGCGTATATCGTTTGTCGAAGGGTTAAACAGGGATGGGCATTTTTGTCTCAATTGAGACAAAACCGCCCCCACCATAGCGCCCACTGTCCCCCACCAGCATCCGCCGTTACCATAGAGTTACCGCCCATCGCGAACAATGCGCAGGCCTCGCGTATGAAAGAGAGGTTGGTGGGAGAAGCAGGCGTATGAGGGGCTCCACTCGTGCCCATGCCCGGATTAACATGTTCGCGACCGCCATTTATTTCAGCAACAGCCTTTATAGTTAAATATTTTATCAACCCCTTGTACTACAACTTCATTTTGAATTTTTTGTTAATTAGCAGATAGCTGTAATATGGATCGACAAATTCAATTGGTCGCAATCATTGAATTGCACAAATCAGTTTCCCGGATTTTGGGGTAAGGATGTATGGCCTTCCAATTCAACGGATTTGAATCCGATAGACTACTCCATTTGGTCCATCATGGAGCAGAAGATAACCAGAAAGCGATACAAATCAACCGATCAACTAGAAGTTGCTTTAATACGAGCGTGGAACGAAATAACAGTTAGCCAACGCGCGATTATCGTCGGTAATTTTCGATAACGCCTTCGTGAATGTATTAAAGTGTAACGAGGCAATTTTGACCACCTAATGTAACTTTCTTGTAAAATCTTATTATCACTAGTCGAACAAATGTTACTAATTTGTAAGTGATTTGAATTTATGATTTTTTACGGAAAGAATGCATTGTCGAAAGGTTTCAAAGAATTCCGGAATTTTTACCACAGCCTGTGCATTGACAACAACAACAAGGAATTCTAATTCGAATTAAAAGAAATTAATAACATTCATCACGCGTCTGACACGATGTTATAGTATAAGGGGTTAAATGGACTGTATCCTCTTGCGAAATATGAAAACAAGATATTGTCATAGAAAAGTTACAAGTGCTCCGAGTATCATGCTAAGCGTTAGAAATATAAATAACTACAAGCATAAAATCAATTTGTTTTATTTCATGTGATATAGAAAATCATGATCGTCATAAACGTGTGGCGCTACTCACGAACGTGTTAACACTAACCGTACCGAGCACAAAATGTGATTGTTATACGTTATTTTATCAAAATGACAAGACTGAATTTACTTCGACTTCGCACAATTTTTATAATAGTATGTGCTTGAATGAAGAAATGTATTAAATAATTTCTAATGGAAGAATCTTTGTAATTTTAATAATTACAAAATAAAAAATGTGAAACCGGTCATCTGACCGGTCGTGGTACGGTCAGAGCACGATTACGATTTCCGTGGCCCCTACTTTGAAGGTTAAATTTGTGTTCTTGTGGCCTTTTTAAGAAAAAAACTGTACATGTTATAGGTACCAAATCGGACTGTTTTAGCCGGTAAAGAAGATTTAAGTAAAGTAGATTTAAATATATAACCTAACATAAACTAACCTAACCTAATACGTCAATAATATTCACTGCTAATTGAGTTTTAATACATAGATGTTTCTTGAGTCTCGTATAAGCAGTTGCGAACGGAGCCTTTACGTTCCCCGACCATCATTTCGTGAAAAATATAAATATACTCGAAAACTGCGCAGCTAATAAAAAAATGTCATACGACATAAATTGTTGGAAATTTAATTTTCTACAAAAAAGGTCTCTTGATATTTTGCCATATTTCGCATAGTTACCGAGATATTTGCAGATTTATAAAAAACGGGAAATCTACTTTACCGGCTAAACCAGTCTCATTCGATACCTGTGACATATACACTTTATTCTTAAAATGTCCCCAAGAATACAAATTTAACCTCTAAACAAGGGGCCACGGAAATCGTAATCTCCCCACGGTCAATGTTAATTCATTCATCAAAAGTCAACTTTAACTATGTAACTTTATCATGTATGCACCTAGATCCCACAGCAATCCCAAAATCGGCTCAGAGGGAAGCAAATGAGAAGCAGAAGCTCGCGATGATCAACTTACAAACACTGCCGGAGTCGCTCTCCTCCTTTCCGCTCAAGTCCATGTGATTCTTCTTTTTGCGGCGTATAATCGAGTTCCACACCTTTTTGCGACTCATGGCGAAGCACTGGCCGCTAATTTTGCGGCTCACCTTTTCACGTTTCCGTAAACCAACACTGCTGTCCGAATCGCACGAATCCGGCGCGGCTACCGATACACGCTTCCGACTCGCGACCGAATCGCACGTTGTCGTTCGCTGATGGTCCCCAGAAAGTGGGTTAATCGACTCTTCCTCCCGATAAACCATTCGTTATCGACGCGTCATTATCGAATAATAATTAGCGAGCCGTCGCGTTGTTCGAGGATCGCAGCACAAGCGATTCCGATCGCGCCAACAGAATACGGTAGTACCCCGAATTACGTCCTCCCGGCTTACGTCGTCGCACACTGGTCGATTTATTGAAAAAGTGGAACGGAAATCAGTATGATTTGAACATTTAATATATTCGCGTATAATAGTATTGAATACACCTGTTAATCATCGTAGATAGATGTATCACTGTTGTCAAGTAATTACTTAACATCACCACCGATCATGTTGGATTTTTCCAATGAAAATTCCATCAGGTCTGTTATAACTATTATCAGTGTAAAAAGTATTCGTATTCCCTTTAATAAATTAATAACTTTTTTTAAGTGTAGACCAAACGGCATGAATTTTTTTGAGATGTTAGAAGGATTAGTTTGTTAGCTTATATGTAAGTGATTTTTTGTTTACATTGCTATTGGTCGCAATTGCGAAGAAAAAAGTAAAGGTCATAATTTTTAAGTTTTTATAAGAACTTTACTTTATGGCTTATACTGTAACGCCTTCGTTGTATGGCATTCAAGACCGTAAGACGCTCAAAAACAGAAATCGGCACTGCACGCAGTGTCGCCAGATCCACCCAAAACTAGGTGGATTTTCCTCTCCTCCTTTTCCCCTTCCACTATCCTATTCCACTACCTGAGCACACTCCAACGTCCCCCACTAAGACCGTAGACTGGTCACGTGACGTGCCGCGCAACGTGTCACATATTACTCTGGTCATCAGAGAGGTGGTAAACTGTATTCCCCTCGATTTAACCGATCTAACGACACCGACTCCACGCCGCGTTGCTGCGCCGCTAACGTAGATGGCGCTGTCATAACGTTTTAAATCATACAGACATCCAAGAGTTTTGTATCTGTGCCTATGATGAAAATTTAAAACATGCCTTTCGTAAATCTCATTTATATATACATGTAAAAAACTTCATCGAAATTAGTTCACGCATAAAACATCTATAGGTATTTTCAGATGTAGAAATGTTTGTGGTCCATTTAAATCACTGTTTCTTACAATTTCTGCTATTTTCAATGAATTATATATTTAATAGCAACCTTGATCGATTTAGATGAAACATTGTGCGTGTATAATAATTTACTTAGGTCTACAAAAGGCTGCTCCTAAATTTTCATTACAGACACAAATAATAAACTTGAAAATTGTGATATTTGCTTTCTTCTTCGAAATTGCGACCAATAGTATCTTTTTTAAATTATTCATGCATTAGCTAGTAAATTAATCCTTCTAACATCTCAAAAAAAATTCGAGCTGGTTGGTTCAATTTTCAAAAAGTATATTCGTTTGGAAATGGTGTACGAATACTTTTTACACTGACTGCAGACTGCGGATGTGATGCATTCATAGCAAAAATGGGTAGGTGCAATTGGGAGGAGCACGAAGATTGAAACAATTCGAGAATGTCATTATTTTTAGACTTTTGAAGTTATTAAAGAAGGAAAGTAATCTCTACATGGTTCCAACTTCTTGCAATTGATGCATACAATTTTTATTTTGCATAAAGATCCGCAGTACATACAAGGCATAGGAAACAGATCTTATATATTCACACTCCTTGAAAACTGACTTTTAAGGTCTCAAAAGTGTATTTTCAAATTTTTTTATATTTATTGAGTATCAGGCGCTTGAGCCTTTTTATGACATTCCGACCATGAATTTCGAGATACTGAAATGGCCGCAGCTACTGTTTCATTCTGTAATTGCAGTATTGAGTACTGAATTATATCCAATAAGAAAGAAGAGGTTCTAGCAGGTTCCAAAGAAGTTCTATAGAAATATTAAAATTATGGGATATACTACGAATTACATCAGTTATCTAAATAATTTTTTGCTATTCTAGTACTCTAAAGTTATATTTTCAGTTTTTCAACAATTCGGAACATGTGCAATTCGGCAGAAGAAATATGTTATAATTAAGAGTGTAATAATTTTCAATTATCCGAATTTTCTACGTTACAAAAGAAATTTAATCGAAAAAATTTATCAGACTCGCGTATTAGATATTAACACTAGAACTACTGGACTAGACGAAATTATTGGATTCTAATTTTTTCTTTCACAAATGTTGAAATTATAAATATGTTTTCAGGAGTAATTTTTTGGTAAATTTCTCTTCTAAAGTACATATTTAAACAAAAAATGGACGAAATCAAATATATATATATATATATATATATATATATATATATACATATATATATATATATATATATATATATATATATATATATATATGTATATATATGTATATATGTGTGTATTCGTGTCGTTATTATAAGTCCGTATACGCTAGTCGTTTTTGGTGCTCGGTAGTTTTAATTTTCTATTTCTAAAAAAATTAAATATTTCTATTTCACAAAAAAATTAACAGAAATAATTTTGACCAGTTAACTTATGTATTACACGTAACGTAACTCACGTGCTTTTTGGCTTATGTATTAATTGTGCATTTTGGAACCAACTAGGACGGAAGATCGAGGCACTACACACTTTTAAGAATTACCGATGTGTTAACCCTTTCACAGAAGGAACAGATTAGAAAATAATGACATACAAACGTTAACACTGATATACTCACATAACTAGCTTGCGGATTTTATATACAATATTTATCACTAGAACAAATAGATCAAATGCAAAATAGTAAAAAACTTTGAAGACTTTAAAAATACTATTGTACCGTTTTCAACTCTGCAACATTTTTATTTAGCATGAAAACCCGCAGATTATGCAATCGAATCATTTCATGCAAACCGACGTGGTCGCTAAAAGTAAAATTAAACACATGCATAAAAACTGAAGATGGGAAATTAAATTTTACTTTTAAACAAATAAACATATTGACGGTAGCATTACGCGACATTTGACAAAAATGTGGTAGTAAATGAATGCAATATTCGTCGATAGTTGAAAAAAATTCAAAAGTAAAGATAACATTAAATTTAAAACGCAAACGTTGAAAAATTCAATCTTTACTGTAATACAATCAAGAAACTTGTAATTCGTTGGCAGAATATGTTGCTTACTTGCAATGGCGCTTACTTTGATCATTAAGTATTATTTAGAAAGTTGTGTTCATATAATATCACTGTTAAAAGTCAGACATTTGGTCTGACAAGATAACAACCTAGTATTAAGAAAAGACACATGTG
Organism: Sphecodes monilicornis; assembly: GCA_913789915.3. Taxonomy (NCBI): domain Eukaryota; kingdom Metazoa; phylum Arthropoda; class Insecta; order Hymenoptera; family Halictidae; genus Sphecodes; species Sphecodes monilicornis. The sequence continues at coordinate 9,064,032 of OU565291.1, read as the reverse complement.
CACATTTTAATATTGCATAAAAATCCGCAGTCTGCATTCAACCGATTCGTTTCACGAAAACCAATGTGGCCGCTAAAGACCTCGTTATCACCGAGTTCCTTCTAAATAAACAATACTAAAAAGTTCACAAAAATTCACCATCGACCAATCACCAAATCAAGGAATCAATCTCAACAAACACATTAGGGAATCGCGATCTACCGCTTCACAGCAAGCCATACCAAACCTTCATCACTACAAAACTAGACACTGCGTGGCGTCCAATGACGTAATCCAACTGTGAAAGGGTTAATCGAACGCACATTCAAGATCGTCTGCTGTTAGGAACGTTTGTGCCCGATCCTGTTGCACATCTCGAAGGAAAACCGAGCAAAAGGGTCGATCGATCGCGGAGGATCGACACGGTGAATCGGATCACCGGGTGCCTCGGCGTTTCCCGGCGCAATTACGCGATCGTCGGAGCTCCATAATTAGTTCGCGGCTCGCCTTGGACACTGAGGTTAGCGTATTCTGCTTACTCGCAAGTCGAGCCGAGCAAGTGAGGAAGTTCGTGGACGAAGTTGCACGATTCGACTAACTGGTTGCACGCGAGAGCACTCGCGACTCCCGTTCGCAGCCGCAAAAACCAATGACCTAGCACACTTACGGACTTTTATCCAGCCTGATTTCGCAAGCGACAAGATCGTCCGGCCTATTTGGTCGGCACACACGGCGTGAACGCACTTATATCGTTTGGTCGAGACCGACTCGAGCACTTTTATCACATCCGGCGTCGAGGACTCGAACGGGATGAGTCGGGAGCGATTCGAACTTGCGCGCCAATCGGAGACAAAACGAAAGCAGATCGGTGGGGACAGGTCGTGTAAATTCGAGGGAAACTGCTGTTCACTGTTTCACAGCCGATGGAAAATTCTGGTTTGTTGTTTACTGAAGAATGGCCTGGGAATATGCTTTCTAGCGGACCAGGTCTGGAAAGGGTGAAGAGGAGGATCGCCGGTTGCTATATTGTGTTCATTTTCCTTTAAGATATTGTTACACGATAAAGCAGGTAGGAAACTGAAGACACATTTTTTCAAAAAATTGCTGCAAGCTTAAACGTCACCAAAACCGTTCAAAAATTTTTCTTATAAATGAAACACATAGATTTGGAGATTGAAGCCTCCTCTTTATAAACACTTTAAAAATTAATGTACGATTTTTTTCACTATTTTATGGAACAAAATTAACCCTTTGCACTCGATGCAATTTTAATTCCAAAATCAAGATATTTCTTCCAACCTACAACATTTTCATTGTACGTAATCTTTTTTACATTATACACATGAAATTGAATCTATTTTACCATGCAACATTTGAATTTTTAGGAATTTGTAGAATGCAGACGAATTCTAATAATATAAAAACTATTTTGAATAATGGTACGGCAATTTTTACTGGTGACTCGGTGTCACCATTCGAGTGGAAAGAGTTAAGAAGCAAGTTCGGTCGTGTAAAGCTCCTATGGTGTAACTCATGCTACTGTAAAGTTAGGGTCACACCTCTCATCCAGAGTTCGATGAAATGCCTGAATAAATCGCACATCAGTGTTTAGGGTGTTATCGCAAAAGGAAAGCTTCAATCTTTAAGTCTATGGTGGTGTCCGGACCGAAAAATTTTTTTCAGTTATCACAGTCGTTTGAATGTATAGCATTTTCGAGTTAAAAACGCGTCTTCGTGTTTTTGCACCATGGTTCTTCGCGTGTAATCAATAGACTACGCATCTTTATGCATTCATGACATTTGCAGATTTTTTAAATACTCGAACAGATTTGCAGTAATAAATAGAGGGCTCAGATGCCAATTAATATAAGTCCCTGAGCATGAAACAATAGTCAAGTCTCCTAAAATTTATTTGTAAGAAAATATCCGTGTATATTAACGTTTAAGATAATATATTTATAAACTGATAATATACAAATAATCTTTAGCACAAGAAAAATAAAACTAAACAGCTATGGTCCGAATAAATGGATGAGAATTTTGGATTTATACTGATTAGTTTTTGAACCCATTGAATATTAATTATTAGATTGCGGAATTTTATGCAAAATAAAAATTGTCTACATCAATTGTAAAATACTTTGTTGAAAATTTTCAGTTTGATGAATATATTAGGTATACAATTAGGCATATAGAATGTTCGATTTGCAATTGTCACGTTAAACAAACGGAATTAGTTTCATAAAAAAACAATTGATCAAACCAAGCACTAATGTAATCAATATATTTTGTTAACGAGCAGCAAGATTCGTATTACGGTAGAAATTGAATATTTTAGTTCATCACGTTCTTCAAGATTGTCATCTCCATTTTCTAGTCTTCTTTACTATCGACGAATAGTGCGTTCGATTAATCAATATATCTTAACTAAACGTCACATACTGTCATCGTCGATACGTTATTTTTCCAACCGTATAAAAAGAATACCGCATAATAGCATCAATTGACATTGAAATAAACTTCATTTAAAGGTAAAATTAGATACCTAGATTAAAATTGAAGGTATTACTTCAAAGATCACTTCTGTATCTCAAAATGTAAATTAATAAATCTGCAGGCTATAATAGTATTTCTCGATCAAAATACTTTATAACAATTGCATTCTAAAATCGGGCATTTCATATGCAACAACTTAACAGCACATCGATATTCTTACATTCTTATAATCTTCTCAGTGTTTTAAATGTCATCTGGTCCTGTTTGTCACAGATGCATAAAAACCACAGTCTATTAATGACTTTTATACTTTCTTTATTTCGTAAAGCATGTTATAGATGGCGAAATAAATTTTTTCCTTACTCTGCATTCTATAAAAGATTTTAAAGAAATGAGAATGTATAAGAATGATACGCAGTTTGGTAATCAGGCACGATTGTGAATAAAAACCTGTTTCCAATCTAGTTACTGAACCATACAGTTTATGCAATTATAAGATTAGAGAATGTACATAGCATGTACACATACAATAAAATAATGGGTCGACGATTAAGATTTCTGATATTATTTTAGTTGTACTAAAACCCTGAATAAATAAAGCCTTGATAAATTCCTACTTTTGTAACACTCAAGATACAAAATATTAAGAGAAAAATTGATTGTATTGTTGGAACCGTCTTATACGAAAGAAATCTGTTCAGTCTTCTCCTGTAGCAATATATTTTTTATAGAATGTCAGTAAATTTCTAATTGTGATTAATTATCAATATTTCACGAAAGTAATTTTGATCAATAAAGTATCGATTGATTTGCAAACTACTCCGAATATTACCAATAGTTTATATACAATGTGTTTCCTTTAGGTAAATACAGGACAGCGAATGTCTCGCTTGATATAAAATTTATTTTAAATTAATTTGGAAAAATAAATGCATCATTTTCATCGAGGTACCATCTGAAATCATTTAGTTTGTAATTTAATCGCACAATGTGAACAGTTAATGAACTCATATATGCGTCAGGTGAATGCAATATCACTTTCTTAACTATGATGACGTTAACGTTCACTTAATAAAAAAAAATATAGACGTAAGCGGTCTCGATAGTGATCAACACTCCCAGGTAAAAGTATCACCTTGGCTCGGCGAGGGAAATCTATCGAACTGTTCGTGTCATTTTCCCTTGAATAAAGCTGCAAATTATCCCAACGACCAATCATATACAACATCCTATTTATGTATAAACGACGTTCATAAATATTCAGACCACTTTCACGTTAACGACACTGACTTCCTCCCGTGAGTCTTTCCAGAGAAATCCGCTTGGGACAAAGACAAAATCGAAATCTCACAGTGTTACATGGTAAATCGAACTGTCAAAATGATTGTCTACATTGTACGATCCTGTTGCATTAAAATTATAATACTAAAAAACAAAATAATTTATATATTAGAATTGTCTGATTGACTTTCGTTTCTTTAACCCTCTGTCTACCGTAAAAAAAACTTTCATTATTCGATAGAAAATTTATACCACAAAACGTAGTAAATATAAAAAACAACTTTTAGCTTTAAATAATAAAAAATAAGAAAAGTAACAAAGTCATGCAACGACAAGATCCCAAGAATTTTAAAAGTTTAAATAACCGCAGTACCTACACACAGTCGGGTCCAATGGACCCGCTTGGTAGACAGAGGGTTAAATTATAGTCAACATGCGCTTAAAGATTAATCTACTTGTGAACGATAATTTACTTCCTGTTTTCCAAAGAAAACGATAACCTATGGGAGGAAGAGATAACGAGAAAAAAATAGTGCTTCCAAAAAGCATTTGAGCACCAAAATTTCTGTTCATTTTGCAGCTGAAATGTTCTACCTTCACAATCCATTCATCATTAATTTTGTTCGGTAATTATTCAGAAATATTCCCTCCTCATCGATTTTGATGACCTTGAAATATGTTGTCAAGTTCATCATTCTGAACAACTTTTCAGTATACATGTCACCGCCGCTCGATCTTACAAGGAGAAGACGCGGTCATGGGGTATCAGATTTTCTCGAAACTTTGTATATTGGTAGATTTCGTTCTCCTGTTTATGAAAATGTAGCATTATAGGCGTCGATACTCAACAATTTTTGAGATACGTTAAGATTGTTGAAGTTAGTGTTTCTTTCATATTATGTTCCTTTTTAATAGAATTTTTATATTTTGTTTTATATTTTGTTTCCTATTTCCTTTCCCAAAATACAAATACTGAATTCAAATATTGAACAGAAAAAGAATAAAAAAATGGAAAAACAGGAAAAAGGGATTTGAACACTGGCCTTCCCGGTAATGAATCTAGTACGTTACCATCACGCCGTTTGGCACTTGACAAAAATTTCAACCAAAACTGTACTTAACGGCTTAACGGGTATAATGAAATTTAAATTGTAAATATCTCAAAAATGATTGACTTTCGACGCTTATAATGCTATATTTTCATAAACAGAAGAACGAAATTTACCAGTATGCAAAGTTTCGACAAAATCTCAGACCCGATGACCGCGTCTTCTTCTTGTAAGTCTTGAGCTTTGAAGGCTCGAGTCGCGACTCCAGCCGTAAACGCTGGAGCTGTCCAGGCTTGAACCTTGAGTTGTGAGAACTTGAGTCTTCAACGCTTGAGCTTCAAACTCGAAGACTCGACTCGTCTGTATTCCCGGGATGTGTTTGAATATTGTGATGTAATCTGTATGCACAGTCAAGATGCGGTTCTGTCCTCTGTTACTAATATCATAACATAAATTGATGTTTCAGTACAAATCTCTCCTCTAGTTAATTGCAATCGAAACATTGAAGAAGAATCTTGTGAATCGTATCGATCCTTTAAACTTTCTTTAAAAATAATAATGGTAGAAGAAATTAACAGTTCATTTAGTGAAAAGTCGCTTAATAGCGAAATCGAAAATGAAGTATTAACACAAACTCGCAGAATGTGACCATGTGTTGAAAGTGGGATAATTTTGAAGAAACAGAAACAAATAAAATATACTGTCGTAGATGTAATCATACTTTCTCTTCTAAAACATCGGCACGAGTTCGATTTCCGTGGCCCCTCTTTTGATCCGCCCCCTCCACGACCTAATCACAACTCATTCTATTTACATGATTTTTCCATTACTAGTTAAAATTCTGTATGACAGCTACAATGCAAAGATTATGCGAATAAAATTTCATTTTCTACAAAAAAGATATCTTGATATTTTGCCATATTTCTTATAGTTACCGAGATATTTGCAAATTTATAAAAAACAGGAAATCTACTTTACCGGCTAAACCAGGCCAATTTGACACCATGTTATATATACATTTTTTATATACATTTTTTCTTGAAATAACCCCAAGAACACAAATATAACCTCAAACCGAGGGACCACGGAAATCGTACTCTCCCCAAAACATCTTATACTATTTTGAAAAAAAACATCACAAGAGGCACGAAGGAATAATATCATAAAGAAAACAAAAAAGTACTGGAAGATTGGAGACTAGAAAGGATCTTCAGAAATTATTAATAAATTTCATAATTCGTGGAAACCACTGAATACGAATAGTAGAAGAAAATGCGTTCATTACATTTCTCAGTGCACTGAAACCTGATTATAAACTTCCTAATAGGTATAGTACAGGATTATCCAAAAGTACCTTTAGGACGTTGAATGAGAATATTTGTCAAACGCCATGTTTGTTTCTTGTCATGTTCTTGTATTTCTAACTTACGATGACAGACAATTTTAACCATGGAGTCGTATACGATTAAAGAGCGTTCTAAAGTTATTAAAATTTATTTTGCAAATCAGTGTTCGATAAAAAATACCCATCGTAAATTACGTGATTTTTTCGGCATACATAATCGTCCATCTGAGCAAGCAACTCGAAATTTGGTTAAGAAATTTGATGAAACTGGATCTGTTCATGATAAACCGGAGTCTGGCAGACCAAAAACAGCTCGTTCGAATTGAAACATTGCTGCTATTTGTGAAAGTGTTGCTAAATGACACATCAACATCAATTCCACGTCGTTCTCAAGAATTGAGCATTTCTTATGGCAGTTTGTGGCATATTTTGCATAAATTTTGATTATTTATTTTCAACAAGACGGAGCTACGCCACACACAACGCGTGAAAACATCACTTTATTGCGATCAAAATTCAATGGTCGATTAATTTCAAGGAATGGTGATGTGAATTGGCCACCTCGTTCGTGTGATTTGACCCCATTGGACTTTTATCTTTGCGGCTATTTGAAAAGCAAAGTTTATGCCAACAAACCAGCAACAATTCATGATCTGAAAAACAACATTAGAAATGAAATTGATGAATTAAACGAGCAAATATGCCAAAATGTGAACGAAAATTTTGATGTTCGAATCGATGTCTGTAAACGTGGTCGTGGTGGTCATTTGACAGATATCGTCTTCCACACATAATTGTCATAGATTATACCTCATCATTAAATAAAAAAACCAATAAATTAAAACTAGTCTGTTTTTTATTTTAAAAAAACTTCCTACAGCCTATTTTGGATAACCCCTTATAAGTCAAATGATTCAAAGTACGTTCAAGGAAAAAAGAACGAAATTATTCAACATGTTAGAGAATGGAATATAAAGTTTCCTTAACATTTGACTTATGGACGTCAGTAACAAATTTCTTTTTCCTATTGGTCAAGAACTCCGAGAGCTGAGCGTTAAAGCTTCGAAAGCTGTGAGTCTTAAAGCTTTGAAAGCTTGAGCTTTATATAATTGTAGCCTTAGAAACTTACTCTTTAAGACTGAGCTTTGGAGCTGCGAAGACTCGATTTTTATACAACACTAGCTGTAAATAAGTTGTGTAGGACAGTGATCAACACTGAAGTAACAAATACAACTAGTTTGAATCTTACTCCGAAAGATTCCATTCACCAATTTTCACTTTCGAAACTGTTTGTATTTAATCCATTCACCATCAAAGGATGTCTCTAATAAACAATAATACGATTAATAAACACTATCGTTTTCGCACTTTGTTTTGAGACCGCACTATAGGAGATGTAACTTCCAGTTCACGTATCTGCCGCGATGATCGAACTATAGTGCTTCCGCGTGAATCAATGGATCGTGGTTTTCCCGAGAACTTGGCAGTAAAACACGTGACCTTGAGTTCGCGTTGCGATTAAATGAGCTGCCGGAGTCAGACTGTCTTCGCCAGTGATTCTACGTCTTGGAACGACCATAGGATGTGCGGTTGTCGGTGACGATAAGTGCCCCGCCTCGCAGGAAGCTGTTCTTCCCAAATAAACGAGCGGATTAAACCATCCGTGAAACTATCATTTTGAATCATTATCTTCCGGACAACGCTGCACGACTTCCTATTTAAAAGAAATTGGATTGTTGTTTGCGCAAACGAAACTCTAAGTCGTTTATTTGGACCTTAAAACACGTGATAACAGAATTTTACTTTTGCGAATTGTAATCGTTAGGTTCAAGGGAATAAACGGATTTGTAAAAAAGTTCAGTTAGGAATAAGTTTGATTGAATCGTATACTCGTCTACAGTTTTCTTCAGTGGCTCACAACAGTATTCGCTCGCCCTTTAAATCAGAATAACATTCTTAAAATTTGACCAAACCACTTGGATTTTTTTGTGCAATTAAAAACATTGATTTAGTAAATCACGTGCAAAAAAGATTTTGAAGAAATTGCAATTAGTAAGAATTACGTGAAAAAATAAAAATGGCACTTTTTGATACATTATTATTTCAGCCCGTAATGAAAATTCAAAATAAGCGGTTTGTAGATCTACATATGTTATTTACACATATGCTAAAAATTTCATCGAAATCAGTCAACGAACATATGAGCTACAAGCGGTTGAAAGTGGTGATAATCGCAGTTTTTCATCAATCCATAGTTTCTTATATCTTTCGATGCGCGTCGTTTCTTTCTGCGTCGTTTCAATTTCAGGCGGTTGGATGTTTATCGAATAGTAGAAAATTCATTTTATTGGTGATTAGGGTGTTTCTAAATTAAATTATTCGTAACGGAAGGAAGGTTTTATGCATATAATCACTGTTATTTATTGTAATTTCCTTTAGTAACGTTTAAGAAATTTGCAATTACTCAATTGAACTGCTATTTTAGAAATATTGTATATACATTGACTTGAAATTGTTAGCATGTTTTATTTTGTAAAACGAAATTACAACTTATTAGTTTATAACTTATTTAATATAAAATTAAATTTTGCATAACCTATAAAGATTGGGATAAGCAGCATAATTCAGTTAGTGTCAAGCGAACCCAAATTATTTGATATCATTCGTATTGCTAATTTTGCTTTAAATGTTTGTGTCTTTATTAAATAATAAATCTTTTTAATTATCTCATATCTACATGAATTTTTTTGCGAGTATGAATGTGTTAGTACTGAAGACACATAACAGTTTAGAGTAGTAATAAGTAGACAGTGGATTCTATTCATTTATGACAAAAATGAGTAGGTGTAATTTAAAACAGTAAAAACAGAGTAGCGTAATAGAAGAATTTAAAAGTACTGGTATATTAGTTTCAACCTATCAAAGATGTAATAAAAGAAAATTAATTTCTATTTCGGTCCAGCTTGTAGTAATTCAGGCAGACAATTTTTATTTTACATAAAGATCCGCTATAGTATTAAGAAAATTATTATAGTTCTACTATGCGATATTCCTATTTTATCTCTCTCTTTAGAATCCTTGGACAAAGTACTATGAATTATTACCTGCATCTAAAAATTCTTAGAGTTCATTTCCTTCATATTCCTTTTCCTTTCCGATTGTCCACTAACGAATATAACAAGTGCAACGTTAATTATTAAACTACCGATCTTTATGCAAAATAAAAGTGTTTTTTTTTCCTTTAACAATTCTAATACGTTGAAAATGATGCATTGATGTTCATAAATGCTCGTAATCTATAAAATCCGCTGTCTATTAATTATTAAACGTTATCTAAACCTTGAAATAATTCCACACGTGGGTAACAATCCTTTTCGACAAAAGAAAACATACCGTAGCAGAATTAACAAATGACATGACATGAATAAAAGGATGGGTGACGCATATTATACCGCAGTGATGCACATCCTGTAGAAGGAAATTACCAGGCAGCTATTTTAATCACTTTCTGCTTGAAAATTGTTCGCATCTTGGCCTCCTTTTTTCAATTATATAATTGTTCCATTACTGGCCGAGTCTTTCCAATTTATTCGGAACAAGGTTCCTCCTCGGAAAAAGGAAAAATCATCCATGAAAATTCTCGGGGAATCCGGATCGATAAACATAGCTGATCTTAATGCATATTTAATATTTCAAAAAGTTGTCTATTGAACAAAATTATAAAGATGAGTGTGGTTAATTCAATATTTTTAATGATTCAAGGACATATACAAATTGCGGAACGAGATATACATATGTAGAATTCTCCATATTTACCAGAAATTACCTAGTTCTATAAACCTACATAATTTATTAGATTTATTTTTATTAAACCAGTACATGAATCGTTTATTGATAACTTCTACTAACTATACATATAGCTAACTATCGATATATCACAATATATTAATATTTTCCTAGTAAAGTATTGTTGGGAACATAATATTAAAGAAACTTTTAGGCATATTTGTTATTAAGTGATTTTGACATACACTACAGAGATTATTTCAGACTGCTAAAGAATTAAAATGGCAATATGGAGAGCTAGAAAATTACCTACAGTTTGTGTTAGTAATAGTTATGACATCTCATGTGTTGGCAGTGCTATGTGACGGGTGTGTGAGTGATTACTCGTCTGCGGATCTTTATGCATTTATGACTTATTAAAATTGTTAACAAATACTAGAATACGAAATTTGATAAAATTTGATACGATTTTTATTAGTTTTGAATTTACAAAGATTACTTCCACCGAAAATAAAATTTTATTTGATTCCAGTTTCTTAAGATTTGTCTAAAAAAGTTACAAACTCAATAAACATCCGCAGTCTAGTGATCACAAAAGAAAATGAAATATACGAGAGCAGTACAGTGTGCATGGAATTAGTCGAAGTGGAAGCGAGCGTTCTAAAAGGGATTGTTTCAATTAGATATAAGTTTATTGTAATTACAGATTCGTTAGTTGTATAAATCATATGTAATTAAGTAATAAGACAAATTACATTTAGAAGACCTGATAAGGGAAACAAAAAATAGACTGAAACTCCAATAGAGGAATGGAAACAAAAGGCTCCTAATCATATTAAAAATATCGCCAACAAGTTCTTCGAAGAACAAAAATCGATCCCTGGTACATCAAGAAGAGAACAAGTGGCCATCACAAGATTAAAAATTGGACACTCGAGAATAACAAACTTCCACATAATCTCCAAAACCCACTCCCCAAGTGTGAGGAGTGCGATGATATAATATCCATAGAACACTTAATTCTTCAATGTAAGAAATATGACCCGCTCCGTAATAAATACCAACTGTAATCTACACCCAAGGACAATATAAAAGAGGGAAAAGTACAGGATCTACTTAAGTTTATCAAGGAAACCAAAAACTAGTTACTCAGATAATCCACTCCTATATGTTTATAATTATGATTTTATTTCCTTTCTCTAGGATTTTTTGGTGAATCTCGAATATTTGAGTTACAGTTTCGTTATTTGATTCGTGGTTTTCTATAGTTGTTATTACACTTTTAGAGTCAGTGAGTATTAAGATTTTTTTGTGGCCTTTGTCATGGCGATTTTGAAGGTTTTGTAAATTTGTTATCACAAAAATGAATAAATTTTATTTCTCGACCATAATCTCTTTCAATTCATTTGATAATCTATAGAAATATATTCTTTAACACCTTCAGGTCCATGTCACCCATATCTGGGTGACGGAATTATTTATACAGAATTGAAAATTAATTTTTACGTTGGTAGATTGAGTGTACAAAATTTCCTTACGATCTGAGGAATAGAAGAGGTTTGAAACATAATTATATTCGCTTATGAAATTTTCAGCTTATGTATAACTAACATAGATCTACAAAAGGCATATTTCAAATTTTCATTATGGGTTAAGATAAAGAAGTTTTAAAAAGTACTATTTTTATCTCTTCATGCATTTTCTACGAATTGCAATTCTTTCCAAATCTTTTTTGCACGTGATTTACTAAATCAATGCTACTAATTGCTAAAAAAAGTCAAATGGTTTGGTCAAATTGTAAGAAAGTTATTCTGATTTAAAGGGCGAGCGAATACTTTTGTGAGTCACTGCAAATGTATATTAAATTTTAATATTTCATATGTATATACAAATATATATACACAAATACACTTGTTATACATTCATTTTTCAGAATCAAATCATTTCAATGTTCCCACACCGTTATATGTATAGATGAGAACACTAGTTTATCCTACCAATATGGCCGCAGTCTACCTTCCCTCCCCGCTAATGGTACGCCCCCTCTCGCCCATAAACCCACTTTATGCACAGTCCTTTAGGTCCGTGGGCGGGAACGATCGACATAAGGCCTCAGCGTCACCACCATCTTACTTCATGGTCACCACATCTATCTGTTACAGTCACACTCAATACGCTCATTTGCTGTCTTCGTCAAGCGATTCGGCAAATCGCGGAAAACGTGTAGCGCGTAGTGGGAGCATCACGTGGTACTCACAAGTTTCTCTGTGCCAACTCTTGTTGCGCGGGCAATACCACGAGTCGAAGCTCGTCCTTATCGTTTTTAGCCCAAATTTCTTACCACGAGTCTCATTCGTTGTTGGAGGCCAAGGGGTTAATACCACATAGTCGAAGTAATTTATTTAATGAAAACCAAAATTAGGGGTTAAAGACTTATTATTAGGTTGAAATGTCTGATTTTAGAATGCAAATGTTATGAAGCGTTTTGATAAAAAAAGGAACACTATTGCAATCGTCAGTTTTTATTTTGAAATATCTAATTTTTTACTTTTAAATAAATGTGGGACGCCCAAATTCCAGCCAAAACAGACGTAATGCTCGTCCCGCGAAAATAGGCGAATACCGAAAGACAGGCGAGTAACGTGGAACGACAAATGCGATCGAGAGGCTACATCGAGAAGCAGTGTCGCTAGAAACACCCAAAACTGGATAGATTTTCCTCTCCTTCTTCTCCCCTTCCACTACCATGAGCACATTTCAACGTACCCCACTAAGACCGTAGACTGGTCACGTGACGTGCCGCGCAACATGTTACATACTACTCTGGTCATTAGAGAGGTAGTACACTAAATTCCCCTCGATTTAACCGATCCGGCGACACTGTCGAGGAGTACCGCGTTGGTCACCACGTTGTACGGTCGTCTCCAAGTTTTTCTACAAGCAGTTGCTGTTCCACCATCTTATTATTTCATTAAATCGCTATTGTTCGTTATGAGCCGACCCCTTGATTTACTCCTGCCCGCGTAGATCAATTATCTAACTCGATCGCAAATATCAAACTAAAATAGGGAAATCCTACATAAATTTTATTTCAACGTCAATCAATGCGGCTGCCGTGCAGTATTTTTATATGAGTGGAAAAACAACACATTGACGATAGCATTATGCGATGTTTGGTCAAAATGTGGCGATTAAGCAAATCAATATTCGTCGATGATAAAAAAAAGCTACACAATGGATATGACAATCTTATAAATCAGAGTTGGGCAATTTTGCCTCAATTGAGGTAAATTGCCACCAGTGTCGCCAGATCGGTTAAATCGAGGGGAATACAGTTTACCACCTCTCTGATGACCAGAGTACAGTATTTCATCGGTAATTGTCCCAAATGTCTCCGACATAATTGTCCCTGAGATATCCCCACTAGTGCGGGGTGTACCCCCTTGAGGGGCCGTGAAGCTCGAGAGGCTTCAGTCGCCGAAAAATATAACACCATGCGGCTCGGGTATATCGGTGAGACCATACTAATCCGAATTTCCAACATCTTTATTATTCATTATTCTTTTATGGGATTTCGATGACCATATTTGTGGCATTTTTCTAATAAAAATGATACCAAATATGATGTAATTCCGATGATGTTTACTTGTGTAATAGACAATTAAAGTTTCGGGCGCGAGAAAGGCCGCCGACTGCGACTCTCCGCGTCTCTTTCTTTCCCATACGCTATCCTTCCTCGCGCCCGAAACTTTAATTGTCGATTACACAAGTAAATATCATCGGAATTATATCATATTTGGTATCATTTTTATGAGAAAAATGCCACAAATATGGTCATCGAAGTCTCATAAAAAAATAATGATTAATAAAGAAGTTGGAAATTCGGATTATGTATGTTTACATTTCTCGGTGACCGAGGCCTCTCGAACTCGGCTGTCCTTCTCTACATTCGGCAAACCTCAAACAATGATATCCCTCGCGCATAATTGTCCCTCCGCAGACCCGTGTTGTGGACAATTATCGATGAAATACTGTAATATGTAACACGTTGCGCGGCACGTCACGTAATAATCCAGTCTTGGGTTGATCTGGCGACACTGGTCCCCACCGTAGCGCTAACTGTTCCCTCTCAGCAAGCGCCGTACGGTGGGGCATCGAAGACACGAGATATCAGTGAACGCGACGAACGCGCGCGCTGTATGATAAAGAAGTTGGTAGGGGAAGCAAGCGTTTGAGGAGGCCCAACCGTGCCCAGGCCTGTTATAAATGAAAACGTGAACGACCAATCAACTTGACCAGTGTCAACTTCTACAGCAATACAGTCAAGAAACTTACAATTCATTGACGGAATATGTTGCTTACAATTTTGCTTGCCTTTATCAATAAGTTTATTTAGAAAAAATATGTGCTTGCTAACCGTTACTGTTAAAAATGAGACATTTCATATGCAACCACCTAACAGCAATCATCTTTTTAATCCTCCAGTATCTCGCAGAGTTCAACCAAAGCTGCTCTCAATATATCGGTACGAAAATTGATTTCTAAGTCAAATTGCATTCATTCTAAAATCAAACTCAACAGATTACTATTGTTACTCGCATTAATCGTCAAGAGCTAGGTCTCATAAAACTGAATTACTAAATAGGAAGAATAGGACGTGTTTGGGAATTCCATGAAGCTAGTTTCAAATCACGTAGATTTGGATATTTCCATCAGTAAGTGTTACAACTCGAGCAACGGTAAGTGTTAAACGAGGTTTACTCTCAAAGTCCCGTCCTTCTATCGTAACTCATTAATTCAAACGAGCGACGGCACTTCACACGAGTAAATACGGTGCACGATCTTTTCCACGTTACGGGAGAGCAGAGGCTCTACAATTAGCGTGGTTCGCTGGCAGCATAAAATTGCACCTGGCAAACAATAGGAAAATTAGGGTCGCTAGTGTAAACGAGGCACAGTAATACGTCGCGGAGGACTTAATTCTTTTGATGTATCAAGAGCAGACTAGAAAGTGCGTTTGAGTTTAGCTCCGTGTTAAACAAATGTCTAACTGATAATGGTCTCTGTGTCTCTGATATAATCATCTCAAGAGAAACAAGACAAACTTTATCATTTACAAAAATCGACTATACGCGACAACAATCCTCAAATAAAGAGAGTAAGAGTACTCTTCAGGGTCAAATATTAATACATACATCCATTTTTAATTATCGATGCATTGATAATTGTTACGTATGATCATTTCGTATTTTTTAAGTAATTTATGAATTCGGTAAGATTTTTTGATACTGCAATCTAAAGAACTCGTACATTTTTTTCAACTACATATAGTAGACTATTATTTATCACTCGACTGTGGATCTTTATGCAAAATAAAAATCTTCTGCATTAATTATAAATTAATTTTAAAAAACTTGAAAATACTATATTGATCTTTCCCAAATTTTTGTTATCTTTCTACCTACTGTTTTAAATAGGACCTACTCACTTTTGTTATAAATACATCAAATCCCTAGTTTATATATTATATTTTGTTGACTTTGCATCTAGCAACTGACATTTATTCCGTAACATTTTTCAATTGACGAAAAATCTAATAACAGCAAATGTTCAAAATGAGTATTGATTGAATTATCAAATTTAGAATATACAAAATATAAGTACAAAATACATGCAAGATATACATATAAAATTACCTGAGTGGATAAGGAGGTGCAATAAGAACGATGGTCATAGCTTCGATCGTTAGTTCCAAGTATAAACGATAGTGTTTTGTATTTGCATGTTAAAAAATTATATTATTTATGGACTGACCCACTTATTCAAAATAACAGGAAAATTGTTGGCAAACATTAACGAACGTAGTTTAGAATGGTAAAGCCACGGAGTATACAGGTGATTAGCCTATACCTGCACCGCAAGAAATAAGTAGGCTAAGCACTATCAAAGATGGACAAGATGATATACTGTGCCGTCCAGTTCTAATCAGTTCGTCCAGTTAGACAGATCGACAAGAAAGAATCAACTAACTGTTAAATAGAAAGGAAAACAATATTTTTATTTAAAGTTTGAAAAAATTGTGACTGACACAAGTACAGTAAGTGTGTTCATAACAGAAGCATTGTAATCCAGTGAAGTTACAGATTTAACAAAAATTAGTATTGAAAATTGAACAGAAAATTTTACATTTCTTTCACATTTAAGAAATTGGATTTTATCTACATTTAAAAGGCGACAAGAACGGTTGAAAATGGTGCACGTTTAACTTCTACCTTCCAGCTTTCCACATTTAAGATAACAGAGGTCATTCAATTTTTTCCTCTACTCTCCAATTAATTAAGCAAATATTTCAATTTTGGTATTCCAATCACCATTTATAAAATAAACAGAGATAAGTTTCTGAAAGATGAGAGTAGAGAAGTTGTTTTAGGGCACAAAGCAAAATATTCAATGCCATGATGGCCACCGATAATACTGTACAACACGAAATTTTTTTTGCAATATCTGTTGTGCGATTCTTAAAGAGTTTGTCATTCTAAAACCGAATTTGGAAGCAGAATTGCTCTATCACGCAACGTTTTCGAAAAAAATTGGTTTTTGTAAAAATGCATGACTTTGATAAAAAATTAAGTGTTACGCGAAAATTAAACATGCTAGAAAGCCCAGGTGGGAGTAAAAAATTAGAGGAGAATCTCCCCTATATATCCATATAGGCAATTATATTTTTTTGTACTTTCTAATAGTTGTAAATGCTTGTTAAAATTTGAAAAATAGCTGACGCGGGTAGTTTCTACGCTCCATTTTTGTATTTATGTGAAAAACCCTTTATCTAACAGGAATTTACTATACAGCATTGAATTCTACATACATCTCTGATAAAGAAACCATTCACGAAATGTATTTGGTTCGGTTAGTATATGAGCAGGTCGACAAAATATTCATTGACAACTTGTGTGCAACGCGTTCGCGCCACGCGGCCATTGCAACCTTTTCTCGACTTGCCAGGGCCGTAGCTATGCGCAGTGGACGTTTGTACCACTCAAAATGTCTGCTTACCATGCTTAAATTACGCACATGTTTTTTGTCTTCATGGGTATCAATCGTTACACCAAATTATAAAAATACGATTTACATTTCACTGTGGAAATGCTCAACAAAGAAAACTACTTAAGTGTCTAACTGAAACAAACGAGATTCTCGCTGTGCATGTCGTTCAGCAACCATTATTCGGGAACCTCAATAAATTTCTGGTACTTTAGCGTCACGCACAAGGTCGAGAACCTTTTTTCCACGATCCCGGGTGCTCGTAAGTCATCCAGAAAATTCACTCGCGGCTACATCCTATTTTCCTGTGTTCGCCGCGGTCGGTTCCGATCATTACACATTCAGAGAAGCGCTCGCCTCTCGAATACGTCACGTTATAGTATACACCGAGGGCATGCGAATCGCGCGATTAGCTCGCAAAGAAACAATTAATCACGCTTCTTTCCATTTAACGGTTTTCCCACCCCGCGTGCGCTCTTGGTGCATGCGAACCATGGCATTTTCTATGAAAAATATATCGACAACCCAGAAGCATATTCATTAATTAGCTTATAATTGCCTGAAATTAGGGGTTGCGTGTCGCTCGAACCGTAAAATGGTCGCCCCGGTCGCCTCATCCGTGAAGTTATGCTTAGATTACATTTTAACGGATGAACGATTTATTGCGAATGCTTTTGAAAATTGTCTATGATCATATTTTTAGGTATATTAGGGGACAGTTGCCAAAATCGTACCACTTAATGAACGTTGCATGATAAGAACCATTGGTTGGACTTAAAAGGAAACTAATTTTACCAGACAGTAGAATAACATGTATTTTTAATATTTTAAGTCAGTAATAGCATTTGCACACGTTTTTGTTTATACAGGTTGGTCCTTCTAAATAAGGCCACCTAAATATCTCTTCCTCTTATTGTGATGCAAGAAATATTTTCTACGCAATTCGCATGGTGTCCAAGGGCCAATATCTGTTAAGAACATTTTATTACCCAAGGTCATTTTTTTCGGAGTTATAGAGTGGGTTTATGGGTGAGACGGGTCGTGCCGCGAGCGGGGAGGGATGGTAGACTGCGGCCATGTTGGATGGCAAAACTAGTGTTGCCATCTACATAATGTTGCGGGAACATAGATATGATTTGATTCCGAAAAATGAATGTATAACAAGTGTATTTGTATATATATCTGTATATATATATACAAAATATTGCACATTCGGCTCCAATACAACTGTCTCAGGGCTTTGCTCATCACCTCACGTTACCCAACACTACCCTGCAATTTCATGACCAGAAAACAATATTAGTTTATTAAAATAGGTTCTTTTACTACTGGCAACATTACTTTTTTGCTTACATATATAACTATATCTAACCTTAACATAGCTATTAATTGTACACTTTATAAGGTGTATCCTATGGTTGTAAAGTGCATTTTGATCATTGCAATGGTTGAGTCAATTTATAAATAAGTTATATGTATCTATTACCCGCATGATTACATTGCAAATTCGCGCAACTAGTATTTAAAGTTGCCTACAAGCAGTGTTGGGATATGGTGCAAGATTTCACGCGCATGCGCGGCCAAAACAGTAATGTATCTATATCATGATGACAGAGGTAGTGGAGCCCTCGGACAGTTATATTGGCAGGAATGTCTCGAAACAATCTGTTCCGGACAAAAAGACTTCAGGACGTGTCCTACGAGTTACAAAATATACACAAATACACATGTTATACATTCATTTTTCAGAATCTAATCATACCAATTTTTTAAAATTCTGCTGGGTGCTCAAAGTACCCCATTTTATCGAGAATCTTACCTAATGAGGCTAAAATCGCCGCGCATGCGCGTGAAATCTTGCACCATATCCCAACACTGCCTATAGAGAACACCACAGTGTTTGCCATCCAACATGGCCGACAAGTTGATACCCCTTCCGTCTTTCGCCACACACCCGCAGCATAATGCACAGTCCTTAGGTCCGTGTATTTTTTGACACATAACTACATATTTTTATTATTGCATCGCGTAGCCGATCGAAAAATATTTTCAGATATGTATAATAACATGACCTTGAAATGACCTTGATATTCGAAAATTGAAGTTTAATAAACTATATAAACTTATTAATAGTCTATTAAAGTTTATAAATTCATGTAGTATCCTCACATTTTTGTAGTTCACCAATTCATTTCTGTTAAAAATGCATAAAATCCGCAGTCTGGTATAATACATGAAATTATAGTTTTCTTGTTCGTAACTCATGACTCAGATCCGTCTGTTGCGTAATTGTTAACCGCTCGAATCCGCCGCAGCTATAAAATCGCTATTAAAGCTCCGTTTAGAAATCGTTCGAAGCCTAAACGACATTTTGCATAACGATAATTTTGATTTTTCACGATTCCCGTAATTCGATTATAAGGGAATAGAAATTCTTCACGATAGTATGGGACAACGGGTAATCTAGCGTTGGAATATTCGAAAGTTTGGTGACGTAATCGCGAAGATTCGTCCGCGGTGCCTGATCATGCATTCACGTGGGTGGAAAAGCCGCGTGCATTCACGCGTGCATCGCGGACGCGCCTTGCACTGGCCTGGTGACAGGAGGGAGCATAACCGTACATGCTAGGATGGCTCTTCCGGTGAGGGCATGTCCGGTACTCCAGACAATGCTTCAAGATTGAATCGCGCCAGAAAAGTCTTTCAAGTGATTCTCAACTGCTCCGAGCAAATCATAATCCATGGTTCAATCCCTCCGCCGCGAAAAGAGCATACAAGCTATACAGCATACAGTAATGTCGCGAAGTGTGCAAGGACTTCGGGTCCGAAACATAGCGTTCTACGGCGGGACACGATTCCTCGATTTGCCGCCAGCGTCGAGCCAAGCGACCGAGGGTCCCATGAAAACCACCGACACAGGTTTCACCGACAATATATCACCGACTCTAGATTTGACCGACAATGATTTTGATCGACAACGACTTTGACCGACAACTATTTTGACCGCCAATGACTTCAGTCGACGACAGTATTATCCAGTAGTAACATCGTGTGACAACAACAACATTAGCCGACTGCCTCTAACTTTATACAGTGCAATAATTATATTTTGATACAAAAGTAAAAGTGTCAGTGCAGAATAATTAGGACTGTGTTAGGTCTGGGTATATCAAGAAAAAATTACATAATCAATGAGGTAATATGTATGCTAGTTAAAATCATTGTCGGTCAAATTCGTTGTCTGTCAAACCTGGAGTCGGTGAAATATTGTCGGCGAAATCTGTATCGGTGAAACCTGTGTCGGTGATTTTCTCAACCCGCGACCGAACCCCGACCGACAATTGTGTGTCGGTGAGACAATACTAATGTAATGGCAATTTTATTTTTATTTATTTTTTCATGAAACTTTTATCAACACATTCCTGGCAGTTTTCTTATTAAAATCAGACAAAATATGGCAGAATTCGGTGTATATTTCTATGTTCAATTGATGATAATAAGTTTTTAAAGTACAAATTTACATGCACTGAACTATGTCGTATTTGGTCTCATTTTAATCAGGAAAAAAGGTTCCATAACAAAGTAATGAAGAATAAAAAAGTTTTACGATTGCATTTACAGTAGACTCCCGTGTAACGTGCCAAAGATATTGCAACTACTGTTTTATTCCCGTATATCGTGATTCTTTGTGTGAGAAAAATTCTTGTACAGCAATTTTCATTTACGTATTTTGCAATCCTCATACTGGATACTTAAGAAATTTTACGTCGGCCTATTTATGTCATTAACCGTGAGAAAAACGACATAAGATCATTACAATATACTTACTTGGTTTTAGCGTATTACTGAGAAAATTTAAACCAAATCTCTGAATTTACATTGGAGAGGATTTTAACCCTTTAGGGGCGGGAATTACTGTTAACATACTTTCCGATGGGCCGAATGTATTTGTTTTCCTTATGAAACGAAATCATATATCGAAAAGCTAAATATAAGAATTAAATGAAGGAAAAAATGTTCTGTTTAGTAAGAATTTGTTTGATATTTTTTGAGAACCTTAGTTTGTTCAAAAATGATTCGCGGATGCAGAACGGTAAAATTGCTTGGGAAATAATTCAACGAATATAATTGTAAAACATGTGCAAATAAATGTTAGTATTTCGAGTTGAGAAACTGTAGAAAACTATGTATTCATTCACAATATTATGTAGAATTTTCTTAAAATTATAAAACGTCATTCTATTCCTTAATTTCTTAATTTGTGATCGCCGTAAGAAGCACAAATGGATAACAGTATTTACCTTCAATGATCATGCAGATTCGCACGAGCCAAGTGCAAGTGGTAAAACTACTTTTATCTTTAAACAAACACAGTTAACAATTTCACATACAACGAGCCGGTGACATCAAGCCTGTTTTTTCTAATCGGAATGACTATTATTATAGCTTTCTCCGTTCTCCGGTCGATCACCAAAGAAGCACACGTACGGGCCACGAACATGCGTTTATCTGGCCTGCAATCTCGATGTAGTATTACGTTTAAATTAATAATCCCCGTTGCGTCGCGTGATTGCCGCCATTCGGAAACACGTCCGTTACACGCGTGTTATTACCGGCCACGTGCAATTTCAATAATAATTATAATCAAGCGCGGTTGCGCGTCTCGAGACGAAAAAGAAAATCTGCCAATGTAGCGAATTCCACCCTTATAACCATTTCGCCCAGTTCCGTGAGACTTCAATGCCGTTTGAGTTCATCTCGTGAGATACGATTCGTTTGTATGTAGAAACTGTTGTTTCGTTTATCGAGAACTTTCTTTCTGTGGTACACTGATATTGTCACTGCAAGAACCACTGTTTTTGAAGAGCCTGTTTTTCATATAAGAAAAATGTCTATAATAGCTATAAATGAATTTTTGCGCACAAAAGACCAAAGACATAATGTACAAAAATATCTGCTGATTCTGAGTTTCCCGTAAACTCGCAAAGGCTAAAACAATTTCAGTTATTGAACTTCCCTGAAACTTAAAAATAATTCTCCGGAGACTGTTTTAATAAACCGGCAAAGTAATATTTAATCTTGCCGTTTTGAAGGAAAATCAGTGCCAAAGCCAATCATTTTTCTCACGTTCACATGACAAGTGAATACTAGAAATTTATAAACATGTCATAAGGTAATTCGTAGGTGCAATTCTTAAACCGCAAACCACGCATCGACCGTTTACAAAGGACAGGGGCCCACCGAGGCGTTATGAACATTGCTGCAGAACATTACCGCGTGTCATTCGAAACGGAAAAGTGTCGTAAAGCCGGCAATAACGCAGCGGAAATAACACGCCAAAAGGAAGGAAGAGAAGAGACGTCTGAGACCCGACGAAAATAAGTGAGAAATCGAGTAATATTCCGCCGCGAACGTAGAGGCATGAGAAATTCGCAGCGCGAATCGAGGCGCTATCATTTCTCAAGGCGACAAATCGACCTTCGTAAACAGGAGCCTCGATGGCTCGTGATACAAGATCGCGTCGATTCAAAACCTCCTTCCTCTTTCTCACGACACCGTGCCGTAGAGGAATCGGTCACGTGTTGCGAGCGAATCTACGCGAAATTCGCCGGTCTCGTGAATCAATGTGAGATCTGGAATTCATTGGAAGGTGAGAAACTTTCGTGGGAACTGAGTTCTCTTACTGCGACGAAAAAATTGTACAGCTCGAATTTCCGGTGTCGTTAAAGCATTACTGTCCTTGGTAGTTTTGACGTCCACGATGCAGTATCTAACTACAGACTATTATGCGGTTTTCTAATTTTAATGACCGTTTCACTAAAATCGGAAAGATAAATCAAGTTCTTTAAAAGCAAGGTGAAAACGTTTTGGTTAGGGATTTTTCTGTTTTAACGTCTTCGTCTTCATAAATACACAAATAATGTACCCTGACAGTAAATGGAAATAGTTAAAAAAAATGTTTCTTAGCGGAAATCAAATTGTAAGTGGAGAGAATGATACTAGGTATTCTGTATAAATATTATGTTAATTAAATATAAGAGAAGCTGAGTTGATATGGAGTCACTATAAGTACATATTGTAAGAAGCACTTTTCAGGTATCAAATATAGTACATATCCTTTTTTAGTAATATATAATAGGAAATTCCAAGAGCGAATTTTTATTTTGTATACACAAAATTGACTTCAAATTTTTTTATTGTTTCTATGAAATTAACACTTACCAGAGCTACCATATTACTACATTTTGTATGATTGATTAGGTAAGAATGTGCAATATTTTTTGCAGTTCATTATACGAATTTTGCTATAAATTATTTTTAAATTTAGTCAAAAGTTAGGTCCGTTGCGACATCTACGGTTGAATCAACGAAACCGCAGCCCCATTGTCGGTATAGTAGTTCTCTTCAAACTACATTTCCTGCAGTGCAGAATACACTAGTGTCGGTAACATAGATAGTCTCAATTTGCTACTTACCAGTTGCCGATAAAACGCCAAAAATCCCATTGTGTTGTATAAAATAATTCTATATTTATGTCAAACGATGAAGGCATATAATAGTGTCACCTGATCAACTTTAGATTAAAGAAATATTCAATGGAATAAACATATATTACACAAAGTAAGATCAGAGAGTTTAGACCTAAATCTCATGTTATCTATCACCGATGAACTTATCGTTCGATGGTAAAGTCCGAAGAAATGCAAGGACAATAATTCCTCTGCAAAATTGAATTTGCATGAGCTTACTTCGACTCGTTGATTTTAAGGGACGATTTGCAGCTGGTGGGGATGTTTTCACAGCACCCCTAAATTTACCCGATTCCCGCGACGTATTGCGCTAATCACCGCTTATTAAGAATTGAACGGCGCGGCGGGGTCGTGGAAGCGGAAAGGTTTCTTTGTCGTTGGTGGCGCTCTTTAAACGAGGGACTGTGCCCTCCGGGAATTGCACCTCTCAAACAATGTCTGCTCGTTACGAACCCGGCCGCCGGTATTTGTCGGTGGCAGTCGCGGCAGTTTCAACGACAATTCAAACAAAGCGCAATTAATACCGGGTGGTCCGATTCTCCGGGCATTAGCCGCGAGATAAAGCACCGAGGAGAAGCGGAGTTGCGCGCGATTTGCCTCGCACCGACAAAACAGCCGCTTCCGTGTTCTTGTTACGCATCGTGGATCCTGACTATTTCTGGGCCCGTGATCGTTACCAGCCAAACCATTACGACCTGCGAATCTCGATCGGAGGAACAGTATACTTTTAAAAAAATAATGGCCTGCACAAAGGCTTTTTGACAGATTAATGTTGCCTATACTATCGAGAGATACAAATAGAGTCAGTGAAAAAAGACTCTGTACACACTTTAACGCGGAATAACTTTTTTAAAATGAGTTGAAACTATTTGAACTTTTTCTAGTTGTTAGAAGGATTCGTTAGCAAGATGAAGTTACAACATTTTTTAAAAGAAACAGAGCTTTAACATAACAACATTAAAGAGTCTCTAAAGCCTCTAACATTCTTCAAATCTTCTGAAATTGTTATTACACTATTCAACGTCCTGAGATTGTTTAATTAACCTCTGTACATCTTTGGAAAGAAACAGAGTTTTGACTTAACACCTTCAAAGAACGTTTTTAAAGTCTCTGAAGACTTTAATCGATCATTTTCTTCGATCTTCATGAACTTGTTATTAAATTATGCAACGTTCAACGGTATTTGGATTACTCTCTAATCCTTCTCACTCATAGTCATCAGTGTCAAGAACGAACAACCTGTTTCTGTCGGTAACCAGTGACGCGTCTTATAAATATATTTTCTCCGTTTAGCACGGCTGTCGCTCTTCAAACAAGATTAGACAGATTAATTTTCTGTGTGTTGTAGGGAGACTCACCTATTGGAGACGCGGTGTTGGCTTCCCGAAGGCTGACGGTTTCTGGTTCAACAGCAGCTTCGTCTTCTTCGATCAATGGCGGTGGAGGGGCCAAGGGTCGCGATTCGTAGCCCCAATGCTGCCGGAAAGCACGTGCGCCGCCGTCCAATCGAACACGTGGAAGTTCGACGAACATCGCATCCCCCAACTGTCAATCAACAACGAAAATAATATTTGTAATGATGAAAGTTCAGGATATATTCGTGCAGTTATAATAACCTTCAGTTGGCAACCTGGGTCGTTTATGTCCGGAGCCAAATTTCACTCTAGCGTTTTTTTCTTCCTAATATTTATTTTTTCTCATTAATGCTTAACGAAACAGAGTTTCGTTAGATATTATGAAAGTCCAGAACAGTAAAAAAATTAGTCGTAGACATAAACGACCCAGGTTGCTCACTGAAGGTGCAAAAAATATGCATGCCCACGGAAATAAGATAAGTTTAACATATTCCGGCACACTCCGTTTTTCGTATCAGCCTCTGAAACATACTCGTTTTTCAAAACGTTCCTTTCTGCTTCTACATGAAATGAGATGAAAATACAAGCCTTCTGAATCAATTGATACTGTTTCTATTAATTTTTTAACCCTTAACGTGACAAACCCCAACAATTTCGGTAAATATATAGAAAAGGGGACCCAGCTCCGATGATCTTCATCTTCACATATGTTGTCAAGGTCAACATTCCGAACAACTTTTTCAACAAGTTTCGTAAAAAACTTTCGTCAAATTTAGATTACATTATTCTTCTACAAGCTGTCACTGAACGGTAATTAAAATGTACAGAATCATATACAGGATCTCAAAGAGAAGGCATAGTACAAGTTGGTTGGTGGTTAAGTTGGGTTGCGAGGGGGGCGGCTTCACCTAACGCAGACACTTACAATATTCCGCATTTCACAAGGATTTCGGTATGTATTGTCGGGTCGATCTAACGGCCCAGATCTAATCCAGAACTAACCCAAACCTAACCTAGACCTAATCCTAACGAACTTCATATCGGCGAAGTCATAAATTTATAATAGGTAAGCTGACAAATTAAAACAGGTATCATCGGCGTCACGTCTACTAGAATAAACTGTACTCGTAATCTCGATTTATTTAAAGTTCTTTTGCAAATATCTCGGAAACTAAGACCGAGCGACGGGAGTACGTATAGGAAAAAGTTGTTCAGAATGTTGACCTGGACAACATATTTCAAAGGCAACGCGATTGAAGCTGGGTCCCCTTTTCTATATATTTACCACAACTTCAAACGGCTATCACATTTAAACTACAATATTTAATTGATAAGTGTCGCCAAATTCTGAACAATAAGTGTCGCAAAACAATCCCCACTTCCGCGGAGTATACCCCGTGGGAAGCAGTGAAGCTCGAGAGGCCTCGGTCGCCGAGAAGTGTAACATAATACGGGTCGAGTATATCGGTGAGGCCACTACTAATCCAATCACAAAACTTCTTTATTTTTTATTATTTTTTGCTGGAACTTTCGCCAACATATTCGTGGCATTTTTCTAATGAAAATGATACCAAATAAGATATAATTGCAATGGTATTTACTTGAATAATGGACGATGGACGCAAGGAAGGACAGCGCATGGGAAAGAAAGAGACGCGGAGAGTCGCGGTCGCCGACATAGTTCAAAGGCCCGCGTGTCTTCACAGTGTGTTGCCAATAAAAGACTTTTTTATTATTACTTATTTTTTAATGAGACTTTCACAAATATATTTATGACATTTTTCTGATTAAAATAATCCCAAACACGTTATAATTCGGATCATATTTATAATAATTTTCCGAAACTTTCATCGTCCATTACACAACTAAATACCATCGCAATTATATCTTATTTGGTATCATTTTCATTAGAAAAATTCCACGAATATGTTGGTGACAGTTCCATAAAAAAATAAATAATAAAGAAGTTTTGTCACCGGGTTAGGTGTTGTTTTCACACCGATATACTCTACCCGCATTATGTTACACTTCTCGGCGACCGATGCCTCTCGAGCTTCCTTGCCCTTTCCACGTTCTGCACAAGTCAAAGAATGGTATACTTGAACACGAAGTGTCGCCGGCCGGACTCGTGGTTGCGACTTTTATCGATTAAATACTGTATTTATTATTTTGAGTCCCAAAAAGTGCTGAATATTCTTTAGATATTTTGAAATAAGGATCAACAGCGTTCTTCGTAAAATTATAACATACACGTAATAAAAAAAATTTCGTTGGATTGTCGTAGACCCCAAGTGTACAGTAAAGGTTCAAAAGAATTGATAACAGCTGTAGCCGTCATTTGCGGGAATGTGTTAAAATGAGATTGTTCGCATTGTTCCCAACGAAATGAAACGAAATATACAACGTAGTGTTTATTCAGAATTCGTGGAAAATGTGTCAACGTTGCCACGAGGGACCGATGAGGGTTAAAGGTGCTGGGGTGGATACAAATGAGAATTTTTGACGTTAGTTCCATATAAAATCCGAATGGCCTTGTAAAGAGACATTTGCATTACCAATTATCCTTATAGCTTATTAGTTTGTTAAATTGGTTAAACTTAAATTTAAAAGAGGTAACATATTAATATGACTGGGTGTTCCTCATTTTAAATAAAAGAGGTAGATTAAACGTTTAAAAATTATGAGATATTTTAGTAAAAATAAAGACATGGGGGAAAAATTAATTTACGATATGATATTGATATTATATTCAACAATCACGATCTAATAATAGGAGGTTTAACGCGCAATACCTTGAAGTGGAAAAAACGTGACTTTTACCAATTTACTCGACCATCATGCACACATATCAACGACCAGAACAATCGTATACATTCTACGTTAATGAACTCTGTTACTCGGATGGTAAATCTGCCAGTGGAAAAGCTCATACAAACTATACGTGTCTACACTAGCAAGCGGTGATTTTTGTTGACAGTAGCAATTTATTCTCGTCCACGTTAGAGTGAAACAAGCATTGGACCGAATGTGCTTCTGGCTACATTTCATTTGTAACATCAAAAGGTACAAAATATTTCAAGCCATGATTTGCAATTATATTAAACAATCAACCGTTTCCCCATTAATCACACTGTAAAATCAAAATAATATGGACAAAACTGTTTAATATGGACATATTAATTTGCCATACCTGGTCACAAAATAAATTGCAAGAGATTAAGATGAACATGATGAATACTCAATAATATATAAAATATTGCTGACTGCTCCTTCTTTTAAACGCGTTTGAACTTGTAAAATTGTAACATCAAACTGCACAGCACTTTTGTAACAATAGACTAAAAAAAAAAATAATAGACTAAATAATACCACACTGACATTCAATAATACTATACTGCCAGTCAGTAGTGTAGCTGCCAATCCGTTTTGAACACTAGTCCAATCTGCATGGACCTAGAATCGATCAGTCATGTTTCATTGTAGGAAAAACTGCTATTAGACGCACAATCAGTCCAGCAGTTGTGACCGGATTCTATGAAGTTGATGCATATGAAATATTCGATTTGTAAAAGTAATGTTAATCAGACATGACCTTGTATGGTACCGAATAGACCTTCAAGCTTTCTGCATTTCACACATCACAGATTTAACACTAACCGTGCTACGGCCGGTCAAATAACCGGGTTCACATTTTTTATTTTATAGTTACTGAAATTATAAAGATGCTTCCATTCCAAATTATTAAATAAATGTCTTCATTCGAGTACATATCGTTAGAAAAGTTAAATCGAAATAAATTCAGTCTTGTAATTTTTAGGAAACTGCTAGTCACATTTTTGCTCTGTACAGTTAGTGGGCAATTATAATCTGGACAAATAATTCCGTCACCTATACGTATATGAGTAACACGGCAGTCAATTAATGTTATTAAAATGATGTACAAATAAACTTGTAGATTCTAATGGTATTTCATGATCGAAACGCTTCATAACATTTGCATTCTGAAATCGGCCATTTCGTTTGCAACAACCTAATAAATTGCATCTGTCAACGACAGTGTCTGTCAGTCGTTGTCCTTGAAGCCTCGGAAGCGTTGGAAGCGAAGCGTCCAAACCAGAGTCCTTTGCAAATGTCTCAAAGAAACCAATTTCCTTGCGAGATTCCGAGAATTCTGAGACACAGAACGGTTTTATCGGAAAGAATCTCAGCGACGACACTCACATAACCTCGGACCACGTCCATCTCGGTGGAGCAGATTTAACGGACCATGTAATTAATCGTATTAGAGTCATTCGACGCGATCGAACGACGA
The DNA here is from genome assembly GCA_913789915.3 of Sphecodes monilicornis. Classification (NCBI taxonomy): domain Eukaryota; kingdom Metazoa; phylum Arthropoda; class Insecta; order Hymenoptera; family Halictidae; genus Sphecodes; species Sphecodes monilicornis. Next base: position 9,034,855 of record OU565291.1, on the reverse strand, counting down.
GAGACCGGTTCTGCGGATCGGCTTGATCCCGATCGAAAGGAGCCGCGCTGGAGAAAGGAGGCGCCGTTTATTTGTCGAATACCAGTCGCCGAAGAAGCTGGACAACGACTGGCCGGTGTCTGCCGGTTTGTCTTAAAATACTGTAGATTGACCTGACGACACGCTGACGTCACTAATTAGAACTCATTGAATGCGGTGTGCATCATTGCCACCGGGCCTCGTGAAATCCGAGGGAACGGACATCATTCTGAGCCACCATTTCTGCCGGTTATGTACTTTCTTCTTCTTGCATACTCGTTGTCGAGCGGATTGTCATTGTCGGTTGATCTTGTCAATGATGTTGATGTTGTCAAATATTTAGGGGTATGCCATTAAAATTGATTAATAGACAAATGAAAATTGTCTAGGGTGACCTGTCCAATGAATGAACGGTTAAGCTGCATGTCTGTTGAAATTAGAATTCGCAAATTGTTAGTTTACTTCCTGAGTGCTATATCTGTAAGATGGCTATGCAATTGTTAAGCTCTTACAACTCAGAACACAATATTTGATGGTTGTAGTTTGTATTCAAAATCTGGTGTAGGATTAAATGTAAAATGCGCCAAATGACCAATGAATGAACAGCAACTCCTAACCAAATGAATTTCCTGAATGAATGACGATTAAATAATTATCCAAACAACTTTATCTTATGACCATTGAACTACCTCAAAATACACATTGCTAATCTCACGACAACAATTTAAGTACGCAGATGTCGTTCGAGCAACTGCTGAAAAAATTAATTCAGTGGCAAATAGGTTATAAAAAAAATTAGATCTCTTTAGCGAGTCATTTGCGAAATTACAATAGAATCAGTGTATAAATTTCAACATGAAAAAGGAAAAGAAAACAACAAGATTCATCAGAAATGTTATTTTTTCGTATAATACGAATTATGTTCATTTACTAGACACGTCATCCTACATCGATTGCAAGAACTTGGTACCACGTAAACATTTTTTTCCTTCTTCAATAACTCCAAAAAACTGAAAAAAGTGCATCGATACCCTTAAATTTTCATAGTTATTGTATCTTTTCAAATCAGACCTATCCATTTTTGTCATAAAGACGTGATATCAGCTGTCTACTGATTAGATTTACGGCAGAACAGAAAAGTGAAAATAAACATAGAAGAATAGAATGAACTATTCATCGAATGACGAATTAAACGTATGGGGGAAAATGTGGGCTTTCTAACGGCTAATCAAAATATTGCATAATATTGGAAATTAACATTTCTATAGACAAATTGAAAGGAACAACAATTCCAGTAAAATTTTACTACCATAGCAAATGAAATTTAATGCTTCATTAATTTTCAACGACTTTTAGGTTGTTTGCATATAAAATGCAAATGTTACGAAGCGTTTTGTTCAACTTTACTTTTAAATATTGTTTATTTCAATATCGTTTCAAAAGTGGAGGTGATAATCCCGTAAATGAAGAACGTGATCCACCAAAAAATTCAATTTTTACAGTAGTGTAGTCGGGAAACCTGTTATTTGTCGACAGGCTTTGTGTTTACTTTATCCAATAAGTTTTATTTACAGAAAAGTTAGGTTTGTTTAAAGTTATTGTTCTGAATTAGACATTTCATGCGCAACAACCTAATATACAGGGTGTTTACGCTATTTGGAGCCGGTGCTTTCCTTGCAAATAATGTATAGCAAAAAAAATGAAAGAGGAAAAAATAAGACCGTTTCTTACAAGCAACATAATGGAATATGTAATTCTTTTGTGCTTGTACTATTTTTTTTAGAAATGACGGTGGCCTTCAATTTTTTAAATGAAACGCTATAATATATTTTTTTATATCATACGAAAGCTTGCGTCAGGACAAGTTCATTCGTATACTACACAATGACCTTCAAGGTCACACAATGCCAAAAATGAAAGAGACATTTTGAATATTTCGTACTAATGCGTTCACAAGTAGGTATACTTTATTGACGAGGCTACAGTCAGGGCCAGTTCAACATGGCGGAAACCGCGCGGAGCTTATTTAGGTACATTGGCGTCTTCGGAGCCGGAAGTTCGGGCTAGTTCAGACACGGCAAAATCCGCGAGTATGAAGACGTCATTGTAAATAAGCATCGCGCGGTTTCCGCTGTGTCTGAACTATTCCTAAATATTCAATGTGTCTTCCTTGAGTATGAATGCATGTTTCGATTCTATCCATTACATTATTGGTAGCTTCTTCTAATGTTGTCCGAGATATAAATGCAAATGATGTCAAATCGTTTACTTCTCTGGACGATGTATTGTAAACGATATCTTTACGAAATACTTACGTACGAAGTATTTAAAATGTTTCTTCCCTTTCTGACCGTGTATGATATAAAAAAATATATAGCATTCCATTTAAAAAAATTGAAGGTCACCTTGATTTCCAAAACAATAGTGCAACCACAAAAAAATGACATACGCCGTTATATAGTTTGCAATACACAGTATCATTTTTCCCTTTTTCATTTTTGTCTAATATTTATTATTTGCGAGAAACACGCCGGCTAGTAATAGCATGAACACCCTGTACTTCAGAAGTACACAACGATACATAGTAAAATGATGACAAGTATCATAAATATCTTATAGCATTTGTGTTTCTTTCAAATTAAAAACTCGAAAGTGACTAATTTCACATTAAAAGTTCTACAACGCTGTCTAACGAATTTCTTTGGTTTTCGAAGCTAATGTTTCTACGCTTTTAATAAAATGCTCAGTTTATTTACCGCAAAATACGAATGTACGAGGGCACAGGTGAACACGGTAGCGAAAAAAACCCGCAACAATAGTTCAGAGCAACCTGCTACAATAGTAAATTAACGGATTGCAAGTGCGCGAAGAGAGACATGGAAAACGATCCAAGGGAACAAAGGGAATTAGAGGTAGAACAGGAAATTATTAATTTCGATTTGTTTCGCGCGCTCGATTGGCCACATGGCTCCCAATTATTTGTCAATTACCGTTCCGAACGAATTTCTGCCCGCACAATCGACGAAACGGACGCATTTTGCAACTGGTCATGCGAATATTTGCAACACGCGCACCCACACAAACACAGACACACACGCGCGCGCACATTGCGGTGGTTGTTTGCTTCGGTGATCGATGTAGGGGTGGACCAACGATTTGAATAATTTTGTAAACCTGACTAGTCAATGCCTTAACACTCCGGGCGTCTTATTAGTCATATATATGAGAAAATAATTGTACAACAAATGGCAAAATATTCTACAATTATTAGCAAAAAGGTATAAGTATAAGTAGGTATGCTGAAAACTGAAAAGAACGAAAAAATCGAATTTAATATTTTATTTGTACTTTACGTGATACTATATAATTTATATGATTTTTAAAACATATAATTTTTAGCTCAATTGTTTATTGAAGTCACTGAACGAAAGAAGCATCGAAGAATTCCATTTCTTTCACTGTTGCTATTTTTTATTGTGTTGTAACAGTAAAAAATTGTATTGCAGAATAAGAGGAAAAGAATAAAAAAATTTCGTTTCTAGATGTTCACATTTTTATCATTTGTTCAATATGATTCGTATAAGCATCATGGCGTACTGATGTTGCAAACTGTGAAAAATTATATAAACCCTTACGAAAAACTTTAAAACACATCTAAGTCATTACAAAAAATGTATCTCTACTTTTAAATATCTATGATACAAGATACTATTCAAAATTATTGTTAAATGTCCGTAATATTATTGTAAATAAAAATTGGTGTGTTCTTAGACCACATGGCTGAAGTGAAACTTCTTTCTTTAATTTTTTTCGAATTTTTATTAACACTTTATGACATTTAATTTTTTATGATTCTATTATTGAAACAATTGGCTTGTGATAGCTAAAATATAATATAAATATTCTTGATTCAATTTTGTCTAAATGTCTTGCAAATACTGCATCGAGAGTTGTTCCTGATCTTGTTGTCGCTTCATTAGGATTATTTACTATTTCCAATCTTAATTTACTTCTAAAAAATTCTATTAATAATTTTGATTGTTCCGATGCAAAGTTCACGTTGAAATCTCCACTTTTTTATCATAATTTTTATTAAGGAATGCCGAACCCTCAATCGTATATGCTAATAGAATAGAATTTCGTTTCATCGTTTCATCGCCAGATCGGTTTTACTCCTACCGCGTCGAGGTTTTACGCCTACGCGTCGAGGTTTTGCGCCTAACGAGCCTAAAGAAGTTTCACTTCAATAAAAATATGGAAAACCAGCTATACAAAATGTATTGTATTACTAGGTGCTACAAAAAATATATCTATTTGTAAGTATCTATAATGCAAGATACTATTCAAAATTACTGTTAAATAATCGTAAATTTATTGTAAATGAATAAAAATATGGAAAAATTGCTACTAGGTATTTGTCATTTCTTTCTATCAAAAGAAGTAATGAAACGATAGAAAACAAAGTTCACCGTCTATTTATTCGACGCCAACATGAACAGCCCGCATGTCGGCGTCGCGTCACAAGCGGGAAATATCAACTGCGTGATTCCAGAATCCAACGGGAAAAATAAAAATTCATCGTCCGTTACACGTCGGAGAAGCAACAAAATTTTTGAGCGAAGCGTTCCATCGAACGCTGCGTCGCATCACGCCCAACAATTTTTCCATAGGACACACGCCGTTGTCCCGAGAGTTCCAACGACTTCATTCGATCTCTAAATTATTCCAATCCAATTATCACCGGGTCTGAATATAAATGAAAAATCCATTAACGCGAAACGTATCTCGTTTTTCCTGTCCATCTGTTGCACCGTTCCAGCGACGGATTATCGCGGCTATAGAGAGGGTTGGCGAGGAGACAGGTGGCGTGTCAGTTAACAAAACAAAAAAAAAAGGAAAAAGAGCACGACAAAAAGAGTTTAGGAATTTTTCATTTTCTAAAAATCGATTTTTTTGGATTTTCTTCAATTACTACCCCTGGCAGAACATTCATTCGGCCAGAACCATGAATATGATTTTTGACCGAATTATTTGAGCGCATATTGAATATAAATAATAATTAAACGGTGAATTATGATGCACAATAAAAGTTGCTTGCATCAGTTGCCTGACATTGGAACCAAATAAAAAATTGTTTTTCTCTTTAGTTATTTTATAATGTATCGATATTTTTAAACAACTTTTAATCTTTTAACTGTTTAAAATTTCATCCACCTAATTTTGTCACAAATGCGTAAATTATGGAGTCTAATAATAATAATACAGTATAAATTAGACAAATACAAACTATCTACCTCTGTAAGAAAACTATAAAAAAACTTTAAATAGGTTAACAAAGCAATGGAGGAGTTTTTAATATTTCTAACGGTGAAGATGACAGTAGACATTGCCATAAAAGTGTTCCGAATGTTTAGGGATGATTAAACCATCTCTTACATCAGTGTCCAATTTGCTCCTCCTGTGTATCATGAAAAAAAGCGAACATACTCATCTTCCTGTATGCACTTCAAATGTCATGATTTAAAACAGGGTGTTCCAAGATATGCCCCTCCGAGAACTGCAAGGTCCCCACCATCGAACCTCTTCCCACTACTACGTACAGCCGTAGAGTTAGCAAGTGCTGCGCGCGCCGCGGGGCTCTCGTGGTGGGAGCTTCCCATTACTATACATTATAACGATGAAGTGTAAGAGGGGGAGAAGAACTTAAACGGGGAAGGTGCCTCGAATAGCTCCGGAGTTACTAGTTGGAACTGCCTGATTTAAAATATGACTTTTGCGGTTCTAAGTAAGTTATACAGTAATTCCTCGATCTAAGTCCTTTTTCGGTTCCCTGTCGGGACTTAGATCGCGAAGGGACACTATTCTTTTGTGACCGCGTCGACCGCGCTGATCGTAGAAAAGGACAGCATGCAAGCACGTACCGCGCGGCTGTAGGCACAACAAAAAATAGCGTATCGGTGAGACAATACTAGTGCAATAATAAAACTTCTTTATGTTTTATATTTTTTTATGGAACTTTCACGAATATATTTGTGGCAATTTTCCAATGAAAATGATACTAAATATGATATAATTTCGATGATATTTACTTGTGTAATAAACGATGAAAGTTTTCTGGAAACTTTTCAGAAAAATGCCACGAATATTTTGGTGAAAGTTCCATGAAAAAATAATAAAAAATAAAGAAGTTTTGTAAGTGGATTAGTATGATTCACACCGATACACCCGACCGAGGATCAGATTACGCGGCATGTTTACACTGCTCGGCGACCGAGGCAGCTTGAGCTCCGCACTGGAAGGAGTAACGAAGGGACATAGATCGAGACGTTCCGTTGGACTTAGATCGCGGAATTACTCTATATGCACTTGCACAAAGTTTCATGAAAATCAATGAAGGCTGCTATGAGCAATGAATAATTAAAAATGGCAAAAATTGTGAGAGACTGCAATTTAAATCAATTCCAAAATTCAAAGAGCACAGTTAAAAATCGTGACCTTAATTTCTTCTTTTACACATTATTTAGTAAACTAATCCTCTTGACATCCCAAAAAATTCAAGTTGATTAGTCCAATTTTAAAAAATTTGTTAGCTTTTGAAGGCTGTCCATTTAATTTTGTTCCTACTGTTTGCGTGCGAGATCTTAATGCAAAAAGTTTAATAGTTCAAAATGGTTAAAAATTGGTGAAACAATGAAAACCAGAATAGTCCCTTAATTTTTGTAAAGTTGATTTTCATCGTGACCGATTAGAGTAAAAGGGATGGGACGCGATTGTCGATCGATCGCGCGGCCGAATAAGCTGCGATTGCAGTTAGCCCGCGTTAACTGCAATTATCAGACTGCCGCGAACGAATGCGTCCAATTACATGATCCAGTATTGGCCGCGAACATCGCCGGTGCAACAATCCACCAGGTCCCGCCAATTAGTGTTTGCATTCTTCTCGAACGAATCCCGCGGTGAATACGTGACCCCGTTTGCCTTCGAGGTGTTCCATTAACGCAATTACTCTCGACACTAATTCCAGCTTTGCTCTCGCGTGCGCTTTTTCACCGTTTTCGTGCATTCGGCTGCACGCTGCCTAACGTCAGGCAGTTTCGGCGGAATTTCGACGGAAATCGCTGCCCCATTGTACCCGAAATCGCAAAATCGTAAAATCGTGGCGTAATTGCTGCACATCGAGTATTCGAGAGACCTACCCGTGCACCTTGGTTACGGTATTTTTAAGGGTGGGAAGTTTTTAATTAACACATACCGATAAGAAACGAGGCGAAGTCAAATGGGAATAGTGATGTAATTTAATGGAATTAATCATTAGATAGTGGACGCTGTTGCGTCGTGTGAGCGCTCAACTGCAATTAGTTAGCTGCGCTGAGATAAACGCTGCAAATCAGAGCTGGGTAGAATTTTGAAGAAAAGGTATTTCAAATACTATTTTAAATAGTGGTTGTTCTATAATTCATATAAAATACTATTTTAAATAAGCAGTAAAATTTCCGCACATAAAATATTTTTATTTTGATAATATGAAACATAAAATAAAATATTTTTATTTTGATAATATGAAACAAAAAATAAAATATTTTTATTTTGGAAATATGAAACATAAAATAAAATATTTTTATTTTGATAATATTAAACATAAAATAAAATATTTTTATTTTTCTAATCTAAAACGTAAAATACGATATATGAATTTTTCTTTAAATAGTATTCAAAATATTTCTTGACGATGAAAATAGATTGAGGATACAGATAATATTAAAATGCAAGAAACCATAATATTTTCGAACTCGATTTATATTGCGGTGTATATTGCGTTTTGTTTTTTCTATAGACAGCTGTATTTTGATCTCTGAGATTTAAAATGTTTGGATTTAGAAAAAAATTGCTGAATCGCAGACCTCTTACCAAAATCATCAGCTTTGTACTTTCAGAGAGTCTCCATCTAAGCAATTTTAATTTGTCGCATCTTGTAACTTCCTAAAACTACACGACTTGATTTTAATCCGTGAATGTAGTTTCAAATTTACGTGAATGTGCAGGATAAACATGAACCAGACAAACTCGATGTGTACCGGTGGTATATGAAGGCACAGTGAACGAATCCTCTTCGAGACAGTCCATAGTCATAATGCTCGGCCAAACAATTAACCTGTTAACCTGAGAAAACCAGTTATCTCATCGTTCGTCTTCGCTAACGTCTTTCAGTAACTTCTATTTCTTCCTGTTTTTACTGATAATCCTTGAAAAATAGTAGTACTTTTAATATTCATTAAATCTGCTATATACTTTAATTAGTTCAAAATCGATTATCCAAGATCCCTTTAGATTGCAAAAATGTTTAATTATCTGCGTACCTCGATGTTAATCATCTAGTGTCAATTTAGACTCTGAATAAACCCTATTACTTTGGGGAAGAGGAGAAACATAGTTTACAAAATTTTTTCTTATCAGCATAAGAAGTTTAATTTTATCGTGTTTTCTTGGATTGGATTCTGTTTTATAATATAAATTACGATATAATATAAATTATTATTAAGTTAAAAATCGTGACCTTTACGTTTCTCTACCAAATTCTGAGCAATTGCAATTTCAGAAAAATTCCTTTTACACATTATCTAATAAACTGATCCTTCTAACGTCTGAAAAAACTCGTCGTTTGGTACAATATGAAAAAGGTTATTAGTTTTTAAAGGGTATCAAGTTATGGATGTAAACAAAATGAATACGTTCGTTTTTTCATAATGCACAGAAGGAGCAAATGGAAGACTGATTTAAGAGATGGTTTTAGATTTACCAGACCAGTCAAAATGACTAGTTTTGCAATTTCAATTCAAAATTCCTACTGCATGTAACATTTTCTTTCCGAAATGATATGACTTTTGTAGCCATAACTAAAGAATCAGTTTTATGAACTTTATATTATTTTATATGTATTCGTAACAAATATATTTTTTGTTATTGACACTTATACCGGTGCCAGTCAAAATGACTGGCGCATGTTTCTATGTGATGAAATGACATTGGAGCAGCTACAACAATTGATAAGTCCTGCAACGTTTTTTCGGGACAGAATATATGATTCCGGGAAAATCATGATTCTGATGCAGTACGCTAGCGGCCCTTGGAATTGTATATTTACTCAGGATTTTGGGCCGCACATAAGGTTCTCCTTGGGTAAGGACACTTGGCTATCTGTAAGTGCGAACTCGATACTCGGGGTTTCTGAGTGTCTTGGCCGTGCTCGGTCAACTCGCTTTTGGGCGAGTTGATTGAGTTGTGGCCCGTAAATTTCTAGCACTGGCCCTATCAAGCTTTTGATTAATTGATAATATCTATAAATCTATTTTTGTATTACAATTGATATTATTCAACTTTTTTTGTCATTTTTTAAAAGTAAATAAAGACTGGATCATTCTGACTGGCCTTGGTAGAAAACGATATACTTAAATAGCCGGTAAATCTAGTGTTAATCACCACCAGGCTTTCGGAACATTTTTGTGGCAATGTCTATTACCATCTTTACCGTTAGAAATATTAAAAAGCATTGCTTTGTTAGGCTATTTAAATTTCTTTATTGTTTTCTCAAAGAGTAAGACAGTTTATATTTGTCTAACATACAATATATTGTATTATTATAATTATTAGACTGCGGATTTTATACATTTATGGCGAAAAAGGGTGGATAGAATTGTAAACAGTGGAATGATTAAAAGAGTTTTCAAAGGGTGTCAACTTAATTTCCGACCCGACCGTAACTGCTGACAGCGAACGTGTTAATTTCCTTCGAGTTGCCCAGCGATGAGGGAGTATACGTCTGAAAAATCAGCCGGTTAACAGGTTAAATTGCGAACGACATCGATAAAGAGTAAGTGAGGAGCAGCTTTCTAAACGGAACCGTCTAGGAACACGTCGAAATTCCGGATGGGCACGGACAAGGAGCATCACGGACAGCCGAACGACCGGACTAACTACGTGCGTGGAAACCGAATGATGCACAAGGTTTTCGGGAGACGAGAACACGAAGAGAAGACGTCGTAGTCGCTGCCGGAGAAGAGCATGGGGGAGGAAGAACGGGGCCGAAGACTCATCGTGAACGAAATTGCATTACACGGGAACGTGAAGGCTCAAAGGAGCGAGCGGTTGTCTAACCGTCTGGCTGAATTCGCAGGAGCAACATCCTTCGGCAGCCAGCCGAAGAAACGAAAACGAGCGACTCCTCGGCAAAGATGCCGCCTGCTTTCCCGCTAATTCAATCCTTCTGATTTGATCCCCCTTCCGACCACCCGGTTTCCCTTATCTCGACACCCGTTCCCGAGCTAAGGAAACAATTAGTCACGAGCTTTTGAGCGTCGAGTTTGCTGACAGCAGAGCTAGGACACTCGGCGAGCAGCGAGTGCTCATCGCATGATTGCTATTTGTTCTGGATTTAGGAATCCTGCTAAGCGAGCCTGAGCACTATGATCTGCGATTGTCTGCGGAATTATTGACATTTATGAATTAATTTATAGCAATTTGCAACGTGCCCAACTTCACGAAAGATTTTAACCTCTTAGGTGTCTATGACGGATATAATCGTCATCACTATGTGTGTTACAGAATGCCCATGACGTATACATTCACATAAAATATAATGTAAAAGTTTATGCCCAAGTCGAATATATGTACAGTATTTAATCGATAAAAGTCGCAACCACGGGTCTGGCCAGCGACACTTCGTGTTCAAGTATACTATTCTTTGACTTGTGCCGAACGTAGAAAAGGACAGCGAAGCTCGAGAGGCCTCGGTTGGAGAGAAGTGTAACATAATATGAGTTGAGTATGTTGGTATGAAAACAAACACTTAACCCAGTGACAAAACTTCTTCATTTTTATTATTTTTTGATGGAAATATCACCAACATATTCGTGGCATTTTTCTAATGGAAATGATACTAAATAAGATATAATTGCGATGATATTTACTTGTGTAATGCTTAAAATAATGGTTAATTTTTTTGTGAAGAAGTCATCTAACGACGTTTGCCTTTTCCTGTTCCGTTCAGCAAGCAGTTGTCGATACAGTAACCCCGCGATCTAAGTCCTTTTCCGGTTCTCTACTGGGACTTAGATCGTGAAGGGACACTACTCTTTTGTGACCGCGGCGACTGCGCCGAACGTAGAAAAGGACAGCATGCAAACCTGGACCGCGCGGCCGAAGGCGTAACAAAAAATAACGTATCGGTGAGATAATACAAGTGCAATAATAAAATTTCTTTATTTTTTACTTATTTTTAATGAAATTTTACCAATACATTCGTGACATTTTTCTAATGAAAATAATACCAAATATGATATAATTCCGATGATATTTACTTGTGTAATAAACGATGAAAGTTTTGGATGTAAAGAAGGACAGCATATAGGAAAGAAAGAGACGACAAGTGCCGCGACCGCAATAAAGTCAGTTCCGTTAATAAAGAATGTGCTATAATAAAATAAATATAACACTTTGTATTATTTTTTTCGATTTCTTTTTTCAATACCCACAAATAAAAAACATGCATTTTCTATTTAAAAAATAATAAATGTTCGTTGGCACATTTCATAAATTTTAGGATTGAATTGAAAAAAGATAAAAAAAATGTCAACAGCAAGAATCGAACCAGCGACCTACTGATTACCGGTTTTTCTCGCAGCGCCCTCCGCCATTGCGGCTCTTGTTCATAAGTTAACGCGAACTCTTTATGACTGGGAATCGGGATTTTCAAATGCAATTTTCTCGGAAAATCTTGAGAAGCGCGCGCTACTGTTTTGCCAAATTACATTTGAATACGTCATCTTCAAATACTGCAAGTTTCAGGAAAATCCGGTTCCCGTCTACCTCGGCTTCCCCTTGTTAGATCGCGGGGTTACTGTAGCAAGACATCGCATCAATGACACTTCGTCTTACTTTTGAACTCCTATCAAAATTTGAATAATTTTGTATAAACTGATTCATAAGCTCGCCTCACAAACCTACCCGTCCATTTGCACGCGAAATGTTTTATTGTATGTGCCGATGGCCGCTACAAAAGTAACAAAATCGTGCGCAATTTCGGGGAATATCCATACCGCGTTCGATTTTGGGGAAGCCCAATACTATCGCGTAATACTATAACAGCGTTAAGCAGAGCAGCGGGGTCTTACTGTAATAGAGATGCGTTCGAGCATATTCTTCAATTTGGATATTTTTTATAAATATCTTGATAAATAATCATTTTCTTGCCATTCTATCGTAACACCTTTTTACGAAGAATGACGAGAGGAATCTATCTATGTAAAAATAGTGTGCATTTCCGTTTAAAAAAATAATGCAATTGTAAATTGCACATGCACCATTGCATTTAAAAAATATTAAGGCCCTACGAATATAGTACTCTTCAAACCATTCACTCTTTTCCTTCGATGTTTTTCTGTAACTGCACTTGCAACAATGTTATAGCCTGAAACAATTCCGTGAGACTCCCTGTATAGTATCACAGTATCTTGACATATCAGCATCTTAGTATCTTAGTATTTATCTTCCAATGAGAAGAGATAAATTAAACTCCTCGAAAGTGAAACTTTAGTGTGAGTAGAACTTACAAAATGTGTAAATAAAAATTTTAATACAACAGAGACAGATCAGTGATATTAACAAAGTTCTCAATCGTTGTCACAAACACTCAATGCGATTCAGTGAATAATATTACACATTAGGATATTAAATCATTATTACAGTTATTCATTTATGACAATTGCGTAGGTAATTCGTCGTTCAAAACTTGTTATGGATTTTCTTATGAAGCCTTTTTTAATAAACGTTCTAAAATAACTCGTTTACGTAGAATCTTTATTACACAGAAACTTTATTATAAAAAATGCCTCGGTGAAACATCTCATAAAGTATAATATATAAATATTTATAAAAATAATATGCGTAAGATTATACTCATAGAAATTCCACGTATAGAAAATACTGGAACACCCTACATTTTTATTACTCCATTAATAATTTCTTCCTAAAAGAGATAAATGAACCAAATTTATATTAAATTATACTATATGAAAATTGACACTACACAATTATGTATTATATATTCGTAGTTTAACATAGCATGAATATTAATCTTCTAGTTTATAAAGTGTGAGTTTCAAATCAGAACGTTGTTAATATCTAGTATCTAAAAACTGAATGAAAGAGTAATTGATCAAGAAAATTGATATATTCTATTTGTCTATTCAACTCACATCTTATTCGAAGCAAAAATGAATGAAACATGAATGAAACCTTCATCAAATAGGTAGCAAACAAAAATCCAATTTCCTCTGTATTAATTAATGAAAATCTAATTCCGTAAAAATACCCGCAAGCTTATGCCAATAACTCTGACATTATCTGGTAAAGTACGATATTCGATGATATTTTGTGCACACGATCTACTAGTGCATAAAGGAATAAACTATTTTATTTCCGTGATCAGAGTACATTATGAAGTTCCTGGAAAACAGTCTCAGTTAATAAGCAGTGTGTTACTACCATCGATACGGCATTGGTCGCTTATTAATGCTAAACTATGCTAAACGTGTTTAGACAAGCTTCTGTGTGAAAATCATGAGAAAAACTGTGCAGAACATTGAGACGAATGCGTGGTACGAAACACAAGGAAATACGGTGAGACGAGGAGACGACACTGGGATAGAAAAACAGACAAAACACTTGGAAGACAGAAATTGAACAAACCTTGTTGTGAGACTTGAACAAACAGGCGGTCCCGGCGAATAGCTGCATCCAAGGAAAGATACAAATTCATTACTAATCTGGTCCTTTTGATACGCATTGAGTTCTTAGAGCGGACATGTCCAGAAGTAGCTCACTTGGAGGCAAATTCGAGGGAGACGCCTACTTCTCCCGCCCGCGCGTCTCGCTCCCCGTGGCGGTCGTAGTCCTTCGAGCTAGTCAGACCCGTGCCTACCGTGTGTCCAAGAGTCGCTCCAACGCGCCACACGCGGTACATATTGCAAGCGGTAGGCACGTGTCTGAGAAGCTCAGAGGACTACGGCCGCCACGGGGAGTGAGACGCGCGGGCGGGAGAAGTAGGCGTCTCCCTCGAATTTGCCTCCAAGTGAGCTACTTCTGGACATGCCTGTCTTAGAGTATCGAGTGCTTCGCGTAAGTTAATAATAATTAGTAATTGTAACACAGTCAAATTACCATGATATCTATGATATTATATGATTAATTGTAGACAATGTTAAATTCGCCCAGAGTGGAATGTAGAAAAAGTCTATTCGTAATAATGATAATTGAAATAATTTTCTAATCGCATTAACCCTTTTACTACGGCAGACTTTGATGCGTAGCGATTGTACCATACGGCCGGATTTCAATCGCGACCTCCACTGAGAACGGCGGAATTTTTCGTCAGCGTGTATTTCTCGTTGTAATGTCAACACCTATTGGGACCTGACACGGGGGCGTGGAAAATATACAGGGTGGCCCACATAACTCTGAACAGCTCAATATCTCGAAAACTATGCCATCGATTTTAAAGGTCTTAGTCTTAAATTGCATGGAACTGAAGGGCCTTTCTGACTACATAAACGTGAAGTGGCCTCCCTTCCCCTTTAACGGGGGAGGGGAGGTACCTTTGTAATTTTAAATGGAACCCCCTATAAAATGTTACATATTTAGATTCTACCGGAAAAAACAAGTCAATTTTGTCTGAAACATTTTTTTGTCAGATACTTCCATGATGAGATATAACAGTTTGAAGTTTCGAGTTGTAGGTACTTGAAGCTCTCGGAAACAGCGTTATGGAATTATACGCGCTTGAGTCCATTGCTTATTCATGAAGAAACACAAACAATAATATTTACAATTCTTGAGTTTGACTCACTTATCTATGAAAACGTTTTCAGTTTAGAGCTGTTATTCAAGCAGTAACATTGTGATTATGGCTACTTTTGACACAGAAGTGAATATGTTATTAACCTTAGGTGAATGCCAAAAAAATTATCGGCGTGCAGCAGTGATGTTTTTTGAACGTTATGGGATCAAAAAATGTCATGCAACATTTCATAATTTAGAAAAGCGGCTTCGCGAGCACGGTGAATTGTGTAAAAAAACTCGCAATAAACCTAAAGCTGTCACTAATGAAAATAATAGTGCCAGTATTCTTGCTGCAATTACATTAAATCCTCATATTAGTAAACGTACACTTGCAAAAACATCACATATTAGTCGTTAATCGATTCAACGAATTTTGAAACGGCAAAAGTATCATCCATATCACATGGTTTTATCACAAGAGCTTTCGATAGCAGATTACGATCACCGCGTAAGATTTTGTGAGTGGCTGCAGGGTGTTGTGGAAAATGACTTTTTGTGCAAAATACTTTTTTTCCGATGAGGCCACTTTTGTGAATTCAGGTAAATAGACATAATCTGCATTATTGGGCCGTGGAAAACCCAAATTGGATGCGATGTGTTCCCTTTCCACATCGATGGTCTTTAAATGTTTGGTGTGGCCTAATAGGAGATTTTGTGATTGGACCGTATTTTTTTCAAGAAACTGTAACATCTGCAAGTTATTGTGATTTATTAAAAAATCATTTGCCTGCGCTTTTGGAAGATGTGCCACTGCGCGTTAGAAGAGAAATGTGGTTCCAACAAGACGGCGCTCCTCCACATTTTGCAATCATCACCAGGCAATTTTTGAAAGAAAAATTTGGGAACTAATGGATAGGTCGTGGGGAACCTCGTCAATGGCCTCCTCGATCCCCCGATCTAACACCATTAGATTTTTTCTTATGGGGATATGTAAAGGACAAAGTTATGTTTGAACCACCGACGACAAAAGAGGGTATGAAACAAAGAATACGTGACGCTTTCGCGTCAGTGACTCCCGAAATGTTAAAAAATGTTAGAACAACTTTGATGTTTCAAGTAAATTAATGTTTACAAGCCCGTGGTGGACCTTTTGAACATTTAATTTAAAGTACATTTTATTTCTTCACGAATAAGCAAAGGGCTCAAGCGCGTATAATTCCATAACGCTATTTCCGAGCGCTTCAAGTACCTACAACTCGAAACTTCAAACTGTTATATCTCATCATGGAAGTATCTGACAAAAAAATGTTTCAGACAAAATTGACTTGTTTTTTCCGGTAGAATCTAAATATGTAACATTTTATAGGGGGTTCCATTTACAATTACAAAGGTACCTCCCCTCCCCCGTTAAAGGGGAAGGGAGGCCACTTCACGTTTATGTAGTCAGAAAGGCCCTTCAGTTCCATGCAATTTAAGACTAAGAACTTTAAAATTGATGTCATAGTTTTCGAGATATTGAGCTGTTCAGAGTTATGTGGGCCACCCTGTATATAGTTATCCAATATGGCGACGAAGTGCTTGGTCGTAACATTGTATTGATATCTTCTTTTTTGTTTTTACTTAAAATGTTCGTAAGTATGGGCGAAACTTGTAAGTGGGAAAGTACAAATCCTGCAGAAAGAAAGTTAAAGTATGTTTTATCAAATAATTCATTTTACGAAGAAAAAATTTGTTCTAAATTTACAATTATAATTTCATAAATTTCTAATCGCTTAGAATTGGCGAGGACATATTAATTACACACAAATCCACATATAATTATACAAATATCTTTATAGCGTCCGGTCGTACGCACGAGAGAATGTTTTTTCTTTCGTGCAAACGGCCAACGTAATTTACGACTCTCGTTCGACGAAACTATTTTTGAGTCGACAATTTCCAGATTTTTGCCGTCGCATGTTTAGTAGAGTTTTTCGAAAAGTCCTCAATAGTAAACAGAGACCGTCGTAAATTAGGGGATTAGCTTACGGGCACTCGAGGCGGACTCATCGGTCTAACGTCACGGGGACCGGCGCGGATGGCCCGAAGGAAAGTCCCACGACAAATTCATCCCCTCCGATCACCTCACCGTTCCGAGAACAAGCACGCTAAGGGCGTAAGGAATAGGCGGTGAGACGGAAAAACGAATAACCCTGATTGGAAGGACCCAATACGTGGGGTTAGCCAATCAGGGTGTTTAGGAATTTTACCAGGGCAAACTCGGGATAAAAGACGAAGCGAGAAGAGTTCGAAAAGATACGCCGAAGAGTCAAGTCAGCGGAGTCGGCATAAACGTTTTGTATAGTCTCAGTAAAGATATCAACCTCACATATAAATGAGATTTATTGAATTAAAACCTCAAACCACATCTTCTATTAGAGGCACCAATGCTGTTGAGACGTGATTATTGTATGGCCGGCTCGTATTTCGGGTTGGGTCTACGCTACGGTCGATTTTGAACAGTGCCATTGTCGAAGGGGTCCTCTAGCGTCTTCTGACGAATTTATTGTTTTATGACTCTGGTGCGGCTGGAAAGTATCAGCTGGCCATGGGAAAGTCAGCCTAGCCGTGCAGTTCTCAATGGCACTTGACGTAGCCTAGGCCCACGCTTAGCGCCAAGGGGGGCCTGTGGCCCAAAGCCTAAATTATGGTTTCCGGCGAAATTGCAGGAAACCGAGTGTCGTCTGTTTAGTGACACTCGTTACGACGTATTTCGTCTATGGGCGTTGCCCTTGTTTTGGGAGGTCATTTGTAGCCTCCCAAATATTATATCATTGGCTGGGACCCCCTCTATTTTGTACTTTGTGGAGGGATTTTTCAACCCCACGAGGTTACTTGTCTCTCACGCGTTAGTTGTAAGATGAGTCGCGATTTAAGAGTCAAAACTAACAGTTGCGAAGTAGAATCGATAGTTACATCATCTCTCTATTATACAGTCCACTATATTCAGTTTTATATTAAAGTTATCCGAAAACCCAATTACCTTATTACTTATTTACCTCTCTTTGAGGAGTGTTTCTCAGCGGCTCACTAAATATTGTTTGAGCACTGACACGACACAACAAATGCCACAGGCATCACTGAACCAAAAATTTTGAAAGAATTAAGAATAATGAATTACGTGTTATGTAATTATGTGTTATTGAATGCTACAGCTGCCTTGAATTAGTAATTCATCTTGCATCCGGAAATACGGTTTTATGAACAGTATTGAGCAAAACTTGAACTTGTATCGTTTAGAGACGAAAACCGGTAGGTATGTATTTTAATTTAGATAAATGTCAGATAAATATAAACTTTCCGGTGAAATGGTTGGTAAATAAGTATAAAAAATTTCAGAAGATTTGAAACGGTTATTGAAATTCACATAGAAATATTAAATGGGTATCGAACTGCTAGTCGATACTTTCGTGAAGTACCAAAACGCTATCAATACTTTCGTAAAGTATCAAACAGGTATTGATATTTTCATGAAGTATTAGGCAGGTATCGATACTTTCGTAAAGTATCAAATAGGTGTCGGAACTTTCGTTAAGTATCAAACGGGTATCGATACTTCCG
Organism: Sphecodes monilicornis; assembly: GCA_913789915.3. Classification (NCBI taxonomy): domain Eukaryota; kingdom Metazoa; phylum Arthropoda; class Insecta; order Hymenoptera; family Halictidae; genus Sphecodes; species Sphecodes monilicornis. The sequence continues at coordinate 9,016,405 of OU565291.1, read as the reverse complement.
CAGAAGTATCAAACAGATATCGATACTTACGTAGAAGTATCAAATGAGTATCAATGTTTTGGATACTTTACTTTTGATACTTATTCGATACGGCATCATAACTTGCGTATTGGTATCGATAATATCGATTTGGTATCGGTCTGATTTAAATTTCTCAATGTACGAAGAAATGGACTACATGACAAATATAGAACTACATGCTTTATGAGTTTTTATAACCTTTTGCAAAAAAATGGTTTCATTGGTTCCATGTTACTCTCCACTATGAATGTCAAAATTTCCTGAAGAGTTCGCCAGTGTTAAACATTCAAAACAGCAGGAAATTATTTAAATTTTTTTGATTTAAGCAATATTAATGTCAGTCGTGATTACTTTGATTCGCATTACATGTAATTACAGATATAGAAAAATACAGAGTATGTATCTGTAACGTGTGGAAGATTACAAATTCGTTCTTGTCTTTCTGATTCGATGATTTTGTCTATACATAGAATTGATTCGATGAAGAGATAATAAACGGATACTTATACCCAACAAATTTGGTTATGTTAGTGTAAAAAGATTGTTTAAATTTTGCATGTGTAGGTCTGAGGCACGAAAGAATAAGCTGACGACCAGCAAATTCCGTCATTCACGTCTAGTCCGCGAGAGCATGCGAGCATTTCCCTATCAAACGAGCATGACTGGTAACAAGGGGCCCGGCTGCTCGTTACATGGTGCACGTACACATGGTCTACCTGGTAGAAACTGAGCATAATTAATCGGCCGCTGATGATGATAATTAATGTCCCAAGTGCTCGGTGAAATTAATCGAGTGCTTCTCGAAGAGCGCGCGATATTACGATCGTCATTATTGCCAATACGATCGGTGTCGTAATTTAAGCGATTTCGATGCGATGCGTACCGCGGTCGTCAGCATAGTTAATAAATCGGGGGCTTGGAACGTGGTGTCGATTCGGGGTTCGATGCACGCGAACGGTCTAAAGGGAAGTGTACTTTACAGAGACTATTATAGTTAATGCGCCGTCGTAAGTTAGGAATGACCAACTCGGAGAGGACTTGGAAATTCCATCAGAAATACCACGTCTGAGGGAGGGGGGTGGGGATACGTTGATTAGAATATCGAACTGTAATAGTTACGTATAATCTAGAGTTATGAATAAGGCATCAGGATGTCAAACTGTTATTGGAATGGGTGGTTTCGGTTGGGTGAATAACCTTCTCTTTTCCTGTAACTAACAATTATATATTTAATAAAACATGTAATACACTTTCGCACGTAATTTTAAGGATTCTCGTCTCCATTTTCTAGTTTCTTCACCATCAACGAATGATACGGTGATTAATCACCACATTTTTATCAAAATTCATATAACGCTATCACCAATATCTTGTTTTCCCACGCATATAAAAAATGCAGTATTGATTGATGCAAATTAAACATCTAAATTAAAATTGAAAACAATATTGTAAGGATCAGCTTTATAGCTCAAGGTAATCTATAATAATATACCTGTAGACCAGGGATGGGCGGTTTTGTCTCAATTGAGGTTTTGTCCCCACCATAGCGCCCACTGTCCCCCGCCATCATCCGCCGTTACCATAGAGGAAGGAAGAACTTCGCCCGCTGCAAACAGTGCGCAGGCCTCGCGCATGAAAGAGAGATTGGTGGGAGAAGCAGGAGTTTGAGGGGCCCCTACCGTGCCCATCCCTGCTGTAGACTGTAGTAGTATTTCATGATCGAAACGCTTGATAACATTTGCATTCTAAAATCGGATAATTCATATGCAACAACCTAATACTATTGGGGTGGCAACTAAGTGATTGCGGATTTTAAATAAGAAGGAAAATTCAAAATTTTTACTTGAAAATATAACTTTATTAAAGTAGGTATTGTCCGTTTTTGTGGATGACCTTTTGCCATCTTTCAGGCAGTGTCATAATTCCATGTTCATGAAACTAAAAAAAAAAAGAAAAATTTGGCAAACCAATTTTGACACTGCGTTTCTTTCAAGGCTTGATCCCCATATACGGCACATAACTTCTTGTATGCTTGCGATGCGTTCCTGCCTTTTCGGAAATAATAATAAAATATGTTTGAAATGCGCGTTTTGTTCTTCCATTTTTTAATTGGAATAAAAACGAAACTAAATAACCAATCGGTACAATTTTCTTACTAATTAAATGTGGAAGTCGAAACAACGAAAAGACAATATAGGTTAGGTGCTTTGAACACGCTGACAAAACAAAACAATGTGCTAGAACCATCTATCGACAAAATCCGCAATCATTTAGTCGCCAACTCAATATTTTGACCCAGAAAAATTAAAATCGTGTTTTCACTGTTCAGTTGCTGGTAAATAATTTGAGTTGAATAGATTTGTGGTTTCATGCAACTGGATCTATTTGGAGACAAGTTAGAGCGATTTGTCTATGATACGTTGTTCTAGTTTTCAAACGGTTATGATTCGAGCAGATGGGAAAATGACCCACAAAATTACGCGATTCCACGAACCGTATTGCGCAATGGATAACCATTAATAATTCTTGCAGATCGTGTAACATTCACATTATATATGGAAATATTTTTTACATTTGTGAAGATTTGTGAGCTTTATTCCTGGCGTTAGTTTACAAGCGTTTGCAATTTATGTGCCTTCGATTGTCCGACGATTTTTAGCTTAGTTATTCTTAACATTAAATTATTCCTCTGATCATCAGAAAAGTCATCAGGTTTAGGTAAAGTTAGCAGGAATATAAGCTGATGTTGAACGTCACAAACTGTAACTGTGACGAAGACTTTAATCTTTATATGTATTAGTAACCAAATAATAAAGACAATCTGTATTTATTTCCTCATAACTGATGTTATTTAAAAAAAGAATGGAAAAATAAAGATCGGATAAAATACGTAACACGTGCTTCGTCTCGTACATTATCCACCATATTGAATTATCTTGTGCCGTCAATTATGGGCACCTTTTCTCCGTTATCTTTGCTCCGCGCGTCCTATGCAAATCCTATAGCCATACCGGGTCTTTTTAAGTATAATATGGTCTAAGGCTACGCGCACAGTTGATCCGACTTCGGCACACACGCACGAGAATTTCGAGCACCTCGGGAGGCATGTGTTGGTGTCGGTACGGCCGATTTCGTTGGAAAATGTGCTCACAGTGGGCCCGACGTCTGACCAATCGGTCGAGGTCCGCGGTAGCCGAATTCTTTCAAGTGCTTCGGGAAGGGTTTCAATGGGATAAACCTCATGGGTCCCCAATGTCAAACGATGGTCGGAGGAATATCAAATCATTCTGTTTTTCGTCCGATGCGTCGGACGCGTACGTGTTCCTATAGTAGAAATTATGATATTCTGGGATTTGTAATGTAAAATGAAATATAAACATGGAAATATTAATTAATGGAGAAGGGATAAACAAGATAATATTCTTTTTAATTGTCGTTTATTTTAATTATTATTTCATTGATCATCTCTGGTTCTTGAAAAAACTGAACGATATCATTCGGCTTTGTTTTAATTTTCTTGGTTTTAAAAATCTTAAGCTTAATAAACATGGATCCGAAAAAACCGTTTGTCTCGCACTTTTAGGAAAGTCGCAAAAAGTCACTAACTTGTTTGGATTATAATGTTCATATTTATGTCTAGTTCTAAATCAAAAAAAAATTCGGTGGGACTCCGCGACTCCTTGTCCACCAAAATCATATAAATAGATCACCAAATATCCTAATCGGCACTCATTCATTGTAACTCAGTTATTCGAAACACGTCACTCTATTAATATCACTATTATTATTCACAACATTATCAGGTATCAATATGAATAACCAATTCCTACCGACATAGATTTGTTAGAAATACTTGTACTTCTGGTTATTATTATTGGATAGAAAAAATAATATTTATTAAATTCAACCTCACGACTAAGAATCGGACTTGGATTTACATGAAATCTAAGTTAATCTAAGCACATTCACTCACTCATTCACCCGTTCCCATTCACTTCCTCTTCTTCCTTACTTCTTCTATTCCTAATTAATTTTCTATCCTATCTAACCTGTCTATCATATGGATGGAAATACTAAAAATATGCATTATGCAAAACGTATGCTGTATGCAAAATAAAAAATATATTTTTACAGTTACTTGTGTAGTCATTAGCAAGACTATTGTCTCCAATTTATTTAATGCAACTGGTGAAGGCGACCATATTAGAAAGCTTATTTCACAACAACGTCAACCACTTTGTTCAGCCCGAAACAGTTGCAGGAAAATCGCAATTCTCTGTTTTCCGATTTTTCCACGACACTGAGAAAAAGAAAAGAGTTTTAGCAAAATACCATCGACATAGGGTCCACTTTATCAGACATTCCGGTCTCTATTTATTGGTGGATTGCAATAGGATTTACTTGCCAACCGTTTCGAGTTTCAATCGACTCGACTCCGACTGTTGCGAGCGTGTCTCCACGACCAGCGCTATCTAATTCGATCCACACGATCGATTTGCTCCGATTCGATTCCATTCGATTCGATTCGATCTGATTCAATCGATTCCATTACATCGGTAGATACACGTACGATCATCCGACGGTAATCGATCTGTCAGTGACGCTGGAATCGATTCGCGACCCGGAAGTCGGTCACGATAATGGAGCACGTATGCACCCTATTCTTCTAGCTATTACCCTTCCTTCATGCCTTTTACGTCGGTTGGTCTGTCAGTTACAAAAGTGTTGCGCCGGTTGCTGTCTATATACTCAACCGACTTAACCTACTTGTCTCCCTTTGAAGTTTCTATAAGGTTACTTCTAAATCTTTCAATCGTCATATTTCTGGCACAGTTGTGATTCACATCAAATACATATCAGGGTTGGCCACATATTGTTTGAAATGAAATAACAGATAATCATTTGAAAAATGAATTATTTTAAATACCTTATTTTTATTTTACAAAGAACAAAAAATTAATTCCTATTTTGCGTTTAATTATTTTCAAATGATATTTTATTTCAATTACATTGTTCAAATAAAATAATAAATAAATTCATCTGAAGAAGACGTTATTGCAGTAACAAAATTAATTACTGATTTTAGATGTTCCAATTTTTGTTGATTTTACTATCTTTATTTTTGGTAATAAATTGAATCAATAAGTTGATTAAATGGAATGAGTAAGTTTTATTTAATTTCGATTCCGCTTTCCAGGGTAATATGTGTAAACTCACGAATCTACTTAATTCTAGTCTGTATAATTTGTTAAACAGTGTTTTTGGTAACTAATAAAATGGTTAAAAATGACATATGTATTTTAGATTTTTTATTCTACAATACAACTACTGAAATGAATAAGGTTATCTCGTACAAAATAATTTAATGAAGGCTGAACTGTATTTTAGAGGACCAAAAATTTTCAAGTTTTCTATATTTCATGCTACACATTTTGACGAGAAAACGATAGGCGTGTAAGTGTTAGTACGCGAAATTCAAGATTTCGTTACCGGAGTTCACTGGTTGAAAAGTTATACACGTGTAAACATGAGCAATTTTAAGCATTTTTGACAGGTCAGAGCGTCGCCATATTGGATATTCGTTGGGTAGTAGAGGTTGGACTGTTGAGCGCATGCGTTGGATAGGTGGTGGGTATTCAGCGCATCGGCTAAGTAGTATTTACTGTGCAGCATAATCCAAGTTGTTTTGGGGTTAGTTAAAAGTGCTCAACTTTACACGCGTATAACTTCTGAACCAATGAACTCCTGGCAATAAGACTTTCATTTTCGGTGTTTTCTCGTCTAAATCTATAGGACTGCATAAAAAAAAGTTTTTAAAAAATTGGTCCTCCAAAGTACAGTTTAATCAAATAAAATGTATATTGCAGTAAAAGTTGCAAGAAATTCCAAGATATGCTCTCGTAATTTTCATACGAAATCAAAATGAATAGCTTCGACGCACGGTACCTGCTTTTATCGTCAATGAACCATAAATGTCAATAAAACGCTGGATTTTTCATTTTATGTATCAGCGGATGAAACAGTGAATTTGCACGAACGCTAGCAGTCTGATTCGCAGAGTATTTACGAGAATCCGCCGGCCGCGTACACGATGGGTGATCTAGAATCTAGACTCCAGGAAGCGATTCGATAGAAAATAATATATCCGTCATTCCGATCGTTTCCTCTGGCAATGTCTGCTATTAAGTCTTCTCCCAACAGTTCGCGAACCGAGGTCGCGTGCACACTTAACGACGCGACGCGACGTTCCGCAATGCGACCGCGTCGTTCAACATCGACGCGACACTTTATATGGAAATCTGCAATCTCGTCGCACGATATCAAAGGGCAACACGGATGTTGCGCGTATCAGTTCGTCATGATCCACAGAATGTCGGTTTTTTTTCCTGCGAGGCATCAAAGGATGCTTCAATGATATTGCACGCGCGCCGTACGCAGATCTACATCGAATCGATACGCGCATGAAGTATGAAACCGCGGGTACACGCGTCTCCCGAATCGTAACGGAAACGCAAAGAAATATTCAACTTCCGGCGAATACATTGCCGCTCAAAACTTTCCAACGTGTTACAAAAAATATTCCATTAAAAATTCTCAAAACCAAAGTATTAGCTTGTTGCATATGAAATGTGAGATTTTGGTATGCTAATCTTTTAAAACTTGCTATTACAGTCTACAAGTTTATCATATAAAGCTAATCCTTAACACTTTATCGACCGGAAGCCTATCAATAGGATTTTCCTATAATTGTGCTGTACTAAAAGAAAGTTTAAAAATCTTCTTTTACATCATAATCCGAAAAAAGTAATTAGATACTAAGGGCGACTTGTTGGTTCGCGATTGACATTGCTATTGCCATTGAAAGATCGATGAAAAAATCCTCAAGTGTGGACGATAAACTTTCGAAACTTACGAAATAGTCACCGGTAGACAATGTGTTAATAATCTATCTTCAATTTTAATTCAGATGTCTAATTTTACTTCTAAATAAAATTTATTTTAATGTCGATCAATGCGACTGTCATATATTCCCTTTATATGCGTGGAAAAATAACATATTGACAATAACATTATGTGATTTCTGGTCAATATGTGGTGATTAATTAACGTACTATTCGTTGATGGTAAAAATGACAACAAAATGGATTTTATGCATTTATTACATAAATTGATTAGATCAAATGCAACCAGTAAAAGCATTTGAAGAATTTAAAAAATGCCGTTGCATTAGTTCCAACTGATTAAAATGATTGAGGAAAAGAAATCAATGTCTACGTAACTCTTGTATCTTGCAATTAAGGCAGGAAAATTTTATTTTGCATAAAGGTCTGCATTTTATTTATCACTAGACTGCGAATCTTTATGCAAAAGAAACATTTTCCAATTCAATCGTGAGAAACAGATATTAAACGTCGTGCAACGTAATACAGTAGAAATGTTAAAATGATTTAAGGGTGCCAATTTATTAGTTTTAGCTCGTTAAAATTATTAAAGTAAGAATTAAATTCCAATTTGCCTTCAATCTCTTACAATTGGTGCAGACAATTTTTATTTCGCATGAAAAACCGCAATCTAATAATAATGAAAGTATACATAGTAGGGATTGCCCAATGTTTTTGATCGATTGTGTAGATACTTTCACCAGGGCTAAGAGATATCCAGTTTATGCGAGTGAAATGGAGACTACCGTAGATAGGTCGGGATCTACGACATAATCGTGCTAGTTGTGTCTGATTTATACTACATACCCCAGAAGCACTGTATCGTGACAGAAGTAATAAAAATGTACATGTATATACATATATGTATACGAGTTTAATGGATAGCAAACTAACCTAACGAGTTACTCCCGATGTATGTATTTACATTATTTAATAGGAAATTTAGTAGAAATCAACTCAGTTTATTTTCTCTTGCATCAAGTAGGAGTATCAATTGATATGTTACTTTTTCATTCAATTTCAACAATTAGATCGTGAACATTTAAGTTCTTAAGTGTAAATGTCTGCAGTCTATCTACGAAAATAAAAATACAGAAGCTCATGTATCAAGACGTCAAATAAAATGCAGTTTTTGTGGCTATAAATTTTCTGCAAAATTTCGAATTCTATACTTTTATCTGTACATTAATTACATGTCATTTATCAATGTTTCACTACTGTGAAATGCAATGCCTTGTAGGAAGCTTATGTCTTGTAACGAGCATTTAATATAGTTTTCTTACAGGAAATCAAAATTTTCACAATGTATTATACATTGTCAAAATATTTAAATAAACAAAATTAAGAGCGATTATAATTTATACTGTTCTTAATAACATTGGATATTATAATGAGTAGATTGCTGATCTTTGATAATGTCGGGATATCTATGGTGAGAATGAGAAAGAAACATTTATGAATGAAATAAAAGTGTATGAAGCGAATTTGGTTGTATGTCAGGCATGTCCAGAAGTAACTCACTTGGAGGAAAATTCGAGGGAGACGCCTACTTCTCCCGCCCGCGGGTCTCGCTCCCCGTGGCGGCCATAGTCTTCCGAGCTCTTCAGGCACGCAGTGTTGGTGCAAGGTTTTACGCGCATGCGCGACGTTTTCAGTCTCAGTAAAGTAAGATTCTCGATAAAATGGGGTACCTTGAGCACCCAGCAGAATTTTTAAAAATTGGTATGATTTAATTCTGAAAAATGAATGTATAACATGTGTATTTGTGTATATTTTGTAACTCGCAGGACACGTCCTGAAGTCTTCTTATCCGGAACAGATCATTTTTACAGAACATTGTTTCGATACATTCCCGCCAATATAACTGTCTCAGGGCTCCACTACCTCGTCATCATGATATAGATATGTTACTGTTTTGGCCGCGCATGCGCGTGAAATCTTGCACCATATAACAACACTGCAGACACGTGCCTACCGCTAGCAATATGTACCGCGTGTGGCGCGTTGGAGCGACCCTCGGACCCACGGTAGGCACGGGTCTGAGGAGCTCGGTGGACAATGGCCGCCACGGGGAGAGAGACGCGCGGGCAGGAGAAGTAGACGTCTTCCTCGAATTTGCCTCCAAGTGAGCTACTTCTGTACATGCCTGTTGTATGTTAAAATAAAATGAATGGACATAAAGAAGCGATTTTGTTTAAAAAGTATTGGCTGTGATTAAAAATGGTTGTAATTTAATATGTTGTGTTAAATATATAGTTATTTCTTGATATTACATAATAATTCCATTCACTGCCTAATCAATCTTTACGCAAAATAAAAATTTCATAAGACAATTGTCAGGAATGGAAGTTGAAAACAAATATATTCTTTCCTTTAATAATTTCAATAAATGCACAAAATCTGCAATTTAATAATGAGTGTTTAATATGGTATTTTAATATATTAGATCAAACACAATATTTCAACGTTTTCCCTCTAATGTTCTTGTTATAGGAAAGAATATTCGAAACATGTTTGACGAGTCCTTATGTATTTATATTATGTCATTTTTCAAACTACTCAGGAAATAATGAGCGAAGAATTACAGTAGAATTTCTAGTTTTCTTAACAATTGATTATCGAGAACTTACATTTAATAATACCATATATTCAGATTCAATGACAGAATATTCGCGATGAAAACATGTTTTCTGCAGCAATTAGGACAAAGTATTTCGCCATTGTAGCAAAGTAAGATATTTCTGCAGATAAATACAGCGGATGACATGCAGCGGACAGACTAAATTGAATCCGTCTGGCAGGAGCGGTTATGAGATTCTACTTGCAGCGGCTTTCCAAGAGTAAGGAAAATAAAAGTAGCCCTCATTACTCTAAAAGTTACAACCGCAGAGAAGATTGAAAAATACATTATGCATCTACGTGTGCCAGAACTACAAAACGAGTATCGTTCTGTTACCAGTTCTTAGTTATACACATGCATACGTCAATAATTCACAAACCACTTTAGATTCTGATATCCGCCGACTGGTTCTGATAATGCCGATGAGATATGACCGCGAAACGAATTTTTCTAATGGAATACTCGATTGCATTAGTGTTGGCTTGGACATTTGTCATTTGAAGCTACGATTATGCAATGAGGACCCAGTTCGTGAAAAAGTTCATTTTGTTCTGAGCAAGCTTAATTAATCATGATTTAGCAAGATGACGTAAAGTGAGTAAGCTAGCTTTTATCTGTCAAGCCTCTCAGCTATACTATTTTGTACTTCTTGACATGTGATTAGGGATGTGCGAGTACTCGATTTATTCGAGTATTCGAATTTCGAGTCGAGTAATTGAAATCGACGAACTGCTTGGAAAGAATACGAGCTACTTGAAACAATCAACCGGCTCGAATATTCGAGCCCTCGTGAAACTTCGATTTACTCGAAAATGAATTTTCAGCTCGAAATTTTTCGAATTACTCGAATACATTCGAACAAATCTTTAACTTTCGAGTTACTCGTAAAAATTCGAATATGTTTTCTTCGTGTAAACATGAAAATAAAACAGAAGCATTAAATTAGCGTCATATTTTTCTTCCTTATAGTTACAATAGTATTTGATAGTAAATAAATGAATGTTCGAGTAACTCGAGCAATTTGAATTATTACGAGTAATTCGAAAGTTAAAGATCTGCTCGAATATATTCGAGTAATTCGAAAAATTTCGAGATGAAAATTCATTTTCGAGTAAATCGAAGTTTTACGAGGGCTCAAATATTCGAGCCGGTTGATTTTTTCAAGTAGCTCGCATTCTTTCCAAGCATTTCGTCGATTTCGAATCGAGTTCAGCTCAGCTCGTAAATTACGGGTACTCGCACACCCCTACATGAGATCTATACTCTATCATGAGATCTATCAATTTCTCTTTTTACTTCTTTCTTTCCGTTTTCTACATTGTTTTTGTTTAGTTATTATCTATTTGTTTTATTTTATCATTACCTTTACCTACTCTAATTGTTCAACTTGGTTAATTACTTATTTATCCAGTTATTATTTCCATTATTTTTATTTTAGAATAGTATGCTGCGACACAACTGGTTTTTATAAATATGACACCCTAAATCGAGATATCTCATATCTTTATGCACCTGGAAATTAATTTTTTTGTTATGATATGGCCGCTACGTCAGCTTCGTGCCAATTCTTGCTTTTGTTATATTCGCCTAAATAATTGTAATTTTTTGCAATTGAGAAATATAGTATTAAAAAATGAATTCTAAACTTATTCGACTGTTATCCTCGCATCTTCCTTAAAATAGATTCAGCTTGTTTTGAAGTCATTATGATCTATTATAGTTTATGTACAACTTAAAAGTAATTCTAAATCTGTACTTTATACATCAGTTCCTTAAGTCTTAAATTAAAATGAAAAATCGTGACCCTTATTTTTTCCTTTAGAATTGTGATGAATAGTAGTTTAAAAAAGGTATTCACTCACCAGCTAGTAAACTAATCGTTCTGACATCTAAAGAAAACTCAAGCCGTTTGATTCAATTTCTAAAAATTTATTAGTTCTTAAAAGCTGCACGAATACTTTTTACACTGACTGTATCTACTTCAGGAGAAATATTAAATATTACCCCAGGGAGAAACTATGGAAAGAGGGACATTCCTTTCTACTTTATCTAAAAGGAACGTTAGCTTTCTGCTTTATTTCTGGATTACGGGCTGCAGCACTTCTAGTAATAAATAGAACGAGCTAAATGAAATAATGATATATTGTAGAATGCGTACCGAAATCTTGATCACGACATAACAAAGTAGTTACATCCGTCTCTTAGATCCGGTCTAAACTCTCGTATCCCTTACAATTAGAAAGTTGTCTACTTCAAGAGGGAGAAAGGAGGTAATTAAATAACTCTTGGAACGCGAACCTTTTACCACGCGTTGCGAAGAAGTTTCCACCGAAGTTTCCTGATTTATCGGGAGTTATAGATCAGACGGTAATTTCTTGCTTCGCCGCTAATGAATCACAGTATTACGTGTTCCATCTTGAACGATCGAGGAAGATTTATTAGCACCACCGTTCGTATGCGAGTGCAACCGACGTTCGCATGTTTTCTTCGGAGAACTGTTTGCGGGAGAAAGGTATCGATTTAATACACAGGGCTTTCTGATCTGATGGTATTTCTAGAAAGGGGATGATTCTACAAAAAAAGTGACATAAGCAAGTCGGAAATATACAGGGTACCTCACCTGATTTTGACATTTGATTTACGTCACTATTATGATATGTCGCGAAAAATTTGTTTTCAGTGACCTTCTAATGGCTTTGAGGGGGGCATATTATGATATTATTATTCTGTTTGTAGGTGGCCGCGTAAAGGTCATGTGAAAGTCAACCTTGATTTTTTAAAAAGTAAGATCATATACTTTTTAATGCACTGATCTACATAGCTCGGCATTCTCTATAAAAATGTAATGACCTGTGAATGTCTAAAAATCATTATTTTAAGAAATATCTCCCTCCTAAGAACTAAATTCGCTTTTCACATTTATCTAAATTTCTTCTCGCAGAAAAATTAGAAACTTAAAGAAGATTATACACTAAACTTAAGTTTTTAATTGAGCATGACAAGTTAATTTGGGTTTACTATCACCTTTCAGGGGAGGAAAGATAGATATGTCGAAAAGTGGTTGGAGAAGTTGAGGAGAAAGAGAGAAAAGAGAGCATGACTATATCAAAGAATATACCAAATTAAAAAACAAATGTTAGGGAATGGGGAAGAATGCAATTATTGGGTTAATAGTAATTAGGAGACTACCAGAGTAGGTCAGCGTAGGAAGGAGTGAGACAAAGAAAAAGAGTGAGAGAAGGTATGGACCGAATGCGTGAAATAAGATAGATTTGTGCAGTTTGGTTAATGTAAACCAAATCATATTTCTTGGCTGTAAGGCTGAAATAAAGTAAATACATACTATCACCTTTCAGAAACTTTTCACTTTCTTCATAGTATTCATATTGGTACTCATAGTATTCATAGTATTCATATTGGTATTCATATTGATACAATTATTTACATTCACTGTCGTAACATTTTTTATCAATTTTACTTTTCTTTAATTACATCTTCGTAACTGTTCATGATTGAAAAATCGTCTAGTTAAAAGGTTAATAAACAGGAAGATTATTCTTAATAAACTTCATAAACTTTTATTGATGGATTGATGTATTTTAAATTATTCTATTTTTTAAACAATATTTCGTTCTCGAGAAAATAGGCTTTGAAAGTTCGTCAAGTAGAATGGGCGGACCATGATCAGACACATCAACCGGCTCCTATTCAATAGCATGTATACTTGATAAATCTTTAAATTAAAAAGAGAAGTAACATAATTTTTTAAAATCGTGCAGTGTGTGGATGATGTTCTAAGAAAGCTGAAAACGCAGGGTAATATTTGTTTATGTGATACTTCTCGTAGTACCGTAACTATTTCTTTTTATCTACGATGATTTATATCTAAATGTGAAAAGACCTTTAAAGTTGAGAGCGAAAATTTTCTTCTATACGTTGTTAAAAAGCAAGTTTAATTACGGAAGCTTTTTCAAACTCGAAATATTGAAGGAAACATATGCTTTCAGCCCCAACTTGGAGGACTGTTCTCACCATCTGCATAAAAATTATTGCAAATAAAAACACACGTGTTAAATATTTTTCTAAAAATTTTGTAAGTGTGCCAGATTTAAATTTCATCAAAACCGGTGTACTACAAAGATTAAAGAGGTGGCCTAAATCGTATTATATTTTGTTTGTTCCAGTATTCACAATTTTTTATTTAGATTCGATTTGAATTTTATCTAACGTCGCAACTATCACTTTAATTTAACCACGTATTTTAAGAACTTATTATTACGCGAACTGGTATTCAGATATGATCAGAAGTGACCATTGACATTTACCAATGCTTTTTAACATTCATAAGCAACGGTGAAATTAAAGTGAATCAGGAAAGCATATAAACAACTCGAGCAGATAACCTTTCATCGAACGTTCAACTTTCGGTAAGTGTAAAGTAATTGCAGCATTAAGAATTTCACGAGATAAAAGGGAGTTATATAAACTTACAAACAGTTACAATATATTAACGAACATTAAAACGTTAACATATTTCATTCTGTTATTTCTCAGTTTCATTCTGGTAAACCTGTTACCGAAGTATACTGTTTAAGACATTGTGCTTAAATATTACGTGTACAAATTAATTCACGACTTTCACAATTCATCAGTTATAACTTTATGTCAAATCTAACCCTTTCATTCTTAAAATTAACCTTATCAGGGCGAATGTCGGCATATTGCGACATCAAGGCAATATATCTAATGCCTGAAGTTGTAAACAGATTATTTAATTATGTATATATATTGTTCATTTTCCTCAACATTTGAGATTTTGATACAAAATCTCGTCCTTTAAGGGAAATACTTTTATTAGGTTATTGCGTATGAAATGTCCGGTTAATAACATTAACTTTAACAAACCATGGTCAAGAAATGGCGAGTTTTTCGATTACAATACGGAAAATATTGAATTTTTTGGCCGTTCGCATGTTCATTTATGAGATTATCATCTCTATTTTTGAGCTTTTAAACATAGCATAATGTTGTCGTAGATATGTTTCTTTTCTCTCTTCGCATAAAAAAATACATGACGACCACAACATATTGATATGAACTGTATTGAAAAGTAAAATTGGATATGTGAATAGAAACTGAAGATAGGACTTGAAGGATTAGATTTTTTACCTTGAAATAATATATGCATACAGTATTTGATCGTTAATTGTCGCCACCACGGGTCCCGCCGGCGTCAATTATCGCATAGAAGATACTATTTTTCGACCTATGGCGAACGGAAGGACGGACACCGAAGCTCGAGAGGCCTCGGTCGCCCAGAAATATAACATAATACGGGTCGAGTATATCGGTGTGAGACCACTACTAATCCAATAACAAAACTTCTTTAATTTTCATAATTTTTTTATGGAAATTATACCAAATATGATATAATTCTGATAATATATACTTGTGTAATGAACGATGAAAGTTTCGGGCGTAAGGAAGGACTCCGCGTATCTTTCTTTCCCATGCTCTGTGCCTCCTTGCGCCCGAAATTTTCATCGTCCATTACTCGAGTAAATACCATCGGAATTATATCTTATTTGGTATCATTTTCTTTAGAAAAAATGCCACGAATATGATGGTGAAAGTTCCATAAAAAAATACTAAGAAATAAAGAAGTTTTATCATTGGATTAGTAGTGGTCTCACCGATATATACTTGACCCGTATTATGTTACACTTCTCGGCGACCGAGGCCTCTCGAGCCTCACGGGCCCTCACGGAGTATACCCCGCGGAAGGAGGGATTATTTTGCGACAATTATCGTAGAGAGGCTTACGACAATTAACGATGAAATACTGTAATAAACTTGTAGATTCTACTAGGATTTCTTGATTAAAATACTCCATAACAACCTAATAACAACCTGCGTTCGGAAATGGTTAAAGATTCATTAGTTATTTATCAGATAGTATGCACAAACAAAATTAGATGGCAATTATTTTCGTCAGTAGAATATGCTTTAACTGTTTCTAAATGATCAACAAAGTCACGAAGAGGGGGCTACGAATTAATTTATACAAAGAAAGACAGACCAGGAAATATAAACTAAAAAATATACTCTTTCTATGCCACTACCTGTGCGAATGATGCAAAAGAACGTATGACAGACATGGTCAGAAATAAGAGCAATAAGACTTCCGGAATGAAGCAAATTGGACTGCGCGTGCAGGGGAACCATCACCGTGAAATAGTTACGTGACTATTTCATAGGTGGTTCTGTTTCTGGGAATTACACCCCCGACCCAGACCGAACAACACTCTGCGAAACTATGCTATAACTGTAAACCGCAATTGCTCCCAGGTCGCATTTCCAAAGCGAGCCCTTCGTCATGAGTCTGCTCCTGTATCCCCGTAGGTCTGTGTTCCGTTTTATCCGACGAAAGTATACACCGGGTTTCGTTCATGTTGTATGAAGCATTGTTCAATAATGTCGAGCTCCAATTCACTCCTTTTCCCTTTTCATACGCCGTGATGTCGTTGACCGGGCAATCACTTTCAACATGCGTTTCAATTTTGTTATACTTTCAATGAAAAAATAGTAACATAGATATTTCCTCTATGTGGAAATCGATTGTTCTAAAACATAGTTTAGTATTAATTTTTCAACATTACAATTGTACATACAGTGAATCACAATAATATTCGGATACTTTTAAAAAGACAATAACTGTTTTAAGATTGGACCGAACGACTTGAATTTTTTCAAGAAGTTAGAAGGATTAGTTTATTATGTGATATAACAAAAATTTGGTCAGAATCGCGGGGAATATTTGCAAGGTTGTTTTTTATAACTTTTTTATCTGAGCTTGGTATGAAGATTTAAAATCTGATTTTAAAACTTTTTATCTGTCAAGATATTATATGTATATTGTATACATATAAAAAAAATATATCAGGCAATGACGATATACCGGGTGCGCCTATTTTTTTCTAAGATTTAAAAAATAGAAAATACTAATGATCGCAATTTTTAACTTTTTCATCTATCCCTGTAATAAAAATTTAAAAGACGCGTATTATAGGTCTAGGTAGATTATTCACATGTACAAAGTTTCGTTGAAATCGCCATTATTATGTACGGAGGGTGTAAAAAGTATTTGTACACCTTAGAAATCGAATAACTTTTTTAGAATTGGATCAAACGACCAAGTATTTTTAGTTGTTAGACGCATTAGTTTCCTAGGTAGCGTATAAATAATTTTTTGTATAAAAATTGCTATTGGTTGGTATTACGACGAAAATAGTAATGATCACAATTTAACCTTCTTTTCTGTGCCTGTAATAAAAATTTAAAAGATGCGTTTTATAGGTCTAAGTAAGTTATGTACCGTCCGTCCATCAGGAAGTGGCAGTGAGAAACTTGTAGGTACCACGTGATCTCCCTTCTGTGCGCTCCACGTCTACCGCTATTGGTCGAATCGCTCGGCAAAGACGGAAACGCGCGCATTAGTGTGATTGGAACAGAGAGATGTAACATGACGCTGAGCGCCAATGCTGACCCTTCCCGCCAAAACGTAAGAGTGGAGTCCGCAGCCTGGCGTCTAGAGCGGGGTCTCGCAGCTCCCCTGTACATTTATAAAGTTTCATCGAAATCGGTGAACGTTGTTATGAGTTAAACATTTAAAGTTATGAGTTATAAACATTTAAACATAAGGACAAAATTCCCTGAAAAGACCGAAAATCTGCGACTTTCACCTTTAAACTTTAATCTTGTAACGTTTTTAGCTCATAGCAACATTAACCGACTTCGATGAAACTTTGTGCATGTATACATATAACTTACGTAGATATACAAAAGGTGTATTTTAAATTTTCATTATAGGCAAAGATAAAGAAGTTAAAAATTTTGACCTTTACTTTTGTCTTTACAATTTCGACCGATAGCAATTTACAGAAAACATATTTACACATTACCTAGTAAACTAATCCTTGTAACATCTCAAAAGAACTGAAGTCGCTTGGTCTAATTTTAAAATAGTTATTTGATTTTTAATAGTGTACGAATACTTTTTACAACCACTGTACATCGAGGCATTACCGTATTGACCAATGAAAGTTTTCCCATCCTTCATGATTCTACAACTATGACTCGGCCAATTTGAATGAACCACCGTACGGACTACGTTACACGAGCTTCTACCGTGTTATACGCTGTCCCGCTGTATAAAGTTAAAAGAGGCAATGTACCGACATAATGTCCGAGCAATTTTCCGAGACCGGAGGAACGGAACAAAATGTCCGGACACGGACTACGTTACCCCCGAGGTTCTCTATCACAGTTACGCCCTTATTATATAATCCGATAGGATCGCAGCGTTATTGGCTTCATTTGGGAAACAGCACGACCAAGATATTCACCAGTTGCTCCATCTCCCCGAGGAAGTCCTCGAGTGGTCCCTCGTTAGAAATTCATGCTGCGCTGTTCTCTCTTCCCATACCATCCGTGTTCGCCGACCTCTATCGCTCTCGAAAAGCTCTCTTTTCAATGAACCTGTCCACGAGCCGCTCGAGAAGCTTTCTGTAAACACGTAAAACCTTCCGCTCGGAATTTTCACTTCGAACCGCGTGCCGGGAAACGCGATCTACCCCGAACTTCGTGGAATCTCTGCTGGCATCCGCAGCAAGAACTCATCTTCCGCTCGTCTGTTTCCGAAATACCGTCATTCTAGATTAAGATGGCTGCGAGACAAAACAGTCTCTTCGGGAATTTATGAAATATTCGATCAGATTCATTTATTGCACGCCATGTCGGAATTTTCATAAAGATTTTATTGCGAATAGAAACAGAGAAAAAATGCTTGACTTTATTGACACACGTGAGTGTACCAATAAGGGACTGAGCGCCAGCGAGTGGTAGTTTTCAAATGAATACTAAAGGAAAGATACTAATCAATAATTTTTAACAGCTGTCGGTATACAGAGTGAGTCACCTAAGATTTGCATTTAAAATAGCACCTTTGTTTTTAGCGATACGGGAAAATGTATAAGGATAAGGAAGAAAATATTTTATTCAACCGGGCAATTATTGCGGTAGAAGTGATTTCTCTCATGGTCATATTTTCCGAAATTTCAAGGTCATTGTTGATTTTTCAAATATGTACTTTGATTGGTATCATGTTATAGCTAAAGAAAAATCAAATTCAACCATGTGTAATATGTTGACCTCCAAATGACCTTCAGAATAGATCCTTCAAATGGTTCAGAGTTTACATTAATGGAATCTCAATTAAATACGGTAAGCTTGAAAACCATATTCGTATTATAAGTTACGCTTATTGAAAAATAAGTTTTCTGAAGGTCAACCGAAGGTCAACATATTTTATATTATGGTTGAATTCGTTTTTTCCATTGGCCATAGCATTATAGTAAATATAACGTTGAAAAAAAAATCTTTTACATTACAATAATTGCCACTTTAAGACAAATATTTTCTTCACCACACATTGTTTCGTACTACTAAAAACAACAGAGATATTTTAGATGAAAATCTTAAGTGACTCACCCTGTATATGTAGATCGACCCTGAAGATTCTTTCTGTCACATAATTATCTGTGATTGAGAATGGTGATTATGGTTGATTATGGTGATACCGCTTTAATTATTATGAAGTTTTGCTAAACGACTAAGATGTGGTGTATGCACTGCACATTGTTATTTACTGTAACGGTGATGACTTGACGGCATATTATGAATAAAGGCATGTTGTGGTCAATTAATGGTACATCTGCTTTCATTACAATTTCTGCATTATTAATTTCTAATTAACAGTAGAAATGAAATTACAACTGTATGTGAGGAGAGAAGTTGCAAGGTATATCTAAGGAACGTTATTTATCTAATTATGCCAAAAGGCAACAATTTATTACATTTTCTAATAAATTATAATAATAACTATGTTGCATCTTTCTCGAAAATTCGCACAAGGAATCATAGTTGCCGGTGGCTAGGTTTCGCGTGACACGAACTAGCGACTACACAGTTGGAGTTGATGTTCACAAATTGTTTTAATTCGTTTCGAATTAAAGAAACTAGACTCATTTATTTATTGCATGTCATGCATTCGAAACCGGGTCATTTTTGACACTGTTACAAAGCAAAACAACACTTTACAAAGTTTATTTTAAAGAAATTACTACAACTTTTTAACCAATGTTTAACCCTTACAAAAACTGTTACAACATGTTTAAAGATAAATTGAACCAGTCATAGCGTTTTGTTCATTTATTTTAAGACACAAGTTTGAAGAATGAAAAAATACATATATGTGTTATCCGGTGTGAATATGTTAATGTAGGGTGAGGCACTAACTATTGCCGCCTACAATAACTCCGAAAGTATTATATTACTAGAAAAGTTTTCGAAATACAAGTTGCATCGAACAACCGTAGTATGGCGTTAATCTTTTGTTGATAGATGGAGTCGCTTCAGAGATGTGAAGGTCACTTTGTTTTTTTTTTTTAAATAGAATGCTATGGTTTGGTACCTGTTTTCTGATAGCGGCTTCTGAAACGAATCCAACGAGGTGCAACATTAAGGTCTTTGAAGGTCCGCAAAGGTCATTCATGACAACGATAAGTGATATGAAAAACTACTCAATCCGTGATAAGAAGATTGCAACACTGCATTGATAGCAATCGCAATCACTTTGAACACCTTCTGTAAATGCAAGTTTATTTCGCCTTTTTTATCATAAATGACCTTTGCTGACCTTCAAAGACCTTAATGTTGCATCTCGTTGGATTCATCTCAATAGTCGCTATCAGAAAACAGGTACCAAAACATAGCATTCTATATTTTAAAAAATGAAGGTGACCTTCACATCTCTGAAGGGACTCCACCTAACAACAGAAGATTAACGACACACTGCGACCGATGCAACTTTTATTTCGAAAACTTTTCTATATACCACTATCATACTTACGGAGTTATTGTAGGTGGCAATAGTTAGTGCCTCACCCTGTATATCTAATATTAGTTGCTTCGCATTGATTCTATATCACTTTCTCCAACGAAGTTTTTCTTTCTAATGAAATGCATACCGACTTGAGATTTCGATGCATTTTATGTACTAGTACAGGCAGTGCAATTTCATTCTGTTGTAGTTTGTATGAAGTTTTCTAGAAAGTTGTGAATTTGTGTAAATATTCTCGGTCTAGTTAATACCAGCATCAGGTGATTTTGAAAAATTCTGAATAATTATCACACAGAATGTGAACATTTCTATAAAAATGTATGGGATGTAATAGCTACTAGTCTGGCGTTAGCTGTCCCATTCTACTTCAATCCGGACATCATGCATCAAATAACGAAGCAAACGGAATGTCAAGTTATCATATCTACATTTTCCCAATGACATTTTCTATGTAATTTTAAAATACTTATTGATTTATTACTTTTCTTAAAAATTTATTTAACGTACATCAACATTTGTGTACAATCCTACAGCTCAATGAAGGAGAAAAATTACTTAGTCATATTCAACATTTATTCTATGATCGATCATACTGATCACTTAATCTCATCACTAAATTTCAGATTTTTATTCAAAATAGAAATTATCTATCTCAATTGCAACATACTGGAATAAAACAGACAGTTATTCCCTTTCATTTAATAATATTGTTAAATCCAATGTGTTGAAAATAATATGATAATATTTTTAAATTATTGTAACGTTTTTATTGTTTTGTGTCCCTCCTACTCATTTTTGTCATAAAATGTGTAGGCGAAACACAAAATAGTGACAATGTCAAATAATTGTAAGAATTAGAATATATTATTTGTAACTTATTAGAATTATTAAGAGAAGTAATGAATGTCCATGCAGTTCCAGTTTCTTGCAAATCGATGCACAAAATTTTTATTTCGCATAAAGATCCGAACTGTACTTATCAATGTTATTTTTGTTTGTTTCTAGCACATATAAGCAATTTACAATAGCAAATTCACAAAAATCGAGCAGACGAAAACGTAGATAAAATTTACTATGATCCTAAAAGTCATGTCCAAAATAAAAATAAAGATAACACTTTCTTAAATTAATAATAAATCGAATTTCTTTTGTGTCTCATGTTTAAATATAAATTGTTATGCAGTAGCTAATTTAGATCAAGCTCTTAAACGAATGACATTTAAGAAATGATAAATGCTGCGAAAGTACACAATATGCAATCTTCTTCATAAAACGTCGATTGCGTTAATTAATTTACTTGTAATTTATTTATAAAACAACCGAGATTATATAGCATCAATAATGCGCAGCTTAAATCCACAATATCAAAGATTACGACAAAAAGATTAAAAGATAACAATTGATAATTTTGAAAACGGAAGTTACCACCAACTTCGCGTTAAAACTTTCCTCCACTGTTATTTGCACATTTCGCAAACTTTATCAAACTTCCGCGCTACACGAAAAGCTCGCTCGAACAAACTTGGAACAAAAACCGTTCCTCTAAACACGAACGCAAAAAAGGCCAGAAGTAACATCCAAAAAAACCTCGATCCTCTAAAGGCTAATGCATAATTAATGAGCAACCTCCTATAAATAATCGGCTTGCATAGGAGCTTTATTTTCCAGACGACCCTAATACATCGGCGTATTTTCAGACCGCGTACCGCAGACTGTTTCCATTTTGCAAATAACATCTGCGCGCTTTCAGCGAGGGTAAGAAGGAAGAAAAGGCTTATCAAAGAAGATAATGGACCCTTCCACCGTTCCATTGACTCGATAATGCGCGGCCTATTTATTCGTACCCTTCTCCAGTTGCCGAACCCACCCCCTGTATAAATTCACCCCTTTGCTACTCAGTATCCCCATGTAACCAGAACTACGCTCCACGTCGTCTTCCTCGGTCACCCGTGCTCGCGCACCATGACCTTATGAACTCCCACAATCGGCCAACAGTTTCGCCGTTAAACTCCATTCCTATGGTGCACTCCCGATGGATATGAGGCCGGCATTAAGCCCCGCAATATCGTTTCGCCGATGAAACAAACCCCACGAAGGGAAGCTGAATATATTGGGCCGATGGCTAACAATTTCTCCCGTAGCATGATTTATGGGCAACATTAACGCGCAGAAAATCTTATAGGAGAAGCGCCCGCTACGAGAAAATGTATAGTCAACCCCCGCGCATTGCCCAGGTAATTGCTATGTTAATATAGGGGTGGATTAAATTGAAACGAAGTTCGGGAAATAACTCCGTTGCAATTAGATTAGAGAAAAGTTTTCGGTTCTTTTCTTTATGGTAAAGTATAGTTCATTTAACAGTGAACCTACCAAGTACAAAACATATAAAAGTGAAGCGCCGTATACAGTATTCTGTCCGTAAGATTCGTAGCTTCGGATCTGTCACGCGACATTCATAGAATAGAGACTACATTCTTTGTAGTGTGCCGAACGCAGAGAAGGATAGCGATTGAAAAAGGAAGAGAGACTGAAGTTCGGACATTTGGCAAATATCAAAGGACTCATGCCAGCTCATTCCACACGACCAGTGTCGCCAGACCGCTGAAATAGAGGGAAATACAATTTACCACCTCTCTGATGACCAAAGTAATATGTAACACATTGCGCGGCACGTCACGTGACCAGTCTACGGTCTTAGTGGGAGACGTTGGAGTGTGCGCAGGAGTGGAATGGGGTAGTGGAAGGGGAAAAGGAGGAGAGGAAAATGAACCCAGTTTTGGGTTGATCTGGCGACACTGCACACGACCGAATTTGTTCCTCATTTTGATCCATAAAACAGTGAAAAAAATCGTACACCAATTTTTAAGGTGTTAGTGTAGAGAGAAGACTTCAATCTTCTAATCTGTGGTAGTTTCATTTACGACAAAAATTTTTGAAAGTTTCTGGAACCGCAAAATTATTTAAGGAAAAATGGGTCTTCAGTTTTCCACCTGCTATATCATGTACAACCATTTTCGACGAATATTAACACTGCTTTGCGAAAGTACAGACTCTAAGCTTTCAAATGAGTCCAGACTAGGGCTGTTACTTTTCCGAAGCTTCGACTCTTCGAAGGAACGAAGGGAACTTCGAAGGTGATGAAAATCAAAGTTTCGAAGGTTCGAAGCTTCGATCCTTCGAACCTTCGAACCTTCGAAACTTCGACACTTCGAAACTTCGAAACTTCGAACCTTCGATTCGTTTCCAGGTAACGGATAAAAGAAATAAATTTTCATAATTTGTTTCTATATTCACTATTTAAATTATTTCAATAATTTATTGTTAAAATAATATATTTATTACTTGAAATATCATTTCGATAGTTCAGTGTTCAAATAATTGTTTAAATTGTACAAGTATTTACATAATGAATGTAGAAACACATTTCTATAGATTATAAAAATTTCTGTTGATTATAAATTTTTATACTCTATAGAAATGTGTTCCTATATTAATTATGTAAATACGTGTACATTGTCTGAACAATTATTTGAACAATAATTTATTGAAATAATTCAGATAATGAATATAGAAACAAATTGGAAAAATTATTTTAACAATGTGCTATCGAAAGGATAATTCAAATTATAAATATATTATCTTAACAATAAATTATTGAAATAATTCAGATAGTGAATATAGAAACAAATTATGAAAATTTATTTCTTTTATCCGTTAACTGGAAACGAATCGAAGTTTCGAAGTTTCGAAGTGTCGAAGTTTCGAAGTTTCTGAAATCGAAGCTTCGATATTCGAAGGAAAGTAACAGCCCTAGTCCAGACTCGTGGTTCTATAATTTGTTTTTACAAAATGATCACAATTTAAATGTCGATAATTCTTCGAGAAACGGAAATGTAGTGCGTAAATACTTTTTGGATCCACTGTACATGTACAGGGTGTTTCATATGTTTCATATGCTTCATATCCCTTCATATGCATCTCCCATTAACTAATATTAATGAATTAATAGATATCCATTTAATGATGAACAAATGGCTCTCTCCCAAGATACACTATAATTACTAACGCATATGTATTAACCGACATTGTGCGTTCGTTATAGTCCAGCAAAAATTGCTTACGTCACCGAAATTACTTGGTATGAATATTTACAATCGTTGGAAGAGGGAATTACATTAGCGAAGCCGATTCCAAGATAGATCTTTTAAATGTCAGCCACTGAATTTCAAAGTGTTTAGATTAAGTAAGAATCTCCTAGTCCCTTCGTCTCTGTGCTCACTTCGTTGCGACACGACTGCAAGAAATTAGCTATACATATACATACAAATTCATGCATCACGACCATTCCATGAATAATGCAAATCCTCCCTCACATTTCCTTTCACTGTCTGCTCTAGAATTATCCTTCGGAGCGTGCACACGATACAGTTTCAAATGTATCTTCTAAATAAATGAAACAAGTCCCTATCCGTGGTTAATTAAATTTTAAAGATATATCACTATAGAGAACCATGAAAATCTCTTCCTTTTGTGTGTCTCGTTAAAAATTCAAATTAAAATTTAAATAGAATATATTACATAGTTTTGTGAATCTCCACTTTCGGAAGCAATTTAAAAGAAAAATAGAGTAAACGATAATTTTCTCGTGAATAAAAGCGTTTATTTAAAATTATTGTTGAAAGATATTAAAGATTCTATTGTACAAAAATAATACCGTAATAACATGATAATATGATTTAGAGAAACAATAAAGCGGGAGATTAATTTTAAATTGGTTTGAAATTGTTTATAAGTTTAAGAGCGCAATGGAAATTTGATAGATTGCGGATTTCATGCATTTATGACAAAAAAGAGCAGGCTGTGATTAGGCGATATTAATACTAAACCTACCACGGTCAAAATGACCGGTTTTCTATTTCACAATTATTGAAATTAGAAAAACGATTTCATAGGAAATGACTGAATTGACTTCTTTATTTAAGCACATATTGTAATGGAAACGGTACAAAGTTTAAGCAAATTCAAACTTCTCACTTATTTAAGGCGTTTTACTTTTATATGTTTTGTGCTTGGTAGGTTTAGTGTTAAGAATACGATTACATTAGTTATAACATAATGAAATTATTAAGAAAATAAATAAATGTTTATGCAGTTCCTGTTTCTTGTAATGAGGTGCACAACATTTTTATTTTGCATAATAATCCGCAGTGTACTGATTGCTTACAATGATTCGTGAAAAACGAACAGTAATTAGTAGACTGCGGATTTTATGCATTTATGGCAAAAATTGATGGACCAAACATAAAATAGTGAAGGTATTAGAAGAGTGTAAGAGTATAGAGACACGTTATTTTCACATGATTGAAATTATTAACGGGAAAAAGAAATGTCTGTTTAACTTCCTTTTCTTGCAAATTACACATAAAATAAAAAAATAAAGTTTGTTTGCTTATGCTGCAAGAGACACAAGCTATTTGAGATTTTCATAATAAATTCACTATAATACTGCTTATCAGGCTCCCCTCAAATAGCGTCCGAGCTATAAATTAAGCTATGCATGCATTCACTAGCGAGATGGAAACTTAAAATTGAAGGGTTCCTCCTCGGAGGATTATCCTCAGCTTCTTAGGATATTAATCTAGGATATGATGGAAACGAATCCTCGATCATCCCCGACTTATGTGTATCTTACGATTTTTCTCAGATTTCTTTACGAGAGCCCCTCCTAATTCGATGTTATAGTATTATAAATGTAAGACGATGTAATTCAGGAAAGTAACTGGGATAATAACGGCTACGTTTTTAGAAAATACAGAGCATCGAAGTGTACTGTTATTAGTTTAATCAAAAGAAAATTTAAATTGCTATCAATATAATATTATTAGACAGGGAATTTTATGCAATTATGACAAAAATGAGTAGATGTAATTTAATGTGTAATATTAAAAATGTGTATTGTGTAATACTGTTACACTATTTTCAACTTATTAGACATGTTAAGAAAGAAAACAAATTTTTATTTCAATCCAGACTGTTGCAATTCAGGTGAAACATTTTTAATTCGTATAAAGATCAGCTGTTTAATTATTCTACACAGATTGAATATAATTAACAAGTTTTAGTGCATACTTATTACCTGAAATTCCAATAAGAAAAACTGATTAAAATGTTTCTTGTACATAAAAATACTTCTTTTACTAGTAACTCGCACACAATAAACTTCATTATACGTGTATCGACAAGTATTTATTTATAGTATTTTATTTTCCTTTTATTATTTTTAAAATAAAAACTAATTTAAAATTAGAATCTGCTTCTTCTTTAAACATTTTTATCTCTTTATACCATCTTAAAATATTGAATCAAAGTATAATATATCTCTTGACACTAATATTCAGCATAAAATATTATAATGTATATTATTATGTAATTTCTATTCTCTTCGTTTATATTAGTATCATTTATTGTCTTCTACGACTTCCTATTTTTAAGGTCATTTATGGATTTCTTCTTTAACAACTTTTTAACTTTGTGATTTAAAATGTTCATTTGTGGCAGCTGAAAGCATTCAATATCATTAAAATTTCACTAAAAAGTGTTTGAGTTACTAAAATAAGTGTGAACAATCAGTAGATATGGGATCAGAGAAACGTGACTGTTACTGTACAATTTCTCGTTCGTAACACTTACTGTTAATTTTTCCACTAGCCTCACACAGTAGTTTTCTCATCGCGGACGGTACGCGCGCAGGAAACCACCCTAATTCTCATTAGTCTCAACGTACTCCAACCTGAGTTTGTGTTCCCCTAACATCTCTTATGGAAGGGGTTGGTTAGGTCTAGACGAAAGCATCGTTAAAGAAAGCGAGCCACCAGGTTTGCAGATTGCGAAGAAATTTGAAGGTTGAAGATTTTTGAATTTTCTTAATGGACATGGAAGCGAAACAATTTTTGAACTGATAAAGAATGATTTGGAATTGTGAATGCTTGTCGACTGAGACTTATGGTGAAGTCACGTGGATTTTTATAATCTTACTTATAAATTACTTATTTTTATAATTATTACGACGTTATGGAGTCGCGAAGTTGATGAAGTTGCTTTCCTCCTTGCGGTATGTTGAACATATCGCAGATAAGCCGTGCGATCGATGAAATTGGAAAGACGGAAGTTGATAAGAAGAAGGTCGCCAAACCGGTCGGAGACGTCTAAGAGAGATGACGCGCATAGATCTATAATTTGCCAAACTAATAGATATTCAGCCTGTATAAATAAACTGGTGAGTTCTAGTTCTGTTTGAGTTCTGTGTTAGTTTATTAAATACAGTATTTCATCGATAATTGTCGCCACCACGTATCCGGCCGGCGACAATTAACGTTCAGATAAGACTATTCTTTGACTTGTGCTGAACGTAGAAAAGGACAGTGAAGCTCGAGAGGCCTCGGTCGCCGAGAAGTGTAACATAATACGGGTCGAGTATGTCGGTGTGAAAACAACACCTAACCCAGTGACAAAACTTCTTTATTTTTGATGGAACTTTCACCAACATATTCGTGGCATTTTTCTAATGAAAATGATACCAAATAAGATATAATTCCGATGGTATTTACTTGAGTAATAGACGGTGAAAGTTTCAGAAAATTATTGTAAATATAATCCGAAATATATCGTGTTTGGTATTATTTTAATCAGAAAAATGCCACGAATATGTTGGTGGAAGTTCCATAAAAAAATAATAAGAAATAAAGAAGTTTTGTCATTGGATTAGTAGTGGTCTCACCGATATACTCGACCCATATTATGTTACACTTCTCGGCGACCGAGGCCTCTCGAGCTTCACGGCCCCTCACGGGGTATACCCCGCGGAAGGAGGGATTGTTTTGCGACAATTGTCGTTCAGAATTTAACGACAATTAACGATGAAATACGTTCGTAAATTTGTGTTCGTTAAATGTGTTCGTTAATTTACTTAAATTTTTGTTACCAATCAAATGATTGTACTCAATCCTGATATGGAATGCTTGAAAATAATTGATAATTTTCTTAAGCAATGTTCCTTAATAGTTTAGAAAGTACCTAAGCTACACATAACAATATTGAATTCACTGAATAAACCATCTGGTTTATAGCATTAAGAACTAAACATAAACATAAGAAATGCACAGACAATTATTTCTCTTCGTGATAATTTCAATATGTTACAAATAATATAATCCTGTTTTTCAAATCTTCTGAAAATCGCCTGGTATTTTCACTATTTTGTACTCGACGTATGCAATCTTGTCATAAATCTATAAAATCAGCAGTCTAGTAATCAGATACACTTTACGGGATTTAAATAGGCTCCAATTGACCAAGACCATATGTCTGACTATTACTAACACTACGTTCAAAGTATGTGTCAAAATGACACGCACTAAAATGTTTAATTTACGATTATTAAGATTGCAAAGATGCTTCCATGAGGAATTACTCGACAAATTTATTTCTTTAGCAATATGTTATAAAAAAGTGGCTAAAAATGTGGATAAACATATTCTCGTTATTTTTATAAAGTAATGTAAAATAGTCACTTTTGGTGCTCCGTAAACCTAGTGCCAAACGTTACGCAACTAAAATTAAATATAAATTGTACAGTATGTTCAAAGAGGTTAGAAACATTAAAATACTGGAAGAACATCAAGTTATAATTATCCCATTATAATTGATAATTATTACCGCATTTATAAATTATATACATTTCAGACATTTAATATAAAATTGTAGAACCCATTGATGGAACAACCGGTAATAACTTGTGATGTTACTGCGACTATAAACAAGCTAAAAAAAAAAAGAAAATGGGTGCCCGGACGCGTTCTTCACGGTCCACAAACATTTACACCACAAAGAAGGAAGTAAATCCAACAGAATTCCCAAATCCGCAGAAGTAGCCTCCTTCCAGGTTTTTCAAGAGCGAGTCGAGTAGCAAAAGGGGTTGAAAGGTTCGCGAAAAGGCAGAGCCGATTTATCCGTGACAGGCTTGGAGAGCCTTCTCCCCCGAATCCTCACAGGATTTCTTTCATGACGAGGTGGAAGGATCCTATCTCTGGCACCTCGACCCGCCAGGGAAGACCAAGAACGGAGACGCAGGTGGAACAAGAAGAAGAAGAACAGCTTTGTGCGAGTACGATCACGCGCGCGCTAGGAAATGCGTTCGAGAAGTCCGAGCGTTGTAAGCTCGTCTACACCATCCGAAAAAGGGAGATATCGACGAGACTGGAAAGGGATAAGGGTCGACAGGGAGGCGGGTGAACAGCCACTCCAAACCTCTACGGCTAAGATAGACGAGCAGAGTCGACTGGTCCCGCCGAATCGGGATCCGTCGATCGTCTGACCGGATGTGAGACATCTTGTTTCGGGGGAATGCATGGTTTAACCCTCAGACGGTGGACCTTCTTCGGTAACTACTAAATTCACGTTGCTTAGGACCGAGCACAGTTTTCTTTATTAATTTTTTTAAACATATTTTCCGAGTGCAGTTTTTGTGGCCCTATTAGTCTTATTCTTCTTCATGAGTGTTTTACGTCGTGACGATTGCAAGGTCATTAGCGACGGAAATGTGTTACACAGGTTTTAACAGCCAAACTTTGTCAGTATATTGTATAGGTCTAAATAAGAAACTAAAATGTTATACAGGGTGTCCCATTTAAGTTGAGATTGTAAATAATCTCGAAGACATATGATTTAAAAAAACAAACTGACACATGTCCTTTAGTGTTTCGAGAGAGGGGGTCAAATGGCACTACTAGTTTTCTAATTCGTGGGCGTTTTCAATGTTATTTCAAGGTCATTTTATCTTTCTTATTATAAACCCATATTTTTTAATTCGGAATCATATTCTACGTAAAAAAATGCACAACTTTTCTTTCAAATATTTTTTTGTAAGTTTGTAAGAACTTTATTATGTGTTCGTGAGTTTTTTTATTAAACTAATTACTAAGTGTCTCGAAGTTGAGGGTATGATGTGCTTAAATCAAATAAAAAATCTACCAAAAGAAAGTAACATTATCATTTTAATAGAAATACAAAATTATCCTTGACATAAACATGAAAAATCAGCTAAATATCTTAAGAAGTATTGAACTTACAAAAAGATGTTTCAAACAAAAGTTGTGCATTTTTTTACGTAGAATATGATTCCGAAATAAAAAATGTGGGTTTATGATAAAAAAAGACAAAATGACCTTGAAATAACCTTGAAAACGCCCACGCATTAGAAAACTAGTAGTGCCATTTGCCTCCCCACTCGAAACACTAAAGAACATTTGTCAGTTTGTTTTCTTTAAATCACATGTCTTCGAGATTATTTACAATCTCAACTTAAATGGGACACCCTGTATAAACATACGTCGTTTAAAGATTTAGTCAAAAGTTACGAGAAAAATAGGAATTACATAGGGTACAGTAGCGGACATCAGTGTGACATTTAGTTACTGCAATACAATGTAGGAATAGATTAGCAATATTTAGATTTAGTCTGTTTGTACGAGCAGAAACAGATTAAATGTAAACATCGCTGATTGTTTCGGCACGATCGCAGATCGAATTCGCCTGATGCCGCTACCGCCCAGAATTGAACGACGAGGGAGTGGTGATGGGAAGAAATTGAGTGAATCAACCACGGTTCAACTCACGTAACTTCAACATAATTCGGAGTCCTGTCCTCGTGAACAAACGACACGAACACTGAAAATAACGACGCTGTCGCGAATACTTCAAAGCAGACAAACTTGTTACGATGCCACGAGATACTGTTGATAGCTAGCGATTGCTGCGAAGTTCAGTAATGAAGTGGATGGTTGAGAGTGAACGGTAACGCGCGGCTGTTGAAGCCGATTTATTCGGGTAGGCTTTGATTGACCGGTTCCAGATTTTTCATTTTATAAGTTATAAAGATGCTTTCATAGGAAATGATTGAATAACTATCTTTAGTAGAGCACAGATTATGATAAAAACTGCACAACGTTTAAATAAACTCAATCTTGCCATTTTGATAAAGCAACATATATACCAGTTAGTTTTAAGGCTCGGTAGGTTTAGCGTTAATAAAGTTTTAAATGACCTTTGTTTATTGTATAACATGTTTTTCTTATTTAGACCTATAGAGTGTACTGATAAATTTTGGCTTTTACAGTATTTCATCGATAATCGTCGCCACCACGGGTCCGGCCGGCGACAATTAACGTTCAGATAATACTATTTTTTGACTTGTGCCGAATTATTGTAAATATGATCTGAATTATATCGTGTTTGGTATTATTTTAATCAGAAAAATTTCCCAAATATATTGGAGAAAGTCTCATAAAAAAATAAGTAATAGTAAAAACGTTTTTTTTATTGGCATTACACTGTGAGGACATGTGGGCTTTTGAACTGTGCCACCGACTGTGACTGTCCGCGTCTCTTTCTTTCCCACGCGCTGTCCTTCCCTGCGCCCGAAACTTTTATCGTTCATTACTCAAGTAAATACCATCGGAATTATATCTTATTTGGTATCATTTTCATTAGAAAAATGCCATGAATATGTTCGTGAATATAAAGAAGTTTTGTCATTGGATTAGTAGTGGTTTCAACGATATACTCGACCCAAGCTTCACGGCCCCTCACGGGGTATACCCCGCGGAAAGAGGGATTTTGCGTTTTGCGACAATTATCGTTCAGAACTCCACGACAATTAACGATGAAATACTCTAATACCTGGGACACCCTGTATACATTTTGTTGTACATGTTTGTCTCTTTGAGGCAGTTTATGGTATTTCTTATGTAATTTTGGGATGTTGGAGCTATATCCGTTTTCACGCTCTATTTCTGTCTTTGCGGTTCGGTTTTTCCATACTTGCTATGGGATATGATCGACTGTAAGGATTTCGTTGGGGTAATATGTGTTGGAGAAGAATGGAATCAACAAAAAGAACAAAAATATACAACGTAATGCGAAACTTTTATCAACCAATCCTCCTCTGTAACCTAAACAAGAAAGAAAAATCCATAATGTCTCGACTAAAGGTCGGGTCACACCAACATCGCACATGAACCCATAATAAAAAGAAATCTGTGTGTCTGTGTCGCGGGTACGGACAGATGACGTGAATACGTCTACAATGTTCACCAAGAGATCGTTTTATTGTCAAAAGAACAACTAAAACTTAATGTTTTATACAGTAAACCTGCTGAATACGATGAGAACAATCGATTGAGACAATAACGAGCGTCATAGTAATACTGCATGAAAGTAATACTGCATGAAGTATTTTACTACATAAAATGGCTGTGCGTACTCCGTCCCGGCCGTTCACTATTAGGTGAAATAAATTCTTTGATTCTTTAACTATCACGTGGTATATTCTGACTTTCGATATAAACTATAGTTTTTGAGCTGCTACACGAAAATGTATTCCTCGATTTTCAGATATCATCGGATTTTCTGTTATGCTCCCAGTATAGCCCGCGCAACGTGAGTTGGCACAGAGAAACTTGTGGGTACCACGTGATGGTCCTACTACGCGGTACACGTCTTCCGCGATTGGTCGAATTGCTTGAGGAAGACAGCAAACGAGCGTATTGAGTGTGACTATAACAGAGAGATGTGGTCACCATGAAGTAAGATGGTGGTGACGCTGAGCGCCTATGTCGACCGTTGCCGCCAAAACGTAAGCGTAAGGTGTGTAAGTGGGATCCACTGATCAGTGGTAGGATCCGCAGCCTTGCGTCAAGAGTGGGGACTCGCCGTTCTCTCTGCACCCCACTGACGAAATTTTGTGCCAATACTCGTTGCGCGGACAATACAAGATAAAATTTATAAACGTACTCACGTCGAGAACTGAACAACCTCACTGCCCTTGTTAGAGTTCCTGTTGTTCCCAATGTAACATTTCATTCATTCAATTTAGGAGCTAGAAATTGAGAAATCAACTGACGATTTTAATACTCTGGATCAAAATAAAACAAACAGCGTGTGGTCGATTGTGGATGCCAGGGTCTGTGCTAAGCCCCATAATAGTGGGACCGAATTACACCAGAAGAGCTGCTGCCCATAGCCGAAAATTTCAAGACGCGTTTGAGGCTCTGTATCGCCGCAAAGGGTGGCCATTTCTAAACCGCTTGAATATATTGTTACTAAAGGTCTATATTATTGTTGTTAATTATAGGTTTCCTTAAATTCGGCAATTTAACAAAATTATAATAAATAATGTTTAACTTCGTTATTTCTTGTCACCCTGTAGTTAGACACGTGCATGGGGATGGTAATAAACTTCGTATACTGCTATGTAGATTAAAAGCATCATTAATATTTAAAATTTGGATGAGCATGAAGATATTATGGTGCGTATTAAGAATAGATTGGACGGTTTAGAACAGATCATCCCCATTCACAAGACATCACAGCACTAACAAACGCTGTTCA
The DNA here is from genome assembly GCA_913789915.3 of Sphecodes monilicornis. Lineage (NCBI taxonomy): Eukaryota > Metazoa > Arthropoda > Insecta > Hymenoptera > Halictidae > Sphecodes > Sphecodes monilicornis. The sequence continues at coordinate 8,982,417 of OU565291.1, read as the reverse complement.
ATACAAGGCAATAAAAATAGGTAGAAGAAAAAGCATCAATAACTTGTTAACATTTTTCGTTGTTTCAACGAGGTTTAGAGATGCGAGCCGTCGTTATTCCAAGCATGTAACCAACAATCTGCAACCGCAAAATGGAAGCAAACAGCGCGCTTCCAGGAGAGTGGCCATCGTTCCCGAAAGCGTTGAAACTTTTATCGTTTGTTATAGCCAACAAAGCCGCGACCCAGACAGCGAAAATCCTGAAATCGGCCTCGCGTAGCCAGTCCGTCTGCAGCCGTCCCACGCTATATTTTTAAAACCGCAGACTCGTCGTTTCCTGTAAGCAACCCTTCCGGAAACTGACGCGTTGAACCCGCGCAGCTTACCACGTCGCAAAACCAACACCGAAATAGATCGAATTACTTAGAAAGCGTCGCTGCTGCCACGCGAGAGGTCGCTGGTTCGAGAGATCGTGGAAGCGAGATCGGGGCTGGTGGGCAATCTTTTTAGAACCTCCATTAAATTGCCCGTCAAAGATCCAGCGATACTTCCTTGGCCAGACGGCAAAGGAAAGTCACGATGGTGGAGATGAGGCGGCAGAGAATTCGCGTCTCCACGCAGATGCGAGACTCGCAGATGAATCAAAGAGACTCAGGGAGCAAAGACAGATAGGGAAAGAGAGCTGCGAAGAGGAAAGAGAGGCGTGAGAAGAGAGAGGGAGGGGGGAGGGAGAGAGAAGGGGAGAGATAGATTTAATCGCACCTACCCTATTCCTCTCACGTTCCGCGAGGGGGACGCTCGGTGAAACGAGGAAGATGGGGGATGCGAAAAAATAGCGTGGGTGAGCGAGAACGATAAAAAAGAGGGGGGATACAATTTAATACAGAGTCCCATTCGTTCAACCCCGGGGCAGGATTCCATGGAGAAGGTTGCATTTTTTACTCGCGTGCCGTTTGTCTTGTACGTGACGAGTATGAACGCGTCGAATCTAAAGAATCCAGAGCCGGAAAGGAGCACGTGGATTGCCGGATCCAGCGCGTGGAAAAATATTGCTCTGCACGTGCAACGCTGCTATTCCATACACTGCGAGCGTCCCACTCTCGTTTGCAGCTTCCTCTGCTCTTTGAACGGGACTTTTCTTTTGTTGCCGGTAATTTAAAGACTCGGCGGATTTGACTGAAGGCGTATTTTAATTGCTGCGCGGAATTGCCGAGGCTATGCTTTGTAGTCGCTCTGTGGAATTTTTGTCGATATTTATGCACTCGGAGGTTGGACAAGAATTTTGTGTATTCGGGATAATGCTGGGTAATTGTGTTTCAATTAACACGTTCCCTACCAAACCATCATGTATCTGTGACGCCTATGATTTTCTATTTTCTGTAAAGAACATTAAATTAATTCCATGTGTAACATCATGTAAAATTGTAATACATAGAACGATATTCCAGAGAAATAGTAGTGTTTCATATTTTACAAAAGGATACGTTGAATACAGTATACATAAAATAGCTACATTTATAAAGATTGTTACCGAAACAAACTATGCAAGTAGGAAACGTGTTTCGAATTCGAATTCGAATTTGAATTGATTTTGTACGATTTCATACAATGCATACAGCTATTTAAATGGAAATATTCTCATGTTCGTTTACTCTAGTATTGAAATTTCTTTATATAAGCTTATGAACCATTTCCCAGTTAAGGTAAGAGTCATTCCATGCCAAATCGATCACTTCTTGCAGACACCATCGTTGATTTTGTTCTAAATGAAATATGTTGTAGTCCATGTGAAATTAGGAGGGGTTTAAGTCATCATTTTGCTGGTTTCGAATTTTTTTAGAAATGACAGGTCTTCAAAATTTGCAATTTTTGCCCATTTTGGCGAAAACGGGCCTCAAGTATGAATTTTTATCTCAGGAACTGTTTGTCCGATTGAGCTAAACTTTTTTTGTTTTATTCGGAAACTATTGGGCTATTACAAAATAATTTTTTCAAACTCGACAATCAACTTTATAATGTCGAAAAATTTAAACAAATTCTATTTTACGTTTTTTTCGATGAGAGTGCATGGTTATTTAAATTTTGAAAAAATATGGTCATATTCCTTGAAGTTTTCCCTTTAAAATGAGCCCTTGCAAAACATGGTATGTTAAAAATTGGCGTCACAATAAGCTGACAAATGGCGTACCCTCGTGTCAGGTCGGCAACTCGTGTTCTCCGGTATGTCGAGCATCTCCTATCGGTACGTACAGGGTGTATAAAAATTATATATCACGACTACCATAGCGGCCTCTATACCCTTGGATCGGTGGAGATCTGTTAAAAAAATGGGCCGCAAATTTGTCCTTGAACCTTTTTTTCAAGGTCAACATTTTTTTTGTATTGCATCGTATAGTACTCGTCACAAGGAACAAAAGTCTCAAAGACACCATGTGTCTCAAGTCAACCATTCTCTTGAAAAACGACTTTAAAGTGTCATAAACTATTTTATTCCATATGTCTACAGAGTGTCCCAAGATGGTATAAATGTGGAGAGGGTAATTCTACATGAGAAAATAAGTTTAAAGTATAAAATAATTTTTTTTCGTAGAACGCCTCGTTTTTGAGAAATTAAAGTTTGAAAATTCGGCGATTGCGCTTGATATTGAATATGAATCGTCTGACGTGTCTGTTCATGACCCACCTGATCTACTTCTTACAAACGCTAGGAACACGAACTTGACCGATTTTCAAATTCTAATTTCTCGAAACGAGGTGTCAAATAAAAAAAAATTATTCTATATTTTGGACATTCTTTCTCATATAGAATCATCCTCTGCACATCTATACTATCTTGGGACACCCTGTAGAGATATGGAATAAAATAGTTTACTAAACTTTAGTCGTTTTTTAAGAGAATGGTTGACTTGAGACCAATGATGTCTTTGAGACTTTTGTTCTTTGCGACGAGTACTATACGATATAATACCAAAAAATTTGACCTTGAAAAAGGGTCAAGGACAAATTTGCGGACCATTTTGTTTACAGATCTCCACCGATCCAGAGGTATAGAACTCTGCTATGGTAGTCGTGACATATAATTTGTATACACCCTGTACATATACAGATATTTACTCATGTAGCAGGTATTGTTTGTTGACAAAGCTTTACGATGTATCTGTCCACAAATATTTACAAAAAAATTCGTACGCATCTGTCATAATAGCTGTGACTTTTGTAGAGATATTAAAAAAAATAGAATTTTATTTAACATTTCTAGTATATGACCAAGTATAGAACATTAAAAATTCTTAATCGTGTAGATAAATTGGAGACTATGCATTTGATTATGAAAGCTTTATTTTTTTCAGAGCTAACGTATTCTACATTGTTTTTCGCAGAAATTTCAGACAAAATATTGTCATCACAGATTTCAACGATTGTACATCAATAAATTAGTGAAAATTCTATAACATGTGCGAACACTTTTGTCACCCAATTAGTTCATACAACGATTATTCTATTCTACCATTACCTAAATATTGATTATAATTGCAATAATAACTAATCAGTAGACTGCGGATGTTTATGCAATTTTCAACTTTCGTGCACGATATTTAAGAAAAAGGTATCAAATGATACCTTATTTTCAGTGGCAGTGGCCTTTGTAGATCTGAAATAAATAAAAATCATACTAAATTCTATAAAATTTTGTATTCTAACGTTTTTCGAAAATTTTCGAAATATTTTTGCAGTCTGCTAATCAGTAACAATTGTAAAAAGACATGGGCATACGAACGACATCAAACTTCTATTTTCTTGCAGGAAATTATAAGCGACAAAGAAGTTCTAATTCTACTCACTGTGGCTATAAAAGAAATCGCAAATCAAGGGGTTAATAAGCTTCTCAATCACTGTGCCACATTCAAAAGAAACTTATTCATTTTGTTTTCAGTAATAAGAAAGAAAATTTGAGAAGTTAAAAGGTTAGGTGTGAATCTGTGATTTTTGAATAGGCTACTAAATAACTACCAGTAGGTAAAACGTTAATTCTTTACGGTTCCACATGTTTTCTCTCTTTTATTTCTCTTTTGTTTTTAAAAGTAATATATTTCATTTGTCTTACAAAAACTAGTATTCTGCTCTTTCTGGCCATGAAAAATAGAATGTTCCGAGTTCCGAGTTTAATCTCGCAAAAATGTTTTCATTCATGACCACGAATAATAGTATGTTATGCTCTGTCGCGACGAAAGATAGCACGTTTCGATACTTTGCTGCGAGATATAAGTAGAACGGTTTGCCTTCAGCCGCAAAAAATATCACGTTCCATAGATTGCCTAGAATTTTAGTCCAACGAACAATATAATTCTATTATGTACCCATATGTAAATATAGGAACGTAATAGGATAATAAGTAATCATATTTATTAATTTATTTATGATTGTTTCAAATTAGAATTCATTGGTAATTGACAGAGTAAAATAAGTAACCACTGGTGCAAAAATGTGAATATTGAGTATTGTTTAGGAGCGCGGTAGGAAGTAACACACACTCTTCGTAAATGTTCTTTATTCGAACGAGATCGTTCAACAGTCAAATATGGATCTTGATGCAAAATAAAAATGTTGTGCATCGATTGCAAGAAACAGAAGCCAAGTTTTTACTTTCTTTCACAATAGATTTACGGGGCCCGTCAAAATGACGGATTTAAAAATTTTTAATTTACGATTATTAAGACTGTAAGGAGGCATTCGTGAGGAATTATTAAATAGATTTACTTTTTTGTGTACATATTACAATAAAAATCGCTGAAGATCTAAGTAAATACAATTTTATTATTTTTATAAAGCAATGTAAAATAATCAATTTTAGTGCTCCGAAAACTTAGTGTTAATAATTCTAGTAAGTTGAAAATTATTGGTGTTTTCAACTTCACTTAATCGTTTCACTATTTTAAATTGTACCTATCCATTCATGTCACAAATGCATAAAATCTGCAGTCTAATGATGATACACGTTTCTTCATTCAATCACATATTATAATGAAAATATAAGTAAATTCAATCGTGCCATTTTTATAAGCCGACACATATCTGTCACTTTTAGTGCTCGGTAGGTTCAATGTTAAGAAACATTCCTGAATCTACAAAAATATGAATCTGCACGGAACCTCCACAGTCTGGTAATCACAGAAAAACAGCGACAAATCGGAGACCGGACGGAAAATAGGGTACTTGTCTATTCGAAGGCAAACACGGGGTTAGTCGTGAATATCGAGTGGCGCGCAAAAGACGAGTAGCCCCTGAATATTCCGGACAAGCTGCGTCGACTAAAAAAGTGGACGGTTCGAGGGCGGCTGTGGGAGAACAACGATTGGTCGAGGAAAAGGAGATGTCCTCGAGTGCATCGGGGGAGCCGTTGTCCGGGGGATGAAAGCGCAGGGTGCGCTCCTCTGCTCCGTGGCACCCTGTGCATAATTTATCGTTGGGGTGGATCAAATTCCGTGGTGCGTGTCGAAGTGCCCCGAGCACACGGGGTAAGTTCGATTCTGGCGGGAATAAGTCGTAATAATTTACGGTCGTAAGTTTGCTGGCGAAAGTAATCCGCGAGGATTTCAGCCCCTCTGACTATTAAAGGTATTAACTCCTCTCTGGTGCATTCGTTTTCAAGCGCCGCGCCGCGCGTACAGACTACTCGACTGGACCGTGTGAATAAACTCGCCAACAATAAGACTTCAAAGGCCACGGCGATTACCGTGAAAAATACTTAATCGGTTTGCATACCGAAAGTCCTTCTGAAAAATCCCTCTGACGCGTGATGGAACCAGTTTTTCAATTCTTTTCGACATTGATATACAGTGGCGTCCACGGAAGTGTTAGAACGCCATTTAAATCTGATCAACTTTTTTCAAATTGGACCAAACGACCTGAGCTTTTGCAGCAGTTAGAAGCATTGATTTACTAAATGACGTGAAGAACAGATTTTGAAAAAACTGCAATTGATAGGAATTACATGAACAAATAAAAAAGGCACTTGTTAAAACATTTTTATTTGAGCCCGTAATGGTAATCTAAAATATGTGTTCTGTAGATCTGTGGTAGTTATACACATGCTGAGAATTTCATCGATATCGGTTGACACCAATTCCGCCAATCGATTTCAAGTTATATCAATGTTTGGAATGTTTTTGGAGAATAGGCAACGACGCCTCGGAACGATCAACCATTTTTCTCCATTTTTCTGGATATTCTGGAGTCGATCTCCTTTTAGACCTAACACAAACCACCGCCAACTGAAGTTGGCAGCCGGAAATTACGGAATCGGATGAAGTTGTCGATATCCTGAGTCAAAATGAAGTTGGGTAGACCCGTCTGAGAGTTAATGATATTTCAGTGTTCGTGACCATAATATTTTATTAAATAGTAAGAGTATTTGAGTTATATTTCCTGGCATCATATATAATTTTTGAACAATTATAATCAGTCATGTCGAACAAGTGACATGATCGAATGCTACCTTTTGAATTATTTAAAACAAAAATTACTGTGTCGCTTTGTAACACAGAGTATTGGAGTTTCTTTCCTGGCATCATATACAATTTTTTAACTGTTTTAATTAGTCGTGTCGAACAAGTGACATGATCGAATGCTACCTTTTGAAGAAGGTTTTCAAGAAGAATGCACAACAATCGCACTGATTGGTGTTGAACTCTAATTTATTTACAAGTAAAATTAGACTAGTAAATTAAAATTGAAGATAGAACTTTAAGAGTCAGCTTTATAGCTTAAAGTGATCTACAATAAACCTGTAGACTTTAATAGTAATTCTTGATCGAAATGCTTTACAACGTTTGCATTATAAAATCGAACATTTCATATGCAACAACCTGATATTTACCATTTCGACACAGACGAATATTAAATATAAATATAATTTAATTGAGTCATTCTTGTTTGAACTGTTCCTCAATCGAAAATATTACTCTACCTACACCATTAATTTCTTTCTAACCGTGCGAGATATTCCAGCATTAATATTTATCTTTTTATTTCCCCAAGAAATGGAAGATTAGCATTTAGTGTAAGAAGGAGTGAGACAAAGAAAAAGAGTGAGAGAAGGTATGGACCGAATGCGTGAAATAAGATAGATTTGTACAGTTAGGTTAATGTAAACCAGGGATGGGCATTTTTGTCTCAATTGAGACAAACCGTCCCCACCATAGCGCCCACTGTCCCCCACCAGCATCCGCCGTTACCATGGAGAAAGAACACGCAACGGGCGATGCAATTCCTTCCTCTATGGTAGTGGTGGGCACGGTTGGGGCTCCTCAAACGCCTGCTTCTCCCACTAACCTCTCGTTCATGCGCGAGGCGTGCGCACTGTTTGCGACGAGCGAAGCACTTTCTTCTATACTCTATGGTACCGACGGATGCTGGTGGGGAACAGTGGGCGCTATGGTGGGGACGGTTTTGTCTCAATTGAGACAAAAATGCCCTTCCCTGATGTATTGTAAAGTGTTATAGCAATGTAAGCTATATAAACCATATATGGTTTGCGGCATTAATAAATAAATAAATAGAATTAAATTAATTGAGTCATTGCATTTTTAAAGTATCATTTTGAAGGTCCACTTAAGGTTTAATATTATTTGTGGTGTGCAAAGGAAGTGACTCACTCTGCATGTGTTACCCAATTCATATTGTATATAAATATGTTATATTAAGGATTTTAACCAATCGTATTGGTTAATCTTAGAATAATTTACACAGAGGAGGAGCCTGAAAACTACAGCTTCGTTTGTAGAAAGCAGCTCGATTATTAAGAAAATGTGAAGAAAACGAGATGCTTGTAAGTTTAAAGGCATGATTGCGAGATAACACGTTTATCTGCGTGAGGGATGGTAGTGCGGATAAAAAAGGAATGATCATGTTCCGTGGCATAACCGTGAGGCTGATCGTACACGGGTGTTTTCTACTTGCCGAGTAAATCCCATCCGGAACGAACGGGTGAGGAATCGTTTGAAAGGAAGAAGAAAAAGCGCGACGGCCGTTAACCCTATTCCTTCGGGGCGGTTCAGCTTCGAGTAACGAAGGGTCTCGTGTTCCTAGACCCCTCGAATGTGATTACACGGAAAGAGAAAAGGACGTGAGTCGGGGCGGGGTGAAAGAGGGCTGCTGGCGGTCTTGATTTAGTAATAACACGGGCTTAACCATTGCGTGGATGACAGAGAGGAGGGACGTCGAATTACTAGAAACCTGCGAGACATTCGGAAAATCAAGGGAAAATCAACGACCGACAACGTGAACAATCGATAGCGGTGACAATGCTAGGGCCGAGCATTTGATACAAACGTCCCTGAAATCCAACGTTTATCTGCCGTATCGTCTCGATCGCTGCTCCACTGTTTTTACACAATTGCAACAGACGCAACTGAATCAATCGTGGAAAGCAACAAAATGTATGGTTAACCTCTCACTAATATCTTACTTACTTAGACTCGTGATGAAGAGTAATTAATAATTATAAGTAGATTGCGGATCTTTATGAAAAATAAAACTCTTATACCTAAATTTCCACAAATTGGAGTAAAACAGCAAATTATATTCTTTTTTAATGTTTAATAGGCTGAATATAATACAACTGTTTCTTTTAAATTGTTCTAATGTCTTTGCTGGTTTAAATTACTCCTACTCATTTTTGTTATTTATGCATGAAATCTGCAGTCTAATAATAAGTTTACTTTCTCAGCCTCTCAGCCCGAAAAGAATCTCGATTTACAATAATTTTTATATACCGTTCCTTTAAGCCTAATTTCTGACGTCAAAATGTATCAATATTAATTAACGTTATTAATTTTCTTGAAGTCGAAATAAAACTCGATTCCATTTCTGTCGATATTTAGCTATTGCAGAATACAATAAAAGAATACAATTGAAAAAGAGAATACAATTGAAAAGCACACAAGAGAAAAAAGAGAAAATTGATGTTTATTGTACACCCACATTTAGTTCAATTGATTAAAATAAAATTCTTGAAAAATTTAATCAGAACCAGTCGTCATATCAGTGATGACTAGACTGTGGATTTTATGCATTTATGGCAAAACTAAATAGGTGCAATTTAAAATAGTTAAAAGATTCAAAGAATTCAAGAATGTCAATATATTATTGTTAACATATTACAATTATTAATGAAGGAAGAAATGTTTGCTTACTTGTTATACGTGAACTTGTTATAAAATTAATCGCTTTTCTAGTCTGCTTATAATAAATCATATGTAAATACGAACAAATAATTATTCTATCAAATTTCTTTACACTGCTCTGTCAAATTTGAAAGAAGAATTATTTCGATTTAAAAGAAATGAATACCATCTATGCTTAGCAGATTCTTTTCATTGTCTCAATATCATTACCTAAACAGTTAATTCTTGATTAACCCGAGATTAAATAAAATGTTGCTTTCCATAACAATAAATTCATTAAATTAGAAATAATGTAAAACTGGTTTTAATTTCTATGGACCGTTGTATTTTCCCATTAAATTATTATTTCCACGCATTGTACTCAGTTTTCCTTTTATTCTCCAAAGTGCAAGGCCCGTTAATGATTGAAAACATTAAAATTGATTAAAGCTTTACACTTGATCCTTTTATTTTCCTTTGAATTAGTTCGTATAAATGCACAGTTTTGTGCGAATATCGATTCAATTAGCGAAACGAAATGTAGCGAAATTTCTAGGCGTAGAACAAGTGGAGTGATGCTCGAAGCGGACGTCGTTGTACGGAGAAATTAATTGTGTTTTTAAATTATTCAAAATTATTCAGGCTCCTGAGACCGTTGACATAGTGATACCTTTTTCGTATGCAAGTGGAACGAATTAGCTTTTACTACTCGGCGGACGTTCATTCAGCGTGGTTTCGTTTGTGCGCACGAAAATTTGCATTTAACAATTCTAAAGAAGTTGCATCGAATGGAGGTCATCGTATACAGAGGTTTATGAATCTCCATTAAAAATTTAATTAATCTTGTCATTGTTTTTACCGGACTGCGGAAATTCCTGCAAATTCCGCTCCCGTATCTGAAATTACATGAAGTTTCCTTTCGTTTATGAACTACTTCGGTACATTACAAAAGAAATAGAAACTGCATTGAAAACTACAGAGAATACGGTTTCAATTTTCCGTTACATAATTTTATTAAAAATTCGTATGAACTATAAATACATAATGCTTCACAGTCTAATTGTAACTACTCCGTATTTAATGAGAATTAGAAAGCATAACAGTTGAAAGCACATTTCAATGATAATTAAAATTTCATCACTTTACACCCATTCTAAAATTGCTTATGCTCTGCATTTATAAAGAAACAAACATGAAATTAAATGACACAACACATAATTATCTAAAATACTATCTCTGAAATTTAAAATAATCTCTTCTATCTGTGCAAAGCATAGAATAAGATAAATGGTAATATTAATTTGGTTCTGTAGAGAAGTTGCAAAGTAGATTAATTTATTGTAAAAGCTGTAAGCAGCTTAGACTTGGAAAGACGGATTTACGGTGACCCGTCATGGCATGATTAACACTAGAAAGACTGAAACTTAGTATATACCTATATTGCCCAAAAGCAGTCAAAATGACTGCATTGTGAAAGAATAACTAATGTGTAAAGAAAGTTTAAAATTAATTTTTAATATTTTTTATATTATTTACAGTTATATAACAAGTTATTAGTAAATATTAACAAGAAAAAAAATTTACTTTTCCTGGGCATATTGATGACACTTTCATTTTCATCATTGGTGATCGACTCTTCTTCTAGTTGAAATTAAAAAGCAGTCAAAATGACTTCCTTCGGCAATCTAGTGTTAAACAGTGATCAATATCTCCAAATTGTTCAAAAGATTTGCAATAAAGCGCAAGCGAGAAACTAAACCAGTCATACGGAAAATTATTAGAGACGGAAGTAAAAGTTACTCTCATGCATTTGGCACTACCCTTGAATTATGACTGTGATCTCATCGCACCATAGAAACCAACTTATTTTCATGCTTTATCCAGAACTTTCTGGTCTTAAAATAATTTCAGCCAACATAGCATTCTCATCAATTATCACCTAATTATTTAGAATAGTCTGACAAACTATTATATAACATTTACGAATTTTAATAAACGACATTTCGTTCTATCGATTCACACATCTGCGTTCATTGCGCATGTTTGACGAATATTAAATCAAGAACGTTTCAGCTATGTATGGATAATGTTTAGAAGTAACTAAGAGCACTTAAAATAAGAAAAAAATCTGCAATAACAATGATGGAGAAATTGTTGCCGGGTTTCACATATTTTATTCTATAATTATTGAAATTACAAAGATGCTTTCATTATAAATTTTTAAATAAACTTCTTCATTCAAGTACATATTCTTATAAAAATTGCGAGATATGATTGCAGCAGAATCAACATTAATATTCAATTCTTCATTTTTGTGCACATGTACCATTTTAGAGATAAGTTCATAAGACAAAATTATCTAAACTAGTGTTACGACGATACGGAATCGCGAAGTTGTGAACGTCACATATAAGTGACAATGATAGCGAACATTTGAACTAAAGATTACAGCAGAATCAGCGTTAATATTCAATTTCTTCATTTTTGCGCACATTTACACGTTGAGAGATAAGTTCATAAGACAAAGTTATCTAAAATAGTGTTACGACGATATGGAATCGCGAAGTTGTGAACGTCACATAAAAATGACAATGATAGCGAACATTTGAACTAAAGATTGCAGCGGAATCAGCATTAATATTCAATTTCTTCATTTTTGTGCACATTTACAAGTTTAGGGATAAGTTCCTAAGACAAAGATATCTAAAATTGTGTTACGACTACATGGAATTGCGATGTTCGAAAAGTTGCCTTCCCCGTGAATATATCGCAGAGAAGCCGTTCGATCGATGGAATTGGAAAGACGGCTGCTGATAAGAAGAAGATCGATCCTAGAAGTCAGAGAGAGAGGATGCGCACGGATATTTAACAAGAGATATTCTCTGCTGTAAATGAACTATTGTGTTGGAGTTCTACGTTAATTTATTAAATATGTGTTCACCGTCGTGGCGGACGCGGGGTTTCCGCAACAATAGTATATCTGCAGTAAATTTTCTCGGCTTTGTTAATTAAAATTAATTTGATTATGTAGAAAGATCTACAATTTAACGATGACTGTATTGTGGTTGTTCTAACTGCTCGAAAAGAATAACGAAAACAAGCATCCACAGTACATTCCCCGAACGTCGAACAATCCCGAATCCTCGTCGCATTTTGAAACAAATGAAAAATAATTACGGCCCGGGGACATCATTTCACTCTACAATCGCAGCCAATCGAATCAAGTGATTACATAATTTCCACTCAGCCACGAGAGAATCCCTTTGTTCCATGGGGCTATTTATCACCGCCCCTCGATCACGGCCGATCGTCCCCGAAGATACGATCTTAAAGTCCCATTATGTGACGGTTCCGTTTACCAAAGAAACGGCGGTTTCATTCGAGAAATTGGGGAACGAGGGAGGAAGACGGTGTAAAAGAGCGAGAGAGGGAGATTTCAGACAGCCGATTCGTCTCCGGCTTCGAGATCCGTCATTGATACCATAATGAGGAAAATTTCTCTTTCACCGACGCACGGGTAGAAAAAGCACTCCAGCCGGGGCCCAGGGATGGTTATTATGCACACAGGGGCGTACGAATAAATTCAAGGAGAGCCCTCTCATGCGAAACACGAGTGGCGAGACGTTGGTGGGTTTCCGCAGCCAGATTCGACGGGATTTGTAGCCGGCCTTTAAACGCGTAATGGCTACCACTTACACGACGGTATGGAGTCGTGTAGCTACCAGAAACATGGATCGAGGAAACGTGAGTACTTCCAGAAATATGGGCTGCGTTTCCGTGAGCTCTTGCATTGGACACCGACACCGAGACCGGAAACACAAAATAAACTGCTTCTGGGTCAATGAAATGCCGGAACGTTCACTCGCATCTGCCAGGTCGACGTCGCAAGAAACCAAGCGATAACAGTACACTGCAGTTGAATCCTACAGGATGCTGCTCGATAACGACTTCTTTCGACTTCATTTACTAAACAACAGGAAGAAATAATTAACCCACTGCGGACGCCGATTCTTGGGTTCTTCCTGTAGATCGTAGCGCTGTTGTGAAATGTCACAGATGTAATCATGATATGTTGATTAACCGTGTATCTAATTTTGTAGCTATTAAGCAACGTCAACCTCAAAACCCATTTTTATATATTTCTGTCCAAACTAGCGGATCAATTATGGGAGGTTATAATCAAATGTATATGTTACGGTAAATGTGATTAATCTGGTGATCATGTATAATTACCGGTTATTATATATGTATAATCGCCACTAAGTTTGGTCTGGGTTAGGTCTGGGTTAGGTCCTAACCCAGATAGCACACGACATCTTAAAGACGTCCATTTTAGGTCTGAACGTCTTTAACACGTCTGAAATTTACATCTTTTAGACGTCTTTAAGACGTTCGAGGTGGGCGTCGTTATACATATACGTTTGATGTATGAGCCGTTCACAGACCAAATCGATTAACTGCCATTCAAGTTTCCTTAGACTTTTTTACTGAAGCACTTGATTGACATTTAAACTGTTGCGCTTAAAATAAATTTTCTAACTAACTATATGCGTTAACATTATTATTTTATGACAAACTCCGAAAACATTTTAAAAAATGCATACATATATACTATATTTCATCGATTTTCTTTAGTGTTTAAATCATGAAGTTAATCGATTTGGCAAATGTGCGGCTCATATACAGGGTGTTCCGAATTTAAATGGCAAAACTTCAGGAGCGTGTAGGGGGCCAAAAAACTAAGACAAACAGTTTTTTCGAGATTTGCTCGTTTTTGCTTCGTTTTGGAGAAAATTCGCTAAAATTCAATATATCGTTGTCAGTTGCTCTCTTGAGTTGTTGTATATTAATCACATTTACGCATTTTTTGGAAGACAACTTTTCTAATTATTTAGAGGGTATTCCCTCGCAGCAGCGGATTGAAATGTGGTTCCAACTCGACGGATGTCCAGCTCATTATAGCAGAGCTGCTCGATCTTGGCTGAATATAAATTATCCACAACGATTGGACGTGGAATAGTACCTTGGCCACCCCGATCACCTGATATGACACCCATGGATTTCTTCGTATGGGGAACCTTGAATCAGGAAGTTTATTCGGTGCCAATCACTTCAAGAGAGCAATTAAGAGACCGAATCATAGATGCAGTGCACCAAATATCACCAGAACAATGTTTAGCTGCAATTTATCAAGTCAGTGCTAGATATAATTGCTTGCATTGCTGCAAGAGGGCAACATTTTGAATAATATCTACATTAAATAGATGATAACGTAAATAAAATGTAAATAAATAAGTGCAAAAATGAAAGCTTGTTTTGTTTCTTTCTTTGCGATTTTCTCCAAAACGAAGCAAAAACGAGCAAATCTCTAAAAGGCTTTTTGTCCTAGTTTTTCGGTCCCCTACACGCTCCTGAAGTTTTGCCATTTAAATTCGAGACACCCGAATCAGACAATCTGTATATGTATATCTTAATGGCGTGTATGTTATTAACCCCTTCGCTTACAATATCGTGTGAGAGACGTGATGAAGATTCTGAACAGAGTCTAATAAAGATGTATGTTATTAATTTCCTTTAAACTGAAATATAATTCTATTTTGCTGTTGTTAATGTACAGACATTGGAGAACATATAGACATGCAATAGATATACATTTTCTCCTTTTTCTAAGAAATTATAAATATATATTATAAATTATAATAAATCGTAAGGCAAGGGGTTAAGGATATGAAACTGAACGTAGAATTAATAAACGATTCGGTTGAAATATGTAATGTAGAGAAATTCCTTATATATAGGTTTTTACTATTTGGTTGTTTTTTCAAGAAATTAAATAAAAATGTGTAATACATGCGAAACTGATGAGCACGATTCGAGAAGTCGAGGCACCGTCGAGTTCTTTATTTTCGTATGCTTTGTTCGAGTCAAGGCGCTTTGCTGGTTTATTGCCTGCTATCGGTTCTTAATTACTAGGACACGGGTATTCACCGCGTGTGCCTCTCGATGGTACAATTAATGTAGGGTATGTACCTGTGCCCTGCAAGAATAAAAGTGACTGCGCCAGTTTCGAACGGTCATTTTCCTACTTCCATTCCTATGTTTTTAACGAATTATCCGAGGCGACCGTGATAAATATATCTTCAATATAGTGTGGCGGGCACCTTCTCCGCTCGTCACCAGATGGACAGACAGACAAGATAACGCCTTTCCCGCTAGTGCCTGATCCATCGGCGATTCGTATACAGGGTGTCCCGTAACTGGTGGTACAACCGAGCAGGGGGTGATTCTACATGAAAAATTGAGTCGAAAATATAGAATAAAATTTTTTGATACAAGGCTTTGTTTTCGAGAAAAATGAGTGAAAATTTGTCTAGTGCGCGTGCACTCGGCTTACTTGCGGCTCAACGGACTTTATTCTGAGTTACCTCAACCTTTTCTCGCAAAGGTTTTCGAGGTTTGTATACATCGAATAAATCGAAGGTCGAGGTTACAATGTTAGAATTACCTTTGAGGAATTCGTATAATTCATAAATTGCTGGAAGTGCTGTCCACGTTGTTGTAGACATAATTGTGCTCTTCGTATTGAATTCCTTCGAACCTCTTGTAATGTGCAATTATTATGTTGCTTTAAGTGTTCAAACGCTATCACAATTTTTTGTTGTAATTGTTCGATGCTCGTTATGTCATCACGATACACAATCGATTTCACCTGACCCCACAAATAAAAATCAAAGGCAGTGGAATCCGTTGAGCCGCAAGTAAGCCGAGTGCACGCGCACTAGACAAATTTTCAAACTCATTTTCCTCGAAAACAAAGCCTTGTATCAATAAATTTTATTCTATATTTTCGACTCAGTTTTTCATGTAGAATCACCGCCTGCTTGGTTGTACCACCAGTTACGGGACACCCTGTATATATCGTCCTAAGTCGTCCTTACGATATCTCTATTTCTAAGGCAGGGCCCGCTAGATAGCCTTACTGATGACGAGTCCTTTAACGGGCCCAGGTCGAAACACGCTTTATTTCCTTTTCCTCCTTACTCACACATTTCAGCCGCCGCCAAATTGGAGACCCCGACGACGAGAGCACAACGCAACAACCGTAGCAGACGACAAAACGATAACCAGGCAGGCCATCCAAGACGTCATTAAGACGTCTTGAAAGTCCAATGCCAGGCGTCTTTAAGATGTCTTTCAGACGTCTTTGTGCTATCTGTGAAATATTCAAGAATTCATCACATTTACCAATTTCTTACCTAACCCAGACCAAACTTAAGACCAAAAATTGTGCATAATCTTCGATTCATTACATTACCCGTAACAATTATATATAAAAACCGGTAATTATACAATATACATAATCACCGGATTAATCACATTTACCGTAACATATACACCGTTCACAGACCCTGTAGGTGTCTTTGAGACTTGGAATCGTTTTGATCTATCTAGCAATTTTAGGAATTATTAGTAAATATAACAAGTTATGTTAGTTCCACATATTTTATCCGACGGCTGTATAAAAAGATACCAACTTGTTAGAAAGAAACTATACGGTGCTAAACCGCAGTGTCAATTACTCAGTGAAGTAAGTAATCTCTATCGATCCCCAAGTTTTTTATATCACTGTATCGTTGTCATAGAATATACAACTAGCAACTTTACCAAACTATAGCTCTTCACTTTCACTGCGAAGTTGAACAAAATCATTAACACTAAACTTACCAAGCATTAAAAGTGAATGGTGCACATTGCTTTCTAAAAATGCCAAGATTGAATTTATAAAATACAAAATATAAAAGTCCAAATCAATTCCGTGATCAAACCTACATATAATAGACTCGTCTTCCTTATTGAATCATAAGTTTAACTTGTTAATTACAATCAATTAAAATACCTTTGAATCTAAGGGGGATTAATCCCTTTCGCACAGACCAATAGCTTCTTTTATTTTTCAAAATGAAATTAGTATTTCCACAAAGAGGAATAGAATAACTGCCGCTAATTATCCATAGAATCGTCCCACGTTTCTAAAGGAAAATCAATGCTACAGACGTTCGCGAATGCAAATTAAAAAACTCGACCGCCGAATCCCTTTCATCGTGAGATCGGTAAATGAAGCAAAGATGGTGTACAGTAACCCTTTCACCTGAGGATAATTACATACACGAAAAGCCTTAAAATTAGCCAATCTCGGACGGGGATTTGCCTCGAAGCAATGTAATAAGTAGAATTCTGAGCGTCGATGCATTCGCGGGACTGAGGAAAAAGAAGTCCAAGTCGAGGGACAACGACGCCGGGTATACTTAGGGGATCTTACGAACGACCAAAATGGATCCGGAACAAGAAATCTTCGCCATCCTCGAGCTTTCTACGTTCGTTCGTTTCACGGGCAACTATGCACGACCCAAGAGGGCCATGGTTTCGCGGGTAAAGTAGCAAGGCAAATGGAAGCCGGCGAATTAAACGTGTCAACGAACGGGTATTCCGTAAGACTCGAGGAATATCAATGCCAAGTAAAAGTCTTTTAAACTCCCATATTACGTTTCAGGGATTACAGAATTTTTGCATTAACGGAAGGCTATAAATTGCGCGAATTAAGCGTTCCCAATTCGACCAGACTCGTATTACAACTTTCAAACTAAGAACCTCCTTGCAAATTCATAAGTTTTGTTTACGAGGTGGTTTAATTCATGTATATGTCTTGGAGGAATAGTTCTTCTGCAGCTAAATTAATGAATTAACCCTTTACACTCAAATGGTGACTCTATGGCACCCGTAAAAATTGCCGTACCATTATTCAAACCAATCTTTATATTATTACATTCGTCTGTATTCTATAAATTCTTGAAAATTTAATGTGCAATTGTTCAATTTCATGTGCATAATGTAAAAAAAGATTGCATAGAATGAAAATGTTGTAGGTTGAAAGATATGTATTGATTTTGGAATTAAAATTACTTCGAGTGCAAAGGGTTAACAAATGCATGGGAATCTGAAATTTAATTGAAATGTATCAAATGTACCAATAAATAATTCACTCTCTCGCGTTATTCATAAAATCGATGGTCATTGCTACACTGCGGATATTATGCGCTTATGACAAAAATGGGTAAGTGAGATACAGAACAGTGAGGACAACAAAGGTATTTAAAAATATTGTTACATTATTTTCAAACAATTAGAATTATTTAAAAAACAAGTACATTTTTATTTAACTCCTGTTTATTACAATTAATACAGAAAATCTTTCTGCAAAATGAAAACTGTCGAAGTTGATTAAAAGACACACGAACTATATGAAAATGTATCTTTTCTTTTAATAATCTTCTTTTTTAGTAGAAAATAATGGAATGTTACTCTTAGTTTACAGTTTATATCTATTCGTTTTTCTCAGACATGCATAAATATTCCCAGTTTAATTATTAGTAAGGGAACGAATTCTTAATAATTGCGAAACTACATATAGTGAGCTATACATATAGATATAGTGAGATATACATATTGTAGTATTCATATAAGTATGATAAAATGCAAATGTCTGTGTACAATTTTTATAAGTTTTATTAGATAGTACTTTCTGTCTACTTAAAAACTCGCAAAGAACAAAATGGAAAACATATTTTAGCATCTTCCTAGCACAATAACGCAAATAATAAAGAAACGTAGCATGAGTTAAATAGTATAATACATTTTTAGGAAAATATAGCAATAAATTCCTAGTTGTATATTTAAATGCACTTTTATGAGGATGTTCCCATCGCGCAACATTAAAAAAGCTGTTTACCCAACACGGAAATGGAATGAAAATCGAATCAGTAATTATGCTTTTTCAATTCGAGCTTCAACTTCAATGCTTTCCATATTGATGGAAGGCGCCAAGCATAAAAATCGTTAGAATTTTCCCAAAACGACAAAATAAAACGAATACTTTCCCTCTGTGCGAGTATAAAATTCTGAAACATGGTGCTACAAAAAAACATTCGAGCCGACAATAACTCCGTAGATCGAGCACCATAGCTTCCAGCTACGTGAACGTTTCATGCATATTTGAACGAGTGTTTCAGAATTGAAAAAAATTGCCTTTCGCCGCTGGGTTGACTATGCAAGAACTTTATCCGTTGTCCTCATGGGTAATATCGACCATAAGATATACCCATGGACATTTCTTACCTAACCGCCTCGTAGTTCATGAACTGCCGGCAAGTATACAGTGAAAGATACAGGAGAAACGAGGTTGGAAAGAAACGGCGTAGGATGGAAGTCACCGGTAACTTTAACGGAAAGTTATTAGTTAAGTAAGCTTTTCCAAGGGAAGTCCCAGAGACTGCGTTCGCGATAGGGGGCACACCTTCCGGCAAAAGTTCACGGTGAAACTTCGATTGAATTTCTTTCGTTCCGATCCGCTGCGAACCGTGCTACATTCCGCAGAGTGCAATGGTTCGCGGTCTGTACCCGGCGCTATAAGGTAAACGTTCAATGTCACGCAGTTCTCTCGAGCGCGTGAACACAAGTAGAAAATCGATGCACGGTTCATTGGAATCTTCGGCATTCTTTCTTGCGGTATCGAGACCCGGGAATAGCTAGAATTCGATTAAACCCTTCGCACTTTTCCACGGGACGTCTCGTAAGCCGATATTTGCAGAATTGATTCTACGGGCGGCGCCACAGTGCATAGTGTATCCAAACGGCTAAATCGTGACCAAAACCTCGAAAATGAACTTTTCGGTGGGGATACGGTAAGTACATTTCATCGATAATTGTCGCCACCACGGGTCCGGCCGGCGACAATTAACGTTCATATAATACTATTCTTTGACTTGTGCCGAACGTAGAAAAGGACAGCGAAGCTCGAGAGGCCTCGGTCGCCGAAAAGTGTAACATAATATGAGTCGAGTATGTTGGTATGAAAACAAACACCTAACCCAGTGACAATACTTCTTTATTTTTTATTATTTTTTTATAGAACTTTCACCAACATATTCGTAGCATTTTTCTAATGAAAATGATACCAAGTAAGATATAGTTCCGATGGTGTTTACTTGAGTTATAGACGGTGAAAATTTCAGAAAATTATTGTAAATATGATCCGAATTATATCTTGTTTGGTATTATTTTAATCAGAAAAATGGCACAAATATATTGAAGAAAGTCTCATAAAAAAATAAGTAATTATAAAAAAAATTTTTTTATTGGCATTACACTGGGAGGACACGTGGACCTTTGAACTGTGCCGCCGACTGCAACTCTCCGCGTCTCTTTCTTTCCCATCCTTCCTTGCGGCCGAAACTTTCATCGTCCATTACTCAAGTAAATACCATCGGAATTATATCTTATTTGATGTCATTTTCATTAGAAAAATGCCATGAATATGTTCGTGAAAGTTTCATAAAAAAATAATAAAAAATAAAGAAGTTTCGTCATTGGATTAGTAGTGGTCTCACCGATATACTCGACCCGTATTGTGTTACACTTCTCGGCGATCGAGGCCTCTCGAGCTTCACGGCCCCTCACGGGGTACACCCCGTGGAAGAAGGGATTGTTTTGCGACGGTTATTGTTTAGAATTTCACGACAATTAACGATGAAATACTATACTAGTTTACATTCCTTAGTAATGTGCCTATGGAAATACCGAGGTGCGAAGCTTTTACTACTTATACCTGGAAAATGGTGAGAGCTCGAAATTTTCGTTCATTAGTCGTGCAGTAATCGTGTTGCGAGGAACTGTGTAAAAGCGAAAAGTGAAAACTGCATAATTCGAAAACGGTTTATTTAATTTCAATTCAAGTATTTATGTTGACGCGATAATGTTATAGGTAAGTGCAACATTTTGTCCTCGTAGTGTAATTTCTTTGTGTTCCTCCAACGCTGTGATGTTTGTTTACATTGCTCGTGAGTAGTGGCGTTCAGTTTACCCCCAAGTGGTGAAGTGTAAACACGGTGTCAATTTGTTAGAGCAATAAGTTTGTGATAGTTGTCAGTTCAACCGGCCGGGAAGTAAGTTGACATATAGAAATTTTTCTTTTAAGAATTGAATTTTGTAATTAAACTAGTATTTACATAACTGTATATTTAACAGTTTGTGAAACAATTTCCTGAAAAAATGAATTGAAATAAAACAAGGGAAAATCAATAATGCCAAAACAAGGGAAAATCAATAATGCTAAAAACAAGAGAATTGGAGGCTTCAGAGTGAATACAAATTTATAAACGAAGAATGGATGGAAAATCTTTACAAACGATTGCTATTGAGTTTGGAATTTCGAAAGAAGGCGTTCGAAAAATTTGTGAAAAAAATACAAATGACAGGGAAACCCGAAAATTGTATTAGATCAGGAAGGAAAAGAAAAACATCAATTCTTCAAGATCGAGAGATTGTGAAGCAAACCAAAAAAATCCATCCATCACAGCTAAAGAAATAAAAGAAAATTTGTCATTAGCAATCGGGGCCACACAAATTAAATGTCGTTTGTCTGAGGCTGATTTAAACGGCAGAATATCTAGGAAAAGACCACACATTTCTCAAGTAAATGCTGGCAAACGTTTACTGTTCGCCAAAGAACATTATAAGAAACCGATAGCTTTTCCAAAACGATAGCGGTTTCTTATAACGTTACGCTTATAATTGTATGCTTTAATGGTTACGTTATAATGGTACGCTTTGGAAATGCGTACATATTTTCTTCTTTTGTTTGACTTTAACTCGAATTTCGATTCATCGCTCCAGATGATGCTTTTCCAAAACGATAGCGGTTTCCGAAGATGCTTTTCCAAAACGTTAGTTTCTGGCAGGTTCAGCTGACAACTATCACAAACTTATTGCTCTAACAAATTGACACCGTGTTTACATTTCACCACTTGGGGGTAAACTGAACGCTATTACTCACGAGCAATGTAAACAAACATCACAACGTCGGAGGAACACAAAGAAATTACACTACAAGGGCAAAATGTTGTACTTACCTATAATATTATCGCGTCAACATAAATACCGACGCGAGTGTATATCTGAAATAGTTAATGGTTACGTTATATAATTATAAACCTTATTGGAAGACAGGCACAGAAAAGTTTTAGGGACACATGTTGAATATGTAGAGTAAAAGTTGTGCATACCACAATATCCCGCTAAAATTTACGTTGGAACTTGTAGTTGATACTGTCATCTCTCAGTATTTGCAAAAATTGGCTGCCTAAAAGTACCTTTTTTTTTGTAAAACTGTTTTGTAAATGCAGAATGGAGCAACGTCGTGCGTGTTTTCTCGGGAAGTGTAGAGACGACATTTAAAAATTCTTCAAACAAATATTGTATGGTTTTGCATCAGTTTATTATTAATTTCAATTAATTATTAAGGCAAATAAATAATATTTAATCTAACTATTATTATTTTGTTCTAAGAAGGTGAACTTTCTATGTTTTTTTGTAGTGTAATGTTCTATCTAATTATGTATTATGGGCTTTCACCCATAAATAAATAAATTCAAGATTTGTAAGTTGTACATTGAAATAAATTCCAATTTGTAAATGTTACAATTTTTTTAATTCAATATTAAAAAATAGATTTTAACTCATAATTAGTGACCTAAGGGCATTACTGTACAAATTTTTTAGAGAAAAAGACAATTTTTTGCTATACATGTCCGCATATACATTTACCACAATATCCATTGTTTTTTAAACTATTAAAAATATAATTCGCATAATGCAATGATGTCTTAGAATTGTTCAGAAAACACTCATTTCTCGAAGAAGTTCTAACAAAAATTATTGCATAAAATTCAACATTTTCAGCATAGTTGCAACAGAAGCGTGCATGGTAGCTTACAGAGACAAACGTGTTAAAAAAAATGATAAATTACCCCAGAAGAAAACGCATCTCCACCGGACACCATGCTCATTTTCAACCCTCATGTCTCAAGTTCAGAGTCGCGGTTCTACCCCCCCTCCCCCAGTGTTTTTCACGTTTCCCATTCCAGTCGAAACATCAATCGTCAGAGAACGGCACCCGCAGAGACGCTTTAACCATAATCTCGACAGATATTTACAGCAGCCGCAGTTTCGGTCAGAAGTCCAAAGTCTTGAAAGCGTTTGGTTATACAAACGGCAGCCGAAGGGCTATAAACTTCCTAATCGAATTAGAGGCTAGGCGCCCCTTTGCCATTCCAACCGTACGATCAAACAACTCCGGAGTCCGGACCCCGGGTTCGCCTATGCGCGAGAGCATTGTGCGCGTGTAAACGCGATAAAACGTAGGATTTCTCTGAACGCGTAGAAACGTCGATACCTAACAAGTGCAAACGCTTCGGAGAGTCCACCGGCATTTGCATTGAAATTCGTATAACCGGCCTTGTGTTACAACGTTATCTGGCATTATTGCGCTGCATGGAAACATGAACTGAATTTCACTACAGCGGAATTAAATAAATTTTCGACGATGGATTGTCAATTTGCTTCCGTATGATCGACGTTATATGATGTTACAGATGTTCCAATAATTTCTTGATGATTTAGACTCTTTAATATTTTTCTTAGTTATCTTCAAATTCCAGAAAGCGAACAATAATGCATGAAAACACATCGCATCTAATAATCTGACCCCCTGCAGACAATTTTGAA
This sequence comes from Sphecodes monilicornis, assembly GCA_913789915.3. NCBI lineage: Eukaryota > Metazoa > Arthropoda > Insecta > Hymenoptera > Halictidae > Sphecodes > Sphecodes monilicornis. The sequence continues at coordinate 8,958,655 of OU565291.1, read as the reverse complement.
ATATTCCTCAGTGCCAGTACGGCGCACAGTGGGACAAATCGATGAATTCTGTGTCAAAATCAAAGAACATTCGATAGAAATGAGACAGAGCTATATAATTTTTTTTAAATGAAAGCTGAAACTTTGTAGAATATGAGATGATTATGGAGATTGTGAAACGAACGTTTTTTAACTTTGAAAAAATTCGTTAAACTTACACAATTTCAAGAAAATTGCGGTTTTTCCAATACGAAAATTTTTTTAACAAGCTATACATCATTTTCTGTACCATTTTTCACGCTGATTTCAAATCTGATTTCAAAATTTGTCCCCGACCTCAGGATTTTTCAAAAAATTTATTTTTGTGAACAAAACCAATGAAATTATCATTTTTTCGTTGAAATGATTTGATAAAAACACATTAAAAATAAACATAATGAGGTATTTCAACTTTGCAGTTCCTTACGAAGCAAGAAGCACTTCAAATCTCATGAGCGCTTAACGAATTATTTAATTTTTTTTCGAATTTTTATTAACACTTTATGACATTTTATTTTCTATGGTTCTATTATTGAAACAATTGGCTTGTGATATATAAAACATGATATAAATATTCTTGATTCAATTTCACGTTGAAATCTCCACTTAGTATCATCGGAATTTTATCATAATCTTTATTAAGGAATGCAGAATCCTCAATCGTATATGCTAATGGAATAGAATTTCGTTTCATCGTTTCATCGTTTTATCGCCAGATCGGTTTTACTCCTATCGCGTCGAGCTTTTACGCCTAACGCGCCTAAAGAAGTTTCACTTTAAAAATTGGGCACATAATATTCAGTAGGTTTTCCGGGACATCATTATGAAGAAAAGGAATTTTTTCGATGAAAAATGGTATCTGAAAAAATTTAATCTTTGAACGCTTATTGTAACGAGAGTTTTTAATAACGTTAAGTATTATTACCGTTTTCGAATGTAATGGACATTTAGGGAACATTATACATTCGTTAAAAATCGATATGAGGACTTTGATTTTTTAGCCCATGAACAGTTAGCGCGTCGATCTGGCCCACTGTGCGCCGCGCCGGCGCGAACATGTTCAGTCGTAAAAAAACTATCGTCCCTTTAACACTAAACCTACCACAGTCAAAATGACCGGTTTTCTATTTTACAATTATTGAAATTAGAAAAACGATTTCATAGGAAATTATTCAATTGACTTCTTTATTTAAGCACATATTCTTATGGAAACGGTAGAAAGTTTAAAGAAATTCAATCTTCTCAATTCTGTAAGGCGTTTTATCTTTATATGTTTTGTGGTTGGTAGGTTTAGTGTTAATAGTATCGGAATATTACTGTGACCGATTGCATCGTTAACAAGGAAAATACTTACAATATTAATATGTAGTGGTGCTAATTACCTATGGTTTATAAATTAGGTCCAACCTAGACGCTGGTCCAAATTCGGTTACTCTCCCATATACAAAGTTTGTTAACAAAGCTGCGTCTACGTTTTGTTAAATAAGTATTCCAATACTTTTCAAGGCGTTCGTAGCTAACCACGCGTAACTGTGTCGCTGGACGAAGATAGGAAGCGGTGGGTTTATTCAAATTGGGGAAGAGTGACATTTTTCGCGTTCGACAAGAAGGTAGGAATAAAAATCGTCAGAAAAGGTACTCACAGCCATGTCCTCGCTCCTGTAAGCCGTGAGGGTCTGCTCGTCTTGCAGGAGAACGCAGTAACAAGGTTCCCAGCACGCCTCTCCGGCAGCTTCGCCAACGCAGCATTCGGCTTCTGCAAAAAGAGGAAGATTGTCCCGGGTGAGTAAGCTCGGCCGATCAGGCTTGGCGGCCATTGTGCCGGCGCTGTCCTAGGAGAGAATAAAGTCCGCGGGGAGCTGCGACAATAAGAATAACAGGAGTCGCGTCAATTATCCCCGTGAAAGAGTGCAACAGGAAGCACTACGCGATCTTTGCTGCTGCCTCGGGTGGCGCTCGATAACGATCGATAATTCTCACGCGCGTTTCTGATGCTGGGCCCTGCAACAAGGAGGGTTATCCCAGTTTCGCGAGTCATCCTCCCAACGCGGGGGATTATTGTCGACATATCGCGAGCCGTGCTACTTTGCTAACGCGCATCTTGCACCGAGAGATTTCACCGTCTTTTCCTAACTTGGCATGTTGACTGAGCGAGTCATCCACAATTCAGAATCGAAGTGATTTATTTCATGAAATGAACATTAGAGGATTCACGGTTTTTATAGTGAGTCGTTCCACGCGAAATCGGACACTTATCGTGTAGTAGTGTTTTGAATTTTGTTCACATATGGATACATTGTAGTGTTTAGTGACCTATTATGAATTTTTTACACACTTTTTTTTTAAACGTCTGTAAAATCAACAATTTTTAAGATATCGAAAAATCCTTGAAATTCGTTCATGAGTCACTAAAAACAACAACACATTCAAATTTATCCCTTTGCATTCGAATGGTGACTCTGAATCACCAGAAAGAATTGCAATACTATTATTCAAAACAGTTTTCGTATCTTTAAATTTGTCTCTATTCTATAAATTACAGAAAAATAAAACTGTTGTATGAGGAAGCAGGTTTAATTTCAGATGCACTATGTCAAAAAAGATACATCGAATAAAAATGTTCCAGATTTGAAAGAAATATTTTGATTTCGGAATTAAAATTGCTTCGAGTGCAAAGGGTTCAACAAAATCCAAAACACTACTCCGAAAAGTGTTCGATTTCTCGTAGAATGACCCTATAGTGATTAGCAGATTGTGTATCTTCATGTGTTCATGAGAAAATACGAATGGAAAAATATTGTAAAAGAAAGTTTTGCATAGATTAATGAGTTATAGTTTGTATCAATGTAAATACATTGAAATCTTTACAATATTCTTACCCGTGTTGTGTGTGTATGCAACATGGACCCTGATTTCAGGTTTCCACTAAATCATTTATTAAATATTACAGAAGAATGCCGTTAAGATTTCAATATATTTAAATGTACGGTCGAACAAACAGCCATAACCAATAAATAATAAAAGCAGAACGAAGAGACAACAAAATGCTGCACAACGTAATTACTAGACTGCGGATTTTTTGCTAAAATTGTCCGCATCATTTCCAAGAAGCTGGGCTGAAATTGAAAATTATTTTCTTCTATAATATGTTTAATAGGTTACAAATTATACATATAACAGTATTTGGTAATTGTGCATAAAAGGTCCCACCTCACCGATTTTGATAAAATTTAAATATTTTGTAAAACTCAACATTCTGAACAATTTTTTCCTATACATGTAACCGTCGCTGAGCCTTAGTTTTTGAGATATTTGCGAAAAACTGCAGCTACTACTACATTGAATTTTGCCTATACGTGCACGTCCGTGCTGTGCGTATGCGTCAGCATGATGCGACCGCTCTTCAACTTTTTCTACAAATATATGACGTGATCGTCGAACATTCTATGTATATACCGCGTGAACTTTTTAAAACATATGATGATGAAGCAACAATACAACAATAAATAATTAAGTTTAATAATTATTCTGTTTTTTCTTCACTAACTCCAACCCACTCTCGTCTTCGGATTCGCGTAATGCAAAAATAAAATAAAAAACATTGTGGCTTGAATTTTACAAAACTAACACACACCCACACAGTATTTTTGAGAAGAAACGGCTAACAACTGTGGATAACTCGAAAAGTTTATTTTAAGAGGGAGCGGAAATGACATTAGTCTGAGTTAGGTTTGGATAGATAATTGAAGTTGTTGTTAATCTGGAAGTGGAGTTAGTTTAATAATAAACCGTGGGAAATTTTGAATGACTACATATTACAACGACACATATACCTGAAATCTTATGCTTTTTCCGAATAAATGTCATGGGCTGATTGCACTCAGTATTATTGGATTTTTTTAATTGCAAAAAATGTAATTCATGGAACATTCAATTGTACTAAGTGCAATTAGCCCATGACATCTATTCGGGAAAGCTTAAGATTTCAGGTATGAATGAAACACTGTGTGGGTGTGTGTGGTGTCATTGTAATATGTACTCATTCTTCATCGTCATATGTTTTAAAAAGTTCACGCCGTATACATCGTTCTGTATGATCACTGTATAGATCGTTCGACGATCGCGTGATATATCTGTAGAAACATTTGATGAGCGGTCGCATCATGCTGACGCACACGCACAGCACGGACGTGCACGTATAGGCAAAATTCAATGTAGTAGTAGCTGCAGTTTCGCAAATATCTCAAAAACTAAAGCTGAGCGACGGTTTCATGTATACAAAAAAATGGTTCAGAATCTTCACCCTGAAAACATATTAAAAAATCATCGAAATCGGTGAGGTGGGGCCTTTTATGCACAATTACCCAGTATTTTTAAATTCTTCTAATGCTTATACTATATTAAGTTACATGTTTCCATTTTTGTCATAAACACATAGAATCCGCAGTCTGGTAATTATAAATTATATGAGAAAAGTTTGCAATTATGTCTCAAATAATAAAGACACGAGCAATAAATTGTCGTCGCTCTGTAATTTTGCTACATAAGGCAAGTAAACGTTCTCGAAAATCTCTGAAAACAAGCCAGAGGTTGCGTGTTTACTATAAAATTGCAGGTTAGTCGAGCAAAGGGAATCGGGCACACAGAGGGGCAGAATTTAATCGCTCGAAATATCTTCCGGAGCGTAAAAAGGGGGACCCAATCGATAAACTGTTGCGTTGCGTCGTCGTAACTCGTGTCCACGTGTCGACGATTAATGTCCCCGGTGCTTAACGACATTACTCAAAATGTATCTCTATATTGCGCAACTAGACGGCTGCCACTTGAAGCGATCGAGGGCTCGAGGTATATTGGTACGTGGAGGGACCGAGAACGGCGACCGTCGTCATCTGGAAAGCGTGCCCTCAACGGGCCACTAAATTAATTACCTAATTTCGAAATCACCGTGGCTCGAGTCGGCCGTCACTGCTCGTACGCAACTGGTAGCCAATGTAGCCATACTTGCGAGAGATGGTACTCCGCGTATTTTAAACTTGAAATCAGTGCTCGAGTGAAACCATTAACACATTATCTACCGGAGATTATTCCACAATTTTTGGAATTCTATTGCCCATGGTTGAGGACTTTTTAATAGACACTTCAATAGCTACAGAAACTGCAATCATGAACCAACAACTCACCCTCCATAACACAATCTAATACAGTGACTCACAGTAATATTCGGCCACATTTGAAAGAACTAATTTTTTTAATATTGCACCATGGTGCCCTCACTTAAGGGCCCATTACAATTGTTGCGAGTCCAGAAAACACTATTTATGTGACTATTGCAAAATAAAATTAATTTTCCTTCTAATTGTAATTGTCTTATTATTTCTGACGTTTCCTTATCCATATACATCATTGTTAACGCTTTAGGACTAAATCTACCGACCATTGAAGCTGACTAGTATTTATGTGTTGCTTCAGAAAAATGGTACGATTGAATTTATTTAGATTTTGTGCGACTTTTATTACAATGTATAATTTCATGAAACAGCTTGTATAATTATTTCCAGTGGAAACATTTTGACAACTTCAATAATTGTGAAATAAAAGATCTGAAACGGGCCATTTGTCCCGCAGTGGTATGTTTAGTGTCAACGCTAGGTTTACGAGACCCGTCAAAATGACGAGTTCTAATGTTTTTAATTTACGATTATTGATATTTCAAAGATGCATCCATGAGGAATTATTCAACTTTGTTTCTTTGGGTATACATTAAATGTATATTATTGAAAAATGGCTAAAACTATGGTTAAACACATTCTTGTTACTTTTATAAAGTAATGTAAAATAGTCACTTTTAGTGCTCCGTAAACATAGTGTTGACTCTATTTTATAACTCTATTTCCCTGAAAAGCAACACCGTTTCATATGATTACTCGATTTTCTATTAGACCCGATTTTCCTTCATTTTAAAAAAGTAAGAAAATCCGAAGGTCTGTAAGTTTCACAATATTTATGTTTATTCAGCGCATTCCATAAGAAATTTCTTAAATTTCTATGTTTGATTTTTCCACTTATATCTATTCTAACGCTAAACCTACCACCACCGGTCAAATGACCGGGGCCAGATGTTTTATTTTACGATTATTGATATTATAAAAATACTTTTATAAGAAATGATTGAATAAATATTTTTAGTAGGTCGCATATTACAATAAGAACCGCAGAAAGTCTAAATAAATTCAATCTTGTCATTTTTATAAGGCAATATACGCCACTTACTTTTAAGGCTCGGTAGGTTTAGTACAAAGAATTACTATATTCAAAAGTAAAATTAGTGAAATCTCATATTCTCATCCTCTCCCCTAGTAGTTTGGGTTGGGAAAGAGGTGAGGCTACTTGTCCGTTCATAACTAGACTGCGAATTTGAAGCATTGATTAAACTGTACTTTGGAGGACCTATTTATTTTAACTTTTTTTATGCAGTCCTATAGATTTCGTCGAGAAAACACCGAAAATGAAAATCTTATTGCCAGGAGTTCATTGGTTCAGAAGTTATGCGCGTGTAAAGTTGAGCACTCTTAACTAACCCTAAACCAACTTGGATTATACTGCACAGTAAATACTACTTAGCCGATGCGCTGAATACCCACCACCTATCCGACGCATGCGCTCAACAGTCCAACACTTACTACCCAACGAATATCCAATATGGCTAGGCTCTGACGTGTCAAAAACGCTTAAAATTGCTCATGTTTACAAGTGTATAACTTTTCAACGAGTGAACTCCAGTAACCAAAACTTGAATTTCGCGTACTAAAACTTACAAGTCTATCATTTTCTCGTAAAAATGTGTAGCATCACATACAGAAAACTTGAAAATTTTTGGTCCTCTAAAGTACAATTTAGCCGAAGCATTTGTGACAAAAATTCGTGTATTTGTGTATTAGTTTCAGTTTAATAAGATGATTAAAAGAAGAAAACAATTTTTATTTGACTCCTATATCTTACAATAAATGCAAACACTTTTTTATTTTGCATAAAGATCTGCAGTCTATCAGAAGTTTTTATTTTGCATAAAGTTATATGCAAATGTCTCGGTAACTTGTAATTTCCGCCGGACACGAAAGCTATATTAGTATTCAGCTAATCATAACGAATAGAATGAACAGGTACCAAAAGCTTGAGGGGAAGCAGTTCGAAATTTTTACCAAAGATATTTTATGTTACAATAGCTGTCTATCCCACCCCTATTACTTCAGATTTGCAATGTAGATACAGTGGGTGATCAAATTATTAGAGCCACTTGCATAAATTGACGAGTTTATATTAACTCTCAGACGGACCATTCTGGCAACTATACATATAATTGATGATGACGATTCCCTGCTTTGCTATCAATAGACTGCGGATCTTTAGGCTAAATAAAAATCTTCTCAGTCGACCATGACAAATGGAAGTCGGATAAAAATGTGTTCTTTCTTGCAATCATTTTGGTAAGTCGAACAGATAGCGTCAGTATTCTTAAATTATACAAATCCTTTTGCAATTTTGTATTCCACTTATTTTTGTCATAAATGCATGAAATCCGCAGTTCACTTATCAATATTTTGAAAAATATTTTTAGACATATTTCTTGTAGATGGTCTTTAACCTTTCTATTGTTACTAATGTAACGGCTGTTCAGTTAATTTAATCTCCAGAAGATTAATATTATCTATTACTGTGTCGTAATAGAACCAGGCCCTGTCATCAGTGTCGCCAGAAACATCCAAAACTGTGTGGATTTTCCTCTCCTCCTTTTCCCCTTCCACTATCCCATTCCACTGCGTGTTGCATCCCCGTCGCGCATGCGTAACATATGCACGTGTTAATCTGGTTATCAGAGAGGTGGTAAACTGTATTCCCCTAGATTTCAGCGATCTGGCGACACTGCCTGCCATCGAAGAGTTAAACCAATCGATTGTATGTGAAAGTCTAGCTACACTGAATTGTTGTTATTTTCATAAAGTATATTATGAATAGACTACGGATTCTATGCATTTATGAGAAATATGAATAGGTGAAATACAGAACTGTGAACATATTTGTAGAACTAAGAGGACTGTTTCGCTATTTTCGGTATATTAAAATTATTCAGAGAAAAAGGTTATGCTCGGTTAATTTCTGTTTCTTAGAATCATTTTACACGAAATATGGAGAAATGTTAACTTGATAGAAGGTGCGAATGAAAGTTAATATTATTATAAAAATGCAGTTTATCTACCTCTCCCAGCGAATATTACTACACTTTTAAATCATGTGAAATTTTTTAAATCCATGAACAAACAACATAGAATAAGACAAAATAATATTTTCATGTATATAATACGAGTGGATAAAAGCGAACACATTTGCGAAGTAAATAGTCTTATATCAATGGTTCTATTATCGAGTTCACTTATTACAATATTTCGAACTTTTATAATTGCTTCAAATTTGAACAAAGCCTCTGAACGATTTTATCAAAGACTTCCGATAATTTAAAAAAATTTACCTTGTACTTGAGTCGCTTTTTAAAACATTCATTTTTATTCTCCACCAACATTGCAAGTCTCACAAACTATTCCCGGAGTTCATTCGAGCACTAGTGTCTTCTCATACATTGTCGAATAAAAATATACAACGACACGTGAAGCGACACAACAAGAAAACGAAGATAATAGTAAGTGTACAGTGACGCGTAAAAAGCGGAGATATAGAGAAAGGTAACAATTTTGAAGAATTGTAGGAGACACATAAAGACGGATGAAAATAAAAGCAATTATCTAAAAGCTTGGAAGAAACGTTGTTTCCGAAACGACTGCTCGCCGATGCGTGATACGCGGATGTTCGCGACAAACTGATCTCGAGGGATCGATCGTAGTACATTCTCCCTAAGCAGGTAAATATTACCGTCAAAGAAGAACTACCAGCTTCGAAATGCTATACCATCTCGGTATAATGTTTGCCTCGATCAATGAGAGGTCATCGGCATCTGAAGTGCGCAGTTCGATTTTCAATGTCATTATGTTCCGTGTGAACGGCTGCACGTATACATACATACGTAACAGAATAGATTTACGTAAGCCTAGAAAAAGTATGCTGAATTGTTTTTATGAATCTTACACAGAAAATGTTCCAATGTTTACAAAACGTACGCATGCATTATCGCAATTTTTCCGTCGTTGTACAACTACAGGTTTATTAACATGAATGAAATCTGCGTCAAACTCCGGCATCTACTTAGAAGTTGTGAGAAGGTTAATAATTAATCCACTTATGTATCTAATGATATTGTTACGTGATAATAATAATAAACTTTGAAATAAGCAATAAATCTTCAATGAACTGACTTAATCAAAAGATAAATAAGTTTCTTGTGTAATATAACGTAAGCTTATAATTAAATTTCATATTTTATGCATACAGTATTTCATCGTTAATTGTCGTGAAATTCTGAACAATAACTTATTGCTCTAACAAATTGACACCGTGTTTACACTTCACCACTTGGGGGTAAACTGAACGCCACTACTCACGAGCAATGTAAAGAAACATCACAGCGTCGGAGGAACACAAAGAAATTACACTACAAGGACAAAATGTTGCACTTACCTATAATATTATCGCGTCAACATAAATACTTGAATTGAAATTAAATAAACCGTTTTTAAACTATAGTATATACTATATATATTATATACTATAATAAACCGAATTATGCTGTTTTCACTTTTCGCTTTCACACAGTTCCTCGCAACACGATTACTGCACGACTAATGAACGAAAACTTCGAGCTCTCACCATTTTCCAGGTACAAGTAGTAAAACCTTCGCACCTCGGTATTTCCATAGGCACATTACTAAGGAATCTAAACTAGTACAGTATTTCATCGTTAATTGTCGTGAAATTCTAAACAATAACCGTCGCAAAACAATCCCTTCTTCCGCGGGATGTACCCCGTGAGGGGCCGTGAAGATCGAGAGGCCTCGATCGCCGAGAAGTGTAACACAATACGGGTCGAGTATATCGGTGAGACCACTCCTAATGCAATGACAAAACTTCTTTTTTTTTTATAATTTTTTAATGGAACTTTTACCATCATATTCGTGGCATTTTTCTAATGAAAATGATACCAAATGAGATATAATTCTGATGGACCCGTAGTGACGACGATTATCGATGAAATACTGTATAACGTACAATATAATATAAAATGAATATATACGAAATACAAAACTATAAAGACATTAGAAGAATTTAATTTTATTCTCGATTTATAAAAATTGTTACGAGAGGAAATACATTTTCATATAACACCTATTTCTTACAATCAATTCCTACGACAATTTTTATTTTACATAAAAATTCGGAGTCTACTTATAATATTAATTTACGTTGTAATTCCTGATCAACGACTTAAATTTTTACGAGACGTTAGAAGGATCAATTTACTATGTGACAAGAGAAAATAAGTTCTGAAAAAAATTTCAATTTGTCGGAAATGCAAAGAAAATACTAAAAGTTGTTTTTTACATTTTTTTTACGTGGGCCTATTTTGAAAATTTAAAAAATAGCTTTTTGTAGACCGGTATCAATTATATGCATTCTGAAAATTTCATAAAAATCGGTCAACATTGCTATGAGCTACAAACGGTTAAAGATGGTAAAAATCGTAGTGTTTCAATGTCTGCCGTTCTTTCCCGCATCAACCAATTTCGATGAAAATTTACATATATGTATAATTGACACTTGACGTATGTAGATCTACAAAATGTATTCTTAAAATTTTCAATGTTGGCCCACATGAAAAAGTTGTAACAACAACTTTTAGTAGATTCTCTACAATTCCGACGAATTGCAATTTTTTCATAATTTTTTTTCTTGTCACATGGTAAATTAATCGTTCTAACGTCCCAAATAAATTTACGTCGTTTGGTCCCATCTTAAAAAAATTGTCGTCTTTTTAAAAGTATTCGATTATTACTGTGACCAACTGTAGCTGTGATTGTGCGAAATTCACAGTCGAAAGTGTTTTATCAGAATTCAATGTTTCAACATTTGTAAAGGCTAATAACTACCGTATCACGAATTGAGGAAGTAACGAATAAAAAACGAACAAAGACTGTTACGTATACATTTTCTCTTGAATGTTCTGAATAATCAAGGTCTTGGATAATCGAGATCCCGGATAAACGCGGCTCGGTTAATCGAGGTCTTATTGTACAATGAGTAATGCATCTCATACCATTCTGTAGTAGTATAATGGATCCAACGTAGCCGTTATTTGAGCTCCCAAGAGCTGAACAGCAATTGCTATTCGACGACCTAACTTTAACACTAGGTTTACGGAGCACTAAAATTGATTATTTTACATTGCTTTATAAAAATAATAAAATTGTATTTACTTAGATCTTTAGCGATTTTTATTGTAATATGTACACAAGAAAATAAATATATTTAATAATTCCTCACGAATGCCTCCTTACACTCTTAATAAACGTAAATTAAAAATGTTTGAATCCGTCATTTTGGATTCTTGAATCCATCTTGAATCCTCTTCTCTCTTTGAATCTAGTGTGAAAGAATTCTAACATTTGAGTTACAACAGAAGAATATACTAACTTTAACAATTGGTAATAATAATGTATACATCAATATTTACATTCATTGATGCGTGTCATTTACAAATAGAAATGCAAACATCATTTTATCGTGATAGAGTTAAAATAGGAAATAATTGTTGTGACCTTTGGTTAAACTTCTAACCGTTCGGACTTTTACAATCACGACAACGTTAAGTTTATACTGCTATAGAAATTCGAGATTGCTCTGCACTACGCATTGAAATCGCTGAATACGGTCCTTATATGTACAGTATTTCATTGATAATCGTCGTCACTACGGGTCCGGCCGGCGACAATTAATGTTTAGATAATACTATTCTTTGACTTGTGCCGAACGTAGAAAAGGACAGCGAAACTCGAGAGTCCTCGGTCGCCGAGAAGTGTAACATAATACGGGTCGAGTATGTCGGTGTGAAAACAACACCTAACCCAGTGACAAAACTTCTTTAATTTTTATTATTTTTTGATGGAACTTTCACCAACATGTTCGTGGCATTTTTCTAATGAAAATGATACGAAGCCTCTCGAGCTTCACGGCCCCTCATGGGCTATACCCAGCGGAAGGAGGGATTGTTTTGCGACGATTACAGTTCTGAATTTCATGACAATTAACGATGAAATACTGTATTAGCCAATAATCTGCTATTCTGTTATTTTTTTCTAATAATTCTTACAGATTGTTATACATATTTTTAAACACAATAATATATACAATTTTTAATGGCAGCTTTTTAATACATAAATTAAGTGATTAATAAAAAATATTCAGAATATAGTAAGACGTACGACGAACACAAAAGAATAAAAGAAAGCTCAGATTAACCTTCTGTTATCCGTAGTAAAATAAAATGATATAATTAAGATTATTAATTTTAAGAGAATTGTTCGTCTGGACAATTAATAAATTTATTTTGGTTACTATTCAGCTCATTTCATCAAAATGCAGTTTTATAAAATATTGAATGCGTAGATTTTATTATCATATGAAACAGTATCATCTATATAATAGCATAGAATTCTTGAAAAATATCCATTCACCATTTTACAATGCTAGACAATCCATTTAAAAAATTCCAGTTCTTTATTCTACAGCGTTTTCACCCTAGTTCTTTCCGAAAAATAATGGCTTTTTATCCGCGCCACGGACATTTAACATTCGAGTTTCTTTCGAATTACGCTGCAAAGAAACAAAACAAAAGGTTCAATGCGAACGAGTAATGTTCGCCGAGATCGAAGCATTTCATGTCGATAAAGCACGCTGGGAATGGTAACTTTTTTAGGGGGAAATCGAACCGGGAATTCTTTTGTGCCCATCGCGAACACGCAAACCAGAACAGGAAAAAAGGGGTACACGAATGGTTTTTAAATCTCTCTTCCGACGGCAGAGGAGCCACGCGAAAATTACAGCTACGAAATTACAAGGCGAGAGAACTGCGATCCCTATTGTTCCTCGCTCTTTCGCTGCCGTCTGGAGAAGTAATTTCGACGGCGAACGATTGCGTAACGCAAACACGCTGGCGTAATCAGAATGAATGTAGAAAAACGAATTGCCGTGTCGCTATTTGTCACTGACATGGATTACATTACGGTTAGAAGAAGTCTCTAATATATTAGCCACCATAAATATGGCGGAGAATGGCGAGTACGCGATGGGTAAGCTCGTTGGACTAACAATACGTTCTTTTAAACTACACTAATTATTACTTATGTACGATATTAGCCGGGCGAGTTGTACCCGTTGTCATCTTGATTTCATTAACTGGATTTCATTAACTGCTGGCACACACCAAATTTTACAGGTTGTCCCTCGACTCATGGTCAACCGATTAGGAGGTGATTCTACATGTAGAAATGAGTCGAAAAGAAAGAATAACATTTTTTTCATTTGAAGCTTCGTTTTCAAGAAAATCGTGTTTAAAGGTTCGTCGGGTTTGCATGCATTAGTATATGCACAGAGTAGAATTGGTTGGTCAGGATCAGATGCGACAGCCGATTTCTATCTAATGCAGAATTTGGCAATTTTGCATCAATTGAGGAAAAACCGTCCCCACCGTAGCGCTAACTGTTCCCTTCCAGCAAGCGCCGTACGGTGGGGCAACGAAGACACGAAATATCAGTGAACGCGACGAACGTGCGCACTGTATGAAAAAGAGGTTGGTGGGGGAAGTAAGCGTTTGAGGAGCCCCAACCGTGGCTAGGCCTGATCTCATGGTACGCGTGTTCTCTGAATTTCCAAACTCGATTTTCTCGTAAATAAAGCTTCAAATGAACAAATTTTATTCTTTCTTTTGGACTCTACATTTTTACATGTAGACTCACCTTCTAATCGATTGGACATGAGTCGCGGAACACTTTGTATATTTATGCATATTACGCAATAATAATACATTTTAAAAATACATTTTCTATTGTCATCCAATAGAGACGTAACTATCTTTATAAAGAATTTTAACATTAAACTTACCGAGCCTTAAAAGTAACTGGTACATGTTGCCTTGTAAAAATAACGAGATGAATTTATTTGGACTTTATGGCACTTCATGTTATATAATATGTGGTCTACTAAATATATTTATTTAATACCCACGGAAGCGTCTCTATCATTTCAATGATTGTAAAATACAAAATCTGGAACCGGTCATTTTGACTGATGATGGTAGATTTAGTGTCAGTAAATACATAGATACAGTGCCGAACAAAAGTATTGGCACACCTTTTAAAAAGGAATAATTTTTGAAAAGTTGGATCAAATGGCTTGAACTTTATGTAAATATCTGAAGAATTAGTTTACTAGCTAGTATGAAAAAAAAATTTTTTAATTCCTATTGTACAGAATTGCGAAGAAAAAAGTGAACATCACGATTTTTAATTGTTTTATCTGAGCCTACAATGTAAATTTCAAATTTTTGCAGATCTAAGTTACAGTATACATGCTTAAAGTTTCATCGAAATCGGTTGACACATAAAAAAGCTATAGTCACTGAAAGATCTAAGAATCTTTGAATTTTGAGCTCACGATTGATTTAAATCGCAGTTTCTTACAGTTTTCGCCATTTTTAATTATTTATTGCTCATAGCAGCCTTAGTTGATTTTAATGAAACCTTGTGCGCGTGTTTAACTTACTTATGGTAAGATTTACAAAATGAATATTTAAAATTTTCATTATAGTCACACATAAAAAAGGTAAACATTTTTAAATAATTTCTTTACACATTATTTACTAAACCGGCACTATATATCAAGAACCCTGTTAATTTTATGAAGCTTTATTGTGAAATTGTTGTATTACCTGTGTAGGAATTAAATGTATCAATCTTCTTGTCCAATAAATTCAAAAGCGCACTTCTTCTTCTGATTTGATGCGAAATTTTTCATTAAAAATGTATGCTTAAATTTTTTTATTATAGCTTTTGAAACTTCTATAAAGATGTATGCTGCTTACACATGGATTCAGCAATATACAATACATATGTGATGTACAATGTATACAACTTTTTTGCTCGCTATGTATGTGCATAACATACCATAATTAAATATTTAGATTACAGGCTCTTAAGAAGGAAAAGACGCTGAAGAGTCACGCTGGAATGGTTGGTTACATCCTCCCTATATTAATTTTCATTTGAACGAATTAAGATTATTATCGTAACTCCATTACTATAACTTGAAATCAATAACTTTTCAATACAAGATTCACGGATTCCAAAGTTCACGTTGGGGCAACAAATCCTGCTTACCCGAAGAAAACATCGGCGAAAAACTGAATTACTTACTAAAACTACATTAATTATAACTTCGAAAAGAATTTCAGTCTGAACTTCGACAAACCATCAAACTTTTCTGCGTCGCTGGAAAAGAATTTTTAGCAAACTCTGAACCCAAGTTGTTCCATTAACAGTTCAACGACGGAGTTGGGTCACTGGTTAATTAATTTTAGAACGTTCAAAAAGCCATCTCTTTTCAATCGAGGTTTCAATTATTAACGTACAATATTGCTAGATTAGTTTCTAATGCATAAATAATAAGATGTATATCGTGGTTCGTACGTGACTCAGCTCCATTTTCTGGCTGTCTGACATTCCGACAGGTAACCCTCGCACATCAAATGCGAGGTGTCATTTCCACGGAAGTGTACGTGTTGCCGTGTTTATTTATTCATTTTGTGGTCGCTTGTCTAGCAAGTAATGAAATTGGTTTTTTAGAGAGTAAAATGCAAAAGAATTGTTTCGCATTTGTATGCTATCCGATGATAAACAATTCCTCAGATAAACCAGAATATACTAGAACATACCGGAATATACTGGAATATACTAGAATATACTAGAACATACTAGAATATAGTAGAATACACAAGAATATACTAGAATACACTAGAATATACTGGAATATACTAGAATATACTGAAATATACTAGAATATACTGAAATATACTAGAATACACTAGAATATACTAGAATATACTAGAATGTACTAGAATGTACTGAAATATACTAGAATATACTGAAATATACTAGAATATACTGAAATATACTAGAATATACTATAATACACTAGAATATACTAGAATATACTAGAATATAGTAGAATACACAAGAATATACTAGAATACACTAGAATATACTGGAATATACTGGAATATACTAGAATATACTGAAATATACTAGAATATACTGAAATATACTAGAATACACTAGAATATACTGGAATATACTAGAATGTACTAGAATGTACTGAAATATACTAGAATATACTGAAATATACTAGAATATACTGAAATATACTAGAATATACTATAATACACTAGAATATACTAGAATATACTAGAATATAGTAGAATACACAAGAATATACTAGAATACACTAGAATATACTGGAATATACTAGAATATACTGAAATATACTAGAATATACTGAAATATACTAGAATACACTAGAATATACTGGAATATACTAGAATGTACTGAAATATATTAGAATATACTGAAATATACTAGAATACACTAGAATATACTGGCATATATACATATACTAGAGTATACTGGCATATACTAGAATATATTGAAATATTCTGGTATATTCAAGTATATTTCAGTATATGCCAGTATATTTCATTATATTCTAGTATATGCCAGTATATTCTAGTGTATTATAGTAAACATGAAGCAAACATAACATTCCATAACAAAACAGCAAACATAAAGATTTAGATAGATTTAGAAAATGAGACGATGTCTTCCATTTTATGTTTCCTCTAAACTGTAAGCCTTCGAATGGATAAAATATTTTGATAGGTAAATCTTTGTATAAATGTAAACTTTTATAAGTTAATTTATAGAAAAATTACGGAACTCTGTTATAACGTATGTGCAGAGAGTGTAGCGAGGTGCGAGAGAGTGAATGAAATAAAAGTAATTTTAGAGAATTGAAATCACAAAAAAATATCTTTATTCTACTGAACGGTTTTGTATATTTTAATGCAAATAAAAATCTTGTTGAACATTTTTAACTATTTATACAAAAGACAATATTTAAGCTGACAGTACAGCGGAGCATCATATACCAGAATCAATAAGTAAGTAAAGATAATTTTCAGATAGAAGAATTTTTAGGAAATGGAACAATCACTTTTCTGATACCTAATTTTAATTATTCAACTGGAGATCAGAAATAAATGTCATGAAGATTGACACTTCGTTTAAGTATGTAAGGATCCTTGGTCGAGAAACTTCATTAGGTAATTCTTCAACGTACGAACCTTTAATACTAAATCATTGTAATGAACCTTATGGTCTGATGAACCTATTTATTTAAATCAGGGATTGAGAAAGTTATAGAACTTTCTGATAGGTTCTGTTTAAGACGTGGACCGTAGATATTTTTTAAAAACGTCTGTGTATTATAAGTTTCGACAGGAATTGTGTTCAGTCTCAAATAGGCAAATATTTGTCTGAAAAAACCTAATTTTCGCACCATTCTTAGTGTCAAACTAATTCTGACGCGCTGATTGGTAGTTTGCTTGACCACCAAAGGTCTACATATACGTATAAGGCAATAAAATAATTCTATACAATAGTCTTGAATTGTACAATACATTCGTGCTCCGTTAAATTCATGAAAGAATATTTTTTGTATATTTTATTAAATATATTCATACATCAAAATTTGGAAGTTCCATTTTCTCAAAAACCAGCACACATCTCAATTACGACAACTCCGGCAATCACGTTCACGAACTTACCGTAAAAAGTGGATAAAACAAAATTCTGGGAAATAATAGTTCTATTATGAATAAAACTTTATATCAATATTAAAGGAGTCGTCGATCATTGTATTTAATAGATACTGAATGATATTCAATGAATAGTACTATAACAATATTAAGCAACTCTTATAGTTAAATTGATATTCGTTTGCTAATGTTATTCTTTTCAAAAATGTTTTAAAATACTTATTTTCGTGGCACTTTTATCGTGCACATTTGAAAATATCGGTTCTATAACAACAGTTTCTGAAGATAGTTCCAAGGGTAATGTTTTTCTTCATAAAAATCCCACGGGGACAGAATTCTTCTTAAAAGATATCTTTTTAAAACGAAGAAGTAACGGAACGTTCGACTAGTGTAGAACATGACATAGGATTAGATATATCGGTGAGACAATACTAATCCAATAACAAAACTTTTCCGTTTTCAGACTATTGACTATTGTCACAACTACGTTGATAAAAGTTAATGAAATAGATTCTCGGCCCTAACACTAAATTAGCTATTGCAATTACTTAACTGGAAACTTTTTCCCGCAAAGTGTGGGTCTGCATTTTACGAACTGATTAGAACAATAGAATTTGAAATTTAAGTGGTATAACCTCAGAAAATTCACTGTGTGTTTGAAAAATACAAAATCAACGGATAAAACGAATATGAGACGTCGGTTGATTTTCGCATTCTAATTAAAAAGCGGTGCTAGCGAGGCTAAAGAGATGATTTGGCCGGCATTATTCAGAAATTCCGAAATAGAAATTTCACTATTGAGGATGACCAACGTTCTGGACATCAGAAAAATATCGCAAGACGAAGATTTAGAGCAGCTGTTGGCCAATAATCCATGTCAAACCTAATTAAAAACCTGCTACAGCATTAGAAATTACCCAAGAAACGATTGTTGCCCGGTTGCAAAGGTGGGTAAAATTCAAGAAGAGCTGCACGAAATTGCATCATACGGCAAAAATTCGTTGAACTAGGGAATGTTGCGACATTCAGCGTATACACTAAACCTAACTCCATCAGACTTCCACTTGTACCGGTCCCTCCAACACCATTTAGTGGATTCTACTTTAACACTTTATCTACCGGAAGCCTATTAATCGGCTTTTTAATATCTGTGCTGAATGTAAGAGAAGTTGCATAATTTTTTTATAAATAATAATTATAAATGAAATTGTTACACTTGTAGCGGCTAACGGTACCGCCAATAAAACATTTGGCGTGCAAATGCTTAGCGAAGTTTGGGACACCTGCGCTAGTAAAGCTAATTGTGAGGAAACTGTATTTTCATATTTTCGGCCATCTGGTCAGTAAATATTGTGTTTTAGAATTTTCATTTCGACAGTCTCAGTAGCGCCCGCGGGTGTTATAAACTTCGGGTCTCCGAGGGGCCTCGGCACTAGGGCCGCGCGGTCGGTCCGGTCGATGGGCCCGTGAAGCCTCCCGACACTGGCTCCTGGGAAATCCTGCTACGTTACCAGTTTTCACGCCAACACGACGTTTCGTGGAACATTATTCAGGAAAACGTTTGCGAAAGAGGGAGCGTGGATCTACGTGTAGGCGGCGCGTTGTTTCGCCCAAGCCACCTATCGGCTAATTCGGAAAGGGCCTTAGCCGATAAGAAAAAAGAGACACTTCGTCTCCTGAGAAGAAAATAAAAAGACGTACTTGTGTAAAGAACACACCGTTATTTCTCCATCATATATCCCTTCACACTATATAAGTTCCAGGAATTTTTTGAATGATCAATGAAATTCCTGCCGCTTTTGAACAATTTATTTAGACGTTCACAACCGCTAATCTTTGATTTAAAAAAGACCGTTGCAAAATTTCCGGTAGATAAAGTGTTAAAACGTATGAAGTGGTCGAAAAATGCATCATGGGCATCGTTGACTCGAAACCGTCTTTATTCTATAGAAATGGAATTCGCCACCTGTCCGAGAGATAGAATAACATGTGTAGACGCTGCTGGGGTGTGTATTTCTGATTAAATTGCTATTTGATTTTGAATAAATAGGCACACTAAAAGAACAAGGTCGGTTTAAGGGCAAAACTATTTTCAAAATTTTTATAAGGAGAGCATGAGGCTGTGGTTTGCTTCTAAGGGCCTCTCTCGTGAATTCATTATAACCATCAATCGATGTAGGGCAAACCATTATAGCTTAAATGCATCTCTTGCTCGAGTTGGCATTATAGACAATCCAAAGTGCCAATGTGGTCATTACAATCAAAATATTAATCACATAGTATGGCAGTGTGAGCTTTTCGATATGCAGCGTACTATTCTAATTGAGCATTTGCAGAAACAAGGAGTGTGTTTACCCTTGAGTATGGAAATGTTCATTGCTTCTCCAAAAGTTGAGTCGTGTGCGTGTATCTTTTCATTCCTGAAAAAGTGTTGTTTAAAGATTTAGATTAGATTATTAGATTATTATTAGGTTATTTTATCCTAATGTAATATGCATTTTGGTTTTGGTACACTGCGTTTTGCATTATTCTGTGTTTACTTTCGAAATTGTACTTTCATGGTAGCCAAAATGAATCTCAAATGAGATTCAAGGTGCTTTAATAAAAAAAAAAAAATAGACATCAATTTTTCTGTGGAAGGCCGAAAATTAATATGTACACCTATTAACATCATTGACATTCATCCAGTAAAAAGAAAACGTCCTCGCGTGACCAGCAAATAGAACCGCACAGTGGGAAGTTACAAAATGAGAACAAGCAGTAACTTTTCACCGGCAGCTCGCCTGCAGGGGAAAAAAAGGGTGAGGACAGAAAGTACCCACTGAACGCACTACTCATAGTCGGAGCAAGGTCTGAACAGATATCGATTCGACGTTCCAGACGTAGCGAAACTGTTTCTCCTGCAGAGTGCTCGCGCACGAATTGCGGATTACAACCGCAGCCGCACGTGCGGCAGCATAGACGCCTAAATGAACGAGACGCGAAAGAAACTCCGTCGAATTAACGGTCGCGTGAAACCACGGAGAATTTCACGACGTCACCGTCATGTTCGCTACTAATGAAAATCTTGATACCCAATTCAGAATAAATTGCGAAAGGATCGCGATCGTTTTCAACGTATCCTTACAATCTTTCGCAATATGAGACTACACAGAGAAAAATTCATTTATTTAGCATAAGACGTCCTTAATAAACTGCTCAAAATTTCATTAAATCATCTGTTTTCGTTGTCTTAATTACTAAAGATGACCCAACTCTAACGGTGCTAGATCGAATTTCGGTACCTGTTGACGCCAGTTCTTGTAGTTTTTACTGAATGCAATTGTTTATAATTATTCTGCGGACTTTCATGGAAAATAAAAGTTGTCTGCATTAAGTAATTGCAAGATACAAGTGCAACATACCGTCCATCAGGAGATGGCAGTGAGAAACTTGTAGGTACCACGTGATCTCCCTTCTGCGCGCTACACGTCTACCGCTATTGGCTGAATCACTCGACAAAGACCGTTCCCGCCAGAACGTAAGCGTAAGAGTGGGGTCCGCAGCCTGGCGTCTAGAATGGGGTCTCGCAGTTCTCCTGCAACCCCCTACAAACCACTGTCGAAAATCACTGCCATCTCCTGATGGACGGACGGTAGGTAATCATTTCTTTTCTTAATCATTTGAATAAGTCGAAAATAATACAACAATACTTTATCGGCATATTTTCTCCGTTTTGCATTGGATCCACACATTTTTCTCATAAATGCATACTTATAGACTACAATTGTAGTCACATTAAAAGAATTCATTTATGCTTAAACAAGTTACTAAAGTCGAAAATATTATTTTGGAAACTTGCAACTTGTCATTAGTTGTAAATTGAGAGAATGAGTGCTGTTAAAAAGCCACTTGGTATACATATTGTATTGTAAGTCACTCATTTCTCATAATTATCATCACCCATAATTTTACAGAATTCCCATGATATATACATATAGTCGCATAAAATTAAATAATGTGTAAGAATATGCCCAAATCAATTATATGTATTCGCTTGCGTGTAACCATGATTGCTTTTTATTTTATTCGTAACGCTATTCCTATGACGAGAAAATTTTCTTACATAATTCCTATGGCGTATACGTACGCTAGCGGCGAAAAAAAACTACCAACTGAGAAACTCACTTCGCACAACGGAACAGACCACTTAACATTTTGGTTAATAGTTTGTTTGGTTAATTTTCGATACCACAAAGACACTTTAACACTAGGTTTCTGGGACCCGTCAAAATAACACGTTCTAATATTTTTCATTTACGATTCTTGAGATTATAAAGCCGCATCTATGAAGAATTATTTAACAGATTTATTTCTTTGGGTATATATTATTTAGAAAATGACTAAACATGTTGATAAACACACTCTCGTTATTTTTATAAAGTAGAAGACAAGAATGTAGAAGACGAGAATGTTTAAAATTGTGTTTAAGTATTATTAACAATTAATAATATTGTTAAAATATTTATATATGTCCACGTATTGTTTACACCAACGCGTGTACGATCATTTAGGCGATAAAAACTTAGTAAAACGATCTTTAATGTCTTAAAAATCTATATTACGTCAGGAGCTTTTTTGTATGAGGAGTCATGTGCAAGCAATTTCTATAGCACGTACCTTCGTGCTCTGCATCCATCAAAAATCAATTTTAAAACGAACTCTGCAAACTCTCCGGGCCGAACTTTCGTCTCCACTCTTGAACTCGCAGCACGACGAGAGCAAAGTTTCTTTTACATGTTTTACCATTCCGTCTCAGTTGTACGAGGGGCGTGACATAAATTTCAACCCCCTTCCTATTACATCGTACAGCGCCTTACTATATTACTCTAGTGATTCACTAGATATTGAAAAATGTACACCCCGCACGCTCGAACGAAGTATGGTCGAACAAAATCTCAGGCCGGCTAGAGATTTCGCCATCGGCGCCGTAATTTATTGATCTTACCCAGCAATAAATTTTTTTTCTTTCGTCGTCTGGCTTATGTTCCCTCGATTCGGTCCAAGGACGCATTATTTTCGCGTTTTCTCTCGCTGCTCCGGGTTTAAGGGTTCCCAGAACCTCGTGTGGCCTCTACGTATAAAGCTTTCGTTCCTTATCGGGAAATATCCCTTGTATACTGGTATCCATAAGTTATTGGTATCTTAAAACGTATCAGACATTTTCCATTTCCTGCATTTCGATTCAACTGGGCGGGCGTTTCTTTTGACAAACAAAATTTTAATACCATTTTCTTCCGGCAGATTAAAAGTATTTTTGCACCAAGTAGGTTAAAGGTACCCAGTCACCGTGCCCTACCCGGTTTCCGGGCACAAAACAAATTTTTTAGTAATTAATAACGAAGTGCCTAGTACTACTATAGTTTTAAAGATAAAATTTAAGTTTCACCTTCGTATATATGTACATCAAAAGTATTGCAATAATTTTTGTTTAAGGTAGAGATAATATTAGTCAAACACCTTATTCCCCGATGCAATGCAATTCTCATTTCCGATTATAGAAAATGCTAAGTAATCGAGATACACCAGAGAATAATAAAGTATTAAAAGTACTAAATTTGTAGTTTATGGAAAAATAGGAAAGGTTAATAAATAACAATTATTGGTATCACTTTTTCCTTTTCCATTTTTATCTAATATTTATTATTTGCGAGGAAAACGCTTCCTAGTAATAGCGTGAACATCCTGTACATATTGTTACGAATATTGGTTAAAGGCAGTGTCGCCAGATCGGTTAAATCGAGGGGAATACAGTTTACCACCTCTCTGATGATCAGAGTAATATGTAACACGTTGGGCGGCACGTCACGTGACTAGTCTACAGTCTTAGTGGGGGACGTTCGAGTGTGCTCATGGTAGTGGAATGGGATAGTGGAAGGGGAAAAGGAGGAGAGGAAAATCAACCCAGTTTTGGGTTGATCTAGCGACACTGGTTAAAGGTTACATATGGTTACTGGGATCGATATCGATCACCGAGTGGTTCTGTGTGTAGCGTCATAGCGGAGATAATGATGCAACAAGGACAACGGTGAGTCGATTGACAGACGGCATCGAGAACGGACGTGTCAAAGATAAGAGTTCCTCCTGAGCTAATGAATGGTTTTCTATAACGGCGTATATTATTATTTTGTAGTTATACCTAAGTTACGTGGTCGCCCACGTACAATATCAACATATATCCTTAAAAAATACTTACAATATTATATTAGTGTTAGTAATTACTTATGATTTACAATTTGCATAGGTCCAACTTTCGCGCTGCATAGTGTGCCAAATGGCCATTTTAACCGGACAAAACTCTAAATCACCTATTTTTCCACATTTATCAATTAATATGTTTACAGTTGTATAAAATATGAATAATTATTACATTTTTATAACAGTTAGTGGGTTTTTGTTAATTAAACAATATATTTTAGTTATTTATAATTAAATATAAAATACAACAAAGTTAGTAATGAACCTCTGTAGCACAGAATTATTTAACAAATAGTAGATATTATCAAAGAAGACGTCATTTTTAATTATGGACAAAGAGAATGTAAATATAATTTACTAATCTATTTTTTAGAGATTCAGACAGATTTCCCATTCTAATGGGAAAGAATTATTCTTTGGTTTATTATACAGTTTCAATTTATAAATAACAAATATCTGCTTCATATTATAGTTTATTATTTTAATAAAAATATAAATAATACAGATATGTATTTATGTTACGACCTAATATTCAACTTTAGGTTTACAGCAAAATAAAAATAGCTGTGATTGTGACAAGCGTGAACGTAAAACGGCACGTTGTAAATTAGTAAAAATTGTTTAGTAATTATTATAGTAAACTATAATATAATATTTTACTGTAATTATTGTAGTAAAAATTAATTGTAAAAATTAGTATAGTTTTGCAACGTTTTGCAAGTCAATTTTGGTATTAAAATAAAGTAGAGGATCTCTACTTCATAATATGTAAAAATCAACGCATGGGGCGACGTGTGGCATATACTAATTCATTAACGAAGAGGAGTTACATAAGCATTTCTTTGGAAAAATAAATACCATATTTGGCACTTTATTTACAAAAATAGAGAAAAGTTATCGATAATTTGGAATTACTAAAGTTAAAATACATCATTTGAGATGCTATATCCGTCATATGTAGAAAGTTTGAACACTCCTTAGTAAATTTTTACATTTTTCTAGCGCGTATGGAAATCTGGCTACTAATAGGTTTACCATCCGTTTTTAAGATGCACTCTACACGCTCTGTAAACATTGAAAGAAAGAATTTTAAGTTTTAATATTTAAGGGTTTTAATACATGGTTATTTTATATGATATTGGCCCAGTTACTTTTTCTTTATTTGAAAGTTCATTTTGTCCAGTTAAAATGGCCATTTTGGCACACTGTGCGCTGATCTAAATTCGTCTAGTCTCCCGTAAGACTTTGGTATACAAATTTTTATTACAAATGTAATAGTTTCGCTTCTTCGTAACCTAAAACCAAATGTTTAGTTTTGACCCCGGTCTCCCGCACATCGAAATGAATAAAGACGAATGGCTGATTCGTTGTCGCCTCTAATGCATCCTTTGGCCGACAAAGGCGAGCATAACGCGGCCGTATGTTCCTCGATATTGAAATTCAGCTGTGCGTGGATTCCCGACGGAGCTCTCAAAGGCGACGGTGACGTCTCGAGGCTCTTTCCCGTAATCGACAAACGCGCGGTGCTCCTCGGAGCTTTCCGAAGCTGCGTATCTTCATTTTTTCCTTTCTTCCCAATGTGCCCGTCTTTGTAAGCGGGCGATGGCCAACCATTCTCCGCGGCTGAGGCATACAAAAATGCATACGGCGCGCATCCATAATCCATATGCATGGAAAACCGACGGAGCAATGAAGATTTCGAATATACACGGCAGACAATGCACAATGCTCGCTGATATTGCTGAAGACGAGAGCCCAGTGCGCGCTCGCGCTCAAACGATCACGATGACGACGGCGGTGTAAGGTCTTTCAGATTCCTGGCCTTTCGCCAGGGAACCTTTCTCTGAAGTTGCTCCGGTAATATTCGTCTGGAATTCTTAATCCGACCGGAGCTCTCCTTTAATCATCGGCTCGTCGGAAAATCGAGCCGGAGGTTCGCGAGAATTGCTACGAAGAAAACCGGGGAACCGATCTCAGTCGGAATCGGTGGATTAGAGCGCCCGGGTAACTTCGATGCTCACCGCAATCGAAAGCTCTCGTGATCGGATCGTAAAACTGATCTCTGGACCAAGGATTTTGTAAGGTAAGAATATAACGAATTTGATGTGCACTTACTGCAAGATCGTTTACAAAATTTGGTATGCCTCAATGCTTATTTTATTTAAATTCTGCCAGTGTTTCTAACTCTCGCACGATCCTCAGCAGTACGAAGATGTATTTACAAACATTCGAGGAATGAAGTCGTAGTTCCTACATAGGAACACTTCGTTCACTTTTGCTTTATATTTGAAATCAAAAAATTATTTAAAATTTAGTTCACCTTTTCGTCAATGTAGGTGCCCATCTATTATACTGCTTTTAACGATTTTCTATGTTCTTGTCAAATGATCATAAAACTGTTAAAACTCTTTGAACACTATTAGATTGTTACTCAAATTTATAGTTTCAAGATATAGATTTAAGCAAGGAACTTTAAATATTGAAGCTTTAAAATCATTTACTTATTTAGTTGTTAACATACAGATTAATGAAATCCACGTTACAACATACATTGAAGGAACTAAAACGTTTACACTGTCTACAAAGCAGAAAATAGGTAAATTTTTCCCTCGAGCTCCGTGTTAAAGTTAATAGGGAAATTAAACGTTCAATAGAATCGAACATTTACACTGTTATTTAAGTAGTCGTATAATACATGTAGATATACAATATTGTACAAATTAATTTATAAAAATTCGTATTCAAGAAAATATATTTACTGTTTTACGATCTGTAGCTGCAATAAAATATTTTTGCTTATAGTAAGGTTTACTTTTCATCATTCTTTTCATCAAAAATTATAGAAAATAATTTTTATGTACGACATGAAAGAGAAAAGTATTTATTCGATTTTTAACATCTGTAGATACATTAGAAACATTGAAAAATGGAAGAAGACACTCTTAATGTCTTCGACACATACTCTTAATATCATAATTTCGACAATCAATATTATGTCGAATAAAAAATGGTGTAATTAATGTTGATCATCATTGATGAAATTTTAAACAGCAGTAAAATAAAAAACACGTTATCTCATGTTTGAATATTTTCAAAGAATGAAGAAATGTTTATTTCTACGTGCAAAATTGAAACGATTCATACTTACATATTACTACAATAGTATTATATAAAATGAATGCAATAAAAATGAAACAAATAATTTCGTTTGCATAACATTTGCATTAACCTGCATTATTATTCACAATAAATTGTCCCATTCACACTAAAAATTCTGTAAATTATTCACGTTTAAACAAACAATGTTAAGTTCCTAGAAAATAAATGTACCATAATACATAATTATGATTTACCGACACGAAATCGACGTTTTTATTTAATTGTAAGGGTACAAGTTGAGTGGCAAGGGGTGCAGCAACATAAACTTCGTCTTTTTCCAATACTTTTCTGTATCGGCTGTTACGAGCCAGTATTTATCTGAATCACGGTGAGCAGGGGCAATCGATACAGTTCTACGCGATCGTCTTAACAACTTCCCCGGGTGTAATTAACGCGAAACAACTTAGAAAATGTCCGAGGATGCTTTGTTCCGCCGGTTTGCGAGGTTTATGCGGCAATTTCGATGCTCAAGTGTCATGGTATTGCATCGTATTGTAGGAAAGTTGGGTCTGGGATGATACTTCGGAGTGTTCGCAAGTTCCGCGAACTTCTGCATCGACCCGACCAAGAAATAGTGCAGACGGATAAGGGAAAAATGGTAGAACGAGAGAACGCGGAGAGGAGCAGAATTTGTACAGGTTCTTGGAACTGTACATTCCACGAGAGAACAGTCATTGTTTGCGTCTATTTCTAGCAAAATGGGGCACGTAAAACGTAGAGTTTGGAATTAGAATTCTAACCCAAACAAGGTCACGCAGTATCAGTATGGGATCATAAAGTTCAACAACTTAACTCTGGGGCTGCTAAACTTTTTTGATCATCAACCCCTAAAAATTTGCTAATTCTCTTATCGACCCCCTCTATAAAAAATCTTAAAAAAGAAAAAAAACATGTTTTTTTAAATGATTAATTTTATTTTGACAAAATCAAATTTTTACATAAATCAATGAGAAGGATGTGCTTGATGACGCTTGGCAAGATTAGCAATGTTTGATTCGAAATTTGTTAGTTTCGACCCCTAATTATATTATATCGACTCCCAGGGGTCGATATCGACCACATTGATGATCCCTGCCTTAACCCTTTGCACTCGGAGTGATTTTAATTAAAGAGCCAAACATTTCTTTCAACCTAGAACAGGTATGTCCAGAAGTAGCACACTTGGAGGCAAATTCGAGGGAGACGCCTACTTCTCCCGCCCGCGCGTCTCACACCCCGTGGCGGCCGTAGTTCTCCCAGCTCCTCAGACCGTGCCTATCGCTTGCGGTATGTACTGCCAGTGCTTTGGGGCGACTCTCATACCCATAGGTTTCCACATCATCCATGAGGTACTATGGTCAATGCGTCTTTTTTTGTCAGTGCTATCCCCTATAGGCCTATTCCACTGCGTCGCACGATAATTTCGAACAAACCAATTTGGAAAATATTAGCATTAAAGCAGAGCAACGTACACTGCTGAGCGATTCCTCCCTATCATCTTTGATGCGGATATCAATCCAATCTCCCCTACGAAATTTAGGATTTGCCAAGCAGTACTAGTGAAAATGCGCAATAGTCAACCTTTGAATAGCGCAATAAGTAAGCTTTCCTAATAGTCAGTAAAATTTTGACAGTATAATAAAACCTATTTTCCAAATTTATTATTTCTAAATTATCATGCGACGCAGTGGAATAGGCCTATAGGGGATAGCACTGACAAAAAAAAAGACGCATTGACCATAGTACCTCATGGATGATGTGGAAACCTATGGGTATGAGAGTCGCCCCAAAGCGCCACGCGCAGTACATACCGCAAGCAGTCGGCACGGGTCTGAGGAGCTCGGAGGACTATGGCCGCCACGGGGAGCGAGACGCGCGGGCGGGAGAAGTAGGCGTTTCCCTCGAATTTGCCTCCAAGTGATCTACTTCTGGACATGCCTGACCTAGAACATTTCCATTAATCATGATTTTTTTCATGTTCCGCATATGAAACTGCATGTAATACCTCGTACAATACGTGAATGTTTAGTACTAAATATGAACAAATTTACTAATGTAAACAATATTTTGAATAATGGTATAGCAATTTTTAGTGGCGCCTCAGAGTCGCCATTCGATTGCTAAGGGTTAATAATAATTCGTTACCAAAGAGGAATGTTTGTCGTGATAGCAAGAGGTTCTTCTAATCCTTATCGGGCTTTGGCATTATCAAAATAAATTATTTGAAAAATAAACGTTGAGATAAAAATGAAAGATAATTTCATTTGAAATTCAAAGAATTTTACATTTGATTAAAGAATTCGTACTCTCCAAAATTCTATTTATTTCGTGTACTAAAGAACAATTTTAATAGCGACTGTAGCTAAACTTCAATCATGCGATTTGCAATATTATACAAAGAATGGTGTTACAAAACAAGAATCAAATATTACAAGTTCTTTAAAAAGAATGGTGCCAGAACAGTAAAATAACAATGTAAACATAAAAGTTTCTTGCAAAGAATGTTGTTACGAAAGAGTTTCAAAGGATAGTGTTGCTGGCTTTGTCTGTAAGCTCACGCCAGGACTCATAAAAGAGATCTCTGGTTTGTGCAATTATGGTTCCGCCTACTGGAAAAAGCTTTCTTCGAATGTTTCCGGTTGCAAGTAGAGCAAAACCAGCTCTCGAGTAACGGTGTAAAATGCGGAGTGACGTAAACTCTCACGACAATCGTAAAGACAGCGACATATCCCTCTACGGATGCTCCAGATAAGGGTCGAACTATAAAATGTTATAGTAGCCTGTATTAGTGCACGGTTATGCTCGTGGGATGCCAATTCTTGACTGCCTGCACACTATTCTGCAATTTTAAACATTTCTATTTGCATTCGATTTCTCTTAGCTTATATCTGTGGCTGCAGGGAAAAACGCCGCTTGTCACAATATCAAAAAATGTTAGTTTATGCATTAATTGACCTTTCGAATATAGGATTTACGTATTTACCTGAATATATTTATTGAAATATATGTTATTTTAAAGCAAAAAAAAAGTCGTGAAAACAAATTCTGTAGGCTCAAATGGAATGTAATTTAACCGGAGGCCATGTTCAATTCATACGCATTAGACAATACTAATGCCAAAAAACTAAAATTAATATTCTTTCTATTATTATTCACATTAATTATACAAACGTAATGGCAATAAAATACTTTTTTATTATTAATTATTTTTTATGAGACTTTCAACAATATATTTGTGGCATTTTTCTGATTAAAATTATATCAAACACGATACAATTCGGATCATATTTACATTAATTTTCCGAAACTTTCATCGTCCATTGCACAAGTAAATATCATCGCAATTATATCTTAATTGGTATCATTTTCATTAGAAAAACGCCACGAATATGTTCGTGAAAGTTCCATAAAAAAATAATAAAAAATAAAGAAGTTTTGTCACTGGGTTTGGTTTTTGTTTTCACACCGGCATACTTGACCTGTATTATGTTACACTTCTCGGCGACCGAGGCCTCTCGAGCTTCGCTGTCCTTTTCTACGTTTGGCACAAGTCAAAGAATAGTATACCTGAACGCGAAGTGTCACTGGCCGGACCCGTGGTTGTGACATTTATCGATTAAATACTGTATATACTCAAACTGACAATGTTTGCCTATTGATTATATGACTGTGGATTTCACGCATTCTAAAAAAATTGAAATGTATTGATATATTGTAGAGCGGTGGAAATTGCTCAACAATTTCTGTTACTTGTAACAGATGGGAAAGATTTTTATTTCACATAAAGATTGGCAGTCCACTTATCACAGATTCTTTTCACTGTATCCTGTGAAAATTGTTTCACCAAAAATTCGCATAAATTTTCGACTTGCTTTTCTATTTCGTAACAGAAGAAATTGGTTTCGAGAAATAATGAAGGGAAAATTTGTTTAAGAACATAATAGATGATACAACACATTTCCGGAATAAATTTGGGAATCTCCGTTACTACAGTATAAGGCGAGAATTATTCCGAGAGGTAGGAAGCATGGTAAACTGAATGTATATTCGGAATATCATACAAAGACGTCACGTACGCCCCAGCCTCCGGCCTACGTATGCTTTTCTTGTCGCAGAATTGGACTATTTCATTTCAGTTTTATCTTTACGCATGGCCCGTTTAGTACGCACAATGTTCCTGCGGGAATTTCAGACTCATGATAAATGTCAATTTGCTCACTTTCCCTTCTGTTTTACTAAATCCAATGGATTCGTATCTGTAGTATTCTTATTTTCTACCACATTTACAACACGCTGTAAACTGCTACTAAACTGCGAACGTTTCTGGGCACTTCAATTTGTAAATGCCAAAAATAATTTAACTCTTCAGAGACGACGTCTGTTTATCGAATTCACTGAAGATCTTCCCAATATTTATTACACGAAGCCAGATTTTTAGATATGATACACTTTTATCCATTATTGCTGTCTTGGAATCGAGGAAAGATATGAAAAATATGGAAAGGTCACTTTTCTATGCCCTTGTGTATCAGTCTGCCAATGTTCATAGGCCTGCGCATATTTTAACACGTATCACACGCGATTTAATAGAAGTATAATCGCGTGACTTTGCGATTGCTGATGGAACTAGACTAAATTCAAAAAAGTTCTATCAATCAGCTAACCTAAATTTGACTTCCATTTCCTTCAGAGTAGTTCCCCTTTGCACTAATATAGCGATTCAAACAGTTCCGCAATCACCTATGACTTATAGCAGGCAGTTCCAACCAGTAGCTCTGGAGCAATTCGAGGCCAGTGATGCCAGAAACAACCAGAACTGATTGTTTTTTCCTCTCCTCCTTTTCCCCTTCCACAATTATGATTAATTATTTCGTGTGCAAGTAAGGGCTCTTTTCTATCTGGTAATCTTTAATTTATCTGTTTAAATGTAAAGTAGTTAGAGCAGATTTGTAATGTTAGTTCGCAGCCATGGTCTGGGACAATTGTAATATCAGAGAATATGAATATGAATGTGAAGAAGAAAGAGGACAGACAGCCACCAAAGAAAGGAAAATATAAGAATTATAAGAACGGGAGTAAACAATGCATTGGTGCTGAAGATATCGACGTTGATGTTTCGATGAGGCACAGATGTAAGCAAGATTGTCAGTTCTACTATCAAACGAGATGGTAGATGGTGATAATAAATGTAACAACAAGAATGTTGTATATGACGGACCAATAGCAGACGTCTTATGTAAGAGTTATTTCCTGCATATGTGTAACATATTTTTATTAAAAAATAAATGTTTTCTTGCTCTCCTGGAAAGCGATTATTTTGACATACGACTTATTCAAGTATCAACGATGATATGGAACATTATTGCATTTATATCATCATGCAGTTATACCGAAAACTGTGTTGATTTTCCTCTCCTCCATTTCCCCTATCCCATTCCACTACCTGAGCACAGTGATGCCAGAAATGTCAGCTTTTCGCGCATGCGTACTGCGGCGCGCGCGGAATCCAGTAATGTATACGCGCCAAAAAAGAGAAACATCTAGGTAACGTGCCGGGACCTAGCACTACCATAGACGAACTTGAAGATAACGGACGTTATTTTTTATTTACTTGTTTATTTATATAATTAGAACATATATTTTTGTTATTTCAGACACTGGAAAGGTTTTTGGCAGTATCCTTTTGTCTTGCAACAAATGGTATTCTTTATAGTTTCTGCCAAATAAAATAAAAATTTATATTATGTTATCCTGCACAATCCGAACTTTTTTAGGTAAAGAAAGTATGTGAATGTTGAATGAAAAACATTATTTTTAAAACAGGGCCTTAAAGAACTCTCAAAAATTTGAAATTAGTACAGTACTGATGCCACGCACGAATACACATGCGCGAAAAGCTGACATTTCTGGCATCACTGCCTGAGCACACTCCAACGTCACTCACTAGGACCGTAGACTGCTCACGTGACGTGCCGTGCAACGTGTCACATATTACTCTGGTCATCAGAGAGGTGGTAAACTGTATTGCCCTCGATTTAACCGATTTGGCATCACTGTTCGAGGCACCTACCCCGCTCAGGTTCTTCCCCCACTCATAGACTTAATCGTTATAATGTATAGTAGTGGGAAGCTCCCACCACTCACTATAGCTGTGAGTCTCTATGGCTGTACGTAGTGGTGGGAAGAGGCTTGATGGTGGGGACCTTGCAGTTCTCGTAGGGGAATACGTTGGAACTACCTAACTTATAGAATTAACGTACACACGAGCTTCAAGCTGTTAAAAGTGGTGAAAATTGCGTTTTTTCACGACTTAAAATTCACAGATTCTTACATCTTTCGCTGCGTGTCGTTTTTATCTACGTCAACCGAAGAAGTAGAAGAATTGAACTGAAACAATAGTATTTGTACTTCAAGATTATCTGTTAACATCCCAAAAGGCCTAGTGTCCTACATATCCAATAGTTCTTCTGAAAAAAACATTCTTAAAAATCACATGTTTTCACCGCGGTTACACGAGAAGCCCCGCTTAATTATGCAAAATATTGAAATATGTGAAGTACTTTAAACACAGCAGAATTCAGTGAACAGAAGATGGGGATTAAACCGACGCGGATTCTTCGCGTTTGCACGGTCCAATAAATGTGGTCGCAAGCTCGCTGAAAGTGAAGTAGCCACGGCCATCGAAAGGAGGAAACGTGAGCGTCGGCGGACAGGTGAGAGGTCCTCCGGTGCTCGGAGATTTGAAGCGTGGTCGCGGTGCGTTCGTGTCGAAAGCGGAAAAGAGAGTAACCGTGGAGAGCGGACCGTGTTTCTTCCCGCTCCTTGCAGCGAGATTACTTCCTACGGTCCTCATTAGAACCGCGCTGGACCCGGATAGTTCATTACCGGCGATCTTATCTGCGACTTGTTCTTCCACGAGACTTCTCTCCGTCGCCCGGTAGCGTAGAAGACCTTTTCTTTTGTCCTTCTTCTTCTTCTTCTTCTTCTTCTTCTCAACGCGGACCGAAGAAGAGCTCTCTCCCTTTCTCCGTTTCCCACGTTCCGCCGCCCGGTTAATTAATAAGCGCGATCTTCCTCGGAAGCACGTGCCAACGAGCCGATACACTTCGATAATATAACGAGTGGGGGAGAGAACCGAACGCGGATAGGCAAAGGCCGAGAACGATCGTCGTTTATTTTGCGAACGCGGCCATCATCGACGTCGTATCGGTTCGCGTTCGGATCGCGGCTATTACGTAATTGGATAGAAACACCGGGCAACGAGAGACGTGTAACGAGGCGAGTCATTAATCCACAAATCTCGTTACCTTGTCCGTTGGTCAATTACACTGATCAGTGTTTAGAACTGCACCCGCATAAATTAACCTGTGGCCCTTCACGCCGCAGTCAACAGGTTATCGAACAAACTGTACGCTCTGTTTTTGCAATTTCATGAGAATTCTGCTTTACACTTTATCTACAGTAAGCTTATAAATAGGATTTTTTACTTCTAAGTGGTGCTATGTCTAGTCACACTATGATGTATCGCATTGGAGCCTTTTTAAAGTTCTGTAAAAATGTATTAACTCTTTGCAGCACAGGATTTCAGATAATAAAATAGACCCATGTTGCATAGAAACTTTATTGCGTTCTAAATGAAACAAAATTGGTATATTTTTATTAATAAAGTTATCACATAATGTAAAAACATAAAAAATAGTAACAGTTTAATTAAATTTGTTGTTATAGGGTGGGACTCAAATAGTCCCACCGTGCCACATAGGTACTTATTAAAGGAATGGTACTTATTAAAGCACATCCTTTTCCCTAAGCACAGAAGCACTTTGCACACAGTACAAGACCATAGTGTTCGAACTTCCTTTTTTTTTTGTACTACAAAGCACACATCGTTTACGAGACGAACGTTCTGGTAGATTTTATTTATTTATTTATTTAATGTTGCTTCAACATCAAAGGTCATTAGCAACACGGTACATTTTCTTACAATATTTTATAGATATTTGTATCCTTGATATATTGGGCAAGACCGGCGATATATTCCTTAGAACTTAACAGAATGGGTAAGGATCCAGGCAACTTAGTGTTTTTCCTTTTATTCTCATATTTTTTGCATTCTATTATTAAATGATTTATGTTAACTGGTACTTTACATATATCGCAGATCGTGTTTTCTTTCTTGTTTAACAAAAATGAATGGGTTATTTCTGAATGCCCAATTCTGATTCTAGAAATTGAGGTTTGAATTTGACGATCAACTGGACTTGGAAATTTTTGCCACTCAAGATCCGCTCCTTCATTTTGATATTTGTTCTGGTAGATGTTTTGACTCATGTCTTCTTATTTCTAATGAAACGTTACGTTTGTGTTTGCTTATTTGGATTGATAATGACTTATTGTTAGATTAAGTTGGTTTATTATCTATTAATGTTTGACTAATAAATCCTTCGGCACATTGAGCTTTAAGAATACTAAAACATAAACAATAAATAGAAATGTTCTTTTGTATTACTACCCAAGTAGCATGGTGGGACAAATAAAATCCTACCATACTTTCATCATTTACAAACAAATTTAAGCTTTAGTTTTTATTATAAAACTCTTCACTTGCTTATATAGAACTAATTTTTATAAAAATTAACTTACTTCTACGATTTTTCACATAAAACCAGGAAAAAAAGATTGTCGCAATGAACCTTCCGCTTGCAACAATTGATGAACCTGTATTGGCATGTTGAATGTTGCCAACACAAGTGAATACATTTGTAACATTTGTTGAAGATATTACCAACTACTTTACGTAAATAAGACGAAATATAAACATATGCGCAAGCAGCTATTGCAATATTTCGAGGTGGGACTAAAAATGTTCCACCATGCATTACGGTGCATCAAAAAGGTGGGACACTTCTAATCCCAGCGTACCCCAAAGAGTTAAGACACTTTTAGGTATAGCGAAACACATTACTATTCGGACACTTTTAAACCTTTTGCCAATAACATCGTGTGAGACTCGTGATGAAGATTACGAACATAATCTACCAAATATGCGTATTATTAACCTCTTGCCATACCATTTTCTTTACGGCTACAATAATTAGAACGTCTTCGCCCCTAAAAATGTCACATAAGAGGAAAGAAAATTTATATTTTTGCATGACTACATTTACTTCAATGCTTAAATATTGATTACACAAAAGTAAAATTTTATCTCGTCTGAAAATAAAGGTATAACTTTCATCTTTATTAGACTTTATTTAATATCTTCATCACGAGTCTTACTCTTTAAAATACGGCAAGCGGTTAATTTCCTTCAAACGGAAATAAAATTCTATTTTGTTATTGTTAATGTACAGCCATTTGAGAACATATAGACATACAATAGATATAAATTTTCTCCTTCTTCTAGGAGGAGGGTTAAGGGGTTAAGAAGACGATAACTTTTTTAAAAATATTTTTAAGAATATTTTTAAGTTTAAAGGATTACACGTAATAATGTGACGTGAAAAAAATGTTTTGAAAAAATTATAATTGGTCAGAATCGTGGAAAACATTTTCATGGTTTGATTGATGTAAGTAGGAAAGGTATGCAATAGACGGACACATTAGTTCAGTATATTTCAACGCACGTCGCTTGATGAATTGTTAATTTCGATATCGTTTCTACTCGACATTTGTCTTTGAGGTAATTCTTTCATCTAATTTTTGTGCTTGGTAGTTTGTGTGTGGAATTCCATTACAAAAAATTAAATAAAATGTACAATTCTATACGTTATTATAGAATTGTAATATTTTTGATAATTAATGAACACTTGAATTTTTATAAAAGAACACAGACTATCAGACAATCAGTTCAATCTAACAAATCTTCTCCAATTATGTTATAAAACGCAAGCATTTAATTTTTTATAGTCCGATTATGTTCAAAGCTGAACACGCAATGTATAATGTGAATAGAATTTACAACTTATACAATGCAATTTGATTTAAGAACACTGTAAATCAAAATGAAAAGATTTTTTAGGTACGGAAAGCAAAAAAAATGATATAAAATTTAGAGAATGTAAATAATAATCTTGTGTCTATAACGATGACTTTAACAAATCTCTATTACAGTTTTCTAAGAATATCAAGTAAGATATGAATATGTTTCCATTTACCTAAATCTTATAAACTGGATTTTCACCTTGTAAATATGTAATGAGTTTTTATTAAATGAATCAGAGGATAAGATATCGAGGAGCCAGGCGTAAATTTTTACTAACCCTGTAGCTATTTTTGGCGAGTATACTTGCCATGAAAGAAAGTTAATTGCTTGCTATTTATGTTAAAATTGTTGTGAAAATTAAATCACACTAGTAATTGTTCGACATTTTAGAATATTTCTATACAAAGACGAAGTAAAGAAACGAAGCAAAGAAATTGAAGAGACATCGATGTAATGAATAAAGTATTTAAAAATACTTAGCGCCCACATATAAAATGCAGCGACACAGCTAACTGGTTAATTGAATGAAATGATAAATTTTCGAGGGCGTGAACCGGTCAACAAATGCAAGCCGAGCTCGTAGGAGTTAATAGAACTCGATGAAAAACCATATGGCGCGGGCAGTAGCAAACCAGGTGAAAACAGTTAGGTCATAATTTAGGGAAATTAGACTTGTAATGAGTCAGTAACCGGTAGAGCATGGAAATTACGGAACACGAAGGTGTCATCTGTCAACGTTTCAGATGGAACCCTAGGGAAATGAATTATTAATATGACTTTTCATGAAAGCAGGGTCGCACAGAGGGTTTTTATTCTGCCCCGGATTAATTTCAGGACTCGAAGAGGATACAATTTTTACTTGCACTTTTAATGGTGAAAGTGTAATCGTATTCAAAAATTATTCATCCTTTCTATGCGGGACCCGTACTTTATATTTCTCTCTCAATTTGCATAAAATAATAATGTATAACTACAAAATATCAAATGAAAATTCACACTAAATTCTACTAATAATTTGAGCGATTTTTAGAATCAAACAGAGAAAAAGATACAGATTGCTAATAAATATTTATTTAAGAATTTCATCAATGTATAACGCTAAAGTCTAAGTAAAAATAAAATATAACATAATATATAATATATAATTACAACAATATTTTTATTATAGTAAAGCAAATTACGCGCGTGTTTCGTTTTAGAAGTTGATCAGAGAATTCTGCGTAAGCATTTACAGTTTATTTTATAGAATTGCACAACTGTAGAATGAACTGTCATTTACAAATTGTTTTTCCTTTCGATAAAATATCAGCATTGACAACAAATGAATCTCGGCTGTCCCCTAGTCTCTCCATGAGAGTTAAGCGGAATGGAAACTCCCTCGATCTGTATACAAAGACTTATTCTTATTGAAAAGGACCCTTTTGCCCGTCATTCGCCATTCTTTCCGTCATTTCTCTTTCTAAACGACTCGATAACAACCCACTTTAGCTTGGAATCGCGAAAATTGACAAAAGCACACAATGCATTCAGCCTGTCTGCGAATCAACGAAGACTTCATCGTGAAGTACCATGTATCGATGGTTTTGTACTATACGTATATCTTTATATTTAAAAGAACACTGTCGAAAGGTAATAAAAGATTTACTTAAAGCATTAGCTTGTTGCATATGAAATGTCCGATTTTAGAATGCACATGTTATAAACTGTTCTAATCAAGAAATAATATTATAATCTACAGGATTATCATATATCATTTGACGGTACACAGCTAACCTTTTAAGTCCTATCATCAGTTATATTTATATATCCAATTTTATCTTTGGATAAAGTTTATTTCAATATCAGTCGATGTGATCGTCGTGCATTCTTTCTATACGAATGAGAAAATAAATAAATTGACGGCAAGATTATGCGATGTTTAGTCAAAATGTGGGAGTAAATGATAATAGAAAAGGCTGAAAATAGAGATGACAATCTCATAAATAAAGAAGATGAACGACCAAGAAATTCAATTTTTACCATTGTACAAACGAAAAACTTGTCATTTATTTACAGAATATGATGATTACAATGTTGCTAAGTTTCATCAATAAGGTTTATTTCGGTAAAAATTATGTTTCTTTAAAGTTACTGCTATGAATCAGACATTTCATATGCAGCAACCTAATAAATACTTCGATTGAATCCTCATTACTGATGTTGAAGGAACAATACCTGACAAGTTCTGTTTCTGCTTAAATAACAAATGATCACTAAATAAATAAAAATAGTATGTAAGCAGCGTAAATTCATTACAATAAATAATATAAATAAATAAAAAGCACATAACCATAATATGTTTTACTATTATATAGTATACATATATTAAATGAAAAAGATGATACAACACGAATAAAGTAATATAAACAAAAAAGAAGTATTGTTGCACAGAGGTTTAGTAAAATAAACTATATGCCAAATTAGTACAGAAATAAAATAATACGTAATATTAATATCATACAGTATCTAATTCGTCATTAAAATTAAGCTCAAAGAAGAACTTTATCAGTATGTTTAAGTTTTAATTAAAATTGCAACTAAACAAAGATACTATAGTACATATTAGGTTTATAAAAAATTGTTTTTAATCGTCATATAATGTGTGAAAGCAAAACTGCTTAAATAAGCACCATACGTCCTAAAATTATCTTAATTATATTTGTTTTTATATCAATACATATAAGCTTAGATTCCTCACATTACTTATACAATATTTCACAAAGTTCTCAAAAGTCATTTTGAGATGAAACCAGACTTGCACTGTAGGGGCCCCTCAAACGCCTGCTTCTTCCACCAACCTCTCTTTCATGTACGAGGCCCGCGCACTGTTCGCGACGAGCGAAGCACTTCCTTCCTCTACGGTAATGACGGCTGCTGGTGGGGGACAGTGGGCGCTATGGTGGGGACAGTTTTGTCTCAATTGAGACAAAAATGCCCATCCCTGTTGTACAGGTACGATTTAGGATGCTCGTTGCCAAAATCATACCTTTATGTATGTAAACAAGAAACGTGTGCAAATGCAAAATTAGTTTCTTTTTTAAGTCCTGCCAATAGTTCTTATCATGCAAAGTTCCTTAAATGGTATAATTTCGGCAGCTTTTTCTCTATCATAAATTACACGATGAAGCTTAACATTAACCTAAACATATGCTGTGAAATATCAAGAAAAGTGACCAACCAAGACGAGATTTATGTGTATAGAAAAAAGGGAATAGTGGGAATACAAAACAATTAGTGATACTACCAATTTATCAACATTTTTTACTGCATCAACGGGAAGATAATCTCCTGAATAGGAGCAAAAACAATCGAGTCCAAGGCTTGTTAAATAATCGAGACGGAGTTTAATTAGGTCACAAGGTTGCCTATCAATTCTTCTCAGCATTGGTGAGAACAAGGGAAAGCAAGATATCGACTTTTGTGAATGCTCCAATTTCTCAGAAACAATGG
Organism: Sphecodes monilicornis; assembly: GCA_913789915.3. NCBI lineage: Eukaryota > Metazoa > Arthropoda > Insecta > Hymenoptera > Halictidae > Sphecodes > Sphecodes monilicornis. Next base: position 8,917,922 of record OU565291.1, on the reverse strand, counting down.
GCTCCGATGACCCTGCAAATTACAGGGGATAGTAATCGAAGCCTTATGAAAAGAGATTAATCGCGGCTAGTTTCTTTCGCGTTCTGCCGAGATAAATTGAAAGCGAAGAAGAAGACTCTACTCTTTGAATTATCGGGAGAATTTCCCAATCCAGACACTCCCTCTTTATTCAATTCACCGAGCATAATACTAAGCTATATGGCAAAAACAAATAATTCCAAAACGTCGATTCTTTCTATATTATCTTATTCTTAATCTAGGTTCTTGCAATTAATATATTTTGTGCAATGCACGCAACAGATTACATATTTAAAACATAATCGAAATAAATATGCTTTTTTGAACTAATATACATTCCAAATATTTTTAATACAAGAAAAGAAACTGGCAGCAAAGGTAGTTGTTCCGAGAAAACAACACCTAACCCAGTGATAAAACTTCTTTACTTTTTATTATGTTTTTATGGAACCTTTACGAACATATTCGTGGAATTTTTCTAGTGAAAATGATACCAAATGAGATATAATTATGATGATATCTACTTGTGTAATGGACGATGAAAGTTTCGGAAAATTAATGTAAATATGATCCGAATCATATCGTGTTTGGTATCATTTTCAGTAGAAAAATGCCACACATATATTGGTGAAAGTCTCATAAAAAAATAAGTAATAATAAAAAAGTTTTTTATTGGCATTACATTGTGAGGACACGCGGGCCTTTGAACTGTGCCGGCGACCGCGACTCTCCGCGTCTCTTTCTTTCCCATGCGCTGTCCTTCCTTGCGCCTGCGCCCGAAACTTTCATCGTTCAATACTCAAGTAAATATCATCGGAATTATATCTTATTTGGTGTCATTTTCATTAGAAAAATGCCACGAATATGTTGGTGAATGTTCCATAAAAAAATAAGTAGTGGTCTCACCGATATGCCCAACCCGTATGATGTAATACTTCTAGGCGAACGAGGCCTCTCGAGCTTCTCGGCTCCTGACGGGGTATACCCCGCAGGAGTGGGGATTGTTTTGAGACACTTCTCGTTCAGAATTTTGTGACACTTATCGATTTAATACTGTAGTTGCAAAATCGTTCGCTTCGCGGATAATTGCGGAGGAAGAAGTAATGCCAACACGTGGTTCATTTTCAACCACGCAACGAGATCACGCAATAATTAGTACACATCGAACCGACAGAAGGCAGCCTTCACAGTGATACGCCTGGCGAAATAATTTATGGATAATTACTCGACGGCAATTATAGTAGCCAATCGTAACAAAAATGCTGGGAATGCGGCTTGTGTTTTACTAGCAAACACGCTTCTGCCGGCTGGGAGACAGTCGAAACATCCCCTGGTACGAACCAGACGTTGAGCCTCGAACAATTTCCTGGTTTTAATGGACCCGCCATCGGCAAACGCCGCGACGTTCACTTCAAATGATTAATTTTCAGCATGGCTTCATTTCGCTGGGCTCGTCTTCGACGGTTTCTTCGAATTGCTTCGAAAACTAGTCTCGAATTAGCACTTCAATATTTGCGAACAAGACTCGCTGTGTTAGTCCATCAATAGATGTCTTAATGTCAGATCCACTGGACTCGTTAAACTGATTGCTATCAAATTTTTTATTTTATGAACAAAGAGATATTAGCTAGTTACGTATGAAATGTTCGATTTTGAATGATTGCATTAACCCTTAAGTGGACCTGCAAAATGTACTTCAAAAATGATTCAGTGATTCGATTAAATTATATTTCTTCTTATATTTATATTTTAATATTCACTTATATCGAGCTATTAAAATTTCATCTAAATTCACAAATAGTTCTTATTAAATAATTATTAGCATAAATTTGGGTGGGGCTGCATCAGTCCCAATAATTCACTTAAGGGTTATGTAAACACAATTTTTCTAAATAAAACCTATTCGTCGAAACAGACCTCATTGTAATCAACATATTTTGTCAACAAATGACAAGCTTCCCGAGTGTATGACGGTACATATTGAATTTTTTTATCGTTCGCGTTCTGCATTAACAATATCGTCATCTCCATGTTTTAATTTCTCTTGCCATCGACGTACAGTACGTCCATTTTCCTTACATCGTTATCATCATTATGTTTATTTTTGCACTCACATAGAAGCTCATCCTAAAAACCAAGTAAAAGTAATGTTAACTGAACTTATCTAGATTGCTCACAATTTTTATAATAATACTTTGCTTGAATAAAGAAATTTATTGAACAATTTCTAATGAAAGCATCTTTATAATTTTAATAATTAAAAAATAAATGTAAAATTGGTTGGTTGACTGGTTGTCGTACGATTAGTGTTAAAGATCAACTTTATACTTCAAAATGATGTTTGATAAACCTGTAGATTAAATTAACACTCTCAAATTAGATATTCCATATGTAACAAATTATTATAACAGAATAGTATGCCACGCGCTGCAAGTGCTACAGAATGGATTTTATCTCAAACGATAGAACATACAATTACTTCCGCCCGACAATTGCCGATTGTTTCACAAACAAAGCAAGTAAAAAGCATTGAAGCATCAAGATTTTAACACCAAAAATTTGTGAAAGGTCTTTTGTCTTATTATATTATATCTTAACACTAGGTTTAAGGGCGTTTCTTATATACCTATCTCTACGAGCACCCGTCAAATTGACGGGTAAACGAAAATACGCATTTTCTTTAAAAAATCGATTTATTCTAATTAAGTCCGAACTGAACAATATTAGGCTTCACGGTTAAGTAAATAATTAATAAGTAAAAAGTCTTTTTTTTTAAACTATCACGGTAATGGTAACAATAATATTAACGGTATAGGGTATCCTTCCAACTCTCCACTTTCAATATACTCAGAACTTGCACTGTCAGCTTCGCTTTGGTCTAATTCATACTGATCTTCTTCGGGGGTATCCTCAGAACAATCTTCAGAGATGTCGACAATTTTGTTCAATATTTTATTATATCTCCTGGATTTACTCATGACTACTAGAAAAGGGGGATTGGTCAAAATAAAAAAAAAAACTGTGCCCAAATTCAATTACCCTATTGTAAATACTTACAATAAGCGGCGACTGTCTACAATAAATGAAACTTTTGCACACTGTCTTTGAAAAACGTTCTTACACTGCCACTGCAGCAATCATACTGAAGATCGCTCTTGCTTTAGAGGTCTCATCGGCAATAGGCATAAGCGATTTCGTTGAAGACCCAAATAAACACTCGGGCCATACAATCCGCTTTAGTTTACATTATCGAGGCTCGATTGATATAACGAATTGGAGGAGGAGAAAATAAAGACTTTACTTTTATACTTATATTTATTATTTGACGAACGAAGCAAACATATAAGGATTGTTTATGAAATAAGCTAGCCCGTCAATTTGACGGGTTTCGTAGAGATGGGTATACTACATAGAAATTTCAAAGATTAGAAAGCTTTAGGAAAAAATAATTGTGTGTATATATTCTTTGGATGAAGTGATTAAATTACGATGCAAAATGGTTCATATTAATGCTATGGTTTTTGGGGTATTTCATTTCAAAATTTGAAATCCGTCAAATTGACGAGTCCCGTAAATCTAGTGTTAATAAACAAGATTAAATGGCTTCTTTATCGCTCAAGTATCTTGTATATTAATTTAAATACATCTCGTGGCCACATAATATTTACTGGACTAATATAAAACAGCGGGAATAACGATAAAACCTTGCTTCCTTTCGAATAAATTTCATTGCATCCAGAATAGCAAAAGGTTTGATACGATTTATTAAAAATGCATTCTAGCCTGTTTTATACATATGGTAGAAATATTAGATCGTCCCATAAGTTCGTGACGCGGATCAGTGTTGCCAGATCGGTTAAATCGAGGGGAATGCAGCTTACCACCTCACTGATGACCATAGTAATATGTGACACGCTGCACGGCACGTCACGTGACTAGTCAACGGTCTTAGCGGGGAACGTTGGAGTGCGCTCATGGCAGTGGAATGGGGTAGTGGAAGGGGGAAAGGAGGAGAGGAAAGGACAACCAGTTTTGGTTGTTTCTGGCATCACTGACGCGGATATGTTTATACACTCCGCGGTGTCTTTTTCTTGTTTAGTGAAAAACCACAGAAACATTATGATTACGGTATAATGTCTGTACCAAAAAGGTGGAAAGAGGTTGATTACGAAGGCAAACAAAGGATGATTACATTTTTTCATAAACTTTAACACGTAGAGTACCAATTCATCAACCTGAAGAATTCCATAAAATCGAAACGAATTATTTAATGAAATAAAAATTGAAAAGTTTAAATGTATAACACTGAGTAGTCCTTCAACCTTCTTGATTTTTCTAGGTATTAATCAAATTTGGTACAATGAATATATTAACGTAAAAATTTATTTTGAAATCGAAATAAATAATTCTGTCACCCATATATGGGTGACATGGCAGCCAACGTGTTATAGGTATGTTTCAAATATTAATTGATATAGCAGAACAGTAAAGTATTATATACAATAAACTGGTATCTAATATTTAAAAATTGACGGACTAAAACGAACATAGTGAGAATGTTTTATAAGCGTTCGAACGATTTCGGTTTTACCACTCAATTCGGGTATTCATAGAATTTCCACATCCCCTAAATACTGCAATCATTTGTCTATCGCATCAGGTGTCATTAAAATTAGATCAGGGACCAGTGAAAATTCAGGTCAACCAAGTTTATTTCGAGTGTACTGCTAGATCACGGATAATGGGATATCGGATATCTGTCACGGTGGAAACGAGTGTAATAGGAACGTCGTTACTGTTACTCCGTCTGAAAATACAGACTCAAAGTGTAAAGTTAGATAGGTCGCATGGTCTCATGATAATATTCATCCGTATCGGGCGAGCCGCTTCTCGTTTTACGTGTCATTTGAACTCGCTCGAGATACATCGGGAACATAATTCAAAATTCTGCGTGTTGCGGTGACGTCTAACGATGCCTTATATTTCATTCACTATTCACGGTTTAATTAATTTACCGTCTCCACCAGGTTAAAAATGGAGGTCTCAGAAATCAACAAGTATGAGATCCTGAGCGTGATAACTGAGGTACTTAAGTTTTTAAAATGTAATTGTAAAAGATACCATTGCTTATAAAAATTCAGAGGAATATATTTATTAACAGATAACGTGCAAATAAATTTAAATAAAATAGAAATAAAACAAACAGTAATTATGAAAATAAAATATCAAAAGCTGTCGAAATAGATCGTACAAGATTGTAAAAATAAAATTTCAAAGATTTTATGAATCGGTCCCACAAAACAAATGTAAACGCCACGAACAAATGTAAAAAATTGTAAAAATAAAGTTCTCGAAGTTTATTGAATGTACATAAACAATTTTATAAATTAAGTAGAAAGAGTTGTATCAGTAAATTTAAAAAATGTTTATAAACACAACTAAGTGAGCTGTAAAAGTCAAAACAAGAAGATTGAATGTGAAAAATTAAAACAATAACCGGAACTTACAGCTTTCTATTTTAAAATAAAAAGTCTACGATATCTAATATACGATTAAATGTACAAATTATTATTGCAATTAAATGAACGAAAACACAAGTGAAACCTGTCCGAAAGGAAAGATCTTTCGCGATTAAATTACATCAGGTAATTTGATAAATTGCGCAAAAGTCTTGCAACAACGTATACTCTTTCAAAGCAATCAGATTCCACGATTAATGTCCAAACAAAGATTCAAAACCGTTCTTTGTCAACGAAATTCATCCGACCTCCAATTTCAATTCGATTTAACTAATTACGATGAGGTCGCAATCGACGATAGACAATTCATACATGCTTTCCCGCAAAGACGAATCATCGAGATCGCTGAACAACACACTGCCATAATCATAGTACTGACGATTTAATTATTCGCACGAGCGAGTTCGGTATCCGCTCTTCCGTTCGATGGAAACGCGGACTTATAACGAGGAGAACGCTTTATGTCGAGTCACAAACGAAGTTTGCAAACGTCATGATACAAGCTCGGCTAATAGAGTTCGACCAGTCAATCGTGAATTCCGTTCCTTTCTCGTTCGTTCATCGAATCGTCCGACACTGTTCTCCATCCACCCTTTCCCACGAATTTCGACTGTGAAAAACTATAGCTCTCCGACGGGATCATGTAATATAAAAGGTAGTAAACTGCCCATTAATTGCATACCAAATCAATTTTAAAATGTGTAATTTTAATCGTATCATATCAAAATATTAAATCAATCTATAATTTATCTATTTTTGACACTAACATTCATCTTAAAATATCATCATTTATATTATTAATTTATATTGTTTTCTACGACTTTCCATTTTCAAGGATTTATGAATTTCTTCTTTAACAACTGTTTAACTTTGTGATTTAAACTTTTCATTCGAGGCAACTTTTAAGCATTGAATATTATTGAAATTTAATTAAAAAGTGTTTAGGTTATCAAAATAAGTGATAATTAGACAGCGAATTTTAGGCATTTATGACAAAACTGAGTAGATGTAATTTAAAACTGTAAAAACATTAAAAGAATTGAAAAATACATATACTGTTATATTAATATGAACCCTATTAAACCTATTGAGAAAGAAAATAAATTTCTACTTCACTCAATTTGTTGCAATTCACGTAGAACGTTTTTATTTTGCATAATGATCCGCTGGCTATTAATAATAGAGACTTTTATCTTCAAACATCATCTATAATACATTATTTAATGTATTAGCAGGTGGCTTTGTATTGATCAACAAAACTTTCAATTATGGTTCTTATAATTGAGAGGCTCTATTCCTTTTTAATATGAACCACTTGATATACGAAATAAATAAAATGTCTGTCGTTTTTTGCGCATCAACCGATTTTGGTGACATTTTCAGAATGATTATAATTGACACAGATCTACAAAACGTATTTAGTACATTTTCAATGTAAGCCCACATCAAAAAATTGTAAAATACAAGTATTTTCAGTGTAATTCCGACCAATTGCAGTGTTTTCAAATTTTTGTTCATATCATGTGCTAAGCTAACGGTTCCATCTTCTCAAAAAAATCCAAGTCGTAATGTCCGATATTAAAACAATTCTCGTCTTTTTAAGAGTATCCAAATATTTATGGGAGTCACTATACGTTTGACGCGTCCCATAACGAATTTTCCATGCAAGTGCAAGATTTATGAACTTCTTTACGCTGCTAACTTTCTACACATATGTTTGCTTCATTATCAAATTTGACACCATTCTACGGTAGTCAAACCGGCCTGCATGAATCACTGGCTTCCGCATTAAGGGGTTAAGGTGTTAACCAAGCATATACGAGTTGAAGTTTTCACCTTCTAACACTGTTAGACTGAAATGTCTCTTATGGAGGACGTATCCTCATTTTCCGATTTACACTTTCATAAATCTCGCCGTATCTCTAATATTTCTCACAGACGCAAATCTTCCTTGACGCTGGAACTGGTTTGGTGGAAACAAATATCAGATCGTTGCATAAATCATGTCGATCTTTATTGCTAACGTTCTATATGAAACATTAACCCGCTTAGTTGAAACTGATTCAGTTAGAATTTCATGGAATTTTCTTTATAAATATAGTTAAAGACGTTTGAAAATCATAAGAAAAATACAAAATCCAGCACAGTGACGAACTTTTTTTGTTCAATTTGTTCAATTTTTATAATATTGTTTATGCCTTCTATTTGACGTCAAACTAATAGTATTAATATGAAACTTGAGTGAGTAGAAGGTAACTTCTTTTAAATAATCTATACCGTATATGATAAGATAAATTGATTATCAATTATATTATAATCATTAATGTTTTTAGTATTATCATTTGCGATCATTTTTCCAATTTTAGATAATTTTAAAATGTATTTTTCAATAAATCTCCGATATCTCGATTTTAAATTTCAGAGTCGATTTAAAACTTTCACAGACATCGAACAATTCATCGGTTAAAGAACATTACAATTATCAAGACGTAATCGCTAGATGCAAGGTCTGCAAAATATGGTGGATACGATATCAGCGGAAAACCAATCATCATTAGCGAACTACAAAGGTATTCTGTTCGATCACGATAATAATAGTCCCACACATGGTAAAACTACTTAATGTAGTAACTACAAATTGATACTAAATCAATTTTTATTAGACACAACATGCTTTCTTCATTTCAATTCTTACATTTAGCTCTTCAGTACATAATCTTGTTATTTAAAAAAATTAGTCTATTAAAGCATGTTGTGTCTAATATGTACACTGTGCCCCTTCCAGTCCCTTTTCACTTGACCAATCACATATGTATATTTCATTTTATTTTGATTAACATTTATATATTGTCTTGAAAAATATGTCTTTAAGACGTCTTATAAAGGTCTTACAGACATCCTTAAGACGTCCATTTTACGTCTTAAAAACGTCTTACAGACGTCCTTAAAACGTCCAATTCAGACTTCTTAAAAACGCCTTAAAGACGTCTGTAAGACTTTATAAGACGTCTGTAAGACCTTTATAAGGCGTCTTAAAGACGTCTGTAAGACCTTTATAAGACGACTGTAAGACCTTTATAAGACGTCTGTAAGACCTTTATACGACGTCTCAAAGACGTCTTTAAGACGTACAGTTTTGTAACATAAGACGTTCAGAAACCGTTCGGAAGACGTTCGTAGGACATTCAAGACGTCTTTAAGACCAGTGATGCCAGAAACAACCAGAACTGGTTGTTTTTTCCTCTCCTCTTTTTCCCCCTTCCACTATTCCATTCCACTACCATAAGCACATTCCAACGTCCCCCACTAAGACCGTAGACTGGTCACGTGACGTGCCGCTCAACGTGTTACACATGATTCTGGTCAGCGGAGAGGTGATAAACTGTATTCCCCTCGATTTAACCGATCTGGCGACACTGTTTAAAACGTCTTGAAAGTCCAACGCCAGACGTCTATAAGACGTCTTTGTGCTATCTGGGATATAAGGCAACGTTTACCAGTTACTTTTAGTTACGTTTAGTGTAAAAAAACAGGCATGCAAAACAATCAATCCATTGGTAGTATAATTTTTTCGTTACATTGCAAAGTGATTTGATAACTGCATCTTTCAGGGAACGCGTTGAAAGTGCGCTCATTTTATTCGAATTTGTTTGAACACTTCTACGAGAATATTCTTCACGAGTTATATCATTGATTTACGCAAAGGAAAATTGATTTTTTTGTTCCGTTACAGCAGTTTCTCCAGTTAAGGCACCGAAAACCGCAGATACTTTCGCGTAATAGAATGATCTTATGCATCGAGCGAGAAGTAATTGCCTTCAACACCAGGTCAATTACCAGCCGCGTCTCGATCATGTCCAAGTCTGCGGCGAGACGTGAAAATCTCGGCTGACCTACCCTCATCTTTCCATCGGCCGTTACCTTTGATGCGAGTCGAGGCCATACTGGCGAATCCTCTCGCTAGTGCCCAATGGAAACGAGAAAGGAGGACGAGCACGCGCGGCATAGCGGAAAGAACGCGACTCATTTACCTACATCGATTTATTGCGACCAGGGAGATTATATCTGCGAGCAACGTTTCTCCCGGTATTATATGCCCGCTGAATATACGATTTAATTGGTCTCCACCGTGAATCGATCACTTGGACCCCTCTTCTTTTTGTGTTCCCTTGACTTGCAACCGAGAGCGTTTGCAAGCTCGAGTTCTGTAAGCATCTGTTTTTCTTGGCCCGGATCGGTATGCGGTAGTGATACGAATAACGCGTGAATTACGACTGGCTAATGCGAGGGAAGGAATTATCTTGTCGCGGAACACGGACGACCGTTTCGTACGAGACTGTTCGGCAATTTAAATAACCGACTTTCGATGTGACCGAAATAGTGATTTTCAAGACATTTTTTTTAGAATAACTATTGGACATATATATCACTTACAATTTAATTTTCAATTAAAAAATACGACTGTGCATAAGCATAAGACTTGCTTACCTCATTTCTACGTATTTAATTATCTGTATCGATTAAATCTACTAAGACAGTGTGAACATTTTTTAATATTATAATCTACTAAGACAGTGTGAACATTTTTTAATATTATAATCTACTAAGACAGTGTGAACATTTTTTAATATTATAATCTACTAAGACAGTGTGAACATTTTTTAATATTATAATCTACTAAGACAGTGTGAACATTTTTTAATATTATAATCTACTAAGACAGTGTGAACATTTTTTAATATTATAATCTACTAAGACAGTGTGAACATTTTTTAATATTATAATCTACTAAGACAGTGTGAACATTTTTTAATATTATAATCTACTAAGACAGTGTGAACATTTTTTAATATTATATATTGTTTTGTAAATTCGGTACCGTCAGTCCCTAGAGACTAACATAACGTTTAAAGTGTGAAATTAGTTTGATACCTTCGCTGTTCTGCATTTCACTTATGCACTTTTGCTGTAAATGCATACAATCGGTAGTCTGGACAATACCATGCATCTTCTATCGAATGAGCGGGATCGCCGGGACCCACGTGAATATCATTCAATCTGGTCGGCGAAGAAAAAGACCAAGGCTAAAATGCTTGCGTGACCGCGAAGAAAATTCCGAGGATCATCTCATCGCTATCTGAAGCAAGGCATCTTCGAGATGCGTCTGGCCAGAGTGTATATCCCGGGAGCCGGAGAGTGGTTCTTTCGCTATAGGGTGAGCACCCACGCGAAACTTCGGCTTTTCATTTAACGCGGGAGATTAATTCGCGCCGGTAAATCACAGCCGAGAATATTCGTCTGCGAGAGCGTATCGGCCACGGGCGGCATTGTATGTTAATGACAATCGGCCCCGCGGCCCTGGTCCGACCATAATGGCGCAAGTGCACCGAGAGAGGACGCAGATGCTGCGTTTCGCAGGTGAGCACGATGCACACTCACGGTTCAACGATCAGCCACCGTCCCGTTCCGTCCAGGCGCCACGATATCGCTCATAATCGTCTTTGTTACACAGGAACCTGACACGTGTTAACCACGCGTGACACCTGAACGCCGCTGTTCCAGGTCCGAAGTGATTGACTGTGCTCGCATATTGCTGCTTCGGTTGGGGACGCAAAGCACAGTGGTCGATTTTTCAAAAAAGTGGGACAAAAATCAGTATGGCTTGAAAATTTAATTTATCCACGTATAATACACATTAGAATTGAATACACCCGTTAATCTTCATTTTTCAAATGAAAATCCCATCATGTCTGTTATAACGAGATCCAAATTACATGCAAAGTATGGGATACAGATATTCACACTCATCGAAAATTAAATTTTTTACTGTCTGAAAAGTGTACTTTTTAAGTTTTTTATATATTAATTTATATATATTTATATAATAAATATTTATTGTATATCAGGCGATTGAGTCACTTTATGACTTTCAGATCATAACTCTTCGACAAAAGGCCGAAGCTACTTTTGGAGTCTATAATTGCAGGAATGAAGACTAAGGTATATCCAATAAGAAAGAAGAGGTTCTAGAAGGTTTCAAAGAAATTCTATACAAATATCTATACAAATATTCAAATGACGGGATCTATATATTTTTTTTTTTATTCAGAAAATCTCATAAGAGATTTATTACAACATTAGGTACAGACAAAACCAAAGTGTACAGAGAAAGTAACCTCTACAAACTAAAAGCTAGGGTACATCAGTATTGTTTTTCCTTAAACACGAAGGTTACAGGTTTTTAGGAACGAAAGTATATACAGGCAGGCTTTAACTTTGGGCCCAGCCAGAAACATAGAAACGTCCAAAGGCAGTTGAATTCTTAACTAATAGAGATTATTCAACAATAGTGATCTTTGTATATCGTATAAATTACACTGCCAAAGGACGTGATGGAGAGTTTCACACTCGCAGTTACATCTACACATAGGGTTGTCAATGAATCCAATATGAGAAAGAGAGCCAGCAAGGTGATAATGATCAGCTCTGCTTCTGTGTATTGTAACGATAATATGACGGGAAAGTTTTTTTTGTTTGAACCAAGGGTGACGATTATACGAATTGCATCAGTTGTCTAAATAATTTTTTTGCTATTCAACTATTTGAAATCCATATTTTCTGTTTCTTAAACAATTCGGAACATATTCAGTTCGGCAGATGTGAAATATGATTATTGAAATTTCAATAAGTTTCAATCATTTGAATTTTCTTAGTTATAAATGGCATTGTATTAGTTATTAATGAATCAAATTATGCAACAATTTTCAATTTATAATGAATTTCTGACGAATTATTGATGAATTTCTCTGCAAAAAAATTCTTTATCCACAAAAAGTATATTTTAAATTTTCAATATAGGCTCACATAAAAAATTGTAAAATACAACTTTTACTATTTTCTCTGCAATTCCGACCATTGCAATGTTTTTTTCTAATTGTTCAAAATACTCAAAAAAATCCATATCATATGGTTCAATATTAAAAAAGTTATCGTCTTTTTGAACGTGCCCAATATTACTGTGACAGACTGCACCATTTTAGTGTGTATACACGTATGTATTGAACGAAGTATTGGAAGAGTCACTTTGGAAATACGAACGCGAACATGCTTGCTCTGTAGTGGGAAGAGAGAGACCAGGATTTGGTAAATTATAGCTCGTTGAAAAAGATATTTCAAATAAAACTTGCTCTGTTTAGGAGGAGGCATCTTATGGTGGTCACAAATCTTTTCTAGGTGGACGTGCTTCCGAGATTTCAAGGTGACCTCTGTTTTTTTACACGAAACTATATGTTTTTCATGGTCATTTAGTGCCACTCAAAATTCACCTTGAAATCTCGGAAACACGCCCACCTATTTAAAGAAAATTTGTGACCACCATAAAAGGTCTCCTCCCGAACGGAGTAAATATTTGAAATATTTTTTACAACGATCTACAGTTTGGGAAATAATTGCGTCCGAAACTTCAAATGGGACACCCTGTACATTATACAAATATGGTATAAGAGTTAAACATTTGAGAAAAATTTTAATAAAAAATGGATTCTTTTACCTTTTTAACAGATATAAAATAAGGAACTGTCAACCCGAATGTGAAAAATTATCCTAAAAAAATTTAAGTAGTACACCCGATTGCACTAGTAATGGTACCTCGGTTGTTACTGAAGATGGGAACAAATTATGTAGGGAACTTGTACATGGTTTAACGACCTGTATCATCCTGCGACGCGACTATTTGCGGAAGTAATTGGTGCAGTTGCAAAATGCAAATCTTTGTGGTCGCAATGGTGGAACATCAGAACAGTTAATTGTAGATGGTGAAAAAAACAAATATTGCGAAAAGTATCGAGTTACTATATACAGGGTGAGGCATTTAAAACAGGACACCTGAATAACTCGTGTGTTTTTGAAGATAGAGGAAAATGTCCGAGACTAAACTTATTTGGTATCGAGGGCCTGATCATCCGATGTTACTAGTTTTTTAATAAGTGGACGCGTCAAGGAGATATGAAGGTCAACTCTGTTTTCTTAAATGGTACAGTATGTTTCTTTACTTACCCTCTGATAGAGTATTTCGAGACGAATACAATGATCTATTATTAAGGTCATTCAAGGTCACTCAAGATCAACTGCAAGAGAAATTAAATTGTCTCATCTTGTATCTTGTCTATGCACACAAATGTTATTAGTTTGACTGCCGATTAGAGTACGACTTCGTAATATTCAATATCTAAGTATACCGCGAAAAACCAACAACCAAAGTTGACATGCAAAACCGAATAAAAAGAGCTTGCTCTGTAATAGATAAAAATGAAATTTATCAGATAGTGTCATCGGTATTGCAACGTTTTGGACCATGTATCCATATTCAAGGTTGCCAATTTGAGCACTTACACTAGCAATGAGCACGTAAATAATATGTGGCATCTAAATCGTCGAAGTATTCGAAGAATGCTTTGAGACAATTTATTTTCTCTTGCAGTTGACCTTGAGTGACCTTGAATGACCTTAATAATAGGTCATTGTGTTCGTCTTGAAATACTCTATCAGAATGTAAGTAAAAAACATACAGTACCATTTCAAAAAAAAAAACAGAGTTGACCTTCATATCTCCTTGACGCCTCCACCTATCAAAAAAACTAGTAACATCGGATAACCAGCCCCTCGATACCAAACAAGTTTGGTCTCAGGCATTTTCCTCTATCTCCAAAAACAAACGAGTTATTCAGGTGTCCTGTTTTAAATGCCTCACCCTGTATAGACCCTGCGTAATTTTAACCCTTAGCACTCGAGTGGTGACTCTGTGGCGCCACTCAAAATTGCTACATCGTTATTAAAATTATCGTTTACATTATTCAAATTGTTTGTATTTAATAAATGACTAAACATTTAAATATTGTATGATCTACTGTATCAGTTTTATATGTATGAAGTGGAGAAAATCGTACAGAATGGAAATATTCTAGGTTGGAAAAAGTGTTTGATTTCGGAATGAAAAATAGCTGCGAGAGCAAACGGTTAAAATTCAAAAACTACAACCGCGATCACGTTTGCGCCAAATGAATACAACTCACGAGGCAAATACTACCGTCGCAATGGTGCAATATTCAAACAGTTAATTGTAGATGGTGAAAAAAAAAAACAAATATTGCGAAAAGTATCGAGTTACTATATATATCCTGCGTAATTTTAAAATTCAAGAACGACAACCGCGATCACGTTTGCGCCAACTGAATACAATTCACGAGGCAACTACTGCCCAAAAGTTAAGTCATTCTGAGCCACCGTTTCTCTGCAATCAAGGGGCCAGATTTCGCCGGGACCCACGCGAAAGAACTCATCGTTAAAGCTTGTAAATGGTAGGAAGGGGCGCAATCACCGTGATTCTTAATCTGCGCAGGAAAGAAGGGTTTTGGTGAGCCGGGGATGCTTGGTGAAAAATATCAGAGCTTACCGCAGTAATGGACCAGGATATGAAGAGTGCCGGCGTGAATCCGGGAGTCGCACCAGGACCCGGCGTCGACCTGGGGCTCGAACAGAGAGAGATCAAGACCCTCCATGTCGCTCTCGCCGCAGGAGTCGCTCAGAGGCTCAAAATTACCGGTGTTCCCCATCTCGTCCTCGTTCGTGATCTCCTCGGAAAGATTCTCGCCGCCACCGCCGCGGCAACGTGTCGGCGTTGTCATCGCCATTTCACACGGATTTTGCGAATTTTAACGACGCGCGCGTATCGAACGAGACTCGAGGAACACTTCCGATCGACAACCGATCCGCCGATACACTCCAGCCAGCGGATTTTTGCGATCACGCTCGCCGGACTGCGCTAATTCATCGTTGCTCCTTGCTCGCGCCAAGCAGCTTTCGATGGGAAAACTGAAAGCACATTTATCCGATCGTAGAGCGCGCGGTTCGACCAAGACGAAAGTAAACCGAGGCATATCGAAACTCAGCGCACGTGACATAGTTACCGAGAGACAGCGCTTTCAGACGCTTCGCTGCTGTCCCACAAATTAATCCTACGTCGTTTTAATGACTGCTCCAATAACGCAGCAGCCTGTGACGCTCTGGCGTCTTTTTGGCCGGTTACTTTTGTAAATATGATTAGAGAGACTCTGCGGAATCGCCAAACAAACTCCGCTCCGAGAGCTCGCGACCGCTATACTAACTAATGGCAGAGTATGAACAACTAGCACAAACAAAATACATGAAATCGGACAAAATTGCTAGCAATTCACACCTAGCGACAACATCGAAAGCATGGAATAACTCATTATGCTGAGTAGACTGCGGACAGTATTCATTTATAACAAATGCGAGTAGATTAGATGCAAAATAGTGAAAACGTTTAAAGGATTTAAAAATACTGTTGTATTGTTTTCAACTCCATAAAATAATTCAGAAAAGAAATAAATATGTACGTAGTTGCTATATCTGGCGATTAGTACAGACAATTTTTATTTTGCATACAAATCCGCAGTGCAATGATAACGTTTAGAACTGAAGACTTGTAGTATGTCGGTGAGACAATAATACTAATCGAATGACGATATTTTTTCGTTTCTCATTGTTTGTTTTTTTTTTTCGAGAAACTCTTTCCATTATTAACCGTTTGAGTCCCAAGCAGTGCGATTGCGCTGTTGAGATTTTATGTCGAGAAAACCCAGCACATTTCGAGCATTGTGGACAACTGACGGTGCGTTACCGATTGTCGAAGTCGCGCGCTCAGATTTACGGACGCAAGAACATTACACAGCTCCTTTTGATGTAAATAGTACATTTTACAATAGGTAGAATAATACTATAATAATGCAATAATAAATTACAAAATAAAATAAAATAAGCGCTATCGCGCTGCTTGGGTCTCTTCGTAGTCATTTAGAGAAAGCGCGGTTGCGCTGTTTGGGATTCTTCGACAGTGTTTTTTCAATACCCCCTGGGACTCAAACGGTTAAAGAGTCTCTTCTCACAGCTAGACACATTACCTTTCAATGTATTATTTAAATAAATAGAGATATTTAACTCTTGGTTTCTCAGGGAAAGGAAATGTGTAATTAAAGATAGATTTTACATTACTAACAGTTTGAATATCATTCTGTGTAATATTTTTATTCTGTTGATTACACATGACGAAGAGTTAAAGTCTACTTGCAGAACCGATTTCTACACTCTAAATATTTACCATTTTACTATTTACAATATTTCACTTGCTCCGGCAGTCTCCAAAATATTCAACCATACGTGTATGTTTCTTAAGACTGATGGATATTTTCACATAATCAGTTTAATTTAATTATTTTGTTCTATGAATCATTTATCATCTATTTAATCATTTGGAGCACATTCGTTTGTTCTTCGTTCATTGACGATTTAATAGAACCACGTTTATCCTAACCGATGGTATTTGAATTCTCGATTATCCTAACATATGTATTCCATGTAATCAGATTATTAATTTAAAGCGATCATTGTATTATACAATTTATCGTACAAATCAGTAAAGATTTAATCGTGCAGTGTAACTAGGTATTTCATTGCTGTATTAGACTGAACACACATGTTCCACTAATTAGTTCGGATAATCGAGGTTCTACTGTATCGTGGATTGAACAAGTAAATATGAATGAAATTCCGTCGTGTTTGGTAAAATTTGTAAGTAAAAATATGTGACAAATATGTTGGCCAATGTTTCATATACCCGAAAATAATTAAAAAAAAAAAGTTGGCGTCAATATTTTGTTTACTCGCTACTCTTTCATAGGTTCGATGCTAACGATGAGAGATCAAAAAACAGTATCTGCACATGATGTACAGACAGGGCAAAATTAAGTGGACACCGTTTAAAAGCTTTTTTAAAATTGGACAAAACGAGTTAAGTTTTTCTGAGATGTTAGGAGCATTAGTTTGCTAGGTAATGTATAACAAAATTAATAAAAAATTACCATTGGTCGAAATTGCGAGGAAAAAAGTTAACGTCATTTTTTTGAACTTTTGTATTTGCGTCCATGTATAATGGAAATTTAAAATGTCTTTTCTATACGTAAGTTATATACATGCACAAAGTTTCATCAAAATCGATTAAGGTTGCTATGAACCATAAACAATTAAAAATTACAAAAATTGTGAGAAACTTCGATTTAGATCAATCGTAAGCCCAATTGAAAGAATCTTAGATCTTTTAATGTCCATAGTTCCTTTATGCGTCAACCGATTTCGATGAAACTTTGTATATGTATATAACTTACTCAGATAAAAAAGTTAAAAATCGTGACTTTCACCTTTTTCTTCGATATTCTGAGCAACAGTAATTTAAAAAAAATTTTTTTACACATTATCAAATAAACTAATCCTTCTGCAATCTCAAAAAAGCTCAAGTTGTTGAGTCCAATTTTCAAAAAGTGATTAGTTTTTAAAGGATGTCCACTGAATTGATTTTGCTTCTGACTGTAAGTAACATTGTAGTCCCGAAGTTTGACCATATATCGATACGTTACTGTAGTTATTAGTTTGAACTGAGACATTCAAATTCAATTTTCTTTAAAACTAAGCTGCAGTAAAAAAGATGGTAATTATTTACAAGTTGGTCCTGTTCGTCGATTTTGATGACCTTGAAATATGTTGTCTAGGTCTTCATTCTGAACAACTTTTCCCTATACGAATATCTCAAAAACTAAAACCGAGCGGCGGTAACATGTGTAGGGAAAAGTTGTTCAGAATGATGACCTTGACAACATATTTCAAGGTCATCAAAATTGGTGAGGAGGACCAACTTGTAAATAATTACCAAAAAAATGTTATTTTACGTTAGTTCTCTGAACACCTTATCTAAAGCACAAAAGCTAGACAAAGTAGCCAATAAGGGAAGATTAGCGAGATTGTTCTATTGGAGGTTCGGTTGCAAGGTAATAATGATTTAGTGGAGGATCGATGGATCCTTTCTGTCGTCGGGGGAAAATGTGATACTGATGGGTCAGATAATGAAGCTAGTTTAAAAATATCGTTGATGGAGCAGTCTCCCCCACACACACACGCGGGCACAAACGCCCTCTCCTTCTCTCTCTCTCTCTTTCTCTTTTTCTCTCTGGGGAACCGTGGAAAGGCCAGTCGAGTGTCGCAAAATTGCGTCCATGACACACGAGAAACGGAGAGCACTCGCAGCAACGGCACGGTTCTGAAAGTGGAGCTCTCTCGTGTCTGAAACGCGAAGACACTCTTTAATTAAGCGAGCTTGTAATTAATTGCCTGCTCCCTGTCCATCCCTCTACGCGACATGTCAACGGGACTTATGACCTATCCAACGACACCGGGTAAGCGTCCTCGTCGGCTCTATGACCTAAAATGGCTCCGCAGTTTCAGGTCCTATTTTCTCTTAAATAAGTTGTGCAGAGGTTTGTAGGGAATGGAGGAGAGCTGGATAACAAAAGGTATTTTAGAAAAGGTCAACGTTGAAAGACCGTCGCCCGTGAAGTTAAGTGTTGGAAGCTTTAATACTCCGACAATAAACTCTCATTCTGAAAAACCTATTTTATACAGGAGGATTTGTTTTAAATGTTTATATAACTTATAAACGAAAATTTCAAGTGGACGCAAAAACAGTAAAAACATTTTTAATTGTTCCTTTGATAAACGATTTCATGATTAAAATTTTTCTATCTGGACCATTCTGTAAAGTAGCAAACTGTTAGTTTGTTATTTAACATTATGAAATGGAAAGCTATTTTGATATATCAACATTTTTGTAATGTCTTCATAAGTATGATCACAATAAGAAAAATATTAATTTTAATGTTGTACGTTTGTTTTTAGTTAAAAAAGATTAGATGTCACTCTGTTTTCAGTTTAAAGATCGTCATCTTAAAAGATAATTAGAAAATTTGAACAAATTATAAAATACATGTTAAATTAGAGGTTTTTCGTGCCATAAGTTATACAATAACAATCAAATATTATAAATTGATATTGAAGTTTACATAAGTGATTGACGATCGATAGAATACTGTAATGTTTAAATGTAAATTAAAAAGTATATTATTTGTGTAACAGTAAGGATGCTCCAATTCAACTTACTAAAAAGTTAGTATAACAAATTGCAGATCGCAAGGTATTCAGCAAACATCAATTTGATTCCATGTTGAAAATTCATTAAATGATTTCAGAGATAAATTTCAAACAGTTCCTCGGGCGTTGCAATTTTCCAAGGTACAAAGAATGCACGGTCACGCTGACTTTCAACTTTTAAATCTTCATCTGCACTGACACACTAATCATTACTCCCATTTCTTAATGACTTCGGAATGCGAAACAAGTTGAAGTTCCTACGACTCTCGTTGCAGCGAAAGCAAATTTTTTCCATGTTTTTTCTAAATGTTTCTAATATGTCCACTGCTTTAAATTGTACGTACTCATGTTTGCCATAAATGCATAAAATCCGTAGTTTAATTATGACTAGATTGCGGATTTTTGTGTAACATAAAAGTGCTTTGAATCAATTGCAAGAAACAAGAGTCATATAAAAATTTATTTCTTCCTTCTACAATTCTAAGAAGCTGGAACTAATGCATTAATATTCATATATTCTTTTAATTCGTCCACTGCTTCAAATTGCACCTGCTCATTTTTGTCATAATACCATAAAATCCGCAGTCTGTGCATAACGAACTGAAAATTTTAACTGTTTCGTCCAACCTCTGCTATAATTAATCAATTCACCACAAAGTAAGTATATTATTTTGAATTTTTGCAAGTACAGGAAATGTAGAAAGTATTCGTACACCTTTAAAAACGAATAACTTTTATGAAATTGATCCAAACGGCACAAGGTTTTTCGAGATGTTGGAAGGATTAGTTTATTAGCTAATGTATAAATAATTATTCTTAAACATTGCTATTGATCGCAATTACGAAGAAAAAAGTAAAGTTCATGATTTGTACGTTATTTATCTGCGTCTGTAATGAAAATTTAGAAGGTGCTTGAAAAAAGGTAAAAAATTATATTAGAATAAAAATGATTACGTACAATATAAAGCAGTGGACATATTAAAAAAATTTAGTAACATCAACATATTAGTTTCAATTTGATAGAATAATTAAAAGACGAACGAAATTTGTATTCAACTCCTGCGTCTTGAAATCGATGCAAACAATTTTTATCTTGCTTAAATATCCGCAGTCCAGTCATAATACATGGACATGGCACGCAGAGGAATTAATTATATAAAATCAATAAAAATAAATTTAATTAAACATGCATGTTTTAGTATGTGTGTAAATACACACATATTTCGCAATATAGAATATCATAAAATCCGCAAATAAAGACGGTTTATGCTGTGCATGGTGAAAAACTGTAACTGATAAACTATTAATCCGATTCAATTCCCGAGAATGTCTCAACTTTATAGTACGCAGCCACTTAACCATGTATTTGTACTGTATATAGAAATGTATTTATTCTCTTAATAATTTTAATGTGTCCAAAATAATGTAACAATGGTCTCAACATTTTTCAGATGTTTTTACTTCATCGTATTTCAGCTACTCATTTTTGATATAAAATATTGGGTTCTCAAATTTTGAATCTACCTAAAAAAACCGAGGAGAACGCATTTCTTTAAGTAATACAGTATAGTGGCGGGCAGCTACTTAAGTACACCCTTTAAAACGAATAACTTTTTTAAAATTGGTCCAAATGATGAGTTGCTTTGAGATGTTAGAAGGTTTAGTTTACTAGATACTGTGTAAAAAGAACTTCTTTTAAAACTGCTATTGGCGAAGTTGTGAAGAAAAGAATGAAGGTTATGATTTTCAACTTTTTTACCTGTGGTTATAACGAAACATTAAAACATGCCCTTTATAAACCTAAGTAACTTAACTCCTTGGCCTACAACAACGGATGAGACTCGTGGTAAGAAATTTGGGCCAGAAACAATAAGAACGAGCCTGACTTGTGGTACTTCGTTCGGACCAAACGTGAACAACGCGAGCCTGGCTTGTGGTACTTCATTCGTGACAAACGTAAACAACACTAACACGAAGATTACTAATTTTCTACGAGTTTTCTCAAAACATTATTAATTTAAATTAAGCATTAATTTAAAAATTGTTACTGATACATTATCCACTTTCAAATTATAAACCATTTTTGTTCACCGATGAATTGATCATAATTAGTTCCCAGACATCTTAAAAGTAGTATTGTCCGCGCAACGAGAGTTGGCACAAAATCTCGTCAGTGGGGTGCAGGGGGAACGGCGAGTCCCCACTCTTGACGCAAAGCTGCGGATCCCACCACTGATCAGTGGATCCCACTCTTACGCTTACATTTTGGCGGGAACGGTCGACATAGGCGCTCAGCGTCACCGCCATCTTACATCATGGTCACCACATCTTCCTGTTACAGTCACACTCAATACGCTCGTTTGCTGTCTTCCTCAAGCGATTCGCAAGCGACTATAGTTGTGCCCAAACGTGTTTATTATTTCACAATTCCTTTCGTTGCGCCGAAATATACATGTCATAAGACGCATACATTTTGCGCAAGTTCGAGACACGGCTAAACAGTTAAATGGCTCGACGCGTGACCGACCTTCTTGTCTATTATGGCCCGAGCAATGGGGAGTTAGCGGATAGGACAAGGGGTTAAGGTTACTACGGGCGACAAATAATTAAAAATTGGGGGAAAATTGGGGGAAAATTGTGAGAAAATGCGATTTAAGCCCGAAAAAAGATTTCTATATCTTTTAAGCCTTTGGCTTCTTTTATGTGTCACTCGATTTCGATGAAACTTTGGTCACGTATATAAATTACCTAGATTTACAAAAGGCATGTTTTAAATTTTCCAGTATAGGCAGAAAGTTAAAAAACAATCTCTTTTTTTCATAACTACGACCAATAGCAAATTTTAAAAAAGTTTTTTACACATTATCTAATAAATTAATCCTTCTAACATCTCAAGTTATTTAAACCAATCTTAAACATGTTATTCGTTTTCAAGGGGTATACTTAAGTAACTAGCCGCCACTGTAGGTATAACGAAACCACGGCATTACAAATACGACTATCGTTATGCCATTCACTTGCCAGCGCGTCGAACAAATTATGGTACCGTGAAAATTCGCACATATTTCAAGCGCAACATCTCACCCGAGCGAATCCCATGATCTAATCGTAAAACGGACATAGCTCGGCTACGTGAAATTCCAATCGGGTCCGATGTGCGCGCTCGCGTTGGCACAATTCGAAAAAATCCGACACCGGGGGGCGAAGTGTTTTATCATACATATATTTACAGAGTGATATTTTTCATCGAACGGCGACGTATCGCGATACGTGCGAATGTAATGCGAACTGGCAAGGGGACATTAATTACACGACGGCCGTGAATGAGATATATCACGATGGCGGCGTGGCGTGCCGTTCTGTCGATAAATTATTTACATGTATTTACACGGCCCGCTTCCCGTGCCACCCGGGCCCGCTGCCACCCGGGCCCGCTGCCACCACGGATGTAAAAGTGAAAAAACCAGTTTCATACCGAAAAAAGGAAAAGAACGGGGTATTCGAGGGCCTCGCATACCGAGGCTGCCTCTTCACACGATGAAAATCTATTACGAAATCTAACGGACCGTTTCCGCCCGGAACTCTCCGACGCCCTTCCAAGTTTCGCCGACCATGCTACTCGATATTCCACGGATTTCCTAATCCACCTTGCCGTGGAAGAACCTTTTTATGAATCTGTTGCCAGAGCTGGAAGATGTTAAGCAATCGACCGGATTTATGAGACCTGATGTTTGGGGTCGCCGGATCTATTTCTGTACTTTGGGGAGATTCAGAGAGGATCAATAGTCGGAGGATTTTTATGGTAAACACACTCTTTGTAGCCGAGAATGTCTAAACTCTGGTCAGATACAGGCTTATTTATTCATCAGAAATCTTATTTAGTCATTTACTTATTTATATACAACCCCATGCAGCCTAAAAACTCTGAAATCTAGTTAGTATCAAACGGTACTTTGCAGAAATAGTTTTGGGGAAATGTCTGCCATGTCCTTTTAGTTCAAGATACTTAGTTCAATTTTTCAACGAATAATATTTAACCCTCCGACAGCGAAACCTGGGACTATCAGAATATTAAAATTGACATTTAATTATTCGTGTTCTGGCGATTAAATTAAATCGACAGTTGTTTCATTAGAGAAAAAGGAAGACTAACGTGTCTACAAGAAATACCTTCATAAATATGTTTCCAAGAATTGATCAATAAGTGAATGGTCATAAACATCATGAATTATACAGAGTGTTCACGCTGTTACTATTATAAATATTAGAAAAAAATGAGAAAGGAAAGAATGATACTGTTTTTGGCAAACTATTTAATTGCGTATGTAATTTTTTGAGATTGCAGTATCTTTTTAGAAATCAAGATGATCTTCAATTCCCTCCCTACACCATTAATTTCTTTCTAAGCGTGCGAGATATTACAGCATTAATATTTATCTTTAATTTCCTAAAAAAATGTAGGATTAGCATTTAGTGTCTACCGTCCACTTTAATTTAATTTAATATAACGATTTATACTCCATTATGTATTGTAAAGTGTTATACCAATGTATGCTATATAAACCAAACATAGTTTACGGCATCAATAAATAAATAATATGATCTTCAATTTTCTAAATGGAATGCTATGTATTTTTTTATATTATACGAAAACGTGTGTCAAGACAAATTCATTCGTATGCGACACAATGACCTTCAAGTTCATACAAGGTCAGAAATGGAAGAAACGTTATAATAGAGCCTAAATATGCATTAGTAACGTCGTCAAAAAAGTATTCTTATGAACGCATTAATACGAAATACTCAAAATGTTTCTTCCATTTCTGATCTTCCTTTTTCGTTTTTGTCTAATATATGATATAGTTGTTAGCTAGTGTGAACACCCGTATAGTTGTAAGAACGTTCCACTGTCCGAGGATTAAATATCATAGAATAAAACGTACACACTGACTTTTTAAGGAACATAATTATTTATATAAACCTGTTTAAAATCTCTTATTTTTCAGTCGTTCAAAGATATGTAACTCCTTAAAAAAAGAACCAGTATTCGATGGATTAAGGATTTTTATGAAAAATACGGTATTTGTAAGCAGGAATTGCAAAATTGAGGCAAAATATAATTTTAAGTTTTGCATTCAATACGCTTGACATGACGTAAAAATTTCGTCAATGTTTCTAATTTATTATTTCTTCAAAATGTTTGCAACATAGAAATGTTCATAAAATTACAATCTGATCATTAGCAGTGAAAAGTGAATTGGAATTATCCACGACATATAATATTTTAATATACTTGACATTTAAAAATAATTCTATATTCAATTAATCCGGAGCCGTGTGTCACAAATAAACACATTAAAGTATTATGCGGATTATAGTCAGTTAATACAACCAATATGGAAGGATCCATATAACATAATTAATTTCAATCAAATGTCGAATTTTACTGTTTGCTTTTATATGTTCAGCCGAGCTACAAATTATAAACTATGCACTTTCTGGTCGTTATACCAATAATTTATACCTCTCTATTTCCTTAATAAAATGTATACACAATTATTTGTTAAAAAAGTTTCTTTCTGTTGCAGATACAGTTGTAGTATTGAAGCAATCTACCTGGAAACTGAACAAGATATAACGAGACCTTTTAAGTAACCAGTCAGATTTCTTTCATTCTTTTACTCTCTTATATATTACACATATATTGTTACTTCTTTGTCTTTGATATAGCAACTTGTTATAAATAAAGTTTGAGTATCCCTAAAAGAGTAGGAAATGATACCTAAGAGATTGATTACACAGTTCATTGTTTAATTTCATTTTTATTCATTTAATGTATGCTAATGTTATATTGCTAAAGAAAACGGCAATGAGAAAACTCAGGAAAGTTGCAAACCGATTGGAATTCATCACTCAATCTTGGTCAACATCGAGTCAACAAGATCAATTATAGGTAATCTAAGCTCATTAGAATCAATGTTTGTCAATTTGAAAAAATCATAGCCAACACCGGATTTGTCAACACGTCGTTCATAGACCGGTATTAACGCCTACGTCTATCATATTAAATTTAGAATATTTCTCATCGATCAGAGGGAATATTAGTTACAGACGTGAGAGTGGTTGGTAGCATAATCGTCGATTCTTGGCAATTACGTAGGCAGAAAATAACAGGAAGTTTAGTAATTGTACACCTAAACCAATTCAGTACTTCTTATTATCATTAATGCCTCGACGAAGGAGTAATAAGCGATTGCCATAGGAACTTAAGGTACCAATTACTTTTCATTTCATCTTATCTGATTAGTTTAATAAACAAATTACGTAAAACGATATAAATTGGGACAATTTACTGCACTTTTATCGTCTTCGATTACCTCATTTAGAACTTTCTGTGTACAATTTGCTTTTATTGCTTTATGCGCAAGCTAAAAGAGAATATAATTGCGAGTAATCGAAAGTAAATTATTATAATTTCAAATCTGATCAACGTTAATAATGTTCAAAGTTACATACCAAGCAATATGGTGACATAGGTCACTTATAATTTCTTAATAAAAAGTAACATTCGCGTCGAAAACGTTCTCACAACTAGCTTTCAATTTAGTAGTAATTAAATTGCAGATTTTACACATTTATGACAAAAATAAGTAGATGAAATAAGAAACGGTATAAATATTTAAGAAATTTAAAAATACTGTAGTATTTTCAACCTACTGAAACCATTAAAGGGACAAATCAATCTCTTGTTAATGTCCACTTCTGCAATTAATGTAGAACATTGTTATTTTGCATAATAACCCACAGTGTAGTATTAACAATTGAAAGAAAAAATTGAAAATTGTTAGCCCCCTGTCGTATTTTAACGAGTCAGACTCGTTAGAAGATTTTATATAAAATCTAAGATGAAAGTTATACCTTTCTTTTCAAACGAAATAAAATTTTACTTCTGTGTAATCAATATTTAAGCATTGAAGCAAATGTAGTCGTGCAAAAAAATAAATTTTCTTTCCTCTTCTGTGACATTTTTGGGGATGAAGACGTTATAATTATTGTAGCAGTAAAGAAAATGGTATGACTAGGGGGGTTAAAATAGTACTGAACAAAACCAATTTGTCCGACACTGGATATTCGAATAAAATGAATTTTTTTAGGATTTTTAAAGTGCGAAAGCGTTAGAATAGTACTGACTGTCCAAGATCAATTTTAACTTTCTACTTCCGGTTTCATAGAATCAATTACTCCGAATTTGGAGAAACTTTTGGAGTTGATAGCCAACACTCAGCGTGTTAATAAATCCGTCAGACGATCCCGTCGAAGGGACGGGCCACGGGTAGGTGGACCGAATTTATTAGGACCGCGTGGAAAGATCAAGATCACGCTTCGCGGCGATCACGTCGAAGATCGCGGCACGTGAACTGGTTTCGCGTATACCCGACGGATGAGCGTGACGTATGCGTGGTTGCGTGTGTACGTAACCCGTGCAACGACAAAATAAAAGGGAGGAAGGGAGGGGAGGGAAAAAGTGGAGGAAGAGAAAGAAAGAGCGAGAAAGGGGGCGAGATACGGGGGCAGAGAAAGGAAAGCCAGGGCCGGGACAGAGAGAGGTCGTTCGCATCGAAGTTCGAAGTTGGCGGGCGAACCTGTAATCGTTTCGTGACCACGGCGTAGAATTCTTTGCCCTCTTTCTTTCTCCTCTCTCGCCCTTTTCCCGTCGAACACGTTTGCCAAACGAGTAACGAACGATCCTATGGGAAAAGGATTGCCGAACGACACGCATCATCGCGTATTCTACAAAGAGCACACCGAAATTTCAAACGCCGCCCGGAAGGGTTGCAATTTTGCATCTAACCGACTTGCATTGCCTTCGTTCCACTCTATGCCCTGTGTATATCGCTGCTGACCAGAAAGATATTAGGTACAGGATTAAATTCTGTCCAATTTTTTCCAAAACCGCATGCTCTTTGTTAAAAAATCAAATTACTTTTCGCTTACTGCAATTTTTCTATATGAGAATATATTAAAAATTTTAAAAACGCGGTTTGCAGATACGTGTGTCATATGTAGACGTTCTGAAAATTACCACGATGTTCGACTCATAACTGCAATTTTTTATTTTTAATCGTTTATAACTCGTAAATCAATTAACCAATATCAATGAAATTTTCAGCATGCACAGTGTCCAATTTAAGTTGAGATTGTAAAAAATCTCGAAGACATGTTATAAAAACTAACAAACTAATGTCCTTTAGTGTTCGAGTGGGAGGAGTCAAATGGCATTACTAGTTTTCTAATGCGTGGGCGTTTTTAAGGTTATTTCAAGGTCATTTTGACTTTTTTTTATCATGAACCCATACTGTTTGTTATGGAATCATATTCTACGTAAAAAATGCATAATTTTCGTTTGAAACATTTTTTTGCAAGTTCAATATTTCTTAAGATATTTCGCTGATGTTTACCGTAAACCTTATTGTAAGCCTACCAGATGTGGTATCAGCATAAATTTTAAAAGATGTTTCGCTACATATCTTAAGAAATATTGAACTTAGAAAAAAATGTTTCAAACAAAAGTTGTGCATTTTTTACGTAGAATATGACTCCCGCATAAAAAATATGGGTTTATGATAAAAGAAGCCAAATTGACCGTGAAACAACCTTGAAAACGCCCACGCATTAAAAAACTAATAGTGCCATTTGACTCCCCACTCGAAACACTAAAGGACATGTGTCAGTATGGTTTTTTAAATCATATGTCTTCGAGACTTTTCACAATCTCAACTTAAATGGGACACACTGTATATAATTTATTTGAGTCTATAACACAGACCTTTTAAATTTTCAATACAGTCCCGGATAAAGAAATTGTAAAAATCAAGTTTCATTATGTTTTTCGCAATTCCTTCAAATTGGAATTTTTTCAATTTGCTTACATCTCGTCTGATAAACTAATCCTTCTAGCTTCTCAAAAACACTCAAGTCATTTGATACAATTTTTTTTTATTTTTTCAAGTTGCATCAACCTCACAAGGGTTATTAGCAACTACAAGTTTACAATTAAGTGGTCATTTTTAATTTAGATTCCGTTGAATAATTTTGTATGCTTCAAGAAGTTGATTAGTTTTTCGCTAGATTCCTTTGAGTCGGTGGCATCTTTGATGTTTCCTGGAATTTTGTATCTTTTTCTTTCTTGATAATAGAGATAATACGCTGTAATTATGTTCTTCACTACACACACGATTAAAAATGGTGAAAATCGCAGATTTCACGATTTTCGACCTCTAACTGTAGTCAATCTAAAGATTCTTATATATTTTGATTTCGATGAAATTTTCAGATTAGAAAGATTAGAGGGATCAAAAATTTTCGATTGAATTTTCTTGAATTTACTCGTCACGTAATAAACTAATTGTTCTAACTTCTAGAATAAGTCCAAGTTGTTTGGTCCATTTTTTAAGAACGTATTTTTTTTAAAGGGTGTTCTAAAGATGAGAAGAGACTTATAATTGTGTAAACTAATATATGAGGATAAAGACGGATTAAATGATGCTAATAGAAATTTTAAAGGATCAGTAACTTTTTATACATTTCAAAAATTATGTTAAGGATAGTCTCTTGTGCTTCAGAGATTTTATTCTCACTTGGACTTCTGATTTACTCCGGGTCACCGTAAAAAAGTGTGTACACGCGAATCTGGACACCAGCGTGCAAAAATTAATGCAATGTGATGCCTGGATTAATTTTCAGCCTTCGTATTGTAGCCTGGTATCGCGTGTACCTTCGTGTTGCATTGAACGTTATTTACATCCTACAGCGAATGGCGTCTTAATTCAGGTGTCCCAAAATTCAAAGAAGGTTCGCTTGTAGATGTTTACTAAAGCTCCAATACAAGCTTAATACATTTGCTTATTACAACCTTCATAAACACCAACAATATATTATAAAATGCAAATTCTGTTTGTAAAACATTTTCAACGCTAAACCTACCGACCATTAAACGTGACTAGTATGTGCTCCCTTATAAAAATAGCACATTTGAATTTATTTAGATTTTGTGCCATTTTTACTGTAATGTATACTGGAATAAAAAGGTATCCATAATCATTTCCAGTGGAAGCATTTTTGTAACTTCGATAATTGTAAAATAAAAAATTTGAAAACGGTCATTTGACTGGCAGTGGTAGGTTTAGTGTTAAACATGTAACAACAAGAATCATTAATCTCCTGGATATCATGTCTTCATAGCTGAATAAAAGTTTAGAATGAGAACAAAATTGATTTTTGCGAGGTAATGAGGATGCCGACAAACTTGCCAAATCTGCAACTGCTTCCGTCTCCATCGATGTACCATACGTTCCCTTTTCCGACACATTTTACTTGTTCAAAATAGAAGCATTCCAACGAACTTACGCTACAATTACTGATCAGGGCTCATCTAAGGGCAAATCCTTCTTTGAGCGCTTTTTTGTTTCTAATCGAATCCCCTGGTTTGCCAATAAGAACTTTGAAAGTCTTAAGAGGGAGTTTGTTACTACCGTTAATCGTATCAGGGCTAATCACTACAACTTGGCTGCCTCATTGTTCCGTGTGGGCATTATTGATTATACCAACTGTAAATGTGGCTATGAAATGGAGAACCTAGATCAGGGATGGGCAATTTTGCCTCAATTAAGGCAAAACCGTTCACACCGTAGCGCCCTCTGCCCCCTTCCAGCAAGCGCGGTGCAATAGGGGCAACGAAGTCACGAGACATCAGCGTACGCAACGAACGTGAGCGCTGCATGAAAGAGAGATTGGTGGGAGAAACAGGCGTTTGAGGGGCTCCACCCGTGCCCACCACTGCCATAGAGGAAGGAAGAGCTTCGCCCGTTGCGAACAGTGCGCAGGCCTCGCGCATGAAAGAGAGGTTGGTGGGAGAAGCAGGCGTTTGAGGGGCTCCACCTGTGCCCACCACTGACCTAGATCATGTCTTGTGGCAATGCTGCTTATTGGATGTACAAAGAACTAGACTAACTGACGACTTAAGCAAGATGGGGTTCTTCCTGCCCCTCAGGACCGATATGGTTTTTGTCAGACCCAGCGTTCGGGCATGTTTGCGTATTTTTAATTTCTTGAAAGAATGTAACCTGCGTATATAATAAGATATGCTAAGCAATAATGTCGCTCTAACTGTACTTCGCACATAATGTAAATTTCCTCTAGCTTTATAGACCCCAATCAGCGGCCTGGGTAAGCTTAAATAAAAAAAAAATTGATTTTGTCCACTACAAAATGCTTTACCGTAAAATTACAATATAAACGTCATTAAGATCTTTAATAATGTACCATTTTCTATTTTTCACAAATTTGTAATTACCATAATTGCATGATAATTCGCAATGTAGGTGTGACGTTGTATAATGATGTGCGTAAAGTTAATTTGACTTTCATCACGCAAAATGCAAGATTGTGGTCGTCACGCTGTGTAACGTAGGTAACAATGTTGTTAAATCTCGCCCAGTTTTGTCACGGTTTACAAATTTGCAGGTCCCATAAAAACATAAATATCTGTAATCTAGGTATGCCATTAAACAACAATATGCGTACAATTAATTTGACTTTCTTCGCGTTAAATGTAAGATTATGGTCGTCACACAGGTACAGCGCTGATAGCGAACGTGCTAAATCTCACCCAGCCAAACACTGGATGACGGTGTTTACTCTTGAAATCACTAAGCTTGGTATATGGAAATTATCTGTATGTAAATATAGCGAAGCTAACATTGCTACTTGAAGCATATACTGAGCGGAGTCGCATTAAATACTAGTAAATTACTCATTACTAAGCTTAGGATATTTATGCAAATTCCCGCATTTACACACAACCTTGGAGAAAGTCTGCGTACGGAGAATGTTATTCCCTGCAGTAATAATTTAGTTGGAAATAATTGAAAACAAAGTATTTACTAAATAAAGTAATTGAATTCCACTGAAATTTGCACTTTATTTGGTAATTATTTACATTAGGGGCTTCCTCACCGATTTTGATGACGTTGAAATATGTTGTCAAGGTCATCATTCTGAACAACATTTTCCTATACATGTTACCGCCGCTCAGCTTTAGTTTCCGAGATATTCGCAAAAAAGTTTCAACATCTCGAAAAGTGATCGAAGTAGGTCTGGGTTAGGTCTGAGTTATTTATATATTATTTATATATTTATATATTTATATACTGGGCTGTTATATATTTTCTTGATTGTTGCAGATATCCAAGAATTCGTATAGTTCAGAATGATGACCTTAACAACATATTTCAACGTCATCAAAATCGGTGACGAAGCCCCTAATGTAAATATTTACCCTTTATTTTTTGAACATTTTTGTGTAATAAATGTTACGAAGTATGAACGAAAAAATTCTAAATATAGAATATAAAACATAAAGTTCTAAATTTATACTAGTCCAAACTGAATCTTTATTTAAATATGATACGTAGAGTGTAAACATTCCACTTTCTGTATTCAGAATAACAGAAGAGGCAAGGATTAGAAAGTTTGATTCTAGAAAACTAGTGCAATGTTACTTTTTCAACTTGTTCATTCGAGAATACATCGAAAAGATGAAAGTATCCACGGAATCAATGGGAATCATTTAATGGATGATATACTTTCACGCTCTAATTTTCAAACACGCTTCTACCAATACACTCAATACATCTTGTTTCCAGGCATCACATTAGTATCAAAATCATTTTCCAACCAGTATTATTAATAGACTGCGAATTTTATGCACTTATGACAAAAACAAAGCCACAAAACAGCAAAGACATTAGAGTTTAAGAGTATTATTAAATAATTTTCAATTCGCTAAAATTCTGGAACGAAAAAAACACGTTTTCACCTATCCTCTATCTTCCACAATTGATGTTGACAATTTTGATTTTTGCATAAAGACCCATCATTTTTTTACGGTTCAAGAAAGTTTAATCAGTAACCACATTAATCCCTTTATTAAACTAGAACAACCGTGTTCAAAAAATTTAGAAACGTTTCGATGCTATCTCGGTTTCAACAATGCGATTCTTACTTTCACTGCAGCAATAATTTAATTTTGAATTATTTTAACTAGCCACAACGATTGACATGCGAATTTTGTGTAGCAAAATTTAAGGCTTCAAGCTAGAGAGCGCCCAGTCAAAGCGTTAATAGGCTTCCGGTAGATAAAGTGTTATGTATGATTTGTATGTTGACCCTGCACAAGCGAAATACCCCTTTCGTTTTTGTAAAATTAGGAAATAGGACGTGTAAACATAAAATTTAGAAATAGAACGTGTAAACATAAAATTATTTTCTGATTTCACCAATCAGAACTGATAGGGAGTTGGTAGATTGGGAATACGTAGAATGAGAAGAGGCAAATAGGGGAATTTATAGATTCAGGAATTGTTAAATAGGGCAATTCGCAGATAAGGGAATTGCTAAACTTAGAATCGGTAGACTGAGTAATATTAAGTAGGGGAATCGGTAGATAGCGAATTGGTAGACCGAGAATTGGTAGACCAAGAATTGGTAGACCAAGAATTGGTAGACCAAGAATTGGTAGACCAAGAATTGGTAGACCAAGAATTGGTAGACCAAGAATTGCTAGACCGAGAATTGGTAGATTGAGAATTGTTAAGTAGGAGAATCGGTAGATAGCGAGTTGGTAGACCGAGAATTGGTAGATTGAGATCAAGAATGACACTTCGCTGATTTTGCTACCTAGTTCTGGACTAAGGAATCCTCTCATGAACAACAAGCTATACCCGTGTTATATAGAACATCAGCAAAATTTCCGCAGGCAGAGCACCGTTTCACGCCCGTCAACCTAATAAATCGTCCATCAACGGGCGTTTTTCAGAAAGCGTTCGCGGGCAGCTCGGCTAATTACTCGATTCAATGGTGGTGTTTGCGTCGAGCGGGCACCATTTACATCCATCACCGGCAAATACACTCTAAACGGTGATCGCGGCAATCATCGCGATCGACGGATCGCCCAGCAGGTGCGACGGGAAGGACCACCGACTGCGCGGCCGCGGGAACAAACCGCCGGTAAAGATGTTGCCTCGTAAAATCGCCACGAAGAGAGGAAGAGCAAGAGAAAGAGCAAGAGAAAGAGAGAGAGGGAGAGAGAAAGAGAAAGAGAGAAAAAGGGTGTAGCGGCTGGCGCTTTAACGCGAATGTTGATGAACTCTGACATTTCGAGGAGGTGAAGCCAAGCCAAGTCCAAGCGAAGTCCAAACGAAGTCAAGCCAAGAGGAGCCGAGCAGCAAAGCCAGGCCAGACCAGGCCACACCGAGGCTAAATGAACGTGTAGTACGCGACCGACCTTAAGCCTCTGGAAAGGATCTCGAGAGGATCTGTTCCGGCTACCATGAGAACCTTACCGATGCCTACTTACGGCGAGCCAGCCGGAGCGGAAAGGAAGAGAGCAAAGAGGGAACCCGAAGTGCCTACTTACGACAACCGCGATCCCTCGTAAACATCGGATGGAGGTCTCTTGGGAATCCGCGGCCAGGAACAAGGATACCAGGTGCACTCGGCCTGATAACGACCCTGGAAGTACTCAGCCGGCCAAAGATCACATTCCGCCGATTTTTTCGCGACGACCCGGTAGATTTACGACTGGCGGGAACGCGAGCATTCAAATTCTGAATTACCCGCGGATAGAAACGCGACAACCGATAACGCGATTGTGCATGGTGCTCCGGATCCATAAAAACGTGAAATAAATTCATATCGCTGCTATTTATTATGAAGAGAGGTTTCTGCATACTTCCCGCCGGAGAGTCCATAACCATAAAGGTACGAGTTTTCGTTCGTTCTTGACCATGTTGTCTCTACTTGGCTGTACCCCCACTTCCATACCTTTGAACGATTAAAGAATAGAAGAACTTGAACAATTCTTTTACATATAAAATTATGATTCATGGTAAGAAATATTATACTCCCCACCTTAAAATATAAATTGCAGGTGAAAAGTAATGATAACGGAATTTAGATCTTGAAAAATTGAAAGCAATTAGGCGTCTAAAACATCTAACTGCTTCAATTTGTTTACACCATTGTTTGTCCTACAGAGTGATGAAATGATGACTAAATATTTAAAAAATTGCTAAAAATTCGCGAGAAGATTTTTAATAGACAAATTAAATTAACACTGTTTGGGTTAATCGGGTATAGTAATTCGCTACGCATACATAATAACGCGTATTTAAACCTAAAAATTAGAAGAATGTTAGCATTACGAAGTTTATATTTAGTATCAGAATGTTTGTTAAATCTTAACGTGACTCGTATTGTAATATACACCAGAATAGAGGCTTGTAACAGTTTACTAACGTTAGCAATTATTTCCACCGTTCTGTATGTTTGTATAAAGATGAGTTCCTACGAAAGAATTGAACACAACTGATGTTAACAGCTAGAGAAAACATCATTTACAAGTATAATTGCATGTGAATGGTAGTGGTTCATGAGTGCTATTTTTTCTCACTGAAAAATAACGATTATTTGTAACGAATCTCATTATGTAAATATTACAACTTTCTTCTACCTACAGACGTGTATACTGGAACGATTAAATAAAATTATGCTGATAGCATAATCGCGATCTCGTAAAAACACCATCACTATGAAATTATTTTAATTGCAAATAACTTAATTTCCATGCGAGATATTCAAATGTAATATCTTTTATATATCGAAGCAAAGGATAATTTTAGCTTGAAATGAGTTAACGACACCATGGCGCTAACGCAGACATGAAATAAATGACTGGAACGCCAACGTCGTGTAGATATTAATGCAGTGGCACATGGCGGTAAAGTTTCGCATGGTCAGAGTATCCAAAGAGAAACTGAAAGTTAAAGCCGTTTCACACTAACCGGTAATTGTCCTGTCATTAATTTTCAGGCCATACGCTCACGCACTGCACGTTCTCCGAACCGCAAATTGATAATTGAACAACGAAAATTATAGAATTTACGAGTAATTCGTGTCGCTATTCAACGGCTTAACAAGTTGGAAATAAACTGCAAACTTTACTAATCTCTGATGAATTTGTCATTTTATTAGTGTCATTCCATATATGTCATTTTGCGTGTTTAATGTACTATTCACACGTCTATAAAGAGTATGATCTGACAAGTGGGAAATGGTTCCAAGGTGCTAAAATATAGAATGGATTTTACACGTTGGTGTCCTTCCTATCGCCGCGCCACGTGACATCAATGATATCATAAGGACATAATACCGGATAGCTTTCAACGCGTGCTCAAATTACATCAGTACAGTTGGGTACAATCTAAAAATTTTAAATTTTTACTGGGTAGACATTTCTCAGAGTTTCCTAGAGTTGCCAAAGATCTTTTTCGTTTATAACCACAATGAACCAGATTGATGTTTCTTCTCAAAAGGTTGAAAATTGTTATTTTCACATCATGAAATAAACAACATTCAGCCAGTTCTTACTCTAATAAGGCGTTCAAGTAATCTGATTAATAAATAAAATTTTAAAGCTCTGAAGAGATCATCGCTATAATTTAGATATACATATAATTGACATACAATTTATTGTAATTTGCACCTGCTATTTTGTAATTTACATGTACATACAAATGTTCTTTGCATTTCAATCGAATGAAGACTGCGAATTTTATGCATTCATGGCAGAAATGAATAGATCAAATGCAAAACAGTGAAAACATTTGAAGAATTCATTGACATTATTCAATATTACTTTCAACTTGTTATAATTATTAAAAAAGGAAATCAATGTCAACATAGCTCCTGTATCCTGCAATGAATACAAACAGTTTTTATATTGTACAAAAATCTACAGTCTAGACATCTGCATCTAAATTGGCTTTATTTTATCATAGGCCAGTTAAATGATAATCGTACAAGAAATAATTAAATTATGTTATTCGAGAATACTTGATTTATGATTATAATGGCTATTGTTACTGTAAAAACGATTGAGAAATGCTTATCTATCATAAAAGATTGTGAGAGCTTCTATGATGTTTATGCACTCATTAGTATTGTACCATCTACAGAAAACAATAGATCTTTTACTTTTTGAAAGATATATGGTCGAAAATATAGGAAGCACGTGAAGGCATATTATAAAAGATATTATAAACATCTTAAAGTTCATTAGTTTGGCTCGGCTCGATGAAACCATCTCTCACACATGTAGTGACTTACAGAAATATTCGGACACTCTTAAACAGACGACAACCATTTTAATAGTGGAAACTATGACTTAGATTTTTTTTGAGAAGTTAGAACAATTCATTTACTACATGACGTGAAAAAAAAACTTTTGAAAAAATTGCAAATGGTCAGAATTGAAGAACCTCTCTGTATGGGCCTATATGGAAAATTTGAAAAATAGATCCTGTAGATATGTGCCAATCATACATATTCTGAAAATTTCATGAAAATCAGATCTATAAAGCATACTTTTAAAATTTTCAATATAGGCCCACATAAAAATGTTGTTAAATACAACTTTTAGTATTTTCTTTGCAATTCCGACTAATTGCAACTTTTTTAATTTTTTTCAGGCCGTGTAGTAATCTAATTGTCCTAACTTCTCAAAAAAATCCATTCGTAGAATATTTATGGCAATGTAAATATCAGAGATGTCCGCGAGACGCTGCATCAGCTTTGGGACCAATGTTTATAGAGTACAATATTTTCACCGTCACATCAGACAAAAATAAAGCTATTAAAATCATAAAGTATTATTATTATTTGTATTGTTTATCTATTATTTACATAATTTTTTCCAGTGATCTTATTTCCAGTAATTTCGGTTGCTTTAGCGAAAAAGATAATCTCAACACTACGGAGAATATTTCAGTCAGGAAAATTATTCGAAATATTTCTATTATTTTCTTCAATGAGTCTGCTTGAATTACTTTGATTGTCTTGTTGAGCCGAACAATTTCAACTATTTCAGTCACTGCAGCTAGTGAAAGCATTTAGACTATTCCGAGTCTTCTATGTGTACTCTGAAGTATTTTCGTCAGCGGGACTGTCTGAAGTATTCCTGCAATCTGGAGCATTCTTATTATTTCAACTGCTTCGATCATTTTGGGCACTGTCATTCTTACAGCAATTACATTGTTCAAATTTGTTCTATACTGGTGACTTCGTTTTCAATAATTCATACTATTTTGAACGTCCAATACAATGATTTACTACTGTTTCAAATAGATCTAGTATTGTAATGGCAACTTATTTTAATTATGTGTTTTTATATAAGTATCGCCTTTTATTGCTTTTATTTATATTTTATCATTTCATTTTATGTGGGTTGTATTATGATGATCTGAAAGTTAATGAATTATATTCATTTTCGTGTTTCACATTGCTTTAAATTCTCATTATTTACACTTTAATCCAGTCTTAGATTGATTAAACTTGCTGTTACACGAGGTCAAACAATTTTATTATTCAACAGAAAATAATTTCGATTATTCTATTAGATTCTACTATAAATCAGGTATCATATCCAACGTGCTATAAATTTCCGATCAACTAAGTGTTACATATATCTTATTTGGTATCATTTTCAGTAGAAAAATGCCACGATATGTCGGTGAAAGTTCCATCAAAAAATAAAAAAAAGTAAAGAAGTTTTGTCATTGGATTAGTAGTGGTCTCACCGATTGTATACTCGACCCGTATTATGTTACACTTCTCGGCGATCGAGGCCTCTCGAGCTTCACAGGCCGTCACGGGGTACACCCCGCGGAAGCAGGGATTGTTTCGTGACAATTATCGTACAGAAGTTCACGACAATTATCGTACAGAAGTTCACGACAATTATCGTACAGAAGTTCACGACAATTATCGTACAGAAGTTCACGACAATTAACGATGAAATACTGTAATAACCTTTTAAACTGAATATGAAATCTACACCTTTCTTACTGTTCCAATACACTGTGAGGGCGTAGGACTCAGTTGAAAACTAAGTACTAATACTTTTTCAGATGAAATTTTGAAAATATATATATTTTTATAACATTTTTTACGCTAAATCGAATTCTGTAGAACTTAATTTTCCAACATTCATTTTTCTATAATAAGAAAATTATATTTCTGTGAAAAAATTATTATGAATGATCATACTCATTACAAGGGAATTGATTCCTTTCTACACTAAATAAAAGATTACATTCTTATCTAGCTGAACAGGGTTCTTATTACAGCAAGATAAACAAACTTACTTAAATTTGAAATTCTGCAGTGCATCTTGACGGGTAGAAAAAAGGTATCATGAACAGTATTAGGCGCAATTTCACCGAAGTAACGAACAACGAATAAATTGTAAGTGTTCTCCAATATTACATAATTGCTTACCAAGGATCGTGATCGCCTTCGTAATGCTAATTTAAATTCACCGTGGTATTCCCCGTGCAACTGAATCGGTTTATAAGTCGGTTATACGAGCCACGAGGAAAGCACAAGCTGTAGGAGTAACAGCAGAGCGCTGTTATGCCATGGACCGCGAACGAAAAGGAGCAGAGAAGCGAGCCGATGAAAAAAGACGGATTAAAAAGAGAAACCAGAAACGAGATCGAATCAGCTGAGAGGAAAGCCGCCTTCTGGCGGAGCCCAACAGAACGCCTTCTTAAATCAACGATACGTGGAAGATTTGTCAAAGGTGAGGCCGACGAAATCGAGCAATTTGTGTTCCAAAGACGGCTACCGTTCGTAACTTGCGCCGTTCGTGCCAGGAATTTCTCGGTATTGTCGGTGATCGTACAAATTGAAATGCTTTTATTTCCTACACGATAAATTTGCTTTCTTTCTTTCACTGAAAATTATTAGGTTATCCCACGCACTCCTAACTAGGGATGGGACGAAGTTCAATATGCACTCACGAATCCGAATCAATTTCAATAACCAAGTTTCATTTCATGGGTTCCGATTACTACTTAAAAGCAATAATGTTTCGATGATTATATTTGAAAAGTATTCATTTTATACAAACTGATATCGAACCTCGGAATGAGTACTTACAAGTTTCGAAAAGATACTTATAAGTAATTCGATATTATAACATTCTTTCTGAAGGTACAGAAGTGGCCATTGCTGTTTATGTTTATATCTTACAGAATACAACACCTCTAATGGGTTCTTGGGCACTCCATAGCGATCACGTAATTGTCGCACATTCATCGATTGAAAAGTAAGGAGGGTGGGGGAGGGGGCTGTAGTGGTTGTTATTATTGATAATGAAAGCTGCAATTAGATTACTGGATATATGTCCATATGAAAATCTGATAGACTATGAAATTGTAGTTACACATGTTGAATTAAATTATTCCTTAAAGGACAGCATAATTGATTTTAAAAGTAATAAATAATGAAAAATTAGAAAAATCATTCATAAAAGTTTCGAATCTGTCGACCAAGATCCGAATATACTTGCAAGTATTACTTCCGTTTACCAAAGTACTTGTAAACGGTTCGAAGCTATCTGGCATAGGTTCGAGTATACTTAGGAGGGTTTAACTGCGTTTTGGAGAACTCTTTTTTTCAAGTTTTTTTATACAATCTTATAGATTTCGACGAGAAAACACCGAAAATGAAAATCTTATTGTGCGGAATTCATTGGTTAAAAAGTTATACGCGTATAAAGTTGAACATTTTTAAGCCTTTTTGACACGTTAAATCGTCGCCATATTGATATATTTGCTACGTGATACACATAAAATGGGCTAAATACTTCCGAGCAGATCCGTTAGATGGCATCACAAACACATACGTAATAATAACACATTTACTAAATCAAAATGCGAAACATTATACCATGGTCGGGCCGGCATTCACCGTTCCCACGACGACCTATCCTCAAACCATATTGAACTGTACCTTCTTTTTGAAATCCTGTATGTGATTCTGTATATTTTGATTACTGGCACCGAAAACGACCGATTCCATGATTATTGTTATAAATTTTCATTTCGCCCTGATGAGTACGACATTTTTTAAATTTCCGCAACAATCCACAATCCTGAGCTTAAGTAATTGCTTCTTCTTTAATACTTGGCATGTCTCTAAAGTTAAAATTTCTAATACTTGAACTAGCCATTTCAAGATTAACAATAAACTTATTAATAATTAATTTGTGAAAAACACTTGAAATTGCTTATGTTTACAAAGTATGTGTAACCATTGAATTGCCATCTAGCGCATACGCTCAGTACTATTTAGCCGATCCCGCAAATATACCATACTGTCTAACACATGCCCTGAACAGACCTACCTACCTCTACTACTCAACGAATATCCAATATGGCCACGCTCTAACCTGTCAAAAACGCTTAAAACTGCTCATCTTTACACGCGTATAACTTATAAACCAGTGAATTCCTAACAACCATAAACACATTTTCGGAATGCCTTCATCGATATCTACAGAATCACATAAAAAGAAGTTCAAAAATGTTAAGAACACGGAGTTCTCCAAAACACAGTCGTGCGCTTAAGAGCACTATTTCTATTTTTCGAAGTACTTATAGAGAGTTGGAATTCAATCAACCAAAGTTCGAACTTGTTTGCGAGGTACTTGATCTCATCCCTACTCCTAACACCATAAATCCACACATCTCCGCGAGGTACGTGGTATATACCAATAACAAACTTTCATTAGCAAAACCAAAATTCATTTTGCAACCGTTTTCTTGCTGTAATGAGTCGACTGCAGATCTTTATGCAAAATAAGAACTTTCTACCCGAATTGCGACAAACTGGAGTGAAATAAATATTTAACTTCTTACTCAATATATTTATTGTGGTTATAATAAAGTTTATTATATTAACAGTGCAGAAATAGTAATATAATACAAGGGATAACGGTATGAAAGGTGGATGTAACGTGAAAGAACAGAAGCGTGCATGATTGTTTATTAAATGCAGATGTGCCCGAGTTCCTCCAAATAATTGTTTAAATATGACTGAAAGGAATTTTCATGTTTACACGATTGTATACAAAGATGTACAGTCAGCCAAAAAAGTATCCGTACACACTTTAAAATGAAATAACTTTTTTAAAATGAGTTCTGGCGACTTTAGATTCTTTGAGATCTTAGAAGGATTAGTTTACCAGCTGCAGTACCAAAAAAAACTTTGAAAAAATTGAATTTTGTCGGAATTGCAGAGAAAATACGAAAAGTTGTTTTGACAAATTTGTTATGTGAGTCTATATTGAAAATTTAAACAATTCGTTTTTGAGATCTGTGTCAATTATACACACGGTGAAAATTTCATCGAAATCGGTCAACGTTCCTATGAACAACAAAGTTTCAAGATGAGAGCTTAAGTGTGAAATTCTTTAACAAGACCGAAAATCTGCGATTTCACCCTTAACACGTTCAGCGCCATGTCACCCATATCTGGGTGACGGAATTATTTGTACAGAATTGAAAATTAATTTTTACGTTGGTAGATTGAGTGTACAAAATTTCCTTACGATCTGAGAAATCGAAGAGGTTTGAAACAGTAATTAATATCACAAAACTAAACTTCTTAGTTTTTGTTTTATTAAATATATTGCTTTGATTTTGTGTAATTTTTATGATTGTGGAGTGGGCGCTGATCGTGTTAAGCTCTCATCTTGAAACGTTTGTTGTCCATAGGAACGTTGACCAATTTCGATGAAATTTTCACCGTGTGTATAATTGACACAGATCTCCAACACGTATTTTTTAAATTTTTAATGTAGACACACATAAAAAATTTGTAAAAACAACTTTTCGTATTTTCTCTGCTATTCCAACAAAATTGAATTTTTTCAAATTTTTTTTGTTACTTCAGCTGATAAACTATATCTTCTAAGATCTCAAAAAATCTAAAGTTATTAGAACTCATTTTAAAAAACTTATTTCATTTTAAAGTGTGTACGGAAACTTTTTTGACTGACTGTATTTTAGTAGTTGATTTAAAAAATTGTAGTCGTTTATTTGGCAAAATCATCTTGATCAAACGTCCCGGTGAAAGTATCATATGTTATGAAAACTCTATCATTTATCTAATGCATCTAACAACTGCCTTGGACATACCGGGACGCATGTGAATACGATAGTTTCGTATCGTGATATCTTAATTGCCTCAAGAGCCGAGCATTTGCAACGCATTCTCTAAACAATTCAGCCACGTACCAATAAAATCTTATACCATTCGGTTACATAGTGTAAACTTTCTAACGATATTCATGCAAATAGTCTAGTGGTCACGTTGTTGCTTTCCAACACCTGAACACGAACTCATAGAACGTGGTCGGGCGATCAGAGAACCACAAGGGGTCATCGGAATCAAACATTAATCAAGCAAAAGTGGAGTACATAATCTGTTCCGGGATGTTTGAAAATGTACTACCCCTGGCAACGTGTATTCGATCAAACTCGTAAACGTGATTGATGAATACTGGAGAAATGATTGGCACTGGTATTAACCGGAATATGCCTTAGTACATTTATGAAAGAAATACGATAGAAAAGTAGACGATACTCAAAGGAAGTATTAATAAATTAATAAAAAATTAATAAAAAATTAATAAATTAATAAAAAGTACGCTAGAAATACGGTAGAAAATTCGAAGAAAGGAAAAAGACAATTAAGAAAAAGTTATTAAATTTTCAGAGGCCTTCGCGACTTTTAACCCACCGTGTATATGTAGCTTTTTTAACACGTTGGACGCGGAGCAATTTTGTCTGACTTTTCATTTCGCTTTCTATGTATACTTTCTATTTAAGTTGAAATGCCAAAAGTACAACTATACATAAGCAAAATACTTGTTTACCCCATTTGTATTTAATATGTTTCAATCAAATCTATTAAGACAGTGTGAACATTTTTAAATATTACCCAGATGAATTATATATTATATATTGTTTTGTAAATTCGATACCATCAGTTCGCAGGGACTGACATAGCGTTTAGCGTGTTAAACAGTTTTTTTACCACAGTATGTGAGAGTCTACTGTACTGTAGACAATAAAAATCACAATAAAAATGAATTTCGCAATCTGATAACAAATGAATATGTAACTGACGTGGCAGTTAACATGTTAACCCTTTGTACTATAATGTCAAGTCTGACTCGTGACGAAGATTTCTAACAAAATCTACTACAAATGTGTGCTATTAATTTTCTATCCATCGAAATAATGTTCTATATCTTCATTGCCAATATCTTGCCCTTTCAATAAATGGAGGCATTCACGGTAAATAAACATTTTCTATTTCTTACAAGAAATTATCAAGGACGAAGTAGTCTGATTCATCGTAGCAGTGATATAAATTATAGCCAG
Organism: Sphecodes monilicornis; assembly: GCA_913789915.3. NCBI lineage: Eukaryota > Metazoa > Arthropoda > Insecta > Hymenoptera > Halictidae > Sphecodes > Sphecodes monilicornis. The sequence goes on along the minus strand of OU565291.1, from coordinate 8,873,980 downwards.
GGGTGTGCGCCTCGGGTCGAGTCGGACAATGATCGGGTCGGGTCGGGATCCCGAAAGTTTATAAACTTCGGGTACCCGTGATTTCGGGTAATCGGGTCGGGTCGGGGTCCCGAAAGTTTATAATATTCGGGTACTCGAAGTTAAAGTTGTATTTATATAAGCATAATGCTGTTTTATGATTTTTCAGTTCAATCTTTTATTTTCAATGGCAGGTTCAGAATGATTTTTGTATTTTTAGTGTAATCGGTTATCAAACTTCGCGAGGAAAAAAATATTTTAGAATACATTATGTGAAAGATTGTACGTAAAGGACGTTTCTGTTTCTAGTAAACGCTGTTCTTACAAGACAAGGACTCTTCGTCCGCACGCTGTTCGTATAAGAGCATTGTTTCGTAAACATTGTTTACTACAAATCGAAATATTATTACAACCAATGATTGGAAGTCTTAATATGCACATAGTCACAGAGTTATTTATTGCTGATTTGACCGCAGACTTGCCCCAATTTTAACTTCGATTACCTGAATATTGCAAACCGACCCGACCCAACTACCTTTTCGGGTGCCCGAAGTTTATAAAATTTCGGGATCTCGACCCGATCCCGAACAAATTTCCCGATCCAACCCGAACCCGAAATTTCGAGTACTCGCACACCCCTAATTATAGCACAAGACGTTAAACAAATCAGTATTCAACGACCAAATTAGGCTGTATCCAACAAAAATGTATGTCCAAAATGTGAACAATTACTACGCTAGATTTAGTTTTTCCAATGGAATGGTTTCCTGCAGTGGTTAGTACAATACAAGAACTTATTTCATAACGCGAATGTCCATATCATGGTTTCCCTTAGTCGATCCCCGGTTCAAGGGACTTCGGTCGGAAATTCAGTAACTCGGATCAAACGTTGCTAACGGGGGGAAAATTATACGGTGGCGAATGAAAAGTCGGGAAACGGCAAAGGTATCTTCCCTTCGCCGGAATGGGGCGGAAGAAGTCGCTTCATTTCGCCGACTCTTCTCGGGGAGTTTTCGGTGATCGCATTGCAAGGAGCCGGCTCATAAATTATTGATAACCCCCCGAAAGATTTTCCAAAGGAGAGTAAACGGCTCCCGGAAAAGCTTCCTCGCGAGACCACTGTGAGGGATCAGCTGTGGTCCCGATGCGTTCGTTCGTTCGTTCGCGAAAAGAAAAAGCATCTCGAAAATATCGTAACACCGCCGAGGAGAAGATGAAATAGAGGGCCGGCGCTAACGACCGATGCAATAACGGCTGAATAAAACCTTAACAATCATAACGCTGGGCCCGCGGTGTTCTTTCTTACAACATCGATCTTAAGGCACGAGCAGTGCCCGCAGGTTCAAGGGCTTATTACTATCTGTCTTACCTTGAAAACCCATTACGCGCAACCGAACTTTTTCCTCGGTCGTAAACTTTCGTTTCCACCGCGATGACGATCCACGCGAGCTCCGCGAACCAGCAATCATCCGGGGAAATGTTTTTCGCGGGGTTCAAAGAGCCGGCGACCAGTCGTCCGTATCGAATTTAGAAATATCCTTCCCGAAAAATTCATTCCTTTTCCTACCGGTAACCACCCAATTTTCATTGCTTTCGAAACTTGTAACCCTTGGACGACACTTTTAACAATTTCATCCCTTGGACGACACTTTTAACGATTTCATAACAAGCATAGCTAGATTCATCCAGATCATTGTGTGTGCCACCTAATTGCTAGCCATAGTTTTTCTTGCAAATAATAAATATCAGAAAAAAATAAAAGAGGAAAGAGTGATACTGTTTTTTGCAAGCACCGTAATAGAGTGTATAATTCTTTTGGGTTTGCACTATTTTTTTAGAAATGGAACTGACAAATTTTTTTAAATGGAACGCATTTTTTTATATCATATGAAAGTGTGGGTCAAGACAAATTCATTCGTAGACGACACAATGACCTTCAAGGATAATATTCAAGATCAGAAATGGAAGAAACCTTTTTGAATATTTGGCATTAATGTGTTTACAAGTATTCTTTACTGACGAGGCTACAGTAAATGTTCAATATGACTTCTTTGTGTATGAATGCATATTTCGGTTCTATTACTTACATTCTTGGTAGCTTCGTCTAATGTTGCCCGAGACATTAATGCACAAACTAGCGTGATTTTGTTTTTCAAGTTGTTTTACGTCTTTGGGTGGTGCATGGTAAATAATATCTTTACGAAATAAATATTATATACGAAATATTTAAAGTGTTCCTTCCATTTCTGACCTAGTATGACCTTGAAAGTCATTGTGTCGTATACGAATGAATTAGTCTGTACAAAAATATGTAGCATCTAGCGGTGTGCGAGTACACGAAATTTCGGATACGGTTCGGGATCAGGTCGGGATCCCGAAAGTTCATAAACTTCGGGTACCCGCGATTTCGGGTTGGAGCAAGTCTGCGGTCAAATCAGCAATAAATAACTCTGTGACTCTGTGCATATTAAGACTTCCAATCATCGGTTGTAATAATATTTCGATTTGTAGTAAACAATGTTTACGAAACAATGCTCTTATACGAACAGCGTGCGGACGAAGAGTCCTTGTCTTGTAAGAACAGCGTTTACTAGAAACAGAAACATCCTTTACGTACAATCTTTCACATAATGTATTTTAAAATATTTTTTCCTCGCGAAGTTTGATAACGGATTACACTAAAAATACAAAAATCATTCTGAACCTGCCAGTGAAAATAAAAGATGGAACTGAAAAATCATAAAACAGCATTATACTTGTATAAATACAACTTTAACTTCGAGTACCCGAATATTGCAAACTTTCGGGACCCGGACCCGACTACCATTTCGGGTACCGGAAATCGCGGGTAGCCATAGCTTATAAACTTTCGGGATCCCCACCCGACCCGATCATTGTCCGACTCGATCCGAGACACGGGTACTCGCACACCCTAGTAGCATTCCATTTAAAAATTTAAAGTGCACATTAATTTCTAAAAAAAATACAGCGAAAACAAAACAGAATTACATACGGTATTACGTTTGATTTTAAAAACCAGTATTACTTTCCTCTTTCATTTTTTTCTGATTTTTATTATTTGCAATAGAAACGTTGACTGGGAATAGCGTGAACACCCTATTATACTTTGGAACTCGTTCCTTTGAGATCAACGTTGATCCTATGTATGTACATATAAGTATTTAGCAAGGGTGTGCGGCACCCGCGAAATTTCTGGTACCCGAGCCTCGAGTCGAGTAGGACAATGATCGAGTCGGGTTGGGCCGGGATCCCGAAAGTTTACAAACTTCGGGTACCCGCCATTTCGGGTACCTGGAAAGGTAATCAGGTCGGGTCGAGTCGGGGTCCCGAAAGTTTGCAATATTCGGGTACTCGAAGTTAAAGTTGGGGCAAGTATGCGGTCAAATCAGCGACAAATAACTCTGTGCATATTAAGATATCCAATCATCGGTTGTAATAATATTTCAATTTGTATTAAACACTGTTTACTAAAAAAATAATGTAATTTTATATTGTTTATCCCTTCCCCACTAATTAATTTTTCCTTGTATACACTGTATTTTACATAAGAAATCACAAAATATCACAATTTCTACGATAGAAACATTTCTGGAATTTCTGCTACGGTTGGGTGATTTTGTATTACTGTGCGCCGTTTCGGGTGTATACGTACGCTCTGTGTAGATTATAGACATGCGAAATGCTGTGCCGAAGATAAGCCTTCCACTAAATCCTCCATTTTCTGGCTACATTCGGTTGAAACAGTACCATCCGAGACTGCATTGAGAGATTTAATTAAACTGTAGCTATTATGGCAGTGTCTAATATTACTGTATGACTTTCATTGTTATATGAAAACGAAAAGTTGACTGAAATTGTAATTTTAAATATTTAGGAAAATATTGATTAAACCATTTCTAATATATTTTCAAGCAATTACAATTAAAGAATAATTAACACTAAACTTACCAACCACAAAATATATAAAAGTAAAACGCCTTGTAGATGTGAAAAGATTGAATTTACTTAAGGTTTGGACGGTTTTCATAATATGTGCTTAAATAAAGAAAATTTTTTTATAATTTCAACAATTGTGAAATAGAAAATCGATTATTTGCCGGGGTAGGTTTAGTGTTAAAGAATATACTGCACCATTTGAATTATATCAATTGATTTTAAGGCAGGAGTGTGAAGAATGTAAATACTCGTACATGCACATTTTTAAAGTTCAAAGGTAGCATCAAAATACCACTGAGTTCTTGGATCCATACTATGCAGTAGATTAATTTAGTGAATTACAAATTTTAAAGCTTTGCAGTGTCACGATATATTGGTTTGGGGAAATTTAATTTTTTATTATTTTTCAATCTTAGAAATGGAATATCCAGGAGGCAAAAATCAACATTTTCGACACCTGCTTTTCTTCGCTTTTCATCGAGGTCAAAAAGCTGCCACAGCCGCTCGGGATATTTGCGACGTGTACGGAGAAGGTGTCATAGGCGAGCCTACAGCACGGAAATGGTTTGCAAAATTCAAAAATGGCGAATTTGACCTGGACGACGCGCCTCGCAGTGGACGGCCTGGTGTCGAAAATGTTGATTTTTGCCTCCTAGATATTCCATTTCTAAGCTTGAAAAATAATAAAAAATTAAATTATTCAAAACAATAATTATTACAGTTTTGTAGAGCAGAAAGTGCTCTTTCATTGATGTACAACACTTTGCCAAAGAACAAAGAAATCGTTGTAGAATGAAAGAAAACATAAAACGCTACGAACTTATTTCCCAACCCAATACATAGGATATCTAATCAATCGGAGCTTTCTTAAAAGCGTAGATGTCGTCTTTTAGATTTATGGAAAAATACATTTCTATGATACTATTTATAATTTTTAGCTACGAAAAGAAATTTCTTCAAACAGTAATAACTTCAACGGCTACGAAACATAAAATTACTCTCTTTTTCATTCCAACTTAGAAAAAATTTTCAATAGTCACCTAATCATCTGTAGTGAAACTAATACTTAAGCTAAATTTTTGCAAAAACTAAAACTTTCTTTTTTAGACACTACATTTTATATAGACGGAAACTATGTTTGAAATTTTTACGGTAGGTAGGCAAGTTTTATATTATCAGAATTATATAATAGTAGAATAATAATTATATTTAAGTAACTGTAAAAACTCTAAATATTTCGATGTAAAAGGATGGACAGAAGTAAAATTATTATTATATTAGAATAGATTATTTACGATTACAAAATGTCTGTGTCTTTTTCGAAGATTCAGAAATGGAACTACAAAGTTTAAATTCGATATATTCACTAATTTGTTAAACAAGAATCTCCTACGGCCCATTATTTTTGACAGTCGAACTAGAGAAACCTCCTCTGTTTGTACTTTCAAGCATAGTTTGCAGACATCCTCCACATACAAGAACTGTAGATTCTCTCAAACAATCTACTACTACTAATTCAGTAGACTGTTCTCACATAGTCCGTAGAACCGTAAATTCCTTTTTGTCTACCGTTGCAGCGTAAAACAAAAGGCAATGTCTATAGACAGTCTCATTATACCTGATACTAAAGTGTTCGTAAAATAAGAAAATTTATAAATCATGAGTTCTGTAATAAATTTTAAAGAGGTTGTTTCAATAAAAGTTAACTCAACTAAAAATATAAGTAACAAATGATTACCATTTTCGTAACGTTTCTTTTTCCATAAATCCCGTTTTTAAACAGTATATTACCTGTACAAGTGGTTTTATAATGCATAATTATCAGTCTAATTACTAATGGTACACGGACACACTTTGCAAATCTAAAACCACACAAAAACAGAATAATCAGTATATCGAAGCACCACTTATGAATTTGGAGCATCCATCAATTGAAAAGTAAGACTGCACTTTGAAACAAGTATTTATGATACAAATATAATTGTGATTACTACCTTTTGAATAATAAATGTCAATAGCTTAATAAAATGTTCGTGATGAAGAAAAGAGAGTGCCCCCAAACTTTTAGCAGTTAAGTATAATATAAAAAATATGATTTTTACATTAAATTAAACATTAAAAAATTTTTACATTAAAGATTATACTGTAAAAACATTTCTTCTTTACTACCCTGCTATGAACCTAGTAAAGTGCAGTACAGTGAATGCTCGATAATTGTCCCAAATATTTTGCCTATAATTGTCCCTGAACTGTCCCCACTACCGCGGGGTATACCCGGTGAGGGGCCATAAGGCCTCGGTCGCCAAGGAGTGTAACATAATACGAGTCGGGTATTTCGGTGTGAGACCAAAAGACCATTACTAATCCAATAACAAAACTTCTTTACTTTTTCATTATTTTTTTATGGTTTCATTTTTCTAATGAAAATGATACCAAATATAACATAATTCTGATATTATGTAATTGTGTAACTAACGATGAAAGTTTCGGACGCAAAGAGTCGAAAGCCTTTGAACTGTGCCGGGGGCCGCGACTATCCGCCTCTCTTTCTTTTCCATACGCTGCCTTTTTTTGCATCCGAAACTTTTATCGTTCATTAGACAAGTAAATATTATCAGAACTATATCATATTTGGTATCATTTTCATTAGAAAATGCCACGAATATGTTAGTGAAAGTCCCATAAAAAAGTAATGAAAAGTAATGAAGTTTTGTTATTGGATTAGAAGTGGCCTCACACCGATATACTCGACCCGTATTGTGTTACATTTCTCGGTCACCGAGGACTCTCGAGCTTCGGTGTCCGCCCGTACGTTCGGTAGAGATCAAAAAATAATATCTTCAGCAGGATAATTGTCCCTGGCCGGACCCGTGTTGTGGACAATTATCGACCATTCACTGTATAATATACAGTACAATCCTTTCTTCAACAAAATATTCAAGTTTACTTGACCAGTTTAATTTGACTAATTTGTTTGTCTTAAATCAATAACCTGGTATGTATAATGAAACTTGATCAAGCTGGGTAACTATGCCGTGAATATAAACACGCCGCGCATAGTTATTTCGCTTATTAGTAAACCTACTTTCCCATGTATGTCCAAAGTGCTTTGAAACACAAAAGCACACTAAGCCGGAGAATTAACTTCTACTATTCTACTTCTAAATTCTGATGAACTAGTTTCATACACAAAAATAAGTTAAAACATATTTATAGAATAAACCACATTCTGATGAACCAATTTTCTAAATAAAAATAAGCAGATTTCATGTAAAACAATTACCGATCGACAAAACTGACCGTAGGTAGATTATTTTCAAATCCTACCGATGACAGTTTTAAATTTATATTCACCCCCCATTATTTATTAAAGTTGCATTCACAATCTATTCACAGATACCTCGGTAATCTCACAATGATTTATTGAATCACATGATAGCATTAATTTCAACATTGTAATGACCAGACAGAGGATACTTATGCAAATTAAAAATTATCTACATCAATTGCAAGAAACAGTAGCCATATTACATTTTCTTTCTTTGATGACTTTAATAAGTTCACAATAATCTATCGACATTCTTATATTCTTTTAATCTTTCTATGGTTTTAAATTACGTAAACTGATTTTTGTGATAAATGCATAAAATTCACAGTCTAGTAATGACGAGACTGCAGATGTTTGTGGAAAGTAAAAATTGTTTGTATTAATTGCAAGAACGAAGAGCCAAATAAAACATTTCTATCATGTTTTATTGATTTTAATAAGCTGAATCTAATACATTGATATTTTTAAATTCTTTTAATATGTCTAGTACTTATTTTACTCATTTTTTGTTATACGTGCATAAAATCCGTTGTCTAGTAATAACGTATTGCTCCTAACCCATAACACGCAACGTCTCTCGAAACTGTATTCCAAACAAGTCATGTACTCCCGTAGGTGTTATAATTACCACTGAACTTCTTTTAATATCCGAACGATTGAAGTACATTGTGTCGCAGTAATATTGGGACAATTTTAAAAAGACAATAATATTTTTAATATTGGATCATATGATTTGGATTGTTTTATAAGTTAAAACGCCTAATTTACTACACGGCGTGGAATTTTGATAAAATTGCAATTGGTCGGAATTTCGGTGAAAATACTAAAAGTTGTTTTTTACAACTTTTGACTTACAACGTGTCCCCACGAACTCTGTCCATTTGAATATCTTGGTTCTTTCAAACAATACGAGAAAATGTTACTCACAGAAGTTGTAGAGTTTCAGAAATTACATAATGTGGTGTAAATGGTATTCTTGCAAGTGGAGGCGTACAGAAGAGATATAGATGTCACCTGTATTTTTTTAAATGGAATGTCCAATTTTTTATGCTCGACTTCGATAGATTGCCATATTCTGAGTATGAAAGTACCACGGTGCATTTGTCCTAAAACTGACCGTTGTTGAGATACATAATTGACTTTTTTGATTTTATTTTATAAATACGTTCCGTAATTAAAGTAATAGAATGAAATATGTCAAATATCTCAGCAACGGTAAGTTGTAGGACAAATGCATCTTAGTACTTTTATAATCAGAATACGACAATCTATCGAAATCGAGCGTAAAAATTGAGCATTCAATTGAAAAAAATAAAGGTGACCTCTATATCTTCTGTACGCCTCCACTTGCAAGAATACCATTTATACCACATTATGTCATTTCTTAAACTCTACAACTTCTGTAAGTAACATTTTCTCGTATTGTCTGAAATAACCATGATATTAAAGTGGACAGAGTTGGTGGGACACGCTGTACATTGAAAATTTAAAAAAGATGTTTAGTAGATCTGTATAAATTATACATATAGTCTAAACGTATCATTGAAATCAGTTGATGTGGAAAAAACCGACAGGCATCGAAATATGAATTAGGTTGTTGCATATGAAATGTCCGATTCATAATAGTAAGTTTAAACAAACATAACTATTTTCAAAACAAAACTTATCGATTAAAGTAAGCACCGATATAATCATCATATTATGTCAGCAAATCACGTGTTTTTTCCTTTCCTACTACGGTAAACATTGAATGTGTAGAACGTTCACCCTCTTCATTTATGAGATTGTTATCTCTATTTAGGTGTTGTTTTATCGTTGACTAACAGTGCGTTCATTTTTTACCACAATTTGACTGAACATCACATAATGTTGTCGTCAATATGTTTATTTTCTCACTCATAAAAAGAATACATGACGACCACATCGGATGATATTGGAATAAACTTCTTTTAAAAGTAGAGTTCGATATGTATGTAACTAGAAACTGAAAATAGGACGTGAAAGACTAGCTTTGTACCTTCACATTATACAGGGTGTACCAGATAAACTCTTAAAAGCTGTTTTCTCAGAATCTAATGAAGATATCGACTTGACTTTTTTTAATTAAACACAAGTACGATTTCCGACCCCTCCACGACCTAAGCACAACTCATTCTATTCACATGATTTTTCCATTACTAGTTCAAATTCTGTATGACAGCTACAATGCAAAGATTATGCGAATAAAATTTCATTTTCTACAAAAAAGGTCTCTTGATATTTTGCCATATTTCGCATAGTTACCGAGATATTTGTAAATTTATAAAAAACAGGAAATCTACTTTATCGGCTAAACCAGGCCAATTTGACACCATGTTATACATACATTTTTTCTTGAAATAACCCCAAGAATACAAATATAACCTCAAAACGAGGAGCCACGGAAATCGTACTCTCCCCTTTAATTAAATGATTAAGAAGGCCTAATATTTTAGTACATATTCAATTTTTGAAGGGTAATTTTTTGGGGGAGCAAAGTGGACCAACAATTTTTTAGATGGTAAGTATTATTGATTTTTTCTTATCGTGATACTTCTCACTAAATTGAATAAAATTTACTTGAAACTTTCGTTTTTATTGCGCATAGTTATAGAGTTATAACGAACAATTTGTTGTGAATTGAAACGTTTAACAAACGAAAAAAAAAACGAAAACTATCATAATATTATCACATACTACATTATGAAATGTTCAAAATGATATCCTTGGACTTCTAAGCACTTTGTAAGTATTTTACAAATACACCTCGCATTATCAAGTTGTACTTACATAGCTAGCTGCTAAATTGCTTACCTTGCCGGTAAACATATTCGCAAAATCAATTTCAATTGTTCGCTATAACTCTGTAACCATGCGCAACAAAAAAGGTTCAATTAAATACTATTCAATTTAATGAGAGGTATCACAATAATAAAAACTCAATAATACTTTTCATTTAAAAAAATGTTGGGTGCCCCCATTTCTCTCCTTAAAAATTACCCCCAGAAAATTAATACATACTAGCATATTAGTCCTCCTTAAGAATTTAATTTAAAAAAAAATCAAGTCGATATCTCCATCAGATTCTGAGAAAACAGCTTGTAACACTTTATAAGGTACACCCTGTACACATATAATAAATCTATAGACTATAACAGTATTTGTTGATTAAAATACTTCATAATATATGCATTCTGAAATCGAACTTCTATATCTACTGCAGTTACAAGGCAAAAAAAAACGTGAAAAACTATGATTTCCTCCACCTTTAACAGTTTGCATATACAGTGGCCCACAAAAGTGTTCGTGCGCCCTTTAAATCAGAATAACTTTCTTAAAATTTGACCAAACCACGACATTTTTTGAGCAATTAGAAACATTGATTTAGTAAATCACCTGCAAAAAAGATTTTGAAAAAATTGCAATTAGTAGGAATTACAGGAAGAAATAAAAATGGCACTTTTTAAAACTTCTTTACTTTAGCCCATAATAAAAATTTAAAATATGCCTTTTGTAGTTCTATGTTAGTTATACATATGCTGAAAATTTCATTAAAGTCGGTTGACGCAGAAAAAAACGACGCGCATCGAAAGATGTAAGAAACTATGGATTTTAAGCAGAAACTGACCAAAAGTCGTGAAAAACTACGATTATCACCACTTTCAACCGCTTGTAGCTCATGTGTTTGTTAACTGATTTCGATTAAATTTTCAGCATATGTGTAAGTAACATAGATCTACAAACTGCATATTTTGAATTTTCATTTCGTTCTGAAATAATAAAGTTTTAAAAAGTGCCATTTTTATTTTTTCATGTAATTCCTACTAATTGCAATTTCTTTAAAATCTTTTTTGCACATTTTAAAAGTAAATCAGTGCTTCTAATTGCTCAAAAAAGTCAAGTGGTTTGGTCAAATTTTAAGAAAGTTATTCTGATTTAAAGGGCGTACGAACACTTTTGTGGGCCACTGTAGTTCATTGCAGCGTTGACCGATTTTGATGATACATTCCAGAATGTACACTGGCTCACGGAAGTATTCGAACGCCCTTTAAATTAGAATAACTTTTTTTTAAATTGGACCAATCAACTTGACTCATTTTGAGCAATTAGAAGCATTGATTTACTAAATGATGTGCAAAAAGATTTTGAAAAAATTGCTATTGGTAGGAACTACATGACAAAATAAAAATCGCACTTTTTATGACTTTTTTATTTCTGTCGACAATGAAAATTGAAAGAATGCCACTTGCAGAACTATATTAAGTACGCACATGGTAAACCCGTCAGAAAATGTAAGAATCTGTGGATTTTAAACAAAAAATGCCCAAAAGTCGTGAAAAACTACAATTTTCATTAGTTTTAACGGATTGCAGCTCGTGTGAACGATAATCGATTTCGATGAAATTTCCAGCATGTGTATAACTAACATAGGTCTACAAGACGCATATTTTAAATTTTCATTATGGGCTGGAATATAAAAAGTTTTAAAAGGTGCCATTTTTATTTATTCATGTAATTCTTGCCAATTGCAATTTTTTCGAAATCCTTTTTGCTCGTCATTTAGCAAATCAATACTTCTAATTGCACAAAAAAAGTCAAGTCCAGTGGTGCAGTTTTAAACAAATTATTCTGATTTAAAGGGCGTCCAAATATTTTTACGAGCCTGTGTATATGTATTATTCATGCAGATCTACAAAACACATATTCAATATTTTCAATAGATCCACATAAAAAAGTTGTAAAAAAACAACATCGTATTTTCTCTGCAATTCCGACCAATTACAATTTTCTCAAAATTCCTTCTCCACATGGTATAGTAAACAAATTGTTCAACTTTTCAAAAAAAAAAAAAAACAATATATGGTCCAATATTAAAAAAGTTAGTTATCTAAAAAGTGTCGCAATATTATTGTGGCAGACTGCACTTATGTATACATAGTATGCTGCGATATTAACCCTTTAATAACCTAACCCTAAAACCAAACATTTCTTCCGATCTACAATATTTCAGTTCTATCTGATTATTTTCATCTCATATGCACATGAAACTGATGCAATTTACTCGCACAATATTTATATATTTAAAAACTTATTAGATACCAACAAATGAAAAAATGTGAAAAATATTTAGAATAATGTATCGCGATTTTTAATGGTGACTCTGAGTCACTTCAAAGGGTTAATATTATGGTATCCTGCCATTTAATATTATCGCAAGGTTCCGATATGCCACGGACGATCGCGCAATCAAAAGTACAATTCGACGCTTACCTTTAACGAGACGTCATGGGCGAAGAGTAGCTCGCGATGTCCATGTATTTTCAACGAGAAACTTTTTCGTCGCTGTTGTCTTTTTTTCTCTCCTCGGCTGTCGCGCGATCAAGATAAACGCCCGAAAAACTTGGGGCTCAAGGACTTTCGACCCCGAGTCAACGTACACGGAGACATACCGACACGATTTTTATTTTCTACGGTTGAAACCTGACACGGTCGAAACTACGGGAAGAAGCTACGGACCATTTCCCCTGACGACGATCCACGAGACCGATTATTTCTTTTACCGGCTCGAATCGTTTTACCACAATACACTTAAACACTGTCACAAAAAACGAACGCACCGACACTGGAACACTTGTGTAACCAGAAATTCACTGTACACGACGCGTCATTTCTTAAACGTAAATTCGTCGAAATGTTCTCAGAGAGTACTCGAATATGATCTGATTCCAACCACAGACAGACGAACCGTTTTGAATTGTCACATTTTCCCGCTAGCCACGCCGGACAGAGACACACAAACCGCACGCGATGCTGGCTTGCCGCGAACTGACAACACGGGACAATGCTGGCCGGCCGAGATCGACCGAGCGCGCCCGAGAACAACCGAAGCGGCCCTCAAGTATTACGTGCGTCGACCGATTGACGGCCGCGCGGGGCTATTGATATTTCCATGCTCTTGCTAATCCTTTCTGTTGGCGGTCAAACCGGCGCAAATTAAATTCTTTCTTAATTCGGGGGCAATAATCTGCGAAGAACTCTTTCCTAGGTTGTAAACAACGGTGTTCCCTCTCGACTTGTCGCTGCTTAGGCCTCCCACCGATTGCGGACACCTTTATACATACAACGCGCCAAGATATACTCAAGACTAAACCTCTTTCGCGAAGCATAAATTTTTGAAGAATAGATTAACACCAACTGTACCACGACCGGTCAAATGATCAGTTTCACAGTTTTTATTCCATAATTATTGAAGTTACAAAGATGATCCCATTAGAAATTATTAGATAAATTTCTTCATTCAAGCACATATTGCTATAAAAATTGCAATTTTTATAAAACACTGTATATCAGTCACATTTTGTGCTGGGTAGGGTTAGTGTTAATGATTACTTTTTATGTTCTTATTTTTATTTTATATCCATGAAAAATGTACAATAATTAATTTTTTTAAATTTTGTTGCTGTAGAAAAATGCTTGAGGCGTGTGAATAATTATGATATGTATGCAAGATGTTTATAGATATTTATTAATATAAAACGGAAACTGTTTAATTTTATAAAATGGTGGAAGCAAAAATTGTGAGCGTATTGTAAGTATCGATAAGTATTTCTGTATTTCAATAAACATATGGAGATGTTACACTAAACTAAATGTACCTTTATACACAATATATTATACATTTATTATGTTCATATTAATGAAACTTATATGGATAATTGGTGTTTATGGAAACCAATAATAATTTTCACAATGTATGTACTTATTGTTAGTAAACATAATGTATACAAATATAAATTTGATTATACAAAGCAATATTTTTCTTAGATGTAGATTAAGTGTAAATATACACTTAATATAGATTTATGAATCGTGTTCGAAAAATATATTGAATCTATTATACATGATACAAATTGTAATAAATACAGTGCTAATAAACGTATGTTTCCTTACTAGACGGCGGATTTTATATTTTTTGGCAATGCCCATATATTATTTTCAACCTATTATGATTATTGAAGAAAGGAAGACATTTCTATCTGTTTTCTGCTTCTCGCAGTTAATGCAGATAATTTTTATTTTTCATGAAGATCCACAGTTTATACATGATTTGTATATTTACGATGAACACTTGACACGTATTTGTCAACTTATAAGTTCACCTTCGATTTCATTTTTCCACTAAATTTGTATTTACTTCATTTTGAGTGCACACGACTTCAATGTCTATATCTCAAGCATACTGTTTGCAAGTTTATATGGAAATAAAAATTGATAGCATAAAATTTAGGAATAAACATAGTATGATGGTAGTATGTATTTTATGTTGAGTCTTAAACTGTGAAGATCGAACTAAAATTTTCATTGCGGACAACCGATGCTTTATTCATCGATGGTTCCTCCTTACCTCTGCCATATCATATGTCACAATGACAAATGGCGCGAGGCAGGCTTGAGGTAAATGACAAACTTCCACACTACGCCGTGAAGATGAGAGAACAGTAAATTTTATCAGCCCGAAAATACTCGTTTCGTGGGAAGAATACGAACCATATAAGACATTATAAAAAACCGTGGTAAATAAAATAGGATATCTCACAGTAGCTGTAAAAGCTATCAACTTAATCCATTCGAACAAACGTACAAACTTCGATCTTCTTGTGAAAATGAATTCGAACAATTGGAGAGATATTGGTGAAAGCGATTTGAACGTATTTTCCATAAAAACACAAGCCGGAAAAATCAAGCCGTGAAATCTGGTGGATTTATGCGTAATTCATGCGTGACCTGATCATAATCAGTTTGTAATATTTCACATATTTTCGAATGGGTTGAAAAATTATCATTGATTATATCAGAGAGGTTTGGTGAATGTCGTGAGTCATTACACCATGATTTGGACTGTGGAATTTATCGTGCATGTTCATTTTAGTAGATAAACTCCTTTCTTCAGCCAAACACTAAATTAGACCAGCCTTGTGCAATCAAATATGCAGATTAATTAATACAAGAACAGTTTTACATAATACTTCCGAATACTTGGAATTCATAACTGAATATATTTACATATCTTTATGTTCCCAGATTTTATCAGGAAATGGAATATTCTGAATTTTGAGAGCGGAATAAAAAGTTAAGTTTATAACCCTTTTACTTTCTGACGAAAGAATATTATTTTTTTCTTTAAAAGTTGTGGGAGAAGAAGGCAATTAAGTTACATCCCAGAATTTAAAGTTGTGACCAAGTAATGACCTAACTCAAGATTAAAAAATTGGAATGAATTTATGGGACACCCTGCTCACACGAATGTCGTTGTCTAAACTGTCCCAAAACAACAAATAAACTATTCTCCTTAATGGGTGCAGCGTCGTTCCAAAGTTTGGAGTACCCTTCTCTCTTCGGACAAGCGAAACTTTGCCGTGTGTTGTACTTATTTTATTAAAAGTATTGCAAATAATGAGGAAAGTTCTTCGATGTGAGGAAACTGTACATGTTCAATCGAAATTACATGATGTGTTAATAATTGGACGGTTATTAAACTTTTGTCACAATTACAGTCTCATTTTATGTATATCGCATGGTACCATGCAAAGAGTATCATTGAGTAATCGACTATTTCTTAGGTAGTTTTTTTATATTTAATTTTAACGCTCATTCAACATCTGATGGCATTGACCACGTTGCACAGATATTCAGTAATTTGTTATTTGCTCCAATCATTTACATTCCTTCACAGAACATCCAATAAATAAAATTGATTGCACATGAATCATATTTGCTCGGTATTACAAGACATAAACCACTCGGCAATCAATTCAATAAACACACAAAATCTTCAGTTTAAGTATAACCCCAGGTGACTACTGCATTTAATGAATTCGTGGGAGGAAATAAAATATGCCCGCTCTAGTCGACGGTAAACATTATAATAACGTAATAAATTCCCGATAATATATTACGGGGACGTTGACGTGAAATTGATGGTGCTATAAACGATAAATCGAGCAAACAGGTGAAACGCTCGCGGCCGAATGATATACGGATAATCATTAAATCTGTACCCGAAGACAGCCATTTAAAAACTAATCATCTCTCGAACATCTCGCAAAGCAACAATACAATTGTTTAAACATCGCGGACAGCTCGAAACTGACGAGTCCTCGATTGGATCGACATTCGCCGGCGAATGAGAACCAACTCGCTCGGTAAATTAATTCTTGCCGACCAAAAACCTGTTAATAGGCTTTTGTATGACTATGCTACATTGGAGAAATTTGTTTTTAAATAGTAATCCCATGATGAATTACTAGACTACTTGGAGCGATTCATTTGTTCAAGATTGATATTGCTACTGTTATTAAAAAATTCATTATGAAATTCTTAGTTATGAATCGTAGATTTTTTAAATACTGTAAAATGATCGCCTGCAAGTAACTTGTTTACACGTCCCAGAGTGCGATAACTGCAGCACGTTCATTACTATATTGGGTCTTTGTGCAAAATAAATATGTTCTACCTCAATTGCAAGAGACAGGTTCAAAATAAAGATGTATTATGTTTTTAAGAATGACTCGTTGACTTTCCCAAAAAATTCAAACGAAATCGAAAATTAGAAAAATCGTCGGGTTATGTTTGACTGACCCACGTACATGAGTCAACACAAAATCAGTACCAACCCACATCATCGATAACATGGAAAGCATAGAATAAATTATTGTGACAAAACTTGGAACTAGACGCTGGATTAGATACATCGATAAGACAATACTAAACCAATGAAAAAACTGTTTTGTTTTTGATTATTTTTATATGAAGTTATTGTCTTTCAATATATCATTCTAATAAATAGAGATATTATTAATATTTAAAGTCTACTTGCAGAACCGATATTTTTACTATAAATATACAATTTTGCTATTTGCAATATTCCACTAGCTCTGGCAGTTTTCAAGATATTCAACCATACGTGTGTGTTTCTCAAGACTCATGGACATTTTCACCCCATCAATACAATTGAATTATTTGTTAATGAAACATTTACCCACATATTTGTAATATTTTCCTAATTAAAATGTGATCAAACATGACATCATTCGGAGGATATTTGCTTATTTAATTGGCGATTTAATAGAACCTCGATTATCCGAGCCGATCATATCTGAATTGTCCATTATCCTAATCCTAATATGCGTTTCACATATAATAAATGTATTACTTTAAAGTGATTCATATACTGTACAATTCATTGTATCTGTTTTGTTAGACGGAACATGCATGTTCCACTAATCAGTTCGGATAATCGAGGTTCTACTGTATCGTGCACTAAACAAGAAAATATGATTCATATTGTGTCGTGTTTGGCGTCATTTCAATAAACAAATGTCACGAATGTGTAGGTAAAAGTTTCATAAAATAATAGTTAAAAACAAAATGTTGGTGTCGAAATTGTCTTTGAGTCCTATCCTAAACTTTCTATGAAACTGGACTTTACCCTTTGCCGTATTATAATGAGTCATATTCGTGATGAAGATCTTAAACAACATCCAACAAATATGAATGCTATGCCTTCCTTTTTAAACGAAATAAAATTGTATTCTATTTGTAATCAATATGTGAGCATGTAGCCACAGAAAAAATATAAACTTTCTTTTCTCATCTATAATATTTGTGCGAATAAAGATGTTGTAATCACTGTAAGCGTAAAGAAAATGGTACGGCAAAGATTTAAAAAATGACGAATCCGGTGGCAAAAGTGCGTAGATTGTAGCAGAGTATACGTAGAAAAGTAACTCGTCAACATTTTTCAAAAATTCCGCGAAATAGAAAATTAGAGAAAAAGGTCCGGTTTATACTGACTCACGTAGTATTGTCGGAGAGTGTATTTATACATAAGCGGTTTCAGCATGTGCCGGATAGAGACGTCTACGCAGTCTATCGGCCACTCCTAAGTTATACAGTTAGCGGCGGTAGTCAATGCCGGTAAACCGGTCGTGAAAATAAAGCATTTGAAATTAGCCAGACAAGCGCGTTCTTCCCGTGGCTGGAAGAAGGAGGCGAGGAAGATGAGGAGGAGAGGGCAGAAGAGGACTTTGAAGTCGAAAATAGCCAAAAATCGTTTGGTCCCGGGACACCAACTGGCGTCGGGCAGAGAGGGCTCTTTCCTCACGGTCGCCGGCTAGAAAAGTAACGGTGTCCGATCGTTGAACTTGCTGTGGCGATGTGACGGCGCGCGCGGGCGCCATCAAGAGGGCAGTCTCATGTAAACGGGTTAAAAAATCGATTTTTTTAATCAGACTTTTTAAAAGCTCTTCAAAATACTTTCCCGAAATTGTATGATTAGTTATTCCAGGACATCGAAGCTTCGGAGTAGCGGAATTAGCACACAACTTTAAACGCGTTTTTCTCGAAACAAACTTTTTTTATCTGGCGTAGTTAAAATCTTAAAGATTACCAGCTCTCGCCATATCGATATGATATTTTTCATCGAATTTATCATACTTTTTGTACTAAAGAATTAAAAGTTAAAAAGCAATCGCCATTTTACCAATTATCAAGATTAATTATTTATTTTGGTACGGCCGAAAGGGATAAACATACTGATTAAGAATCATCTTGATTTTTTGTTTTAGTCCACTCTGAGATTTCGAGCATGTATTTATTGCCGAACCAAGAGACAAGTAATTAAAACTATATAAAAAATTATTCTGTGTAGCGAAAGAGTAGCTAAATCAATTACAAAAAAAAAATGATAGCCTAAGACTTGCCATCAGGTTGAAACAAATTCATGGGAATTGTTAAATTTTGCAGCGTTAGCGCGAGACTGTTCCCTTAAACAGACCTAAACAGGGTGTACGGGATTCATTGTCAGCGAACGATCGTTCCGAGACGCTCGGTTTGATAGAGACGAGGGAGTTAGAGGAGAGGGAGTTAGAGGAGAGGAAGAACGTCGTTGCCCTATCTTCGCCGCCGGAAACATAACGATCCGATAAGATGCGCGAATTTATTGAAGTGTAAAGCCTGCAAATTATCAACCACCGTGGCCACGATCCTCGACGAGACTTCTCGAGTTTTAGAGGTTTATCGCGATCCGCGGCACGGTAGGAGGAATAACCGGCGCGGCGTTAGGGTACAAACGAGCTCGAGGCGATCGACGCGATACTCGCTGAAAAAGAGAGCAGGGAAAGAGGGACTGAGAAGACAAGTGTTGCATAATAAATGGAGTACTGGCCGTCATGGCACGCAATACCTGACGAATTATTTAAGAATCGTGGTATGGCGGATATTCGCAACGATTCAGCGATATCGGGCTTTGGTAATGGAGTGCTTTGGGTGATTTCTGTACCATGGGTGTAGAAAGGAAAATATAGGTATTATGAAATTTCGATATTTGTCGGGAACCACTCAATTCGGAACCGAAAAGTCACTAATATTGTGTACAGACACTATTCCTTGATATCTTGCCGCTAGAGTTGAATACCGTGAAGAATAGCGAGCAACGAAACATCGACACTAGCGTATCGGCGAGATAGGGCTAATCATACTTAATTCCTTTTATTCCAAATCTTCTTATTGTTCATTAGATATTATGCAAGTGTCTTGTAATCCTCTTTGAAGATGCAAGCTCTGTTGGCATGCACGATTACTAAAATATTGATTGACTTTCTTTAACATTCTTAATTTTGCATTCTGTGTTACATTGCACGTAAATATTGGTTACATCATTGAAGAGGATCGTAACGACTTGCACAATATCAGGCATAGATAATGAGACGAGATAAAATAAAATCAAATTACTTTGGTATTTCTAGACTTTATGTTGAAAAATGTCTAATACCGTGTCATCTAATAGTTAGTCTACTAATCGTTAGGACTTCAGCAAAGTATTATAGTAACGTTAATAATATCATCAGTAGTAGTGAATTACTGAAGTAATTGTACGAGAAAGAAGTTAAATGAAAATGTATTCCCCTTTTAATAATTTTAGTGAATCGAAAATAATATAAAAAAATATCCTTAATCCTCATTTTCGTTATAAATGCATGGAACCATCATTCTAATAATTATCAATCTAACAAGGGGACGCCGAGATACATGGGACACGGATGTTAATGTGTCTCATTGTATGTTGTAGTGTAGATGTTACACAACATGCTAAAAATAGGCCTTCAAGTATTACAATATGTATGAACAATAGTAACTACATAATAGCCGTTTATGAAAATGTCTGATTTCACAGAATGCCTTAGTAAAACTGAAGTCTGAGAAAAATGCATTTCCAGAATTATGAGGATATAGTATGCATAGATTGCGCCATCGAAAGCAGTTTCTACAGTACTAATAACTATATTGAAGGATTTTTGTTAACGAAAACACGGCTTGCAATTATTTAAGCTTTCATACCACGAAAAATCTCTAAAACATCATTCTCATTAAAACACTCTACATAATAAGCATTCATAAAATAGACTTCAGTTTAAATGATACCAAGCAAACTTTTCTTCCACTAGACGCTGTTTTGGAACAGAATCCTTAGACAAGAATCAAATTAATTATACCAACAAAAAACCCAGTATTTTCTTCTAAAGAAAGGGGTCCTTTTAGACGGCCATAAAGATACCGAGCAGAAAACAAATCACAGCATCACGTTTTCAGCGTTCTCTGCTCGTAACATTCTAGCAACACTATTCATTCCACCTCAACGTATTGAAAGTAGTAACAATCGACAAACCAAAGCAACGAGCGTATCAAAAGCGTCGGATCCACGGAATTCTGCCACATTAACAAATATAGTAGAAACCTTGTGCCCCTCGCAACAGCGCGGAATGATCAAACACAGCTTTCTCCGCGCGACTCGCCGGAGACGAGATAGAAGCCGATGCGCAGGCTGAAGTTAAAAATCAAGATTAATGACAAATAATAACGTGGCATTGTTCCTGCGACACAACTGCCATTGCCGCATCTAAAAGCAGCGATTCCGCTTTCTAATCCTCCTAATGACGCGTCTTTTATGAATTCTGTTATCCGAGGAGGCGCGGAGAGACGCATAGCAATTGGCGAAAATGACAATCTGCCGTGATCCAGGATAGTTCGTATCGAGGCTACGCGTGATGATAGCTGCTCTCATGGAACACATTGTCGTAATAAGATACGTAGTAGCGTAATATTCCTTCCGTTCGGAACGTACTCGCGTGAAATCAATGGCGATCGGGAATAATCGCGGGAAGTAATCACATGTCGTTCGAAGCGATCAGGTTCGCGATAACACGGTCACCGACCGTTCTTACGTTCGCTGTCGCTTCCTATCATTTTTCTAATTCACCTTTCAGTCTATCTTTACGTCCGATGCATTTTACCCGTCGTTTTATTTCAATATCTCCGCCGAACCCCTAATTACGTCATCGATTATGAAGAATTGCAGCTCTAGGGTGTACCGTAGCTACACCTGGTGAACACTTCTTGCGAGATTTTTTCACGCCGCCCTCCTAAAGGGGCAGTCTCGTGTAAACGCTGCAAAAACAATTTTCATGAAATTTTTCTAACGTGATGGTACGTCTTACGTTATATTTTTATTTGTAATTAATTTAGCTCTTTCGTCATACAGAAATAAACATTTTTTATCTGTATTGCAACAAACTGGAGTGAAATAGAAATTCATTTTCTTTCTTTATATTGTATACAGGGTGAGGTATTTAAAACATGACACCTGATTAACTCGTTCTTTTCTGGAGATAGAGGAAAATGCCTCAGACCAAACTTATTTGGTATCGAGGGGCTGATCATCCGATGTTACTAGTTTTTGGATTGGGGGAGGCATCAAGGAGATATGAAGGTCAACTCCGTTTTTTTTTTAAATGGAACAGTATGTTTTTTTACTTACATTCTGATAGAGTATTTCAAGACGAATACAATGACGTATTATTAAGGTCATTCAAGGTCACTCAAGATCAACTGCAGGAGAAATTAAATTGTCTCAAAGCACTCTTCGAATACTTCGACGATTTACATGCCACATGTTATTTACGTACTCATTGCTAATATAAGTGCTTAAATTGGTAACTTTGAACATGTTAACCATAGTCCAAAACGTTGCAATACCGATGACATTGCCTGATAAATTTCATTTTTATCTATTACAGAACAAGCTCTTTTTATTCGTTCTTGCATGTCAACTTTGGTTGTTGGTTTTTCGCGGTATACTTGGATATTGAATATTACGAAGTCATACTCTAATCGGCAGTCAAACTACTAATAACATTTGTGTACATAGACAAGATACAATGAGATTGAATGTTTGTTTATATTCTGTGACTCTTGTCGGCAATTACAAGAGCAGTATGGCAACAACCAGAGAATACACAAAAGTATTCGAAGACTGTTTTGAGACAATTTAATTTCTCTTGCAGTTGATCTTGAGTGACCTTGAATGACCTTAATAATAGGTCATTGTATTCGTCTCGAAATACTCTATAGAATGTAAGTAAAAAACATACTCTTCCATTTAAAAAAACAGAGTTGACTTTCATATCTCCTTGACGCTTCCACCTATCAAAATAAGTTTGCTCCATACCAATAAGTTTGGTCTGAGGCATTTTCCTCTATCTCCAAAAGCACACGATTTATTCAGATGTTCTGTTTTAAATGCCTCACCCTGTTTAAAACAATATTTTCAAATTCTTCTAATGTTTGTACTATTTTAAATTACACCTACTCATATTTTTCATAAATGCATAAAATTCGCTGTTTAATCAATGGAACTCTCAGGATAGACTGAAACAAAGTATCAAGATGATTCTGAATCACTAGAGTGCGGGTCTTTATGCAAAGTAAAAAATATTTGGATTGATTGTAAAACACAGAAGCCAAATAAAAAAAGGTTTTCTTCCTTTAATTATCTTATTAAGCTGAAACTAATATGTGTACTGACGTCCTCAAATCTTTTTAATATGACCACTGATTTAAATTGTGCGTATCCATTTTTATCATAAATGCATACAATCCGCAGTCTACAAATCCTTATGTATATTGTTTTTGCCGCTACAAAAATAAATCGTTTCTCTTGGATATTGGGAAAATGGGCGAATGAAATGGATTAAGTTTAGAAGCGGCGCGGCGTACTGAACAATTCATAGTTGAAAGATAAGATTCGCTCGAAGCAGGACGTGGTTTTGTTCCATATTTCAGCAGGTGTTCGATTGGTGTGCCGTAATCTTCGGTTTCACACGCTGTAAATAAGCATCAAACTGAAATTTGCTTCCCTCGAATCAGACCGCGGTTCGCTGCACAGCAATAAATCTTGGGATTTTATGCGACAACGATCTAAATTTCACTCGGGATCCTGGCCTACCTTAAAAGTACTGGGTCAGGTTCTCCGCGGGATCGGAAACACGTAATGCAGCTGATCGTTTTGCTATCGGGACGTTCCATTCACTAACGAGCCGACAAGAAAACCCGCAGAAAATACCGTATAAACTACTCGCCGTGGAGAGGATGCCTGCCAACAGTGGTATCGATAAGTGTGCCTACTCTCTACATCAATATGCAGCCTGGTTCTACTTGCCGATTCTACTTACACCGGGACCTAGATATCGCGTTACTGCGCTGGGTGATCATGCGAAAGAATTTAGGTGAAGAGAAGGCGAGATTTTTCAGAGCGTACTGCGGTGCTCGCATCGATCAAAGGATGTCGTGTAGCAACGTGTATTGCGTAATTCATTTTCGTCGCAGCTCGACTGTTATGCATTTACGGAATGGTAGGAAATAAAACATTAAACATTAATACCGCGGGGTTCCTTATTGGAAGAATTAAATCCCTCGGTGATCTTGATTATCACTAATCTATATATACATATAAAAAGAAAGACCTGACTCACTGACTCATCAACGCCCAGGCGAAACCCTTGGACCTAGGAAACTGAAATTTTGCACAGAGGTTTCCTTTATGATCTATACAAGGAATAAGAAAGGATATTTCGAAATTCAACCCCTAAAGGGGTGAAAAGCGGTTGCAACGTTTGTATGAGGAATATTTTATTGTGGTTGGATTTGCTTGGTCTTAATGCTCTTTGATATAATTAATCAAACATGGGAGGTTAATTACGAAAATGACATCAATTTTGAAATCTAAGATGGCGACATGACATAAAATTAAAACTCTATAGGGGTTGATGGGGGGTTAAAAGATTTTATGGAGAAACAATATCATTTTGCGAGGGCATTAAACGGTTTCCTGTGCGAGCGAAGCCGCGAGCAAAAGCTAGTTGCTCTATAAAAACGTGGATTTAGGTGAAGTAGATGTGAAGTAAAAGTGTAATAGTAGTAAATTAAGTTGAACTAATGATTTTACAATGGATAAATTATGATTATTTATGAGGAATAAACGTGTTATTTTCTTCAGAACGATTATACTAAAACAATGAGAATTATTTCGAACGATCTTGATGTTTGAGTACGATTTTTGGTAGAATAAATCAATTTAGACTAATGCAATTCATTTCTATTTCTTTTTTAATAAACAAACATCCATGTAAATTTTTATACCTAATCAAACGTAGTACTACCATCCTACATAATTTTGGAACATCCAATCTTAATATAAATAATCTTAACAAAGCAAGATCAGATTTGATAAGACATTATTCTTGTCATAGAAAGGTTCTACAACTATCTGTTCTATATATTTTCTTTAAACTCTAATATGATATCTAAAAGACTAATAAAATATAAAAGGAAATTTGTATTATTTATGAAACAATCTAATAAATGGTGGCCCATCGGGTACGCCGGATTTCCTATCATTTTTTTTATATTTAAGTTGGCAACCCTAATGTTTGACATTTGTCATCTGCTCATTAAAAATGGATCGCTATACAAAAGAGCAACGTATTTTTATTGTTAGAACACATGAAAAACTTGACGAAAGTTTTGCGGAGATATTTCAGTTAATGAGTCCACCGTTCTTTGAAAATTTGATTAAAAGGGTCAGAGGTATGCCAGCACAGCAGCGGCGGCAATTTGGCCGACATCATATTCCATAATTAATCTCAACATGTTAACTTTAGAAATCAATAAAAATTGCCCAACTAAATAATAATTTACTGTGTTTTATTTTAAAATTAAATCCGGCGTACCCGATGGGCCACCCTTTATTATCAGTACCTACAGTAATTGGATATCATATATGTATAAGAATTGTAAAATGTTTGTTACAAAACAATATCATAGAATGTTTTGTATGATACACAAAAATATATTCAATATACGATATACAATATACAATATACAAAGACTTGTATAGTACATAAGAATTCCAGAAGCATGCTCACTTTGACACGACAATCAGCTATAAAATTATCCGTTGAAAATAATGCATCACCTTTATCGGCCCTCGGGGCCAGGTACCTCCCAATTAGACCCATTAAAATGTAGATTTTTAACGTTCCCCGTGGAGCTGAAGAGAACCAAGGCCTCCCCGGAGAAGGCACGCGAGCGGCGCGAAGGCTCGTTCCCAAAAATTAAAGAAATCACGCGTCTCGTTCCCGGAAAATTGAATGACCCACATTATTCCAGGCACGTATGGCGCACGAAGTCCGCCGAACGGTTCAACACGCGATATCGAAGCATCGGCAACGGGCCGTAAGCGACTGCGGAGCGAAAAATATCGATGGCTGACAGAACAATGCGGGAACTTTGACAGGCTGGGAATATCGAGCGCTACCCTTTCATCCGGCCACCGAACGGAGCAAGAAAAGGAAGAAGCACCGTTTGTTGGAGAGGGACAAGAAGGAGCCTGGTAGATTTCCTCAAGGGCCCACAATTCTTCCTCCTGGATTCATGGTTTGGTCCGCGTGCCCGGGTTCCGCCAAACGCTTACGGCGGCGTTCATATTTCATCTTGCACGGATCTGGGATGAGAAAAATTCTATTTCGAATAGTAACTACTCTACTTTATTCGCAATCGTGTGCACAATCTCAAATACATATGTTCTTTTTTTCTATGCAAATGCTTTTTAAAATGGTATTTGAAGGTGGATTCAGACATAGAAGAGTCACATAAAGTTAGACTTTATTTCTGAAATATTTCAGTCGAGCTTTGTTGGATCGATATGTGTCCACGAAGGAGTATGTTAACTCGGTATAGCACAAATTTTAGTCGTGAATAGACAACGGATCTTCATGCAAAATAAAAATGTTCTACTTGAATTGCAACAAACTGGGGTGAAATGGAAAATTATTTTCTTTCTTGATGTGTAAAATAGGTTAAAAATAATATAACAGAATTTTTTAATTCTTTTAATATTCCTACTGTTTTAAATTACATCTACTTATTTTTGTCATAAATGCATAAAATCCGCTGTCTAGTCATGACTTTTAAGACATTTATTTCACAGTTTAAACCTCCGACGGCGGAGTCCATGTCTATTTTGAACAAGAGCATCAAAATCGTCATTAAATTACTCAGTCTCTGATGAATGAATTCCGTGAATAGGTGCTGCATTAGGAGCAATAGAAAGATTAACGTGTCTACAAAAAGTACCTACAAGAATATGTTTTAAAAAATTCATAAATGAAGCAGTGAATGGCCCTAAGCATCATCAATGTATAGTTATAAGTGGACTGAGGATTTTATGCATTTATGACACAAATGTAAAACAGTAAAAACATTGAGACAATTTCAGAACGTCCATATATTATTTTCAGTATATTAAAATTGTTAAAGACGAAACGAAATTTTAACATGGTTTCTGTGTCTGATAAGTGACGAAGACAATTTTTATTTTGCATAAAGGTCCGCAGTGTAGTTATAAGAATGGTCGGCTGTCTGAAGGTCAAACAAAAATTGAATTCATGCTGATGTGTTTAATATATGAATTGACAATAATGGTACACAAGTTCCTTAGTTATGAAGAAGACACAACAGAATAAGATACTACTCGACAAAAATATTGAACGAAAGTGTTGATATATCAGTATGTAACTTCAAAGTTACGGTGCTAGTTTTAAAGTTTTTAAAATTCTATTCCGAATAGTAAATATTCTACTTTATTCGCAATTGTGCACACAATCTGAAATATATATTTTTTTCTCATCAAATGTTTTTAAAAATATTTACTAATTAATATCTATTAATATTAAAATACATTAAACCCAAAAATCATAAAAATACAAATTTTTGCAAAAATCTTATGACATGTAGGTGCGTTGGCGAATTCTTCGAGAAATGTACCCACTGTGCGTCCTCTCTGAATAATTAAGTCGTTTCGTTGTGTTTCAATTATTCAAAATATGATAGTGTCTAGCCTTAAATGCTGCCCAGCCTTGATCAAATTCCCTCTAAAAGAAAATGTTTAATTTTACAAATGAAACGCCGTTGAAACATTTGTCATGAACGACTGTACGGCCTAGCCGAGACGGAATCGGGCTGACGAGCGGCGAAGAAAGGCGGGAAAATGAGCTGGAAGAGTTCGGTTGATGAAGAAAGAGAGAAGCGGTCGATCACGAAGATAGAGAAGAGAGAGCGTGGCTGGCATTCGAAATCACTCGCCAGATTCGCGCGTTTGAATAAATCTAACGGTGTACATCCGCGCGGAGAGGATCGCGAAAGGGACTAGTCGGCGTGCTAGAACGCTGGAAACTGTAACCAGCCGATCGACCGGCTCGAGAGAAGGATAAAAGGAGGAAGAAGGCGACCGGCTTCTTCCTCTCGAGGCGTCTGCCGTCCTCGGGGCCCGAATGGATGCGAGCGGGAATGCGAATTTATTGTGGCCTTGCTCGCAGCTCCTCCGCGAGCGACTATCCCCGTTTCCACACCGCGACGGATAGTGGGAAACCGTGCGCGACGACGAACCGTTCGACCGTTTTACATTCGTCGAAAACCCTCCCCCTCCCCTCGACGGGTTATTTATGAGGAGCGACGCTGTTTGTAAACGGCTCTTAAGGACGCCTAAACTCCACTCCGAGACTGATGTATGGAGAAACGGAGGATCGGCAACTCCGCTACCGGTTCGAAACACACTAACACCCGACTGGATAGGAACTGTTGCTCGGGGATTCGAACTTTCTCCCTTGAAGAGTGACAAGTTCGACTAGTTGTATGTCCGAAAAAAAGCACAACAGGTTCCTTGTACCTGACACCGAGCTGTGGGCTGTGGGTGGGAATTCACGTTCCAGACCAATCGATTTTTCCTGACTCTCTTTTTTAGCCGTACGAAATATACTGGAACTCGTGTTCCAAGATATTTTACTTCGTCGGGTTGGTATACCGAGTTTTCTTTACATTTTCTTAGCGTTTGAATTTATGAACGTTGAAAACTTATATCTGGAGAGAGTTTCTTTAAAGGAAATTTCACTATGGTGTTTTATAAGCTTCAAAGTGGCTTTTCGGGTTCTTCTTATTTGTATTGCTTGTTGCTCTAAATTGCATCAAAAGCGTTAACTTTCAACGTATACATACCAAGTTGTTTCACAAACATTTATATTAGCGTCGGAAGAAAAGAAAATGATTTTCTTATTGGCAATCAGTGGGAAACGTGGTTTGTTTTAATTTCCCTGACGAATTTCGACGTTTGGGATGAAGAATGATCAGTCGATACTGGTACGGTTTATAAATAATAAAGAAGCGTTATATCGTACCGCGTATATTTCTGATATTTCATAAAGATCCATGCTCTACTATATGTCGATATTGTAGGGGCCGGACGAGAGAGCACGGAAAGAGAGAAGTCTCGATGGAACTGGGGAGGGTCGTAAACTTCCGTTCAATATGAACTCTCGAGACGAAACAAAGTAATCTGAAAATTCAATATAGGCCGAAGAAGAAACGTATGTAACTTCGGTGCCGTGTTCAAGACCGAAAAGTAATTTACTGGCGTGTGTTATATGTAACATTGTACATTGTATGTACAATGCCAAACGTAACCGCATTAATGGCGGATGTGACTGACAACGCGTTACGGTTCCATCATTAAACCACATTTACACGGGCAACGAAGCGAGCAAGCGTCGATTCAATTACACTTCCGCCCTCGACGCGTGCTGTTATGATGCTCCTTTCATAGAAGAATGTAGACCACGCGATGCGTGATTGTGAACTGCTAAAAAAAATTGAGAAGCTGCTAAAACGTAAAAAAGCTATTATGTCAAATAGGAAATAATATTAAGTTTTCATGCTTGAAATTTATTTTGTTTACACTTTACGATTAACATTCATTTGTTACATGTTGTTAATCCTTATCAGTGCACTTTGGATTTTATGCATTTATGACAAAACTGAATTAGCAAAAGGCAAAGACATTAGAAGGATTTAAAAGCACTATTATGTTGTTTTCAGCTTGTTGAAATTATTAAAAGAAAAAATACATTTATGTACAATTTCCGTTTCTTACAATGTATGTACACAATTCTTATTTTCCACTTACAATGATTCGATATATATAAAAGAGATGTGAACGATATTTTTGTAAAATTTATCGCCAATACGACAGGGCGTACCCTTCTGAGAGTGAGAGTACTTTCAAGCTTTTTCATTTTTAGTTATTCTTTCATGAAACTTTTACCAACATATTCGTCACATTTCCCTGATTAAATTGCGACCCAACTCGACACCACGATACCATTTGGATCACGTGCTTCTTGAATTTACGATTCAGTAAATCTTCAATTTCCCGAACAGATATCTGAATTTTCCATTATCTGAAAGTAAGTTCAATGCAAAGCGATTTACATACAACACGATTTACTGAACAAATCGATAAAGATTTTAGACACCTGTTTCTGTATCTAAACAAGCATGTTCCACTGATTAGTTCGGATAATGGAGGTTCTCTGATATCGTGAATTAACCTCTTAAGTGCCTTGTTTCGTTGTGTGAAGTGCGTTCTTCTGTACACGAGATTTTTTTTGTATACTTCATAGGTTTTACGTAAGAAAACCGTGTCGTCCAGTCATAGGGTTACAAATAAAATAAAAATCTATTATTGTTGTTGTTGTTATGGTGGTGGTTGCCGTTGTGGTTGTTGTTATGATGTTGTTGTTTTTGTTATTAGACGCTAGCGAATATATTCGACTTGGGCATAGTGTTTTACATTATATGTATTTTATGCGAATATATACGTCATGGGCATTCTGTTACACATATAGTGATGACGATTACATCCTCCATAGCCACTTGCGATTAAACAAGCACTTATGATCAAAATGGTGTTTGGAATAATTTTGCTCAGAAAAATATCACGAATATGTTGATAAAAGTTCCATGAAAAGATAATTAGAAATAAACAAGTGTCGCCACTGGATTAATATTGTCTGACCGCTATACTTTCGTACTTTCGCCGTTAGCAGGAAGACATCAAGTAATATAGTCTGTACGCGATACAGGTGACGTTTCGGTCCCAAAGTTTTCGCATATATCGAGACACCACTGTACAAATGAAGCTCTTGAACTGCTAAAACGACGAACTGTGAACCGCAGTGTTTCGAATAAGCCCGCCTCGTAGTTGTCTGGAAAAGGAACAAGCCCGAACGAGGTTGGATTAAATCAGCGGTAATAATATATTCCTGGTGGACCGTTTCGTAAACTTTCTCCGTGTCTTTCTAATTGGCGACAGGGCCCAATTACATCCGCACGGACGTCTATCACAACCGTGGAGTTGTTCGTGCACCGTGCAATCTCGGATGTGCAAGTGCGAGCCTGCTCGTCCTGAAGAGGACGGGCGAAGGACTCGAACAAGAGTGGCATGGCGGGGGCAAACACGACGAGCATAACCGGGGACAAGGTCGATACGACTCTAGCCCAGTCGGCCTCGAAAACCTCTGTGCGCCGTTATTATTCCCGTCACCCGTTACTCCGTAAGGGAATAAAAAGAAGAGCGTGCCGCGAAGTCAGTGGGTTTACGCCTCTCACATGTGTCGAGAGTGAGTGAGAGAGAGAGAGAGAGAGAGAGAGAGAGAGAACGCCAACGCTCTCTTTCCTCAGTTCTCTCTTCTCTCTTGCCGCTAGCCTCGCTCGTCGACAACACGAAAAATGCATTTAATCTTTTAGATTCAGCCTGTCAGCTGACGCGCGTCCCTCGAGCTCGAATTAATTAAAATAAGAGACGGACGTCGAACCTATTCGCGACGCGCTTAGTCCTTTAGATGATTGCTGTGTGTGGAATGTAACGGTATGGCCAATGGTGTTACAGCTTCGGGAAACAAGGGAACTGTTATGGTGATTTGTCAGTGGAATTTATTGTGTGTGCATTAACTGTGAGTGAATTGTACTGTTCAAGCGACAATCGCGTGTGATTGGTCCAAAGTGACTTTTACGAATTTGTCTGAAGACAATACAGTTCTTCTTACTGTTTTTCAGAAAGTTCAAGTCGTTGATGTTCTTAACCCTTTTGACGTTTACGTGGACTATACACGGCGTGAAAATCTGGCAATTTTTTTTATCATTAATGAATATACACGTCATGGAGAGAAAAATTCACTTTGGAGAACGAGTGTCGTCATATTGGCAACACCAGGTCCATGTATCTAATTCTGAAAGTTGCACACGTACGGGATGTTCACGCTATTACTAGCCAGCGCTTTTCTGGCAAATAATAAATATTTTTGGAAAAAAATGAATGAGGCAAAAGTAATACAGTTTTGCACTGTATTTTTTAAATCCAGGTGGCACTTTAATTTTTTAAATTGAATGCTATATTTTCTTATATCATATGAAAGCGTGTGTCAAGACAATTTCATTCGTATACGATACAATGACCTTCAAGGAAATACAAGGTCAGAAATTAAAGAAATATTTTGAATATTTCGTAAACATATCGTATTACGATATATCGTCCACAGATGTAAACAACTTGAAAATCAAAATAACGCAAGCATGTGCATTAATATCACCAACAACAAGAGAAGATGCTACCAAGAATGTAATTAATAGAACCGAAATATGCATTCGTGCACAAAGAAGTCATATGGAACAGTTATTATAGCCTCATCAATAAAGAATACTTGTAAACTCATTACTACGAAATATTCAAATTGTTTCTTCCATTTCTGACCTTGTATGTCCTTGAAAGTCATTGTGTCTTGATACACGCTTTCGCATGATATTTAAAGAGTTGAAGACCATCTTCGTGTCGAAAAAAATAGTGGAAACACAAAAGAATTTAGTGCGCCATTACGTTGCTTGCAAAAAACAGTATTATTTTTTCCTCTCAAATTTTTTAAAAATATTTATTATTTGTAAGAAAAACGCTGTCTAGCAAAAGCATGAACACCCTGTATAATTTTGTTTATTGCGGCGAAAGATCAATAAGATAAATTTTTGTTCTTTCCCAGATCTGAAAACTCTGACATAGGATCTAACTTTCTGAGGAAAATATTTCCAATACATTGATAAATCATTACCCATTAAAGAATTTGTAACATACTAATAAAAGTGTAGATTTTGAAATCATTCGATGGCTTTGGATGCAAAATTTTCAGGCACCACCAACAGAGTATTACTAACGCAACAACAAAAATTGAATTTCAATGCTGTGTACTACCAACTGCAGTAGATGACCGAATGTCAAAGGAGACCGTGGACGATTAAACGGGCACGCGTGTGCGAATGGTGCATTTAGATGACTGTACACACCCGTGAATTTGTAAATTAAAAATCCCCACTTACTCTCGACAACGAGCGCCGCAAATTATTGACAACCCCGGCGAGCCGGGTGCACGGAAATTGGCGAAACCGAGTTTTTGCAATCAAATTAAAATTCCTCGCGTTCTCGGTATTCTATTAATTTTCTTCATCCTGTGTTCGTGAAAAACACGGCGCGCATGTTAAACGCCATCGCGTATCGTCGGGATTTGATATTGCAGGAAAATGCGTTGTAAAAAGAATGCGATCAGGAGCTGATACAATGGCTGAACCATTCATTTCTGGTCGTAAAAACCACTTACCCTTTCCGTAACGGGGAATTAGCATACCTACGTTGTTAATGAACACGTTCGGGCATCGACGCGCGGCTATCAACGCGTACGCCTCCATTTTTTAATCGGCGAAGTATATCTTGCCGATCCTTCGCGTGGCCGTTGAATATTCATACGGACGCGACCGGACAAATCGAATCTGTCGAATTTACAACTATGAATATTTAATGGACAAACAATGCCGGGCCTGCAATCAAACGGCAACGTCGATCGATGCGTCTCCTTTCTTTCTAGAGAACGAAAAATTATATTCTCGCCACGTTATATTACACGTACGGTGATCAGATTTTCTTGGAAAAAATAATGTACGAATAAGGAAATGTTTGATGTTCAATAATATTTAATTTTGATACTTTTCACAAGAATTAATTTATTTTAATAAATCAGCTTTGTGCTTTAAAAATTTATGAAACTGTATACAATTCATGTCAAAGTTGCATTTGGTATACATGTCTGCTTTCAGTGTTTCGATTTTTAATTGGATTTTTTCACTGATCCACATTCACGATATACAATGATTTTGCGATTTAGAATAAGGATAATTAATAACTAGTCTGCGGACTTTTATGCAAATTAAAAATTGTCTGCTTCTATTGCAAGCGACAGGAGTCAGACAGATATTTTTGGTTTTTTTACTTTACCTAATAACTTTAAAAAGTTGGAGACATTACGTTGATGTTCTTACATTATTTTAATCTCTGTTCTAAAATGCACCCATTCACTTTTGCTAAACATTCATAAATTGCGCAGTCTAGTAATAACAAATGGAAGGAATGTAATCACTATAAGAAAAACAAAATTACTTTCCAAACAATCCAATAACTTTATGCGGTACCTAATATATCAGTTTGAAACAGTTATTTTCAGAACCTTTTGAATTCCAGCCGCCCCCCCCCCCCCACCCCCACACCCAGAGCCGAAACCATGATGGCAACACGACACGCGCGTCGATCTCGCCAAGAGGGCGGAGAGCAGGAGCTTTATCGACCCTGTCGCGGACCGGCAGTGTCAACGCAAGTTTCTTCAACCCCCAGTGAAGGGGAGAAGTTGATACTCGCGGCAGCGGATGCATTTCCTTCTATCCTTAAATGATTCCGGGCTAAGGACCCGCGGCCCTTTCGAACTTCTTTATGCGACGTCGCACCCGCGGCATTCAATAATTCCTTTCTTTTTCGAACAGGTTGCCACACTGTGCCGGCCGAGGGGGATAGAAATGTGGAAACAAGCCGGGGGAAAATAAAAACGAGGGTGGCTCTCTCTCCCAGACGTCGGAAACTTCCGACCGGAGCAAAAGTGTTTCGCCGAGAACAAAGGACAGCGCGGGGACAGAGATACGTCTCTCGATTTCGATCACGATTCGACCCATGGCTCCACGCGACACGTTGTCGGTGGTAACAGTATTAATGTCCGGGCTGATTGCTGCGAAAATGATGGAGGAGATTGGGGTACGTCGATGCGATGTTTTAGTGCTAGATACATTGAACAGTAGAAGACACAGGTTGTGATAATTGTGAAAATTTGTAGGATTGTATTTGTTCAAACGTTGCGTGGATTTTAGTATAATTAGTAACCTGCGGATTTTATGAATTTATGGTGAAAGTGAGTAGGTCGAGTACAAAATTGTAAAGGGGTTAGAAGAATTTAAGGATTTTTATTTTTGATTTATTAAAATTATCAACCCTCTGACTCATAGTACCGAGTCAGTCTTATAGTGAAGATTTCCATTACTACCTATTAAATATGTATGTTATTAAGTTCCTTTAGCTAGATATAAGATTCTGTTTTTAGAATATTATTATAGATAGAATATTAAGTACATCTAAAATACACACTTCGGGAACGTTATTAACAAGATCCTCGATAATCTTGAATTAAAACAGGAATTATTAATATTGGAAATGGTTATTTCTATTTAAGACTGTGAAGTTGAATTTCCTGTATAATTATTTCAAGAAGGATGTGTTTTACGTTGAGTGAAATGTTCCTTTAAGTAAAAATTGTAGTAGGGGTAGAATATTTTTAACATGTATACAAGAGCTATAAAGTTTAAATGAACAAGTATATCCAATGCGTTTTAGAGTTATCAAATTTTAGAGTTATCAGTTATCAAAAATGATGAAGTAGTAATAATCAGCTACAAGTGTAATATTTTTTATATTTATTGTAATTTATAGTTTTACTGGGTTGAAAATTAAAAACAAATCCGTAAAAATTTTCGAACTGAATTCAGATCGTATATTTAATGACAATAAATAGCAACGGTAATAAAACGGTAATTAAAGGTAATATGAAGGTAATAGAACGCAGCCTTCAGTATCTTCTTCGCGATTTCGAACAATGCAATATCTTCAAAATTTAGTTTACCCGTCATCTAATAAATTAATCCTTCTAACTTTTCTAAAAAAAAACTCACATGATTTGGTTCAATTTTAAAACACTCGGAGTACGGTCCTTCCGACAAATGACCAAGGAGGTGAATCTACATGAAAAAATAAGTCAAAAAGGAAGAATAATGTTTTTTCATTTAAAGGTTCCTTTTTGAGAAAAATGAGTTCGAAGTTCCGTTGGGTTCCCGTGCCCTAGTATTTGCAGTAAGTAGAATGAGTAGGTCATGAACAGACGCACCAATCGATTCCTATCGAATAGCACGCGTATTCGCTGAATTTTCAAACTGAATTTTCTCGAAAACGAAACCTTAAAGTCACTATTTTACATAACTTGATGAAAACAACAAGAATGTGTCCACCCTTAGTCATTTTTATTAAAATATATGTATGTGCAAAGAAATAAATTTGTTGAATCATGGATGTATCTTTACAATCTCAATAATCGTAAATTAAAAGTATTACAACCTGTCATTTTGACGGGTCCCGTAAACCTGTTACTGGGAGTCACCACATTTCTGACGAGAGTATGAGGACTAAGAAATTTCCATTAGGTAAAGAGTGAGCGAATACCAATTGCATAATGCAAATATTAGGTTGATGCATATGAAATGTCCGATATTAGAATACAAAATTTATGAGGCGTTCTGATAGAACAAGAAATATATACAAATATACAGTTTTATTATATGTACAACACTTTAAGGTACTAAACTGATTTTTAAATAAATAAAGTTTATTTCAATGTCAATCAATGTGATTGTCGAGTATTCTTCTTATATAGGTGGAGAAGTAAACATACTGACCATAGCATTACGTGATGTTTGGTCAAATGTGATGCTAAATGAACGCATTATTCGTCGATGGTAGAAAAATCTCAGAAATGGAGATGGCAGTCTTATACGTGAAGACGATGAACGACCAAAAAATTTTATTTCCACCATCATACAATCAAAAACTCGTAATTCGTTGACAGAATATGTTGATTATAATAATGCTCACATTGAACAATAAGTTTTATTACGAAAAAGAAAATTATGTTTTTATAATGTTAGTTAAAAATCGGACATTTGCAAAAATCTAACATAAAGATAGAGAAGCGTCGGACAGTATGAATATCGTGAAACTCACTTAGAAAGCTCGATGGCCGCGTTATGCGAGCGGTGGTTGCAGTGGTCATCGATGATGCGCGTAACGCGCCCGAAAGGGGGTCTGAGCGACGAAGAAAAAGACGATAGAGTATAATAAAAAGAGAGGTCGAGTGACACCGGTCGTCGTAGATCAAGTCGAGTCGGCGTGGCATGCGTAAGCGGCTTTCGCCGACCGATTTAATCGGCGGTACACGGACTTAATGTGGGTGGCAAGAAAAACGCGCGTGTGTCCGTGCGTGTTTCTTGTTGTCCCTGCAGACTCGCGGAGGGTACAGGGGGGCCAGGGAGATTTACAAAATCCTACGACATGTGACACCGCGGCGCAAAGAATGATGTTAAAAAAGAACCGAGGGGGGAAAAAACAGCTTAAAACGGAATCCTACCGGTCGGCCTTGGATATCGAATTCGACCTGTCGATTGCTACATTCTATCAGGGTATTATGTGCATGCACTTGCAACGCACGGCGACTGCAATCGATATTACGTTGCAACGAACGATTTGGATTATGGACCGATACCGGCGGTAACACATTTACATAATATTTAAAGCATGCATCGCGCATACTGAATACGCTAATACCTTCTACACACACGGCTAACGAAGATAACCGATCGGCAACGTTGTTTGAATAATTTTTCATAATTAGATTGTAGACGTTCCTTCGATCGGAACCTTGTTTGTTTTATTAATGGCTCCGTGGGATCCCAAATAGCATAAGTAGACTGCAGAACTTTATGCATTTGTAACAAAAATAAGTAGGTCAAATGCAGAACAGCAAAAATATTTAATGAATTCATATGAATTGCTGTGTTATTCTGAAAAAAGGGAATAAACGTCTTGTATATTGCAATTGATGACAATTTTTATTTTAGATAAAAATCTGCAGTCTGATCATAAGAAATGCGATAGCAGACTATAGATGTTCATTTACTGCATGTTTGATTTTATAAAACACAATGGTATAACAACACAATAAAATTGCCCCCCCCCCAAATGTTGTTTTATGCAACGTGCATATGTTACTGTTTTCCGCTGCAAATGAGTTAAATTCATCATCAGCCGACAATTTTTTAAATTGAAAATCTATATTGTTCTGTACTGTTCATTTTCTCAGTTTGGAATCGTGTCAGAGAGACGTAATTTTTGCTATATTCTCGTATACGTTTTCGCGCACATTTCACCGGCGAATAAAAACGAAAGCGTTACGTCCGTAATATAAATGAAAAATAATTTCGAAGAAATTTCTATCTCAAAATAACAATATTCGCGGGCATTTCCCCGTAACGAGTCGTTAATTGAACAAAAAGAGTGGCGGGAACAAAGGGCTTGGAAATTATTTTACAAAAGCGCTGCACTGGTCTCCGAGATGAGATTTAATTTCATGCTGGTCGACCGTGCACTTTTTGTATTATTTTCATGGTGGAACAGCTTGAGCGTCGGCTTTTTTAACCAGCTTTCTCGCCCAAACTACTGTGCACACGCATTAATTTCTCTCAAACGAGATTGCGTAATCTAGTGCACTGTTCATTCATGATTCGCACGCTTTTTTATCGACGGCGTACGCTAATAGTCGATAAGAACACGCTTCTGTATTATCGGCTATAATTCCAGGAAAACGTCTGCCGTCTTGTCACCAGGTGTCGTACGCCATCAATGTAATACTGAGAGCCTTCGTATAAGGGGAATTTGCAACATGCAAACGTAAAAAGCAGGGGAAATCGTAATTTGGAGCCGAAATATCCAGACATCCAGTCAGTTAAAAGATTCTTCGTTTATCCTTAAAAAGAGAATCGCTTTCATTTATATTAGATTAAAAGATTTCAGTTTTTTCTATATGTCAAGAAAAGTTTACTAAATAATATTATACGTAATTAAATGTTTGAGACAATTGTAATTGGTCGAAACCAAGAAGAAAATAGCAAAAATCACTTTTCACTACTTTGCTATAGGAGCCTTTAGGAAAAATAGCAGAGTTGTTCATATTTTTTTATTTAACCAATCAAAATAGATAAGCTTCTAAAACTATGACAACATTTTTATATTTTATATTTCGGAAGATGTATTTATAAAATTAATTATTATATGTTATTATAAATATATGTTATTTTATATATTATTATAAAATTAATAATATGTTATTATAAAATTAATAAAATTTATTTACATATCATAAGAATTCTCGGTTATTGTAGTAAATTCAACAATTTTTAACATAAATGAGCTTCCGCTTTTTAAATGTTTGAAATTTATTCTGCGTACGTAGATTTTTGTGTCTGACTGCGTACAACATGCCATGTTACTGGTATGCAAGAATGTCACACATAATATTTAATTTTTGGTGCTATTGTCGTTATTGTTTCGTAGCTTATATGTACTTCTGTTCAACAAAATTTTCTGAACTAAATAAAAATAATGAAGATACTGATGAATATGATTTTCGATACACTGGATCTATCGATCATTGTAGATGGCGCAGTTTTCTGCGCAACAGAGCAGTGGGGACAGTCTCGTCTGCGAATAGGACCAGGACGCACGAGAAAAAATTCTCAGTTCTCACCGAGTCTTCGTGTTCGGTGGAGCTCTTAGTTCTTATTCCCTGGTTTGCCATGAACAATTTAACGTAGGGGATGAAAAGAGGTCATTCATTCCAATCTTGTTCCCCTTTCATTTCGTCTTTATATTTAATTTTAATTTAACATAATTTCATTCAGTTTAACCTTAATTGATAATTAATAGATTGTCAATTAAATACCGATAAATTAAAATCGTTATTTTATTGTATATAGTTGTGTAAAATATTTTCAGGAAATGTAGCAATCACAATTCATATTGTTGACTGTGTTTCTTATATTTGTTTTAATCTTTACAAAACCAAAAATTGTTTGAAAATTTAGGATCAGGTATCAATGTATCAATTAATTTTAATTACTATTTCATTAATGCATTTAATTTAAACGACCCCAATTTATGTTTTATACGTATTTCTGTCGTGTCGTAATGTTTGCAGTATACAGTTGCACTAATATTAATGCATATCATACAACAAAAAAGCTTTACTTTCAGCAGCTACATTTTAATGTTACAAGTTCGTAACATAAAGTGAACATGAAATCATTAGCTATCTTAACGTTTGCAGTATAGACTCTACAAGGAGCAAGAAGAAGCATATTTCCACGTGAAAGGTGGCAATTATTCGCAAGTGAACCACCTGTCTGAATTAATACTATCACTTAAATCAATTTCTATCATTGGCCTGTAAACTTTTACACTAACTTTCATTTTATTGAGCTCCAATAAATTATACGGTTACTAGACTGTTCCGGAGTACTCATTATAAGCAACGATTTTACTACAAACAGATTTATACCATGGACACCGGACCGTGCTGTTTTTTAGGGTTTCTGGATTAATGTTTTAACACACTAAATCAAGGAAGTCAGGGCCTAAAGATGCACTTCTGTCGTAAATCTCTCGTAAACAGCACAGCGAGAGACGGGACCGCTGAGCCCCTTGCAGAGGTCCGAGCGCGCACCCTTGAGCATGACCCAAGGCCCAGACAAAATGGCGTTTTGTCACCTCCAAAGTTCCGTTTAGGTGAGCGACGACGGCTAGTGCCGTAGCCACTGTCCAGGGTCACCTCTTACACAATGGCAGCGTTTAGTATAAGTACACGGCAGCGGAAGATGACTAGGACCTTTTTGTATCCATATACCCTTGGGAGCACGTAGCACAGTATTTTCTAAAATGACCAGCGGTAAACGGTATGGAAAACAATTGGCGCAGGATGGAATTTTTTTTCCACTCATTCGACGTCGAGAAAATGGCATCCGTATTCCATTTTTCGCCGTCCCTCAACAGGATTTTACGGCGTTGGTCAAAGCGGTGGCGGTTTTACGAATCGATCAATAAAAATCGCGTACCGATGCGTGATGGGCAAACAGAAAAAAAATATTATCCGTTTATGTGCAGATGGCCGCGTGAAATAATAACCAGCAGACGGATAGTGACTTTCAAACTTCCGTAATTTCCGTGCGATGTTTATATTTATCCTGGACAATGTCGACAATTTGTGTTTGACATACTTTAGTTTTAGATCAAATGCAAAACAGTAGGAACATTTTAAAAATTCAGAAGCACTGTTTTATTATTTTCAATTCATTAAAATTATTAACCCTTTGAAGTCCAAAGACGTCTTAGACACGTCATATGTTTCTTATGACGTTATTTACATTAAAGTAAAATATAGTACAATATTAACAACAAATTTTACCAGCAAAGTATCTATAACCAATGCAGGAACATATCTCCCTTAAATCTATACAAAAAGTCATTGTCAAGCTTACACAAATGGTAAGTTAAATAATAAGTAGTAGCTCAGTTTATACCGAATTTCATTTAGTTCGTATTTTTCGATTAAAAAAAATAAATATGTATTACGCAGCTTCTGTACCTTGCAATAATACATAAGTCATAAAATTGCCGAGTTTCCTCACCTTATCGCAATAAATTTTTAATTCAATTTTTTAAATATTTTAATTTTTCTATTCACAAATCACTCGACAAAGTATATATTGGATTTCCTAATTATCTCATTTTTTTGCTCGTTTCTCGTTAGTCACTTTAATTGTTTGGCATTGAATATTTTATTCGCTATGGAAATTAATTGGATAATCGAATGGATTGGACTTTCCCGGCTTTGATATTGGACGGTAACCAGCATTGCGTAAAATGCGCATTTCAAGGAGCTAGAGCTGAAAATTCGAACATGTGCTTTTAACTTTTCCGTCTTGTCACGACATATTATCCATAATATTGAAACTCGCAATTATAAATTAATATTCAGCGCTTGGAGTAGCGTTTTCAATTATCAATATAACGAAAATAAAATAATGAAATTAAACTACAATCTACAGTAACATATTTCTTAGCTATGACTGTAACTACGACTGTAATTCTTCTAATTAAAATATAATAACATACATATCTCACACTTTCAAAAATACAACAAAAGGCTCATTAAATAGACCTAGTAATATTGATTTTATTTTATTAATACCTAAACTTTGGGATAGAATGAAACTGTCAAAATGTTCACATAGTAATGATATAACCATGATAAAAGTAGGTATTCTAAAACTTTTATTAATATCGAATACATAATAACTGTTAATACTAAATCCCAGCAATAAAATTGAAATATTAATGTACAAAGTGAACTTAAAACAGTAAAGAAATGATTTAAAAATTAAAAGTTCGATAAGTAACTTTTATAATAGCATAACGAAAGTACATAAAAACTTTTTAATTTTCACGAAGAATTTCCTGTTTCTCAAGACATATAATTCTCTGGCAAGTTCTTCTTGGCAATATTGTAATTAACGTCGAGTCTCCACACTGTAGCTGCTTTTAATTATCGCGGGCTTGTAATTAACACACTCCTAGTTTATACTTACATTAGTTGCACAAAGGCGCCTAATGCTCAGTTCTGCCGTGAGCTCCGTTTACCCTTTTCACGCGTTAAGCTGATTTACCACGTTACACGGAGGAGAATACTTAATCGTAAGCTTGGAATACGTTCACACGAAGCTGAGCGATACTCGAAGAACAGAGACGATTGAGATTGAGTGCTGGCAGAGGCATCCTTCGCTGACGGTAAATACAAGGGGTGAAAAGGATCGCGGAGGGATGGGCAGAAACGCGAGAACGCGAAGGAAGCTTATTTAAGTGTATTTGCGCTTTATCGACCGGCCATTAGCTTTCAAACGCGGACCGGCATTATTAGAATCCCAATAATCATACACGGTGGAAATTATAAAGCGTTACAGACGAATATCTCCAAAAATATTGATTATACGCAAAAACGTATCGGATGAATGTTATTCAGTACCGAGGGGGACATCATGTGGTGGAACTTTTATTTTTCCCGGTGGACACTCCAAGGTGAGGTGAAGGTCAACTTTCTTTTGTTACATTAAATGATATGTCTTTTTATCCACCATCAAATAGTGCGTTTTAAGATGAGTTCAATTACCTACGACTCGAGGTCATTCAAGGTCAAACTTGCAGGGAAATGCAGAAAAGTGATCGTTTTATATATTATTCATTATTCGGTATGTTTAGTATCAAAATAAGTTGTATTATGTCAGTTTGTTTAATAGAGCTGTTCTTGGAGTGTCTAGTAAGGGACACTTCCAGATTATGTGATTTAAATATTGTTTATCATGATCGCAACCGCATCTACCATCATTTATGATGCTTGCTCGTTGACATAAAGGTCATGAATGCCTCTTCAAAGAAGAGGCAAGGTTGTAGTGATTGATACGCATCGGTTTAGGGTAACAATAATTTCCCGTGTAAGACCTTTGGCGTTATAAATAAAGGTTTGGATGTGTCTAATAATATTGGAAATATTCCTTGCCTTTTCTTTGCCCCTGGTCTTCTATAATTTTCTTCAGCTTAGATTACATTTGTAATTGTAGGTTTCACGTGAGTCAGTAAATGGAATCATGATTTCATTGTTCGGTTATTCTGTATCTGCGTTTTTCGTCAAATAGTCGGTCTCATCGTTTCCTTGTATGCCCGCGTCTGAACGGATCCAAAAGAGTTCTATCTTTCTATTGTTTTCAGATTTTAATACGAATTCAGTGTACTTAATTTTTATTTCTAGGATGAAATGGTGTGTTCTTGTGTGGATATGTGTGGTGCGAATGAGAAAGCGAAACATAATAAGTGAGACGAAAATGTATGAATTGAATTTAGTTGCGTGACATGGAAAAATTAAATGACTATGAAGGAGCATACGGGATTATGTCTCATTTCGATTCAGTGCGTGTGTTACGAGTGTACAGTTTATTATATTATGTTATATTAAATGTATAGTTATTTATTTAACCAGTGAATGATACAAACTATTGATTTTGTCCGCTGCCCGAACAGTTCTAATATCTATTTCTGAATTTCGAAGACCTAGGAGAACGTTAAGAGAATCAGTAAAGATTTTGAAATCATGATTAGTGTTGTGGAGAGCAAATCGAGGGCGTCGTTCAGAGCAATGCACTCTACAGTGAATACAGAAGTACTGTTTTGTATGCTATTTTTAATCGAGACGTTTAAATCCTTACAGATGCAAGCTGTTCTAACAGAAATTGATCCTATGGATTTGCTTCCATCAGCGTACTCGAGACCTTGTTTGAGATAACAAGATAATCGTTTCTTTATAGAACTCGGGAGTTTTCAGTATTAACTTCGTACAATTTCTTGCAAGTAATTGGATAGTCGAGCAGATCGAAAGAGGAACGAAAGTCGGTTCAATTTTCCGGATCGAGCTATCATAGATCACGGTTTAACTGCATTTTGGAGAACTCTTTTTTCAAGTTTTGTTATACAATCTTATACATTTCGACGAGAAAACACCGAAAATGAAAATCTTAATGCACGGAATTCATTAGTTAAAAAGTTATACGCATATAAAGTTGAACACTTTTCAGCCTTTTTAACAGGTTACAGCGCCGCCATATTGATATATTTGCTAGGTAATACACACAAAATAGGCTAAATACTTCCGAACAAATCCACAATCCTGAGCTCAAGTAATTGCTTCTTCTTTAATACTTGGCATGTCTCTAAAGTTAAAATTTCTAATACTTGAACTAGCCATTTCAAAATTAACAATAAACTTATTAATAATTAATTTGTGAAAAAAACTTGAAATTGTTTATGTTTACAAAGTATGTGTAACCACTGAATTGCTATTTAGCGCATACGCTCAGTACTATTTAGCCGATTTCGCAAATATACCATACTATCTAACACATGCGCTGAACACTCACGATCTATCCAGCGCATACGCCGAACAGACCTACCTACCTCTACCACTCATCGAATATCCAATATGGCGACGCTC
The DNA here is from genome assembly GCA_913789915.3 of Sphecodes monilicornis. Taxonomy (NCBI): domain Eukaryota; kingdom Metazoa; phylum Arthropoda; class Insecta; order Hymenoptera; family Halictidae; genus Sphecodes; species Sphecodes monilicornis. The sequence goes on along the minus strand of OU565291.1, from coordinate 8,829,262 downwards.
TAACCTGTCAAAAACGCTTAAAACTGCTCATTTTTACACGCGTATAACTTATAAACCAGTGAATTCCTAACAACCATACACACATTTTCGGAACGTCTTCATCGATATCTACAGGATCACATAAAAAAAAGTTCAAAAAAGTTAAGAACACGGAGTTCTGCAAAACGCAGTCGAGCCTAGGTCACTGTTCCGGAAACCCGCTACGCCTAGCACAACTTTGGACAACAGTCGCGATCTATATAAGTTCGTTCTTTAAAAAAAGACGAAGTGTGTCATTGCAGATAAGGGAGAAGGAAACCGCAGGTAACGTTCGAACGATCAAAGAACACCATCCATGAAATATTGACACATCCCGAACCACATGGCGCTCTCGTTCTTTCAGAATATCGAGCGCAATCGGCGGAATCGACGTCGCACCTCGTTCCAAGTGTACATTAAACACAGTCTGCGCACTCATATTTTACTACCGTACTGTGTTTTATCGCTTCCGGGTTGGAGGATCCCACGAAAGACGCCGTGAAACCGGGCCGAGATTCGTTGACGCGTTTCAATTTCTGGTAGACAAATGCTTTTCCCGACTGGGTGGAAATGTTTCTCTAAAATGAAAAGATCGAACCATTAAACTTTATTTTCTAAACATAGTTTAGTTTTCTTAATCAATCGTAATAATTTAATAAACGAATTTTTGTGAAACTTCAGATAGATTATAAGCGAAACAGTAAAAACGTTCAAACAATTTAAAAACACTGGTATATTATTTTCGATTTATATGCATTACATATACAATATTTAAGCAATGCATACAAACGTGGGATTAACATTTAGAATATTAACAATAGCGCACGATTTTTGAATGCACTATTTACGCAGAATAATTCGGGAGTTATTTAGTCGTTTTACTTTCTTTATAATCTGAACCTGTAGAAATAGGACATTGTGTTTCTTCAAAACGTTACAACCTTCGCATTTTTGCAGTAGTGTTACCAGAAATAGGTTTAACTATTACGTTGTTGCATATGAAATGTCTGATTGTTAACAGAAACATTAAACAAACGCAACTTTCTTCTAAATTAACTTATTGATCATATTAAGCACCGTTGTAATCAACGTATTCTGTTGATAATTTTCAAATATCTTGATTGTAAATATTACGCTAAGAATTGAATTTTTTGGTCATTGATGTTCTGCATTTACAAGATTGTTATCCTTTGTAGTCCTTTTTACCATCAACGAATAGTACGCTAATTAATTACCACATTTTGACCAAAAATCACATAATGCTATTGTAAATAAGTTATTTTTACGCGCATAGAAAAGCAATACACGTAAGTCGCATTGATTGACGTTAAAATAAATTTTACGTAAAAGTAAAATTAGGCATAAATATTAAAATTGAACACAGGATATTAAGAATTAGCTGTAGACTTTAATAGCAGTTCTTGATCAAACCATTATAATAATGCCAGCAGCCTAATAATATATAAACTCATGAAGAAGCAAGATCATTTTAACGTACGATCTTCTGCAAAGGAAAATTCTGTATAATCACCTAATTGTCACCATGTTCCACGAGATCCACCTTAATTATTCAAACAGTTAATTTACCAAACCAGAGGCCCTTAGATACCATTTACGTTCACGTTCATTATTCGAATAAAATCACGCACACCTGTGCTCCACTAGCAGCCCCTAAATTCTCTGCTAAAAAATTCCTCTCCTTACCATCGAGTTTTCTAAAAGCAAAAAAGGAAGCAAAGCCTCTCGCACGCCGAGATTCTAAAAGGATAATGAAACCTACCCTCATAAATCTCTATCGGGAATCATGGACCACCGAACGGGGGCAGGTGAACAACGAATAAATCCGGCTGAGGTGACGTAAAAGGGTGTGAAATAACGAATAGTGTTATTTTAAACGTATTTTAAATGTGTTTTTACCCAAAACGTACTAAAAACATCATTAACCCCCATTCGTTCATCAAAAGTAGTTCCATGAAATATACTAGGGTAATAATATTATCATATTATGTCTCCTATTTTTGTTGTATACTTTAACACCACCGGTCAAAATGACCGGTTCCAAAGCTTTTATTTTACAACTATTGAAATTATAAAGATGCTTTCATAAGAAATTATTGAATAAATATATTTAGTAGAGCACATATTACAATAACAACCGCGCGAAGTATAAATTAATTCAGTCCTGTCATTTTTATAAGGCTCTTTGTACCAGTTACTTTTATGGCACGGTAGGTTTAGTATTAAAAATCAACAAAACATGCATCATTTATTAGGTTGCAATACAAATCCATTCGTTTGCAAGTATACAGGATGTCCCAAAATGTCATTCTTCCTTGAAAGGGGCGGTTCCTGAGACCATTTGAAGCGACATTTTCCTTTGCAAAAATCAACGTTTCGGCTTTGTTAAGGAGTTATGAACGAAAAACACGGACCAATCAGAGCGCGACCTAGACGCGTATTGGCAAAGACGGCCGCGCGCGATAGCAGTCGAGCGATGGTGATACACCGCGGGCGAAGTAATGAACAAGAGAAGAAAATTTTTTCAATTACTATTTCGAATAGTTCGAATTTGAATATGTTGTAGTCTTTAGTAACCTATGAACGAATCTCAAAGGATTTTTCGAAATCTTAAAAAATGTTGGTTTTACAGCGTGTAAAGAAAAGTGTCAACTTTTTTTCATTAAATTATAACACTAGAATTAACATACCGAGGAAAATGAGTTTTCAGGAGCTTATAGCGAACACATAAGGGTATCTATTGAAAATATTTAGATTTGGAAAAAATGTATTTTTCATCATTTATTTTGCAAATGTTTTAAACAAATGTAATTTTCTTATAATCGCGACTTTTTTAAAAATTCGAAAAAATGAGGTGATAGCTCCAAGTCTCCTCTTTACGAACCTATTTTTGAAAAGGCAGACACTTTAAAATTAACGGAAGTAAAATTATTTAAAGCGAACGCTGCACCGGGATATTACAGTTGCGAACGGTACGGACTGCGCGCGCACGAACAGCTGTTAAATACGCGACCACCGCACACTCTAACACCGTCGATACATACTGGTAAAACTCACTCTTCACTTTTTAGTTATTAACGTTAAAAACTGAGGAAACCTTTCTTACCTTGGTTCTCGCGTAGAGCCCCAGCGAGGTGAAAATGTTTTCTGTATTCACAAACTATCCGTTGTACAACATTGAACCTGCCCACTCGTTAAATTCACAAAGCATTTCTAATATTCCCTCTATGAAATTATCGAGCAGAAGGGGTCAATGTGCATTCACTGTACAATCAGGCTCACATTATTAATTTATTCACGATCACAGTAAAATTACTCACACATATCCATTGGGTCCACAAATGTTGAATGAAATCCACACACGTGATTCACAGAAATCCACATATCACGCACAACTAGTTCACATTTGATGCACGTAAATCGAATGTTTCGACTGCCTGTGCACGAAAAATCGTCCGGCCATGTTCGCAACCGTAGGAAGACTAGTTCAAAACAGCTGAAGAGGTTAATGACCCCTCAACAGCACACTGCCGACGGTCGTATTCTTCAGCTGTTTTGAACTAGTCTTGCTACGGTCGCGAGAATGGCCGGATGATTTTTCGTACACAGGCAGTCGAAACAGTAGATTTAAGTGCATCAAATGTGAACTAGTTGTGCGTGATATGTGGATTTCTGTGAATCGCTTGTGTGGATTTCATTCAACATTTGTGGACCCAATGGATATGTGTGAATAATTTTACTGTGATCGTGAGTAAATGAATAATGTGGGCCTGATTGTACAGTGAATGGACATTGACCCCTTCTGCTCGATAATTTCATAGAACGAATATTAGAAATGCTTTGTGAAATTAACGAGTGGGCAGGTTCAACGTTGTACAACGGATAGTTTGTGAATACAGAAAGCATTTTCACCTCGCTGGGGCTCTACACGAGAACCAGGGTAAGAAAGGTTTCCTCAGATTTTAACGTTAATAACTAAAAAGTGAAGAGTGAGTTTTACCAGTATGTATCGACGGTGTTAGAGTGTGCGGTGGTCGCGTATCTAACAGCTGTTCGTGCGCGCGCCGTCCATACCGTTCGCGACTGTAATATCGCGGTGCAGCGTTCGCTTTAAATAATTTTACTTCCGTTAATTATAAAATGTCTGCCTTTTCAATAATAGGTTCGTAAAGAGGAGACTTGGAGCTATCACCTCATTTTTTCGAATTTTTAAAAAAGTCGCGATTATAAGAAAATTACATTTGTTTAAAACATTTGCAAAATAAATGATGAAAAATACATTTTTTCCAAATCTAAATATTTTCAATAGATACCCTTATGTGTTCGCTATAAGCTCCTGAAAATTCATTTTCCTCGGTATGTTAATTCTAGTGTTATAATTTAATGAAAAAAAGTTGACACTTTTCTTTACACGTCTGTAAAACCAACATTTTTTAAGATTTCGAAAAATCCTTTGAGATTCGTTCATAGGTTACTAAAGACTACAACATATTCAAATTTGAACTATTCGAAATAGTACTTGAAAAAATTTTCTTCTCTTGTTCGTTACTTCGCCCGCGGTGTATCACCATCGCTCGACTACTATCGCGCGCGGCCGTCATTGCCAATACGCGTCTAGGTCGCGCTCTGATTGGTCCGTGTTTTTCGTTAATAACTCCTTAACAAAGCCGAAACGTTGATTTTTGCAAAGGAAAATGTCGCTTCAAATGGTCTCAGGAACCGCCCCTTTCAAGGAAGAACGACATTTTGGGACATCCTGTATACACTCGCGTCGGTATTTATGTTGACTCCATAATATTGGGTTGTTCGGAAAGTAATTTCGTTTTTCGTGTAGAGATGGTATTGCTTCCATTTATTATTACTTAACATTATTCTTAGTCGCAAAATCATTGTATATTTTCAGAACTGACATTTCGGACGTCATTTCGTGCCTTATAGAACTTTATAATCTTTCAAGCATTTCTTTTGTCATCGCATCAAATATGCAAAATCAAAGTGAGCATATTGTTACGGATATGGTAAGAACGCAATGCAAGAAGAGAAAAAGATGTATGCTGTTTACAGAGAGGGTGTACCGTCGTATTACCATTTATTTCGTTCTTTTCAACACTTTTTAAACGGTGTAACTATCATTTTAAATGAAGGCGTCAAAAGTAATACAACTCAATTATTTGCTAATAAAAAACAGGAATTCTACGAACATGGGATCTCCAAGTTACTAGAAAGATGGCACAAGATCATAGAACAAAATTGCCACTACATCACCGAATAAATAATTAAATAGTGAAATATCGTCTTCATTTTCCCTTGGAAAAACGAAATTACTTTCTGAACAACCCGATATTATAGGTAAGTGCAACATTTTGTCCTTGTAGTGTAATTTCTTTGTGTTCCTCCGACGCTGTGATGTTTGTTTACATTGCTCGTGAGTAGTAGCGTTCAGTTTACCCCCAAGTGGTGACGTGTAAACGCGGCGTCGAATTGTTAGAGCAATAAGTTTGTGATAGTTGTTAGTTGAACCAGGCCGGAAAGTAAGTTGACGTATAGAAATTTTTATTTTAAGAATTGAATTTTGTAATTAAACTAGTATTTACATAACTCTAATATATTTAACAGTTTGTGAAACAATTTCCTGAAAAAGTAAATTGAAATAAAACAAGAGAAAATCAATAATGCCGAAAACAAGGGAGCTGGAGGCTTCAGAGCGAATACAAATTTATAAAAGAATAATGGATGGAAAATCCTTACAAACAATTACTGTTGAGTTTGGAACGAAAGAAGGCGTTCGAAAAGTTTGTAAAAAAATACAAATGACAGGAAAACCCGAAAATTGTGTTAGATCAGGAAGAAAAAGAAAAACATCAAATTCTTCAAGATCAAGAGAAGCAAGCCAAAAAATTGATCCATTGATTCATTTAAAAGTTGTGCGAACCTCCGTAGGGTCATAATCTAGAAAAGGAGCTCCTCACCGATATTAATGAGTTTCAAATATATTGTCTGGGGTGTGATTGTGAACAAATTTTCCCTATGCACGTTACTGCCACTCGGCTTTATTTTTCGAGATATTTGTAAAAAAAACTGTTAAATCTACTACAGCGAATTTGAACTAATTTTGGCTAGGTTTGGGTTAGGTTCTTTTGGAAAGGGGTGCAGGGAGGGAGCCCCCCCATGGCTTAAAGCCCGAGTTTGATCATTTGAAAAGGTAGAAATGGTTGTGGTGATGGTAACATATACAGGAAAAAGTTGTTCAAAATCAAGTGCCTGATAACGTATTTCAAAATCATCGCAATCGGGGAGGAGACCCTTTCGTAAATAATTACCTGCGATTCTCTAACAGAGAAGCAAAAGGCTATAGCCGGGTTTGGGGGTATTGTGGCTTGGTATTCGAAATGTGTCAGATTTTTTTCAGAACTTTTAATTGTCATTAAATGGGGAAAATGGGTCAAAAACGGCCAATAACTACCCTTACAGATGAGATATCGGGCTGAAACATGGCAGAAAGGTTTCTTTTTTGGTAGGCTACCGGCTGGTTCAAAATCGTTAAAATCGAGGCCGGGGGCGAATTTGACCCTCAAACCCGACTATAGCCTTTAAATTGTAAATTAGCAGTGAGCGTCGGAAATGCTCAATTATTAACATAAACTAGAGCCCTCGGGACACCAATTTACGTACGCCTTCGTCATTCGGATAAAAACACTACCATCTTTGCCACCGAGCTCTCCAAGATCGAACGAAGTGCAAATCCATTCGCAAGCCGCGATGCTGAAAAGATAATGAAACGATCGGTACCCTCGTAAATCTCTATCGGGCGATCCAGTGGCCACCGAACGAGGGCAGGCGAACAACGAAGAAATCAGGCCGAGGTGAGGCGAAAGGGTGTGGGGGAAAAAGAGCCGACAAGAAGAACACCGCCATAAGAATTCCCGCTTTATCGAATCGCGCCGCTTCATCGGCTCGAGCACTTCGTTTGATGCTCGCTTCGATGAGAATCGAAGTTAATGGAAGAGCCGTACACGGTTGGTGTAGCCTCGACACCGGTGCACACTACCTACGCGCGCACGCACGCAAACACACACGCACACATGCGAGCATACACATACATACATGGAGGGGGGGGGGTGACGCTTTTAATCACGAGGGACAACGACGATGAAAAATCCAGGTCGTCGGGGGTGGGAATCCACGGAGAACGGCCTGCAGCAGGGGCGCTCGAATCCCCTAGCTACCGTCCGAGGGTATTAAAATGTCAGGTTGCACTTGCCGGTGTGCCTAACCTATCGGATGCTGATGATATCGTCGACATATGATAATAGGGAGTGCGCTTCGGGTGCAGAAATCCCCTCGCGCTGGCCACCGAGCCATCCCTTCCATCCACATGAATCCTCATGCATCCCCTCAACTCTGTGCTGCTGCTTTTGCTGATGCTGCTGCTGCGTTCCGAAGCATCAAGGAATGCTCTGGAGAGCGACCACTGAGTTAAAGGGATGAACGAGGGAGAAAGGGATGCCTCTACCAAGCCATTGGGATATTTTCATCCGTTATGTCGCTCTGGGGTTGTTCTCAGAAAATCTGACCAGATTGGAAGATTGTCTACAATTTCGGCTCTTGGCCCTCTACAATTTTCGTAATTCGGGTCATTCGAAGTTTAACTCTCGGCGTTCTGAAAATTTTATGATATCAGACACTCTGCCATAAGCCTTTTGGTTGATCAATGTTTGGGAATTTATTTAGTCTTATCTAGAGACTGAAGTAAATGGTTGTTTCTTGGTTCTTAAAATATTCTGTTCGACTTGTATGTTTTGTTGAAAAATATGTCTGTTCCTGTGGAGCTTGGAAAGAATTATGAACGTATGGAAAGAAACGCTCGGGAACTTTTTTAATAAGTCTTATAATGCAATAGATATTTTGGAATGTGTATAATAAAAATTCCATATTGTAGAACGTTTATTAAACCCTTGCCTTATAATATCGAGTTAGATTCGTTACAAAGATTTCGGACTAGACCTATTAAATATTTATGTTATTTATTTCTTATCGATCGAAATTGTATTATACTGTTTTTTAATTCATATTTAGCCATTATACTAAATGTTGAAATATAATAAATATAAATTTTCTTTATTATACAGAACATTATTGATAACAAAGCAGTTTTAATTATGAAAGGTATGGTCTGAAATTTTTATTTGTGAAAATAAAATATTTGTAACAGTAAATATTCTAAAAATTCAGGAATATCCAATTTCAACAGCAATTCAAAATTCAGCATAATTGAAAACTCGATCTTTCTGAAGAGCGTAAAGCCAGATTGTTTACTCGAGAAATTGTATATCCGGTTTACAAAAGGATTATACACCATGGCACATGGTCGAATGACGAACAAACAAACAAAGTCGCAAATAATATTTCAGTTGTTGCAACTGTTTGAAAGTTAATAAACTAAACGTGTACACAAAGTCTGTACATTTTCTAACTAGTAAAAAACTTTTTTAAAACTCGTAAAATGATGCAAGTATTAATTTACTGTTTAAACCGGAGCGATTAATTTTTCTTCGATGAAGAATTTCATTAAGTTCGTAGCACAAGCAACTCGTAAATGGGCTAAAAAATGTCAAAAGCAGGTCGTTATTAAAAAAGAGAGATCTTGTTACTCGTAATTTTGCTGAGGGGCGCCTTTCGATCATACGATCTGCGCAACCCTGGCAGAAATTCTTCAATTTCGATGGGACTCTTTCATTTGAAACTGGAAACATTCCAGGGTTACGCTTACCCTTCGTAATACCTACGCGACGTTTATTTACGAAGATCTTAAACCCTCCGGGATTTAATCGTTCCCCCCAGGGTGAGTTACAGCTAAATTTAAGCATCCCCTATTCGTGTCCATTTTGTCAGTAGTCATTAGTTAACGACGGTGTTACAACTTACTACTACGACTGGATTGCCAGTAGATATGCCGGTGTATTAATAGATTAAAATCTCCTAACTAAGCGTAACGACCAGATTAATGGCCGTGACTTTGGGAGATGAATCTGCATCCCTGAGTTGATAGTTATTTGTTAAAAAAGAGACTACAAAAGTTATTTTTATTATTGAGAATATTTCAAAAAAATTATTTATTATCGTTATGAGATTTGTAATGCATAAACGGCGAACTCTATGCATCTTCATGCGCTTGTAAATATTTAAAACATAATAACATAGACAATAGTATAGGTACTCCTGGTAAAAGAAATACATTTTTATTTTACAAATATTCATTATAGAAAAGAAATTCAGCACATTTCTTTGATTAATAATATATATTATAATATCATATGATAATGTTAAAAACTCTGATAGAAATTATTATTTAAAATTAAATCAATTATCAGGACTTCACTGAGAACTTGTTTACTGTTGTAACATTATATTTTGTTTGTAGGTATTCTTGCTTTTTTGGCATCTTGATACAAACTTCAAATGTTGTTTATTTGTAAACTGTTATATACTTTTTCTATACAGAAATATTATACCATAGCACAATAATAATTAAATAATATAATAATGCTTTTGATGGTGATAATAATAAATTTGAATAATGCGATAGTTGGACAGTGATTTCTATCAAATGAAAATTACAAAAATTAAAAATCGTGGACAATTTTGGTTGTTGACTTTTTTAAGAACTTTTATTCTGGTTTAGCAAATCAAAATGTTTCCGAGTAAATGTTTGACTTTAGAACTCAAATAAAATGTTCTTTATTTATTTTCTCAACTTTACATTTACAGTATACATTTCTTAGAGTAGTAATGATTGTACTATATTAGCAAAAAACATTAACTCTAGCTGAACCCTGAGTCCCATTCAGCACCTTCTGACCCAGAGGAACAGACTTATTAGATGACAGGATATGACAAAGCTAATTAATGAACCATGGCAATCACATTATGTCAATCTTAATAGGGTTATTAAATACAAGTCATTGCAGCCCATCCTACTGTTCTAGACAAACATATATGTATAACTATTGCATTCATATCTTAGGCCTATAATAAAACGTTCGATAGTCTGAATGGCATAATGAGTAAGCTATATTGGACATGTGAAATACGATTGAAACAGTTATTAGGAAAGTCTGCGCTCCTTTCTTTCTTTATCAATAGAACTAGTCTTTTACGGGATATTTCTTCCGCCTTGGGTCCATAAAGGCAAGCCCATAAACTAACAACAATTTCTTATATTATAATATCTTTTATCGAAGAAGGAAAAATGTATATTATAAATATATGAATACTAACTAGTCTTAAAAAATGCATTAATATCTTAGGCCCCTTTCAATACGAAACATTGACTAGCAATGGTTAACATTAGATCAATGGAGCATAATGTATACCCAAAGAAATAAATTTCTCATCAATGCATTTTTGCAATTTCAATAGTTGTAAATTAAAAAATCTAGAACACATAATATTGACTTTAGCCAATGGTTGATCTAAAAGAACGAAGAAATCCGTCTGAAACAACCGATCCAAAACAAAAAATCCTCGAATTTCATTATTCCCCGTTCAAATATTTACAGAATCGCAAGGATATCTCTCCGATGACTAATTGGTATACTCGAGAAGATCCCATTCCCATCTTCCACTCAGCAAACCGCGAGTAATCAAATATTTCTGAGCGTTGGTGTACCTACGTGGCCCCAATTATCTCCGAGCAATCTCGGTCTTCGTGCTCTCAACGTTTATGACGGGAAAATACATGAAGATCCGTCTAATAAAGACAGCCCGGGGCATTCGAGTCATGAAGGCGTGGGAACAGGCGGTTGGAAAATAAGGAAGAGACGATGTTTGAGTTAGCAAGATACCGGACCCCAAATTTTGTAACACCTTTTACCGAGGATTCGGACGATTTTATTTCACGGCGACTCGATATGTCGAAGATGGTCGATGATTCGCTTATACCCAAAAATCATCTGGCTAGCACGTCCGCTTTCAGAGACAATAAACGAGAACACTTGAACCCTCAGTCTTAAGCCTAACGAACCTAACACCATCGTGCAGGGTGTCTTTCGCCCCCTCTTCTGCCATGGTGAGCGGTATCCTCATCGTATGAAGGACATTATCCTCCAAGTACAGTAAATTCTAATTGGACAACGACATCGCTAAAAATTATTTTTAGGATAACTATAGGAAATATGAGAAGGACACTACCCTCCAAGTACAGTAAATTCTAAGTGGACAACGACACCGCTAAAAATTATTTTTAGGATAACTATAGGAAATATGGGAAGGCCTCTACCCTCCAAGTATAGTAAATTTTAATTGGACAATGATACCGCTAAAAATTATTTTTAGGATAACTATAGGAAATATGAGAAGGACACTACCCTCCAAGTACAGTAAATTCTAAGTGGACAACGACACCGCTAAAAATTATTTTTAGGATAACTATAGGAAATATGAGAAGAACACTACCCTCCAAGTACAGTAAATTCTAAGTGGACAACGACACCGCTAAAAATTATATTTAGGATAACTATAGGAAATATGGGAAGGCCTCTACCCTCCAAGTATAGTAAATTTTAATTGGACAATGATACCGCTAAAAATTATTTTTAGGATAACTATAGGAAATATGAGAAGGACACTACCCTCCAAGTACAGTAAATTCTAAGTGGACAACGACACCGCTAAAAATTATTTTTAGGATAACTATAGGAAATATGGGAAGGCCTCTACCCTCCAAGTATAGTAAATTTTAATTGGACAATGATACCGCTAAAAATTATTTTTAGGATAACTATAGAAACTATGGGAGGTACTCTACCCTCCAAGTACAGTAAATTCTAATTGGACAAGGACACGGCTAAAAATTATTTTTAAGATTGTTGGGTTCTTGCATGTTTGTATCTTGAATGATTTGAAACGCTATCCCGTCGTTTCTCTTTTGTGTAAATCCGGAAGGTCCTGCCTTCTATTGGCGTGCGTCTTTTTTGCCCAAAATAGCGGTTTTTCCCCATTCGGCGTGTATGCATGGCTTTCCGCGTTACAGACCTTTGTCAAGCATAGATTAGGGTTCTGTGTTCTGTACGAGCAAGTAACATTTATGCTTGAATTTTTTACTTTGTATTCTTTAATAAACAATCTTTCTCGCTTTGGAAGGAAACTCTACTGATTATTCAACAAGGATAACTATAGGAAATATGGGACTGGGCTTTTTCAGGATATTGACAGATAGTCTTGAAGTGCAAGTGTCTTTTTTAGTTCAATTCTTCTTATTACTTATTGTATAATATACAAGACTTCTTAACAGCTTTGGTAGTGTAGGCACTGTTGGCGTGCAGTGGTGCGTCTGTCACAGTGGTCGAATCACAAAAAGTGAGGAAGCGGTGTCCAGGGGTCCCTCACGCGCCTGCTTCCCCTTCCTACTGTCAGTTTGCGCAGGCGCAGCGTGTTCTCACCCCGCCGACCAAGAAACCGAGTAACCGACCCGTGCTAAGGAAGCGGCAATGACAAACTAACGTTCTCGTATCAAGCAACCTACTAAACGCTACGCGTGGCGACTCATTGGTGCATTCTCTTCTTCGTGTTCTGCAAATATTCCCTTATTCATCTTTTAATACACAAAAGCAATCACGCAATAATACGCAATAATAAGCAGCTGTGAATCTCGATGCGTCTACGAAAAAAGGCATGCTTTCCCGCTAATTTGATGCGCGTGTCATAAAACAATCGACGATCATCTTTTTAACGCGGGAAGCGAGCATATTGGTAATCGGTTCGCCGCGTCTCGGCGCTATGGAAACGGCGAACGGTGGTGGGGACGGCGTTTAGCTCCCGGGAGTCAAGTTTGGACATCGCTGCCTTAGAATGTCTATGTGTAAAATGTCTGATAAGTCCAGCGTTCAGTACAATGTGTTAGTCTAAATTTCTTATGGTGTCCACCTTATATTGTCTAGTACCAATAAGTCTTGTAAGTCTAAAATGTCTCACTTACAAGTCCGAGATCTCACTTAAAAAAGGACTTCTCAAATAGCGGCAGTGAAAACAAGTAATTTTTAAGAATTTGTTTTAATTATAACTATCGGATTCATGGCACTAATTATAGGCCTTTTTTGGGATGTGAACAGATAGCCTTGAAGTATAAGTGTCTTGGGAGGTACTAAGGCGTGCACACAGAGATGACATTTGAGTATCGCACATCACGGCGGGTGAATGTTGTATATTGTACACCGTCTCGACAGACAACAATGTATACGGCCGTCAGTAGTCGATGAGTCGGCATAATAAACACATCTTTTGTACACGGCCTCTGTCTCGTTATTGTGTCACTCTGCCTAATCCGAAACCTTCCTGATCCGATCGTAACAATAAATGTTTTTTTAGTTTTATTTTTCTTATTATTTATTGTGTAATACACATGTTTTTCGAAATTATGCTTTTTTAGCTGGCGTGTACAATAACTCAAAAAATGAGCAAAGAATCAACTTCGTATGAAGTTCGTTCATTTCTTTGTATATTTTTTTAGGGGATGGACTTAACATTTTATTTGATTTGTTATTTATAATATTTTCTTAAACAATATAAATTTAAATAAGCGGCCAAAAAAGTAAATTTTTCTTGTCAACCCTAAAACTTTTCCAACATTTCATATTCTTCTTTCAAAATAGGTTCAATCCCAGCATGAAGTATCTAACATTAACACGTTGGGCCCGGCGCCGGTCCCTGGGGACCGGCGGTGAACTTTCCGTGTGGCCGGCGCCGGTCCCTGAGGACCGGCACTAGAATTTTCGTTTGACTGGCGTCGGTCCCTGTATCAAATATCGCCTAAGCGCTCGCCGTTAAGTGCTCGCTCGCTGCCGGCTGAACGGAAAGGACAGCAATATCGGCGCCGGGCTCAACGTGTTAAGGCATTTAGACTCATGACTTTGATATTCTACATGATCATAGACACTGTGGTAGACACGGTAAGACTTTCACAGGTAGTGTAAGACATTTCGACCACTGTACGGGACCTTGACGCTCCGACAAGCGTCACATCGAACTAATAAAGATCTGCACAAGCACCAGCAAGAGTTGTGGCACTATTTGTTCAATAGTTCAAGAGAACGCTTTTCGTAACACCCGAATGCGGCGGACTAGAAGAACAAAGCTAAAGAAACCGAAGAACAAGGGTCATCAAGATCCAGGGACCTTGGCTAGGTTGACCTCCGGTTTGTACTACGTCCACATCCTCTTTAGCCTTATCTGTCAGGCTACACGTGAGCTATACGGCGGGGGTTCGAGGGGTGTGGGGACGGCACGGGGGCGACAACCCCGTATGTCTCGTCTACGAACACCGAGGGGGGCTTCACTCGTTCGGGCATGAAAATTCTGCACCCCTCGTTGCACAGAATCATCCCCCATCGATCGACCTATTCCGCTCTCGATTCGCCCCCGATGTAGGTGGTAGGCGAACAAAAAAAAAAGAGAGGGAGAAAGAGAGAGCTGCGGGAGAAAACGCCAGGCAAAATATAACGATGACAAGACCGATCCGCGAGACCAGACCGCTGCGTAAACAATTTAATATTCACGCGCCGGGACCCTGTGAACGCCGGATCCGCCGAAAGGAACACCGAGGAGCGAACACCCGACGCTCTCGGGATTAATGAAACGTGTTTTAATTCGCGACACGTTCGCCGCCCCGGCGAGACTCGCGAAAGAAATTCCGAGGACAAGACAGTCTCTGGAGAGACGTCGGCCAACGACGGCGAATATTAGGGAACGTGTTTAGTCGGCGAGTTTTATTCCTACCGCATCCTTACGGCGTTCTGGACGGACTTAGAGCAACGCTCTCTGAGGAGACTTCTGAAATTAATCGGCTGAGAGGCAGATTTCTCTGCACTTCTTTTAGGTGTTCTTACTTGGCACGTTTCGGGCTGCAGAATGCTTATGATTCTGAAACTGGGTTTGCGAATGATTTATCGAAGCTCTTGGGAATTTCTTTAGATGGCACGAATGCATTTGGAGTAGTGGTAATATTTTATTATATTAACCCATAACCCGTTGCACTGCAACATTAAGTAACACTCGTGATGAAGGTTTCGAATAGTACCGACAGAATATGTTATTAATTTACTTTAAACCGAAATAAAATTCTATTTTGTTGTTATCGATAAACAGCTATTGGAGAATATTATAATGCGCGTGCTTGTAATGAATATAAACTTTATTTTTTCTTCTAGGAAATTATGAACGACAAAGAAGTCTGAATCACTGTAATCATAAAATAAATAATAATGCGAGGGGTTAACACTCCGCACATTTTGTGATGCTATTACCAACCCCAATTGGTAAAGCCAAAATTCTTGAGAATTTTATTTTAAGATGAGAACGTTGGAAATGTTTGTGAAATGATTTACATTATTTTTACACTAATTAGGTATACTGCGGGTTTTTATGCAAAATAAAAATTGTCCGCATCGACTACAAGAAAGAGGAGTTACATAAAAATTGATTTCTTTTCATAACGACATCGATAGACTGAAAATAATGCAATAATAGCCTTATGTTCTTCTGATGTTTATACTATTTTGTGTTTCAGTTACGGATTATTGTTAAAAATGCATAAAACACGCAGGCTAGTCATAAAATATATATAGGTGCATAAAATCCACAGTCTAGTTATCAGCAGCAAAGATGTCGAGACGTGCTTATTGTATGGCCGGCTCGACTTTCGGTTTGGGTCTACGCTACGGTCCATTTTGGACAGTGCCATTTTTTAAATCTTTCTAGTATCTCTTTGATGATATTATTGTTTTATGACTCGGGTACAGCTGGAAAGTATCAGCTGACTCTTGGAAAAATCAGCCTAGCCGTACCGCTCTCAATGGCACTTGGCGTAGCGTAGGGCCTACGCCGTAGGCCCACACATAGCTCCAGGGGCCTGTGGCTCTAAGCCTATTGCTGTAAAAAAAATACAAGGAACCGAGTGTCGTCACTGTTTGGCGATATTCATGGCGTCGATGTATTTCGACTATGGACGTTACCCTTGTTTTAAAACTCATTTGTAACCTCCCAAAAATTGTATCATTGGCTAAGGGCATACTATTTCGTATTTTGTGGAGGGAAATTTCAACCCGACGAGGTTTCTTTATTCTTATGCCTTCGTTGCAAGATCATTCGCGAAACAGAGTCGAAATCGGAACGAGTGGAATTTTATATACATAATCAACCTCTACTTTATATTCTGCTTTATACCGTTCTTCACATCCATTTTATTAAAGTTGAACACTTATCCGGAAACCCGATTATTCTCTTTATTTTATTTATCATCTCTCTTTGAGGTGTATACCCCAGCGGCTCACTAATTGCAGTTTGAGCACTGACACAACAAAAGAAATACCTAACTTTAACTGGACCAGAATGTAAATGTACGTTGACATTACAGTAATATTTTACAAAGTCGATTTAGTAGCAAAAAGATATGCTGAAAGCATATTTTAAGATTTCTCTTTCTCAGAAAATGCTAGAAAACATTTCAACCAACTCGGTATTTTGTAACTCGTTGCAAGGAATTTCGTGGATCCATTTTTTGGGCAAATTGACGCAGTTTAGCGAAGTATGCTCGAAATACCTCGTAAACTAAATTACGGAAATAGAAACGGAAAGTGTGAAAGGGAAAGGTTGGGGGGAGACAACGCTGGATTCGAGGTAATGATCGATGGCGGGCCATTTAGCAATTCGGACGGCCGTAAATTCCCGGGGAACGTTTTGTGGACAATGGCGAAACAATTTTGTAACGAAGTGCAGACGGTACTTTCGGGGGGTCTGCTACGCGAAAATTCTTGTAATGGCGACGTAGGCGACAGTACTGGGAGGTTACAAAACGCATTCCGGCCGTCGTATGATGCATTGCACACCCTACAGTTGTTACGAACTCCCCCTTAATCATCCCTCTGGCTAGTCTGACCATTGGTACCCTCAATTTTCGTGGGTCAGAAATTATCCGGGATGCGAATCGCATCAATTAATGGCCACTTGCTGGAATTTTGTTACAGGCAATTAGCTTTCCCAAAACGTTAGCCGTTTTTGCAGTGCCATTGTCTTTTTTTCAACGAATTCAATAAATTAACCGTGAAGATATTAAGATAACTCTTCTAACATTAAACATTAACTCTTCAGAGTGTTTGAACAGATTTATTAAAACTTTTAACAAGCTAGTGAAGATGAAGATGTTCGTAAAGATTTAATCGAAAAAATGAAGCAAATAACCGTAATTTTTAGACACAATTCACTAATCCGTCTATTAAAATAAAATTGTTTGCATATAATACAAAGATGAATATTTAACACTTTTTAAAAGAGCATATTATATACTACTGTATACTCTCCAGTTCTTTCAACAATAAATGTCTTGCTCAGAAATATACAATATGTATGCAAACAAAATATAATGTAATGTGGTATGACGGATTTAAATCTTAATAAAAATCTTTAATTCATTGGTAAACCGCAAAATTTTATACATAATAAAGTTTTTTGGCATCGTTTGCAGGAAACGAGAGTTAAATAAAAATTGATTTCCCCTTCTAATGATTTTAATAAAATAAAAATAATACGAGGATAGTTTTAAATTCTTTCGATGTTTATACTATTTTGTATTTCACTTACTGATTTTTATTTAGTGTTTCTCCGAGTGAATGCACGAAATCCGCAATCTATTTATGACTTATTAGTTTCTCTTTTTTGTTGCATAAGGTAGTTAAAATATCCTAATATTAACCCTTTCGGAGTGATTTATAGTGGCTATTTTTAAAATCTAGGAAGTAAGCACTAATAGATGAGAGTATAAATATATCGTATTTAATAGTCTAGCCTGATGTAATAATTTTTTAAATATTCGTTAAAGTTAGTACAGTGCCCAGACATCTTCCCAGAAAGACTGATTGACGAATCCCAGAACGTCCGCTTTTTTTTCATTTTTTACCGTCAATTTACGCGTTAAACACATTTTGCTATTTCATTTATTTCGCATCAGGCTTTTCTTTTTGAAAGCGAATGATATTCGTTTCCACCCCGAAAAAGTAAAAGGGAGCATGAGAGGGTAGTATAGCGTGTTCATGTCTCGCGAGGGGTACGCACCCCAAAAAATCTCGCTGGAACAAAACACTCGGTCCCCGGGCAAATGACACATAGCACACCCCTCGATTACTCGTTTCGCTTAATGCGAGCATCCCGCGGGCGAGAAAATATCCCGATGCCTGGGAGAAGGGAAAAAATCGAGTCCCAAAATTACGGAAGCGTTAGGGACGCGTTTTCGCAGATCCGAAAAGAGGGTGGCTGCGCCGCCATTTGCATACAGGAGACGGATCGACGTTGATCGAACGTTTCCCTACGCTCGTGAAATAACAAAATTAAACTACTTTCCATTCCTTGTTATTCCAACAGGCAAAACGGTTCCGTGAAGTTGTAAAATTTCTTTCGCGAAAGAACGTCCCGCGTAGATTTTTCAACGATGCCAACCTATAGCCACGATTTAAGCTAGATTACAAAAGCGGACGAGAAAGTGCGCTCAGGCGGAAAAAGTATGAAAGTGCAGGTCGAGATCGATTTAGGAAATACTGGAGTTTTCACATTGGAAAGCGAGCCAGTGCTGACAATGACTGAACCGCTGCTATTAGCTGCGGCGTGGAAAGAAACATTTCAACATGCCGCTGTAATATCGAAACGAGTTGAGCTATGTATTGTAAAGAAATATTTAGGAATCTAGTCTTTGGTGTTGGAAATTGTTGTTTGTTGACGCACTATACTGCATTATGAAACCAAAGCTGACAAGAAGCAGTTCCAAGTAGATAGGTTGTAAGTCGATTATATTTGTGTACTTTGATGTCGAGAATTGTAGGTTTCGGGAATGATATTATGGCCTCCTAGAAGTTAGCCCCCCACTTGTTGAAATAAATAATTTCAACAGTTGTGCTGAGTTGTGCTAAGTTTGTGCTACATTGTTCTCGAATATTATAACAATAATATAAACAATAAGCCTAAAAATTGAAAAAAACGATTTTTTTCAGTAGCGCCCCAATTTTCGTTTTTTTCAATTTTCTCAATTGTGCTAAGTTGTGCTAGGTTGTGCTAAGACTGTGCTAAAGTATTACTTTATAAAAATAATAAATAAAGAAGTTATAGTAAATAATCGTTTTGGACATGCAATTAACGTTTAAGATAGTAACAGTTATCCAAACAGCATATAATCATATACCTGAATTGTGCTAACCTAGCACAAGTCAGCACAACTTTCCTTTTCACCAGCACAACGATATAAAGGGCACTTTACTCTTGCTCGCGGCCCTTCGCGGTGGACACTATATCATTAATTTGACTTTCCGGTCATCCGACAAACAAAATATTGCATATCTGAGTTGTGCTAGCCTAGCACATATACAATCTTAAACGTTAATTGCATGTCCAAAACGATTATTTACCATAACTTCTTTATTTATTGTTTTTATAAAGTAATACTTTAGCACAGTCTTAGCACAACCTAGCACAACTTAGCACAATTGAGAAAATTGAAAAAAAACGAAAAGTGGGGGGCTACTAAAAAATCGTTTTTCTCAATTTCTGGTCTTATTTTTTATATTATTGTTATAATATTCGAGCACAATCTTAGCACAACCTAGCACAACTTAGCACAATTGAGAAAATTGAAAAAACGAAAAGTGGGGGGCTACTAAAAAATCGTTTTTCTCAATTTCTGGTCTTATTTTTTATATTATTGTTATAATATTCGAGAACAATGTAGTACAAACTTAGCACAACTCAGCACAACTGTTGAAATTATTTATTTCAACAAGTGGGGGGCTAACTTCTAGGAGGCGATATTATCAGGGCAGTGTATCGCTATGCTAAATCTCATTTTGGAGCTGGTTGTATTTAGTGAGATTGAGGCTGGTCACCATTTAGAATCGAGTAACTTATAGACTCCGCAAGTATGGTACAAATCTATTTTGGCATAATTATTCAACCACTCCGTGTTGCCCGTATCGTCAGTGCGTCATCCAACAGGCAGTAGGACCTAGGTGACTACACCGTATTGTTCATACACACTCAATTCTTATCGCGACAATAACAGATGTAACAGAGGCAGTTTCCTGTAGTATACCATTTAATTATATCTTTATATCGATCGTATTTGTTGTTAATATTAAATTATGAATGCTCTCAGCGCAAAGGTTCGATCATTTGTTACTTGATTTATAACTGAATCTTCATTTAGATCTAAATAAAGATCGAAACGTCGGAATTACTTTAGTAATTTGCAAAATGGCTTTGTAAATCAAGTAACAAATGAACGAACCTTTGCGCTGAGAGCATTAATAATTTAATATTAATATACAATTTAGATCAAGGTAATTTTAAGTAACAATTGATTTTAGCCCACCATACAGATCCAGCAATTCTTAGTGACCGTTCCCAAATGATACAATCTTACTGTTCGGGTTATTTCAATTAATTTATAATATTGAGCACAACTCATTGATATAACATTACGGCTACAATTAGTGTGTATGAACAGCAAAAGGTGATATTTAGACTGCGAATCTTTATGCAAAATAAACATTGTCTGAATCTTTTGTAAGAAACCGGGACCACTTAAGAGTTTCTTTCTTTCATTAATATTTTACTATAAAATTGAAACCAATGCACATATTGATACTCTTGATTTCGTTCAATCTGTCTACAGGCTGGTCCATTTAAGTAAGGTCACCTAAATATCTCTTCATCTTATTGTGATGCAAAAAATATTTACTACGTAATGTGCATGGTGACAAAGGAACAATCTCTGGCAAGAATATTTTTCACTGAAGGTCATTTTTTCGGAGTTATCAAGGTCATCGGTGTTTTTTCACACATGATTACATTTTTTTATTATTTCATCGTGTAGCTGA
The DNA here is from genome assembly GCA_913789915.3 of Sphecodes monilicornis. Lineage (NCBI taxonomy): Eukaryota > Metazoa > Arthropoda > Insecta > Hymenoptera > Halictidae > Sphecodes > Sphecodes monilicornis. Next base: position 8,808,317 of record OU565291.1, on the reverse strand, counting down.
TTGAACAATACATTCAGATTGTATAATAACATGACCTTGATCTTAGAAAATTAAAGTTTATCGTAAAAATTATGTCGAGTATCTTTGACCAAGACTCCTGAACCTATGAATGCGAAGAAAATATTTTTTAACACACTATTAATAACGATCATCGTATGTGTTAAGATAATACTCACTGGATGGAGATACACACTCCATCGTGTTTCAAAACTTACTGTTTATAAACTAAATAAAGTGTACACAGCACATCGTGTGTACCAGTTATTTATCCAATGTGTTCAGTGTCTTCAAACCACAGTGAGAGAAGGCGCAGTCCATATACAGATTGCTGCTTTCGTATACATGTATAGCTTCATAAAACACTCAATTGATGGAATCAATATGCAGTTAACATTCGCAACAAGTTTCGCCAGCAGTAATAATAAATGTTATCAATAATTCATATAGGGAAATTATAATTCTGCATAAATATTTGCAGCATAATTCAGTCAAGTTTGTATTCAAATTGCAAGCGAGATAATGCGAGAAGATTCCCTGACGTTTAATTGAAAAATTAGTTTTATCAGTGGCAAAATCAGTGCAAGGGGTTGCAGACGATCAGTATGCGATGATCCATGCAATTATGTATTCGGCAAGCAGGAAAGGGCGAGGCAGACGTAAATGTCACATGGGGATGTCCGGCACGCTATAAAATGAAGATTTATTCGTTTTCGATGTATCAGTGTGCAACGAAACCGATTGCGTGGTTGGAATGAATCAATAGATTGCTGTACTGTAGACGTCGTTTCGTTTTTATGTGATCAACTGTAAAGCGTTGTCACGTCTTAAAATCGCTACTCTGAAACAATTCTGTTTAATTTTTTTATGACAAAATATATAAAATGATGACACTAGAATCGTCAAAATGATTCAGCTAACAATGTACGATTGATTAAGGGCGAAAAAGGGCTGATAAACGAAAATGACGACTGGAGTAAGTCGCGTTAGAAGTTTTAGTTTTTGTTTCTCCAATAGACTATCATGTTTGAATTGCTAATTTCATGTTTCTTAAAAATATATATTGTATAAATTAATAATGTACAATAATACCATTTTCAGAATAAACTAAAAGATTGCAACAGTCGTGTGGGTCCCTCTTCCATAATTCAAGGAGAAAGGAGTAATTGAAGAATACGCTAGAGATATGTTAGAAATATAAAAGAAATATATTTATTCTGCACATACAATTAATAAAACGAACATTTAAAAGTAATTCAACTATGATTGATTGCAACATTCTAAATAGGAGTATTGTAATTTCTTACTTTGTCCACTGTAAAAAAAATTGAATAATCCCTTTTGTTCAGTATGCGATAACTCGAAGTAACATTTTTGTCTTACAACATGAATCAATTGGTACAAATTCCTTTTTTTTACTACGACTTCATTACGTCGAATATATTTTACACCGTTTGTTTTCCAATTTTCAGCTTCTGCCTTTTTAGAATTATTATAACAGTAAATTCTTTTCGTTTTCCTTATAGTCTCTTTCATATTACTTTCTTGAGTTTACAAGATGTTAAACTACCCAAAAACCACTGATTACTGTACTATAATATACTTAATCACTATACTGTAGTACAATAACCACTGATTATTGTACTATAATATACTTTTACTGTTGAACTGTCTGGCCAACTGAACGAATATGAGTGTCTAATCCTTGCGGACGTGAACAAAACATGAACGGATAAATTGTTGTCGAACAACGCAACAGGGACCAACCGAGCACGAATAAAGAAACAGTAGTGTATCTATGTATATCAATTTTTAGAATATTAAAATGAAATTTTCGGGGAACATTTATAGATGTACAGTAGGTGTACAAACTTTTTTAAAGTTGAGCCAAACGACCTAAGTTTTTTAGACGTTACAAGGATTAGTTTACTAGGTAACGTGTAAATATTTTGTTGTTAAAATTGCCACTGATCAGTGTTGCGAAATAAAAGTGAAGATCACGATTTTTAACTTTTATATCTGTGCGTACAACGAAAATTTTAAATACGCTTTTCGTAGATCTAAGCGGATTATGTACATACACAAACTTTTAATGAAATCGATTAAGATAGCTAAGAGCCATGAATCATTAAAATGGCAAGAATTGTGAGAAAATGCGATTCACGCGATGCCTTCACTATTTTCTTCACAACTCTGACCAATAGCAATTTTAAAAAGAGTGTTTTTCACATTAACTAGTGAAGTAGTCCTTCTAACATCTCAAAAAATCTTAAATCGTTTGGACCAATTTAGAAAACGGTATCTGTTTTTAAAAGGTGTACTTTGTATACCCGCTGTATAACAGTTGTTTACAAGACGATTTACCTAAAAAGGGCCCATACATTTGTGGATCCTTCTTCCAGAAATGTCCTCAATGTTAAGAAAGAATGATTAATAGATTAATAAATCAAACAATAAATAAACTGTATGTATTAGATTTTTAACTTTCTCAATCAAGATATGAATAAAACTGGGTAAGAGTTTAATTTTCTTTAATCAGAATTCTGATGAATCTTCTAGGCTCTAGACGACTGTCACGTTCTATGAATATTTGATGCGTTCCAGTTGAGTGCATATTAAGTTATGAATTCTAAAATAAGGCAGCTACGAGAATATTCGCGTTTGTGTCAGCAGAGATGTTGTCAGAAATACGCGTCCGGATAGAAACCATATTAATCATTGAGCAATCTGATACTTTCCTAAAAAGCCATACAAAAATTCTGTGAAAACTACTTCGTGTCGGTTGAATTTTCCAAATTGTGTAAGTTTTTTACGTAACTTTTGAATACTTTAGTACACTCCCCTATTTTTACCAAAATACATCTCTGAAACTAAAATTTGTTAAAATACACGCTTTAAAAAATTTCTGATGATGAGACTGCTGATTTTTATACAAAATAAAAATTGTCCAATTGCAAGAAACTGGAGCAAAATATAAATGAATTTCCCTTTTTAAAATAATATGACAATATTTTAAAACTTTTCTAAGGTTTTTACTGTTTTATGATCCCTTCGCTCATTTTTGTCATAAATGCATAAAATCTGAAGTCTAGCGTGATCTAGTAATATCTAATATAAATCTAGTGAATCATTTGATAAAAAAAGAAAATTTTACTACTTGGCACGGTGACTAGTGTTATTAAAGTCTTGGTCCTGTAAGGTTATTAAAGGTTGTTGGGGAAGGGACAAAAAAAGCAGCAGCGTCGAAACAGTACGAGGCTATCATCAACTACATATATGTATGTACAGTGCTGCGAACGGTTCCCCTGGAAAAGTAAAATGGCAGGCCGCGTCGCGCGAATATATAACGGAGACCCAAAGCCACCCTTTTCTTCACCCTCCGCATCTCAATTATTCTTTTACAGTGGCGGAAGTGCGTCCGCGTTTCCCCCGAGCCAGAAAATTTGCGAATAAAAATCATATCAGAGAAAAGAACGCGGAGATGTAAAAACCGAGAAGGTGGGGAGAATAGAATGACTTCGTCTGGTGAAGCGTAATGTGTGAAATCTCGGGGAAAACGTGCGCGAAAAGATAGAGTGGCGACGAGCCAAGCTGACGAATACGAATTTTGTTTTGCTTCGAGAATATTTCACTGCCAAAGCCAAATGGTATTAAATATGCCTGCAAACTGTATTACGAATATACTCGAATGAAAAATTTAATTTGGAATTCGTAACGAAACGACTTCACATGCATACATTTGGACAAATAAATATATATGTTGAAATTGTAGGAAACATTCTCGATAATTGAAGTAATTATATGATTTATATTCCTATGATTTCAAGAGCGGTATAGTAACCTATTTACCAGGAACATTTACTGTTTAACTCGTCATTTTTATTTCTTACTACCTATCAGTAACTGTTCCGTTCCTTTTTAATTCATTTAATAATTTGCTCTGTTTATTATGTCGTAATAGCTATGATACCATAAAGACTCCCCTACATCGGTGTTCAGACGTACCCCCGCTTTGCTTCCACTAGCGCTAGGCACACGAAGAAGCTCTACCCCTACCGTGCCCGTGTGCTGTGGCTCGTCGGCCGCTCGGTCGTAGATTTCGAACGTACGGATCGTTCAACGGCAATTCAACTATTTCAGATTGCCGGCGCATTCGATTCTCGGTACGGCACGGCACACGTTTTGCTGTAACTTTTGACCTAAATTTTTTTTTAGAAAGTACGTTTTATACTGAAATATGTTTTGAATTTTTAAATCATTTTTTCTTGTTCTTATAAAATATAGCTGTACAAGATGGCCAAAGGTTCCCCCAAATCAAATAGATTTTTAGTCAAACCATGCTCAATGAAAAATTACGAAAAAATTCAGTAATATTTCACCGAGTAACATACATGACTGAAATTTTTTTCAATAAATTTTTTAAATAAATTAGAAAGCATAAAATTGCCGATTTTATATCAAAGTTTTCATTTCACTACGTTTATATTATTATGTAAGCTGTGTCTCGTCATGATTATTTGTGTGTAATTTTTTAGATTTTTATCGATTATGCGAACACGTTCAAATAAATTGAAAATCTCTAAAAATTCAAAAAAATGTGAATTTCCTATTGAAGTTATGGAGACCAGTTTCATAAAAAGTTTCAAAAAATTTTAATACAAATTTCGCTTTGATAGCTTTTTAGGTCAAAAGTTATAACAAAACTAGTGCGTGCCGCACCGAGAATCGAATGCGCCCGTTCGCAACACCGGTAAGCTGAAATAGCTGAATTGCCGAGGAACGATCCGTACGTTCGAAATCTACGGCCAACCGGCCGACCAGCCATCGTACACGGACACGATAGGGGTAGAGGTTAGGTTCCAAGGTGTGCGTAGCGGCCAGTGGCAGCAAAGTGGAGGTACGTCTGACCACCGACGTAGAGGGAGCCACGGACGATTCTGGCATCACTGGTTCCAACCAGTAGCTCCGGAGCTATTCGAGGCACCTTCCCCGCTTAGGTTCTTCCCGCACTCTTACACTTCATCGCTATAATGTATAGTAGTAGGAAGCTCCCACCACGAGAGCCGCGTGGCGCGCGCAGCACTCACTAACTCTACGGCTGTACGTAGTAGTGGGAAGAGGTTCGATGGTGGGGACCTTGCAGTTCTCGAAGGGGAATACGTTGTAACTACCTGCCATAAACTATATTGTGTCTACGTTGATTGTGACAATATTTTTGTTATATTTATTTTATTTGACTTGTTTTACATCCCTGCAAGTGTTTAGAATTGTAACAATCATCCAATCAACGGGTCAAATAGATACAAGACGATAAAAAAGTTTTAGAAAATGATTTACTTATCTGTAAGTGGATATTAGAACCTTGTTAGTCCAAATAAATATATCAAATCTTGCCATGTTCATTTTTACAACAATTTCGGATGAGGCCATGTTCATTCTAAAATTCAGATTTTATCCAATTTTGAAATTAATTAACAGATAATACCTAGTCTAGAATACAGACAGCAGCAGAGTCCTCTATGTATGTTTATTCTAATATACCAACTCCTCGGACCTTCATTCACGAATCGCGAATAGTCCAAGGAGCTTATGAAAGCGGCGGAAGTGCAGGCGATAAAAAGTCGCGGCGAACACGGAGATCTATAATGCTAAGACGAAATTGGAAGCTCGATGGCGGAAAGCTCGATTCTCCTCGCCATCGAAGCACACAGTGCGGTGGGAATAATTGAGAAAACCATAGCCGAACTTCCTGCAAACAACTTTCGCACTGCTTACTTGTTCGAAAACTTTTTCCCGGTTTTGCTATAGCATGGGGTATTTTATGGACACCGGGAATTTTTTTAAAACAGAAGTTGCGCGGGCATGGCATTGTTCACGACAGAAGATAATCTAACTGCAAATTTTGCGCGGCCGTTACCAATTTAAGTATGCAGTACTATATAACAATAAACATCCGAGTGTATATTATACTTTCTATGTTGTTTTTTAATCTTTCCAACCGTTTGCTGGGAGAAATGAGCTTTCTTTAAATGGTACAAGTCCATTTTTATAAAAAATGAGTTAATGGTGGTTTTGGTCAGCTATAGATATCCTCTTTCATATTTTTAATCACACTCATAAATTAATCAAAAGAAGTTGAACTGTCAAATATTACCGCAGAAATGTTTTTGTTGAAACTGGAAAAAGTCCATTCGTAATAATGATAATTGAAACAACTTTCTAATCGCATTAATTATTAATTATTACGACTTCGGTTTGCAGTTCTATTAAAGTCTTTACAGCGGATAACAGCTAATGACTTAAAACGCAAACCCTTAATTATCTCGATGAAGAAACGTAGTTATATCACTTTCAAAAACGACGGCTCATTTATTGATATATAAATTGTTTTCAATTGAATAAATTAAAATCACAATTTTTCAGGATTCTAGAATTAAACAAATTGTATTTATCGCTAAACTTATTTAGATTTTGTAGGATTTTTATTATAGTAGCATCTTTATAATTTCAATAACTGTAAAATAAAAAACCTGAAACCGTTAATTTTAGCGGTAATGGTGAGTTTACAGTTAATAATTTCTAAATAACTTCTGTTTTGTATTAAATAGGGGAGCATCTCTGGATGCTTTACCATAAAATTGTAATGTAGATATTGTATTAAAAATAATTGCCCTAAATATTATATTTCATCAAATTAAATTATTTGATCTCTTCTTTATGACGTAATATATGCGTATGAATTATAATGAACGTCTAGAGACGATATTTGACTAGCATTATTAGTTTTACGGAAGATATTTACATATCGTTTTTCAATATGAAATTATTCAACTATTTGTCACATAATTTTAACGAAGAGTTTGACGATTGAGTGTTCGCTTATACTGCCAGTATGTGCTCAGATTACTTCGCTAAGTTCATATTTACGGATTAAGTTGTCAATATACCCCTTCATCCTACAATAATGGGGTGCAATGTACGCGACGTTGCATGATTTCGTCAGTGGTGACTTTAATGCACCTTTAGATTGTAGTTTACGTTGCTTTATCATATTTTACCTCGTCTGTAGAATAACAGTCGCTCTGAATTATTACCAGCTGACAAGTTAAATTATTTAGAAGTTCTTTAAGCTGACATAATAAATGAAAATCATCAAGACCAAGAGGAATGCATCAATGAAATATTATCGTATAGGGGAGATCGGGGTCGAAAGTAAGAGGGGGCGAAAGTAACATTGCAAATAATTCTAAATCTGTTACAACTATTGTCGCAAAATTTGGAAATATTATGCATAACTACTGTTGCAACATATACATTGTTATTTTAAGCATATATTGTACAATATGGAATTAACTTATTTATTGACCAAAATAAGTTTACGATACCCTAAAATTTTTCTTAATGGCTAATAATTATGATTAATTATTTCGTGTGCAAGTAAGGGCTCTTTTCTATCTGGTAATCTTTAATTTATCAGTTTAAATGTAAAGTAGTTAAAGCAGATTTGTAATGTTAGTCCGCAGCCATGGTCAGGGATAATTGTAATATCAGAGAATATGAATGTGAAGAAAAAAGAGGACAGACAGCCACCAAAGAAAGGAAAAGATAAGAATTATAAGAACGGGAGTAAACAATGCATTGGTGATGAAGATATCGACATTGATATTTCGATGAGGCACAGATGTAAGCAAGATTGTCAGTTCTACTATCAAACGAGATGGTAGATGTTGATAATAAATTTAACAAGAATGTTGTATATGATTGACCAATAGCATAAGTCTTATCTAAGAGTTATTTCCTGCATATTTGTAGGTATTTTAGGCGAGTTGTGTGAATGAATGAGCATGTACGTGTGCGTGTGAAGTGTTCAGCTGTGGTGATATATGTGTATGTGCAAGTGTGTGTAAGACATGGGCGGCGATGAGAATTGCGAATCGCGAGCGGAAGAACAAATCGGCGGAGTTCGGGTTTGAACGGTGTAAAAGACACAGCGTTTAACGTTTCTAATTGTTAATTATTTCCTTTGTAATTAAATACTGTTTAATTAATTTTCAATAAACCTATATATTTGTAACTTATTTTTATTAAAAAATAAATGTTTTTCTGCTCTCCTAAAAAGCGATTATTTTTACATACGACTTACTCAAGTATCAACGATGATATGGAACATTATCGCATTGTGTGTTTCTATTCATGCAGTTATACCAGTGATGAAAGATCCACCCAAAACTGGGTTGATTTTCCTCTCCTCCTTTTCCCTTATCCCATTCCACTACCTGAGCACACTCCACCATCCCCCACTAAGACCGTAGACTGGTCACGTGACGTGCCGCGCAACGTATCACATATTACTCTGGTCATCAGAGAGGTGGTAAACTGTATTCCCCTCGATTCAACCATTCTGGCATCACTGAGTTATACCAAGCTGAATTAAAAATTGGTGGAATGTATGGAATGTAACGATTGGGCACATGAAGAATGCACTAACTAACAAGACTTATACTTTTGCTACAATTGCTAATTTCAATAAATCTGAACAACCAATAAATACGAAGACATTTTTGTTCTCATTTTGATTGCTAAGATTTATGTTTACATTTATTGTATGCACATAATTATGTATTTCATTTTTATTGCAATTCAGTTTAATAAATACCTTAATTTGAAAAAATTATGTGACACTTTCTCCGGTCGCCATTTTTTGTTAATAACCCAAACAATAGTTATTGCAAATCAAAATTACCGTGGTTAAATAATGTCGGATAACTAGCTAACATGTAGGCATACAAATTTTTGGTGTAAATGTAACTGCTTGAGCGTAGTCCAAAGTCAAATTGTTACTTTCGGCCCGGTTCTCCCCTACATGACGTTCCTGCAAATGAAGTCCAACCTAAAACTATAAATAAACCGCTAAACCGATAGTTTAAAAAAATTGATGTGTGCTCAGACCACATGGCTGACGTGAAACTTCTTTCTTTAATTTTTTTCGAATTTTTATTAACACTTTATAACATTTAATTTTCTATGATTCTATTATTGAAACAATTGGTTTGTGCTTGCTATAGATAAATATTCTTGATTCAATTTTGTCTAAATGTCTTGCAAATACTGCATCGAGAGTTGTTCCTGATCTTGTTGTCGCTTCATTAGGATTATTTACCATTTCCAATCTTAATTTACTTTTAAAAATTTCTATTAATAATTGTGATTGTTCCGATGCAAAGTTCACGTTGAATTCTTCACTTAGCATCATCGGAATTTTATCATAATCTTTATTAAGCAATTCCGAACTCTCAACCGTATATGCTAATAGAATAGAATTTCGTTTCATCGTTTCATCGCCAGATCGGTTTTGCGCTTACCGCGCCTAGGTTTTACGAATGCCGCGCCTAAAGAAGTTTCACTTAAAAAATCATCAAAACTAAAATATTTTATTCTTCATCGCATAAATTTTGAACCTACTGAAACATTTTACAACTTTGAAATTCTACCGCACTTCCAATTGCCTGACTATGAAAATGTGAATCTGCATAAACATCCGCAGCAAAGTGATTACTTAGAACTTATTTGAATGGCACGAAGCTAGGACGAGGCAATATTCGCGAAAATTATGCTAAATAACAGGCAATTCCCATCGATTTGCCGGCATTATTCGTTTCTCCACGCAACATCCGGTGCGTATTCCGTAATCGCTTGGCTATCCATAGCAATAGCGATGGTATAATCATCGGCGTTGCCTCGTTTCTTCGATTATTACAAAATCGCATTATGCTTGTCGATTATCGTTCCCCGGTTAACCATCTGTCCCAGCTGGGAAACACATGAATTTACGCCGTTTTTTTAATTTAAACGACCATCGGATCGCGAATTGAACCAGTTGCGATTGGCTGGCTCATCCGCTGCCGTTTTGTCCGACGTGTCTATCTTATCGTTGACGTTTACAGGATATCTGGACTATCGATCTGCGCTCGCGTCCGCTTTTGTTCCCTTGGCGAGCTTGTAACCTGGACAACTTCGCCGATTCAGGTGTCGATCTCATCTTAATGGCATCGCCAGTTTCAATGCAAACGGACAATACGATCGAGTGTATTCAGTTGACGTTGTGGGGACTTCATGGTTCACTGGTAATCCTCGTAAGTGATTGGCTGACGATACGTTGCGTTAAACTACCGAACGGAGGCCAATTATTGAAACCTTGCGCTCTATATTCTTAAGCTACAGTGATTCACATCAATAGTCGGACACTTAAAAAGGCGATAATTTCCTTAATATTGGACGCTACGACTTGGATTTTATTTTAGAAGTTAGAACAATTAGTTTACTACATGGCGTGAAAGAAAATTTGAAAAAATTGCAATTAGTCTGTATTGCAGAGCAATTACCCATTTACATGTGAGCCTAGGGTAAACTGTACAATGATTGGCACCCTAAGCCAAAATCGTAGTCAAAATCTTTTTATTTTTTTTTTTGAAATATTTAGACGAGCGTAACTTGTTATTATTATAAGCTAATGGAGATTTTTCAGCAAAATCAAACAGTTTTACGAGTCATAAATCTTTTATTACAAAATATATTCAGGGAATAACAATCGCAAGACAAATAGTACAGTCATTGGCACATTCAGTAAACAGTAAGAAGTAAATGTTAAACAGGCTATTTGATTTATAATTAAACATATACACACTTATTATATCTGTGGTATAGTCCGAAATTAATTTATGAAGCGATCAAGTATACCAGGCATGTCCAGAAGTAGCTCACTTGGAGGCAAATTCGAGAGAGACGCCTCCTTTCCCGCCCGCGCGTTTCGCTCCCCGTGGCGGCCATAGTCCTCCGAGCTCCTCAGACCCGTGCCTACCGTGGGTCCGAGAGTCGTCCCAATGCGCCACACGCGGTGCATATTGCAAGCGGGACCACAGCCGCCACGGGGAGTGAGACGCGCGGGCGGGAGAAGTAGACGTATCCCTCGAATTTGCCTCCAAGTGAGCTACTTCTGGATATGCCTGAAGTATACTTTACTCGTAACGAAAATTTTAACAAAACTATTTACACTGCACTGTGGTCATCCGTCGGTCTTACTGGATGTTCTCCAGCGTTGCTAACAGTCATATGTGGAACTCTGTTATGAAAACTTACAACGCTGCTTTGAAATATAAATAAGAAGCAATACAGAATGATTTTCTATACCAGGAATTCTAAATATTGCCATTTAAATCAAAAGTGTCAATAACTAATACAGTGCCAGCAATAGTACAGTTTACTCTATATTGAAAATTTAAAAAGTATATACTGAAAATTTCATCAAAATCGATGAACGTTGCAATGAGCTACAAACGTTTAAAGAAGGTGAAAATTGAAATTTTTCGCGATTTTCAGACCCTAGTGTAATATAAAACCAAGGATATTTCAAAGCCTGCCATTTTTTTCGCACCGACTGATTGTGATGAAATTTTCAGAACATGTGTAATTTATATGTATCTACAAAACATATTTTTTATATTCTCAATATAGGCCCACATAAAAGTATTTTCTCTGCAATTCTGATCAACCGCAAATTTTCACGTCATGCAGTAAACTAATTGTTCGAACTTTCCAAACAAATTCAAGTTGTAGGGTCCAATATTAAAAAAGTTGGTGTCTTTTTAAAAATGCCCGAATATTATAGTGAGTCACTGTATGTCCACAATGAAGCAACAACGTACAATATTTAGTTATTGTTGCTTCAGTGTGGGCTTAGTTTTAGATCAACCTTACGCGAAATATGTAAACACTGTAGCAGCATTTTTCGAATGCAAAAATAACAATTTCCCTTTGGCTATGTTTTGTGTATTTAATTAGAAGAATTATTAAAACGTATTGTTTGTTAATGCGTGACTACAATGTACTACTGTTTGCTAATGTATGATTGCACAGCAAAATCATTTATTAAAAAATGCACATTTTGTTATCAGTAGACTAAGCATTTTATGCATTATAAAAATAGGTAGGTGCATCTTAAAACAGTATAGATATTACGAGAATTTCGGAACATCGAAATGTTATTTTTACTTTGTTCAAATTATTAAAGAATGAAGGAACTTTTTATTTGGCTCCTAATTTTTGCTATTTATGCAGACATTTTTGTTTTAGTTATTAACAATATTCTCCACATTCTGATAATGTTCAACATATTTGATTATACATACCAATTAAATATTTCCACGAGAACTACTTCCTAGCAAAATTTCATTTTTTCGAAGTTTGATTGGTGATTGATGTTAAAAATATACTTACAAGCCTGTGGTTTTATAAATTTCATTTATAGAGTGTTCACGATTATCTATGAAAAACATATAATTTTAATTTATGCTATCTACTACTCTGCGGTTGCGTGAATTTTACTACAGGGACGGAAAATTTGCTGCCATTTTAAATGTTACAATTCTGTGGTTTCATAAATATTATACGAATGACAAATTTTCAGATATTTTTAATATTATAAGATACTGCGGTCTTATAAATTTCACTATACGCGCGAAGAATTTGCAGATCTTGCAGCTACGTCTAATGTCTAAATATGTATAAATATATTTATGATTAAATTTGAATAAAAATTGAAATTAATACTGTTCAAATAGTGTTTAATTTAATGTTTAATATTGTTGATTCTCTTTTATGGTCGTACTTCATCTCTTCACACTCTATAAATGTATAGGTATGTTACTTTAAATGTAATTTGTGCAAATCTTAATGTTCTGTGTTACAAATTGACATTTCATGTTGCATATTTGCACAAACGATTGTCTACCTATTAAACAGTGTACACTGTGCTAGATACATCATCAAAGCATCAATTTGTCTATGTATAAATTTACTCGTCGCTGTTGCACTATTACGACACCAGCCGCACCGCAAAATCGATTAAACGGTTGACCTGAAAGTGATTTCGAGTACGCGAAACGTAACAGGTGTTGAGTCCAGAAATTTATTGGCCGCGCTGGCATGTTTAATGAGGCATAAATCAGCCGTGTCTATGACTGCGAAGAAAGAAACTCTGAAAAATCCACATGCAGTCACTTAAACGAATCAGTTTTTCACTGCTAAGTGCTACAATGCAAAATAAAGGATGTTGGTAAACGGTCTGTGAAATATCGTTGAAATACTATACAGACTTCACTTTCACTACACTGTTACATTTAAACCGACACTATGATCATAAATCTTGTTTTTATCAAAAAGTTCATCGACAATTTTATGAGTTATATGTTTCTTTATGATTAGATCTAGAAATTGTTAATTCGGATACGAATTTTTAAAAGTTTGTTGTTGCAGAAATGTTGAAAGTAAGATTATTGTAATATTATGTATGTAATACAGACTACAGAATAACCTCTCATTGGAGGTTACACTGTACAATAAAAAAAAACCTTAAGCATTAATCCGATTACTTCTGCACAACTCTGCCATCGCCTAAGCCTTTACGGTACTATTGTGCGATAACCTTGACACATTAAAAAATCATGGAAAATTTTAGGTTTGGAATTATTTTGTTTAGAAATAACAGAACCGTAATTAATGGTGTTGAGAATGATGCAAACTTACTGATAAACAAACGGGCAGGAAAATGAAGCGGACTGGTCGACGCATTGATCAAATAGATCGAGCGATGAAGCCGAATCGATCATTAATAACGTAAATAATGGCGTGGATCGGTGCTAACGACAATGATTCACGGGTCGAGGCAACCGGCGATTGCCCGATACCGGAGTACCGGTCGACAAACGCAATCAACGCCGGTTCGTACTCGCGTGCGACTTCGCGATCGGGAGATTCACGCAGATCGTATCGATCCGGGCAGCCGGCCCCCACGGCCTCGATAGATAGATCGGCGAAATTCATTTAATTAACTCGACGCGCCGTGACGGATGCGTGTGCGGTTTAGAACCGTACTCGCTGATTACGTAACCGACGCATTCGCCGCCGAGAAGTTTGTGTATCGGGTGTCAAAAGGTAACGAAATACGCTCGAATCGCATTCCTGTACACTACACGTAGATATCGTCTGGCCGGGAATCGTTCCTGGCTCTGATTCCTTTCGAACCTATTACTTTTCTTCGTGGCCGTCACGCCCGTTTCCATCGCCCCGACGTCGACGTCGATGTCGACGTATCTCTATTTTCTCGGTTCCGCTCCATCGGAACCGATGAAAGGGAAGGTGAAAGCTCCCATATTATCTCTTCCGGTCTCCTGGAACGGATTATTATGTAAGACGGCTGATCGACTGATGAGCTCGCGAATTTTGACGAGTTTTCTGCTCCCTGGCCTTCAGCAATATTCGACGTCTCCCTAATTTAAGAGGGTATTTTGGTGTTGCATTTTAAAAAAATCTTTTGGGTTGGGGAATAAGTTCGTAGCGTTTTATGTTTTCTTTTATTCTACAACGATTTCTTTGTTCTTTGGCAAAGTGTTGTACATCAATAGAAAGAGCTCTTGCTGCTCTACAAAACTGTGATAATCGTTGTTTTGAATAATTTAATTTTTTATTATTTTTCAAGCTTAGAAATGGAATATCCAGGAGGCACAAATCAAGATTTTCGACACCCGGCCGTCCACTGCAAGGCGTGTTGTCCAGATCAAATTCGGCATTTTTGAATTTTGCAAACCATTTCCGTGCTGTAGACTCCCCTATGACACCTTCTCCGTACACGTCGCAAATATCCCGAGCGGCTGTGGCAGCTTTTTGACCTCGATGAAAAGCGAAGAAAAGCAGGTGTCGATAATGTCGATTTTCGCCTCCTCGATATTCCATTTCTAAGCTTGAAGAATAATAAAAAATTAAATTATTCAAATCAACGATTATCACAGTTTTGTAGTGCAGAAGAAGCTCTTTTGATTGATGTACAACAGTGGTGGGCACGGGTGGAGCCCCTCAAACGCCTTCTTCTCCCACCAACCTCTCTTTCATGCAGCACGCGCGTTCGTTGCGTACACTGATGTCTCGTGTCTTCGTTGCCCTATTGTACCGCGCTTGCTGGAAGGGGACAGAGAGCGCTACGGTGTGGACGATTTTGCCTCAATTGAGGCAAAATTGCCCATGCCTGATGTACAACAATTTGCCAAAGAACAAAGAAGTCGTTGTAGAATAAAAGAAAACATAAAACGCTACGAACTTATTTCACAACCCAATATTTTTTGCACTTTCTTTAAGTGAAAGTGCTGTAGAATATTTCGGTAGTTGAAAGGAAAAACGCCGTATGTCACATGTTGTTCAAAATCTTTTCGCTCGCCTCGACACGCGACTGCACGGCTATGTCTAGTTAAAATTTCTTATAACGCTTCTTGCCCGATACACCTGGGTCTCGGCACAAGAACCAACAGCCACGGTAGTTTTTCTGCTTCGCACCGTGCTCAGCTGTTCGATGCCGAAATCCAGGTGAACGACCGCGATTGTAAACCGCTCGGCGGAGCATGTTTACATGCCGATGCGGATCTGTCTCGAGAGCCATCGTTCTTATATTTCATATGCCAAATCAACTGCCTATTTTCTATTGTCTCCTTAGACGCACCGGCCGTTAGGGCATTGCCCTCATGCTCTAACAAACGGCCGGTGCTGTCGTCCTTGCAATTTCAAACTTCCCACTCCTTATCCTTTCCTAACCGATGGCCCAAAAGCAGTATAAATAGGCCGACGACAAGCGCTCGTCCCCTTGTCTAGTACAAATCTCGATCGACTGATCACGCGCTTTCTCTACATTTTTCTAAACTTCTGTGGGCTTCACAGAAGTATTCTTGTCGTACATTCGCGGGCTTCGCGACTGTTCATCATCCTTCTCTCACGTCATCTCTTCTCATTTCTGTTCTTTCCGTTCACGTCTATTTACGTATTTATCTGTATATTTCACTTTCTGCTCTGTATATATTTCTGGTTCAATATAGTATTTATTTTCGTACATATCTGTACACCTTTTTTCACCGTACACTTACCTACCTCAAGCCACCTATCTCTATATACGTAATTCTCTGCCCTTTTCATCCTCATCGTATCTCTGTTTCCACGACTTGGAAACTTCCAAACACACACGGCTAGATTCGTCACACATGTTTTCACTTTCGAGATATTGTCGTTTAAAGTTTTGATCACTAATCCTTCGTACTAATAATGGTTCCTCGTTTTCTTTTTATAATATAAGTCAGGCATGTCCAGAAGTAGCTCACTTGGACGCAAATTCGAGGGACTTCTCCCGCCCGCGCGTCTCGCTCCCCGTAGCGGCCGTAGTCCACCAAGTTCCTCAGACCCGTATTTACCGTGGGTCCGAGAGTTGCTCCAATTCGCCACACGCGGTACATATTGCAAGCGGTAGGCACGGGTCTGACGAGCTCGGAGGACCACGGCCGCCACGGGGAATGAGACGCGCGGGCGGGAGAAGTAGGCGTATCCCTCGAATTTGCCTCGAAGTGAGCTACTTCTGGACATGCCTGATATAAGTTTGTATTCCCTTCAATTTGCATTATATTGCATATTTGTATAATTAATGTAGATAATAATAGAAAGAATAATAATTTTAGATTTTTTGAATTGCATTATTTTTCTGCGACTATAAAATTTGTCCTCATGACTTATTTTCTGATAAATATATAAATCCTATACTCTAAAGATTAATTAAGCATGAACTGCGTACAATAAATATGAATAGCTCTGAATCGAACTGTTCACACAGGAAACTCATATTCAAATAATTTCAAATAATATTCGAAAAATTCAGTTACCTATGGTTCGGATAATCGAGGTTCTATTGAATCGTGAATTCAACATGTAAATATCCTCCAAATAATGTGATTTTGGTTTCGCTTTAATCAGAAAAGCGTCACAAGCATGTTGTTAAAAGTTTTATGGAAACTGTAAATAATACATTTTAAGACAATAGCTAGCTGTTAATTTTTGGTAGATTAAATGAGAAGGTTAAGCATAATCAATAAGCATTCAAGCTGTTGTCTTTGATCAAAGAATCTCCGTTATTTTTTATCAAGAAAAATTACTGCAGTTTAAATTTTCTCATGCGCTTTGCAAGATGGAGTTAACAGTATACAATCAAACAGGCAATAAACTTCCGTGGTAACTAACATAGTACAAATTTCATACGCTTGATGGCTTCCATGCTAATTAAACCCATTGTTTACCTACACGTAAAATTTCGCGTTGTTAAGCCAACTGATGCTTGCATGATTGGCCGGCAAACAAACTCAAAGGCAAAGTGTACTTTCGTATGTACGTATGTATATTAATCCCTCAAACCCTAGTAAAAATCGCTTCGTTTTTCTAAAATATTTTTAGAAAATTTCTTTTAGTATGCGAGTATTGGAAAATATACATGACAATTCAGTAAAAATATAATATTTTAAAAAAAAGCGTAGGCAATAAAATAATTCTCGAAAGAAATGTTTATTTCATTTTTAACCATACAAGTGCTATTAGGGAAGAGATTACTACATCTTAGCTGCTTAACCCCTTGGCTTCCAATAACGAGTGAGACTCGTGGTAAGAAATTTGGGCCAAAAACAATAAGGACGAGCCTGACTCGTGGTACTTCGTTCGGACCAAACGTAAACAACACGAGCCTGGCTCGTTGTACTTCGTTTGGACCAAACGTGAACAACGCGAGCCTGGCTCGTAGTACTTCATTCGTGACATATGTAAACAACACTAACACGAAGATTACTAATTTTCTACGAGTTTTCTCAAAACATTATTAATTTAAATTAAGTATTAATTTACAAATTGTTACTGATACATTATCCACTTTCAAATTATAAATCATTTTTGTTCAACGATGAATTGATCATAATTACTTCCCAGACATCTGAAAAGTATTAGTTGTGCCCAAACGTGTTTATTATTTCACAATTCCTTTCGTTGCGCCGAAATATACATTTCATGAGACGAATACATTTTGCGCAAGTTCGAGCACACGACTAAACAGCTAAATGGCTCGACGCGTGACCGACATTCTTGTTTATTATGGCCCGAGCAATTGGGAGTTAGCGGGTAGGACAAGGGGTTCATTTCATTTACACGAGTACACTTTTCTAAAAGAAGCTTTGTAAAATATTCAAGAAGGTACCGAAAGAAATGTTGCCATATTTGAGAGAAATCTGTGAAGCTACCATAGGAACTGGGAAAACGTAGTAAAACGTGCTAATGAAGGGCAAGGGAGATTTTAATTCGATGTAGACCGCATCACGAAACAGAGATAGAGAGGAAAGAAGGAAACTAATTGAAAAGATAAGAGACATATTGGTTTGTTCGTAGAGTAATTTCGTTTTACCAAGCAAAAATGAAAGACGATTTTTCACTATTTATTCGGCGATGTAGTGATCGTTTAGTTCTATCATCTGTTGCCATCTTTCTGGCAATTTGGAGATTCCATGTTCGTAGAATTTCTGTCTTTTTTCAGTAAAAATTGAGTTATATTACTTTTGAAGCCTTCATTTAAAATGATACTTACACCGCTTAAAAAGTGTTGAAGAGAGCACAATAAATGGTAATCCGATAGTAGAACCTCTCTGTAAACAGCGTACAAAATGTGTGAAACGTTATAAAGCACTTTATGACACGAAATGACGTCTGAAATGTCAGCTATCACGATACACAATGATTTGGCGACTAAGAACAACGTTAAATAATAATACGTGGAAGCAATGCCATCTCTACATGAAAAACGAAATTACATAATATCCATTAATTAATGTAATAGCTGGATAAATAAATAATTTTTTACTAATATCGTACCTAATATTGAAATAAATTAGATTATATAAATTTTTGTTTTGTACAATTTATTTTTAATCTACTATTTCATTTATAGAAATCAACTTTAATATTGAGAAAAGTGAAATGTGTGGTCTAATATTGAAGTTCTCTGACATAAATTTATAGATCTGTGAAATTTGCATGACATCCAGTAAATATTCAGCACTGCATGCTATTTGTATTCAGTCTTGGAAAAACGGTGACTGAAGTCACCCAGATGGTTTGTACTCCCTATGCTCGAGAAACTGTGACTGACAGCTTATTGGATTCGCATAGCTCCATCTGATTTCCATTTATTTACGTTGCTGCGACATGATTTATCAAGAAAACGTTTTGAATAGATCGACGCTGTCCAAAAACACCTCAACAAAACTTCGGAGCCGTTGAATTTCTCGCGCGGCGGTAGAAGCAAGTTGCCATAAATATGACACGAGACCATTAGTATTAATGGCAAATATTTCGACGATTTCGTTCTTGTAACCATTTTTCATCAAATTTTTATGGTGAGGTGACGTGTCTAGTGAATGAACACTTAAGCTGTATGTTTAATGAAATTGGTATTCGCAAATCATTATTTAATTTACTGAGTGCTACAAGAAGACTGTGTCAATGGAAAGACCCTAGATTCTAGAACACAATTCTTACGATATTTAATGATTACAACTTGTATTACAAAATCAGCATAGGCTTAAACGAAAAATGTGTCAAATAGGACTAAAATATATAATAAATATAAAATAAATTGCTAATCTGACGATAACAATGCTCACTTTAAATACGTGAGATGTCGTTCAAACAGCCACTAAACAAATTAAATAAATTAATGTTGTGCCGAATAGATTATAAAACACGAAGATCTCTGCAGCGAGACATCTGTAAACTTAGAATAGAATTACTGTATAAATTTCAACACTGGGACGTGTTCATTCACTAAACTGGTCACCCTATTCTAAAATTGAAAGAAAATATTCATTTTCAAACCTAACACAATTCACATTTACTTGTCATATATATTACAGACAGGAGTATATTGGGAAGTACTAGAACAAGTATATTGGACGCGGGATGACAAATTCATGGTAGCCATCTTATAGTGAAATCTGTACCTATGTATCCCCAGGTATCAATTTTCTTCTACGTATTTTTAAACTCACTTACTTTTAATTGATTATTTCATTAAACTTAAGATAATAATTTGAACTGGGTGCTAACAACGCAGATGTTAGAACATTGTTAACTCTGGGTCAAAATGGACCCTACTCCCACCATACGATGGTTAATACAGAAATGAGATAGCACAAATTCTCATGGATATTCTTAGACTGTACCCATAAAAATTATCCAAAGAAAAGGTTGTCACACATAAAAGTTTCGTTACATGACAGTACATGAAACCATTAAAAGAATGAATGCTCGATGAAATCACATTTCTGTAACCTTATCGAACAGCCTATTGTGTCTGATTCTTTCGATT
This sequence comes from Sphecodes monilicornis, assembly GCA_913789915.3. Taxonomy (NCBI): domain Eukaryota; kingdom Metazoa; phylum Arthropoda; class Insecta; order Hymenoptera; family Halictidae; genus Sphecodes; species Sphecodes monilicornis. Next base: position 8,788,060 of record OU565291.1, on the reverse strand, counting down.
CATGCATGCTCGTTCAAGAGCGAACCATGAATCCAAGGCGCCGTGCGTCCAGCTCGACTCTCACAGGAGAGTGAAGAAAAAACCTGAAATGGATATCGTGAGAAACGCAAAGTAACAAACGACACGCCGCGCCGGTTTCGCATACAGGCACGCGACAAGCGGACGGGAAACATGCAATACATGACCTCGGCTTGACAAAGTCAGGAAATCGACGTTGAGACACCCGGTACATTACTAGCTCTCTACACCCACTCGGCAAAGCGGGTTTAGAGAGACCACTGCGACGCGAATTCCCCCAAGCGTGACTTCTCATGTACGCACATGCGTAAATCAGTCATTCCGGATGCGGTATCTTATGGTAACTATTTTCGAAGTTCGGCGACCGTTTAGAATTTGTCTCTGTAGCACACTTCAGTTGTGGCAAGTAGCTATGGGAAGCAGAGTGAACAATATTTTGTTGTGTGCTTTTTTTTCTTAATTAGAGTTTTATGTGGCATCAACTGCTAGGTTATTAGCGACATCATAGTGTGCGTAAGAATAGGTTATATTATAAGTTATATTATGGTAATTATTTTCGAAGTTCGGCGACCGTTTTGAATTTGTCTCTGTAGCACACTTCAGTTGTGGCAAGTAGGTATGGGAAGCAGAGCGAACAATATTTTGTTGTGTGCTTTTTTTCTTAATTAGAGTTTTATGTCGCATCAACTGCTAGGTTATTAGCGACATCATAGTGTACGTAAGAATAGGTTATGTTGAGGCGTGCTTATTGTATGGCCGGCTCGACTTTCGGTTTAGGTCTACGCTGCGGTCGATTTTGGACGATACCGTCTTTGAGTCTTTCTAGTGTCTCTTTGATGAGTTTATTGTTTTATGACTCGAGAACGGCTGGAATGTATCAGCCGATTTCCTTGGGAAAGTCAGCCTGGTCGTAGCGCTCTCAATGGCACTTGATGGAGCGTAGGTCCACACATAGCGCCAGTACCCTAATCCTGATTTATAGGTTCCAAAAAAATACGAGGAACCGAGTGTCATCACTAGACAGCTGACTTTTAAAAAATTTAAAACAGTAAAAATATTAGGAGATGTTAAAGATACTATTACATTATTTTCAATCTATGAAACATATTAAGAAAGAAAATCGGTAAGTATTACGTCTGGGGAAGGCACCTCAGATAACCTTGTCCTTCATATATGTTTTCAAGGACAACATTCTGAACTTACCTCTATACATCTACCCGTCGCACGGACTTAGTTTCCGAGATAATTGCAAAAACCTTTGTTAAATTTTGGTTATAAGTAAACTTTATTCTCGTACAAGCTGTCAAAAGGAGACATAGTCCAAGTTGATTTTTGACGTTTTTAATAGAAATCGAGCGGCGGCTAAACACTTAAGATGGTGTTAAGTCTGGGTTAGGTCTGGGTTTGGGAACGCCCTCCGCCGGAATCTGGGGGGGTTTGGGGACGCGAGGCGTCTCTTGACCCCCCCCCCCCCCAGGGTATATCAGCGGTGGGGGGGGGGGGCGGGGCGGAAGTCCACATCTTTATACTCTCGTCCCGTCCCCCTCCACTGCAATCGCCCGCCCTGTAAGGGGCGGCCAGGGGTCCTTTGGAGGGAAAAGGGGGCCGTGCGAGCCTAGCTCGCTCCAGTTCTTCCCCTCCCCAATGCGTGTTGGGGGACTCTGCCCCTCTTGGTCTCCTTGGAGATCGAGAGGTGGAGTCTCCCAGGGGCCGTGGGCGGCGCGTCCTGGGGTTGGCGTGACGCACGTACCGGCGGTCCCCGGGTGGGGGGCACTACGTGGGTGACCTGCGTAGTGTCCTTGTAGCATAGGGAATTATTGGAGGGGGATTCGCTCCCCCTCCGGGATCGGAGCGGCGGTTAAATGCCGCCGCCGAAGCGGGGGGTGGCCCAGCAGTTTTCGATCTCGAGTACCTGGCCACCCCCCGTAGCTTAAGGTAGGTCACCGTGGGGTTCTAGTGGGTAGTACCTTGGGCCGGTTAGGCCCGGGGGGACTCCCACATAACCCTGTCCCTCCCCCCAGGGGGGCAGGGTATGCGTAACGCATTTCCCCACTTAAAAAAAAAAAAGGTCTGGGTTATGCTTGGTTAGATTGCCAGAGAATGTCTTCGATAACATATGTCCAATCCAAAGTCACATTCATTTAAATACGGGCAAATTGCAATATGGTAGCATCGGTATATTTTTGTTCATAACTTTTTAATAAAAAACGAGCGACAGCTAAAACCACTTGGGGGTTTCTTAAAAAGGTGACCTTGATAGCATATGTCAATACAGCATATTGTTTTAGCCTTCAATACTTAAAATAACTGCTATATTTTGAAAATTTCTTTTGTTTATAACTTTTTAATGAGCAATGAGAGCCGTCAGAAACCTCTTGGGGGTTACTCAGGTAGGTGATCTTGACAACATATGTCAAGGTCAAGGACATCCGAGGTGCTTCCCCTAAACGTAATATTTACCAGAAAATCAATTTCTATTTCACTCCAGTTTGTTGTAATTCAGGTAGAAAATTTGTATTTTGCATAGAGATCCGCTGTCTATTCATCATTGTTTGGCGACATTCATGGCGTCGATGTATTTCGTCTGTGGGTGTTGCTCTTGTTTAGAGTTCATTTTGAAATGTGCCTAAAATTTCATTATTGACTAAGGCCCCACTATGTTGTATTTGGTGGAGGGAATTTTCACCCCCACGAGGTTTCCTTATTCGTATGCCTTCGTTGCAAGGCCAATCGCGAACTAGAGTCGAAAGTAGGAGCAAATCGAATTTCATATAGTCAACCTTTGCTTTATATCTTTGTATACCGTTCTTCACAGCGTTTATTAAAATTGTACAGTTATCTGGAAACCTGATTATTCTTTTTGTTTTATTTATTGCCTCTCTTTGAGGTGTGTACCTCAGCGGCTCACTAATTTCAGTTTGAGCACCGGCACGACACAACAGGTTACATTATTTAATTTATCAAATTGGTTTCCTTAACAAAGTCAAGTAAGTCTTGTATGTATTTTTTTATCATTTAGGTTATCCCTGATAGATGATTGTAGTCTGTACTTGTTATGGAGACGGTCATATTTAGAACAATGGATGATTAAGTGTTGTATGGATATTATACATAGAGTCTCTTTTTAATCAGCCTCGCAAAAAACTGTTCTTTTTAAATAATTTAACATTATGTTTATATCACTGTGTTATGTCTTAATTTAACACTTTACCTACCGGAAGCCAACTAATAGTTTGTTCAATGATTGTGCTGTACTAAAAGGAAGTTTAAAAATCTTTGACTTGTTGGATCACAATTAAAATTGATATACCTGTTGAAAGATCCATTAAACAATTCTTAGCCATGAACCATAAATTTTCAAAAATTATGAGATAATCGCCGCTAAATAATGTGTTAAGAATAAATAATCAAAATATTCTAAGAAAATTAAAGAAACAATTATCGTACAATACAGTAGTGAATGTAGTCTACAAAAATTACGTTGGGGTCATGAAAAACCTCAGTATATAGAAGTTATGGATTAATACAGTTTGTAGGTGCTCAGCAACTAACGATCTCTGCACAGTACACGTACGTACGTGTGAATGCCCCCAGTGTGTTACAATTAACCTCTCGTCCTCCTCTTTCCCGAATATCCAGCTCTCGTAGGGTCGAATGAACCCGGTTGTAAACGTTTATCCCCCTTTCACGCGTTCCTTCATTGAAGTAGCAATAAATGTATGTTTTGTGGTCAGTTGGGAAGTGCGCGGCACGTTTCCAGCGACATCAAAGAAGCGTAAAAAGCCTCGAAAGACGGGGGATGAACTACGATGAAGAACTGTCGAAAGGACAATCGTCTCGGAACTCGGATAAAGTCGAAAGACGAGCAGCATAGAAGAGGCTTGTAGGATATCGCTGGGAGCGAAAATAAAATTCGCAAGGCAACTTTATCGGCGCGTAGCACAAACATCGGGTGGTAGGGGGCTCGCAATTAAAAGTGAAAATCTCACCGGCTTTCGGGCGCAGCGCCGTACAATTAATTTTTCCCCAAGTTCGACGGTGCTCGGTTAGATTTTATTTAATTACACCCCTCTTTTCGCTACTTTGTCACCAACCCCTTCGAGTTCCGTCTGAGACGAGACGAGATCAGACGAGACGAGATCAGACGAGAACTCGTCCTCCTCTGTTCCGTTCGTTCCTTCCGGTCCAGACAAAACTGTGAAATTAAGGACTCAGGTTTCATTAACGGCCCCGCGGACCGGTGATTAAAGGATTGCTTTCGTTTTGCGGTTTCATGTTTATTCATGTCCCTCTTCGGCGCTACACTAGACTCTGATTCGACACGATAAACGTTCGTTATTGAAATCGAATGCTATACACCCGCGATTTTTATTTTACTGTTTTTGAGAGGACGTGTTAAAGGTTGGTTTATATTATCCGGTCAGGCACGTAACGGTTACGAAACGGTTCTGTTCAGACAAAGTCACTTAACGTTCATACTTTCAGTTTGTGTTCGACAACATCAGATAGAAGTACATTCCTCCGTCTAGTATAATATAATCGTTGGATAATGTTTTCACATTTATCGTTAAAGGATCCTTCCTGCATTGCTTTATTATTAGATGATGAAGACAGTGAGAAAAGAAAACGTGGGTTTGTGGTGCACAAAATGCTGAAACAAAGGAAAACTCGTGGAGCGTGAAGCAACTCGAAATGACAAGCTTTTGTGTTATGACGAGTATACTCGTCATGCGTAAAACGTAGATAAAATTTGCTGTTTAAATTGCGATATTAGTGAAAACTAAAATATATTCGTATTAAGATGTTTGAATAGTTGGAGGCGAAAAAAATAAAAAAATAATAAATATTTAAAATAAATAATTATTATGTAAAAAACTGTATATAGTGTGAACAAAGTAGTTCGCGTACTTTTTGCGACACATTTTAGGTACACATTTTACAAAGAGGTCGCAACAGCTAACTGGTTAAGTATTGTTTAAAGAATTAGTAGATGACGAAGTTTTTCCGATATTTTAGGATGTCCGTGCACGATTTCAATATCCATTTAGGAAAAATAATCTCTTACTAATTCTATTAGCTTCTCAAAGTATATCGCGAAAAAACGTACGCGTGTCCTTACAGTAAGATAGTTACTGTGTGTATACAGGGTGTCCCAAAAATGTTCGAGTTCCTCGAAAGGGATGATTTCTGAGGTTATTCCAAGGAACTTTTTCCTTCGTGAAAACGCGGCTACGTTATCGAATTATTAACGAAAAACATGGACCAACGAAAGCGCAGCTACATGTGACAGATTCCGGCTTGGAGGTTCATTCTACTAAGCGTTGTTGTCGCACCGTGCTTGAATCGTGAGGAATACAATCGAATCACCCTGCATGCAATTACTGTTCGGTATTGGATAAAACTAATTCGATATTCCCGTATAAGAGAAATCGAATCAATAATTGCATTTACTGCTGAATATGCGAGTTTTATTTAAATAAATTGTTACTCCTTCTCTTGCTCACGATTCGAGCACGACGCGACAACAACGCTATCGCGCAGTAGAATCAGTCGAGCACGCCGCGCCGATCTGGCATCAGTCGGCTGTAGCTACGTTCTGGTTGGCTCGTGTTTTTCGTTAGTAACTAGAAAACGAAGGCACGTATGACATTTCCGCATAGGAAAAAGCTTCTTAGAATAACCCCAAGAATCGCCCCTTTCATGGAACTCGAACATTTTTGGTATACCCTGTATAATGTATATTATATGAACGTATCCGTCCATACATGTTCCCACAATTTCAGACACGTATTGCATCATGCAAAACATTCTTGACGAGACTATTGACTGACATATATCTGAGACGTATAACGGGCCTGAACTGATCCTCTACACTACTCATATATGAAAGACGTCGATCATAGAGCTTTTTTAAAAACTATTCTCACGTTGTAAATTCTGATGGATACAGATAAAAATTTCTAGAAAGTGGTAGATTTGTTTGTACTATTTTACAAGTAAGTTTCTCAATTTTACTATGAATGCAGAAAGTACACAATCTAATACTAACAAAATTGAAGTCATACGAGTTATTAGATCCTGATTCTTACACCATATCCTACGTCATCAACTTGATATTAATTCCACAATATTGTTAAATAAAACACAATGAATAAATCAAATATTGGCATAAGCTATTCTAATAAGTGGAAAATAATGTAAATTCATCTGATGCTTTTACTATTTTACAATTCTCGTACTCTATTTTATGCATCAAACCTCTATTAATGCATCAAACCCATGGTCTAATCACAACAAAATTTAGGTTACATGTATTAATAAATCTTGATATTTCTAACATACTTCTAACATATCGTAACGTCGTTAAGTAAACCGCAATGAATAATTCACTCAATTTGACGAATAACTTTAATTAATAACTTATTCAATTTTGTTATAAATGCACAAAATCTACAGTCTAATAATAATGAAATTGAAGTTATATAAATTAATAAATCTTAATACTTGCACCATATCTTAATCCCAAATAAGTTAATTGTTTACGTTACTGGAGGTGACTTATTGATTCAAAATTAAAATAGCTATTGTTGTTGAAGGATCTATTAAAAACGTTTAGCCATGGACCATAGATTTTTAAAAGTTGTGAAATAATCGCTGGTAGATAACATGTTAAATTCATTCAATATTTTAGCTATTTTGCAATGCTTTTACTCAATTTTGCTATAACTGCATAAAATCCACAGTCTAATAATGACAAAATTAAAGTTATACATGTAGATCCTGATACTTGTTATCCTTTACTCGATATTAACTTTATGGTGTCATTAAATTAAATGCAACGAATATTCGAAATATTGGTAGAAGCTACAAAAGATTAAAAATCGTGACGAGGGCAGTTTATTCCCTTATAGACAATAACGTGCACCAGGATAGCTTAAAATTCACCCTTGCGATCATCCAATAATTACCAAGTGACCCAATAGCGTCTATAAATACTTCGTATATAAATATCTATAAATAATTTTAATTTCATCTATTTTCCTTGAAAGTGGCACGCGCGGCGCATTTCCGGACCAAGAATAATGAAGCTGGATCGCCGCTACAATGATGCGCTCGATAATGGACGAGGAGTGATATAAATGGAGCGTTGGTAACGACGCAGCGAGAGAGATGAGATTCGTCGTTATGGCTCCCGAATTAATAATAAAAGGTGCAAAAAACAGGCATGGTACGATCATCGAAACATTCGAATCAATGTAAATAAACTAAACAATTGTTTATTTCAGATACCTCCATTCTAAAATATTGCAAACATCCAAATCAATGTAAACAAACTAAAAATTTATTTTATTTAGGACACCTCCATTCTAAAATATCGTAAACATTCAAAAGTCGATTAATAAATCCCCCGTGAAGAAAGTATCAATTATGAAATATAAAGTAAGCTCCAATTCTGGACATGGTCCAAATTATCCTATTGTACTCTGCGTTAGACAATTTAATCCTCGACTGGTCACTGATTTTCCACGAATTCCTTCATCTTCATACACTATGCAGAAATTATTGTATGAAAGATTTTCGGACTATATTCAATTCAATTTTGGTATTATTCATTTACCATTTAATTTACAAAAAATCTTTATAGAAAATTTATATAATTGTATGAAAGATTTTCGAGCTATATTTAATTTAATTTTGCTACTATTCTTCTACAATTATTCGACTGCGAATCTTTAAACAAAATCAAAATCTTGCACATCGATTGCAAGAAACAGGTACTGCATAGACATTTATTTTTTCTCTTAATAAATTTAATAGATTACAAATAATATAATCAGATTCTTAAAATTTTCGGTAATAGATTACAAATATTATAATCAGATTCTTAAAATTTTCGGGTGAACTTCGTTTTAGCACCCAGCTCTGATTGGCTCCCAACTTACCCAAACTATTGCTCATGCCCAGTAGTCATGTGGGTTGGTCACGTGACGCGGAAATGCTCTGCGCATGCACAAAAAACTGTTTGCGTTAATGACTCGTATCCGCCATTTTCACTTATTAGCACATCCTAAACTGTTGTTTCTTGTCTTTAATAAGTTTAATAAGTTACAATGAGTGACAGTTCTGATGAATCAAATCAAAATGATCCCGAGTGGAAGCCGCAAGAAGTAGCCCAACATGTTGCGCGTGGCCAATATTAAACTAATTATATTACTTTATTTGGTTAGGTTAGGTTAGGTTAGGTTAGGTTAGGTTAGGTTTAGTGGGCTTGGAGTTTGCTTAATAATCCTGATTTGTACTTTTATACCTCAATTCGGTATTAAAATTGTGTTTCGCCAGCAAAAAATTTATTTGATTTCCGCGCCACCTTCATTTTGTCAGACACCACGTGGGACGTCTACAGAGTAAGTTTGAAGGCAATCGGAGGTGGGTGCTCAAAGGAACTCTTACCAAATTTTCTGATATTTTCGCTATTTTACGTTTCATTTCCCCATTTTTGTTATAAACACATTGACGCCTCGTTTTCAAGAAAATCAAGTTTAAAGATCCGTCGGGCTTGCGTACTTTAGTACAGACAGGAAGTAGAATTGGTTGATCATGATCAGACGCGTCAGACGACTCCTAGCTAATAACACGCGTATCCGCTGCAATTTTCAAACACAATTATTTCGAAAATTAACTTTCGTAAGAAAAACTTCAGTCTATACTTCTATTTTTATTTTTCATAACGAATCATCTCGTTTTCGCTGGTACATGTTATTCGCTACACTCTGTGTTGACACATGCTTATAGTATGGCCGGCTCGAATTTCGGTTTGGGTCTACGGTGTCATTGTCGAAGGGTTCTTCTACCGTCTTCTGACGAATTTATTGTTTTATGACTCTGATGCGGCTGGAAAGTATCAGCTGACCATGAGAAAGTCAGCCTGGCGTGCCGCTCTCAATGGCACTTGGCGTAGCGTAGGCCTTCACCTAGCGCCAGGGGGGTGGCTTGTGGCCCTAAGTCTAAATTATGATTTCCGACGAAATTACAGGAAATCGAGTGTCGTCTGTTTGGCGACACTATTTTGTATTTTGTGGAGGGAATTTCAACCCCACGAGGTTTCTTGATTCTTGCGCCTTCGTTGTAAGATCAGTCGTGAAATAAAGTCGTTGTAAGCAAGTCGTAGATTAAGAGTCGTGAAATAGAGTCGGAGAGTAAGAGTCGTAGAGTAAGAGTTGCGATCAGCTCTATTTTTATATACCGTTCTTCACACTCGTTGTTTTATTAAAGTTACAAGTTATGCGAACCAGATTATTCTCTTTATTATTTTACCCCTCTTTGAGACGTGTATCTCAGCGGCTCGCTAATCGCAGTTTCAGCAGTCTGACACGACACAACACCCAGTATGTATAAACGGTCCGTTGTCTGAGGATTAAGGAAGAAACCAGGATTGTACAATGTTATCGTTATTACAATTTTTCGTGTTTACACACACGGCAAATCTCCCTCTCGGCTGGCACACTAATTGCAATGATGAATCTGAATACAAAGCCTCCCGGGCCGCGAGAATAATGGCTCAGATGTATCGGTAACTGTAAACCGATCGCATTTACACACAAAACCGCTCTATCTCGTTTTCCGTCCGTATTTTCGACGTAATAGTCAACGCCGGGGTAATTCACACGCGGAAACGATACAGATTTCCGTCGTGAACGGTTGGCCAGCGAGCGTGGCCGAGTTTGTGGTCGACTTGTGTGCGAAACCTGCGATCGGAACAGCCGCGAATACATTCCTGACGGATTCCCATGGGATATCGGATTGTACGAAACGAGATCTACCAGAAGACGTAGGTGTAAGAACCGATCGACCTTTGAACGTGTGTGGGTGCTGTAGGTACATGTGCATTACTCGCACCCACGTGTTGTTTCAACCGATGTTTAGAAAACGTCTGGTATCCGCGAACACTGAACAACGTGAGAAAACTTATTGTCAGACGAATCGGTGTGTTGAAATTTCATCGTGCCGGCCGATTGCGTTCCCGTATACCGAGAAATTATCGTTGACATTTATAGTTTTGTTAATAATGCGATTATTAACGACTGGGAACACACCCAAAGTAATTTTGTAAATTGTGAGCAATCATTCTACGGGCGTGAGTTCTTTGAATCATGCTGTTTTGCGTCAGACAGTGTAATAATGCGGTGATTATATATCCAGACGATTTATTGAATATATAATATATCTAAATGGAAAGTATAAAATATTATGGATAAGTAAGGGAAGTCCTCCAAAAACCGGGCGCGTGAGGCTTTTTTAAAATATATAAAATCATACATGTATTAGGGGTGTGCGAGTAATTTACGAGCTGAGCTGAACTCGATTCGATTGCACGAGCCAAGTCGGGCGTTTGAATTTTCCGAGCTACTTGAAATCGACGAACTGCTTGAAAAGAATGCGAGCTACTTGAAAAAATTAACCAGCTCGAATATTCGAGCACTCGTAAAACTTCGATTTACTCGAAAAATGAATTGTCAGCTCGAAATTTTTCGAATTACTCGAATATATTCGAATAGATCTTTAACTTTCGAATTACTCGTAAAAATTCGAATTGCTCGAGTTACTCGAATATCCATTTATTTACTATCAAATACTATTCTAACTATAAGGAAGAAAAATGTGACGCTAATTTAATGCTTCTGTTTTATATTCATGTTTTCATGAAGAAAACATATTCGAATTTTTACGAGTAACTCGAAAGTTGAAGATCTGTTCGAATATATTCGAGTAATTCGAAAAATTTCGAGCTGAAAATTCGATTTCGAGTAAATCGAAGTTTTACGAATGCTCGAATATTCGAGCCGGTTGATTTTTTCAAGTAGCTCGCATTCTTTTCAAGCAGTTCGTCGATTTCAAGTAGCTCGGAAAATTCAAACGCTCAACTCGGCTCGACAGACCGATCATTACTCGACTCGAAATTCGAATACTCGAATAAATCGAGTACTAGCACACACCTAACATATATTAATCAATCTTAAAGAAAGTATTTATTTAACATAAATCTTTATTAATTTTTAAGATTGATTTTATAGAAATAAATAGTGCCGCCTAATGTCGGACACTTGCAAAATATGTTAGATTTATTATAAGTAGACTGCGGATTTTACTCATTTATTACAAAAGTGAGTTGGTGTAATTTAAAACAATAGAGAAGTTAAAAGAGTTTAAGAATGTCGACATATTATTTTTAATTTATTAAGATCGTTAAAGAAATGACGAAATTTTAATGTCTTCTGTTTCTTGCAATTGATGCAGACAATTTTTGTTCTGCATAAGAATCCGCAGTGTAGTTATAAGTAGATTTATTGTAATTCTCAGAACATTCAGGGATATAACCATTCTTGGCAAGTTGAAAATTGAATTCAACTTTCATCGTTAATCTACAAGGAAGTTATGCGTACAGTTTCTTTAATAGCAACATTTGACAGAATGGTTTAATATCGAATAGTTTTTAATAGAATAGTTGTTTTTATTTTGTGGGTCTCGGTAGTTTCTTTTTTATTCTTTGCACCTATTAGTATTTCTTCATGCTTTTTACTGGTTAATTCTCTTCGTCATATTTCAATTATTTCATAGAATATAAGTGTCCGGCGTTAAGTGAATTTCCTCTAAACATTTTATTAAGTTTTATATCGCATCAATTATTCGTTGCAATTAGCGATAACTTTAATATTGTTTATTTGGGAAACTCTAACCTGTGAACTTGTTTGGTAGTGTCCATTTGAATACTTGGATGGTATAATCAATAATCTCTATTGCACTACAATCCTATGATGCAGTTGTTGTAATGATTGACTTATTAGTAATTGAATCAATTAATTGAATTGCATCGAGCGCAGACCCACGCCGCTTAATTTGACAGAGATCGGTGATCAATCATGCACTCGTGGTCGATACAAACGGCAACATTCATTGTGTCTGGTGCTCTGTAATTCTACGGTAACAATCGGTACATGACATATGGAAGAGTTCTTTTTACATTAAGTGAAAAAGAATAACTCGTGGTAATGATCAATTAAATAAAATGTCTAGAATTCTGGAAAATTTAAGTAATTGTCTATCCAATTTAATTTTTATCGAAAGTTAGATTGCATAAAAAGGACGAATCATCAAAATTATGTTTTTGAAATCATCAATAAGAATAATTAGCAAAGTATACAATTTATGCATAAATATATTCGTTTACTTAGCATACATTGAATAACTTTTTAAAAGCCTAATTACGCTTTCAATTTGCGTTTAATTAGACGAATCATTTGACAGAACAAAAAAGATATGAATTAATAATGACAGATCTAAGATTTTAATCTACATAGAAAATCATGGTTTACCAAATAGATGATAAGAATAAAATGAACGGAATATTTTCATGATCTTTTATATGCTTAATTGCAATTGTATACAAATAATGTAAAGTATCATATTTTGATAGGCATAACTAAATAATTAAATCTAATTAAGATTACACTAAAATGTGTTCTCTCATCTCAATCGAATTCGCATCATTAAAGTTAAACAAATTCATCATATACATAATAAGCGGAAGGATCAATATTTCCAAACTAATGTTTAACTCCAGCTCTAGTTAACGTGTTATTTATAAGTGTGCTTTAAATATAATTCCAATTCAAAAATTAATATACAACAAGAATATATAAAGCTTTTTAATTATTGGCTAGTAACATAAATAAATTCGGTTGTATGCAATATTTCTGCAGGGTATTAATTTGAAAACTTTCCAGCCGAATATCTCGAAAAGTATGAGAGATATTAAAAAAGTGTAAAACACGTGTCCAAGGATTTCAACGGGGAAAGAGGGGGGCAGTATCAGTTTTTTATTTGCGTTTTCAAGGTGATTTGAACGTCAACTTTGTTTTTTCAAATGGAAACCTATACTTTTTATTATGGAATCTTATTGTACGTGAAAAGACCAGCAATTTTCGTAGGATACTTTTTTTTATCCGCGCACTAGTTACGGAGATATTTACAGAGAAGTACAGCGTTTGTAGTTTGTACAGGAATGTAGAGCTATTCCAACAGATACCTTCAAAAATGTTCGTTCAGAACTTGAGAATGGTCTGTATTATTGTTTAGAATATAACGGAGAACATTTTGAAAATTTGTTATAGTTATAAAGAAATTACAAACTTTCTCGCAGTATAAGTATGATTCGCTCTACTTCTCTTTAAATATCTCCGAAACTAGTGTGCAAATAAAAAAAAGTATCCTACGAAAATTGCTGGTCTTTTTACGTACAATAAGGTCCCGCAATAACAAATATATGTTTCCATTTTAAAAAACATAGTTGACCTTCAAATCAATTTGAAAACGTCACCCAAATAAAAAATTTATATTATCCCCCTCTTTCCTCTTCGAAATTTTTAATATCTTTCATACTTTTCGAGATATTCGGATGGAAAGTTTTCAAATGAACATCCTATATGTAGTACTTTCAAGTATCTCGGTATTTCCAATATTATTTATGACTACATACACAAATACATTTTATGTATTTATGACAGAAACTAGTACACTCAATTTGGAAAAACAGAGATATAAAATGAATTTTAAGACACGTATATTTTCAGTCAATTGAAGTTATTTAAGATCAAATTTTTTACTTGGTTCCTGTATTTTACAATAGATGTAGAAAATTGTAATTTTGCATAAAAATCCGCAGTGTATTTATGACAGTCGTCTGTTAATGACTTCGTTGTTTTCGAAACGAGTTACAAATAGTTCTCAGTTAATTAGATCATATTTATACTTGCAAACGAACGAACTTATTTACGTTAATGCCTAATGAATTGGACTGATAAAAAAAAAGGTTAACTCTCTTATTGCTCCCGAGACAACCGTCCGCCATTATAGCCATATTTGACGATAATGAATTTCATTTCAACTTGTTCTTCGCCGATCGAATAAAACCGACGCGATCCCATTCTTCAGCAGTCGGGTCCCTCGAGTGGGTTTACCATTTGTGGATAGCGAATCGTGTGCCGGCGTTCATTAGTAAATTAAATGTTAAGCGTCGCTATGGATAATGACCGACGAAACATATACATCTGCAGGGTGGGAGCGGGGCCGCGTATCTGCAATTCGAATACTTGTGGCGCGTCTCATTACATACCTGGGAACGGGATGCGATCTCGTGCGCGCTAATATGCTCCGATATCTACTGAGAAACTGCGTCCCAAAACACGTTCACGGAGATAATTAATCATCGCTCCAATCGGCCGTTAACAGCAGCGATGATAATTGGACCTGACACATGGATGGATCTCAACGAACTTACCTGGAACAGAAAAGAAGAATTAAGTGATTAGTCGAATCCGTGTTTACACGTTGATTAACAAATTCAATAGGGAGATCTATTTCAGATTTTCTGTTCACGCAGATTGTTTCAACAAATCCTAATTGTAATTTTTAATTGGTCGATAAATACTGTTATTTACCACTGCGTTCTCTTCTTTGTATTTTCCTGTTAAATATTGAAAATTATTGAAATGACGTATGAATTAGTAGCTACAGGCTATAAATAGTTCAACAGGAAACGTATTTTAGCTGATTCTTCGTTCACAAGAATTGCTTTAACAAATTCTAATTGTAATATTTAATAGCTCCATAAATACTGTTATTTACCAGTGTATTCTCATATTTGCGTTTGCCTGTTAATTACTATAGAAAATTATTGAAGTGATGTAAGAATTAGTAGCTACAGACTATAAATAGTTCAACAGGAAGCATATTTTAGCTGATTCTTCGTTCACTAGAATTGCGTTATATAAATCCTAACTGTAATTTTTGATAGCAGCATAAATACTGTCATTTACCAGTGTATACTCTTCTTTGTGTTTGTCCCTTAATTACTGTAGAAAATTATTGAAATGACGTACGAATTAGTAGCTACAGACTATAAATAGTTCAACAGGAAGCACGTTTTAGCTAATTCTTCGTTCACAAGAATTTGCTTTAACAAATTCTAATTGTAATTTTAAATAGGTCGATGAATACTATTATTTATCATAAATTAGTGATTATAGATACACGATTGTTGTTCTATATGCATTTATGCAAATGTGGGATTTTTAGAATATAAAAAAACGTTGATATCCATAATCGTTAATTTTTACCATAAGGAATCTGGTGAATATTGAAATAAATTCTTCTGTAATTCTGAGTTTTATTAAATAATTTACGAAAACGAAAGTTTGCATAAAGATTCACAGACTACGTATGATTTAATAATACACTATAACATAAGCGTTGCCATTTTATGGTAACTGTAATAAGTTTTAACCAGTTCGTCCACACAAGGATCCCATCAAAAACAATGGAAAAGAGAATTTTTCACAAGAAAAATTTAATGAATATTGTAAAGCAATTTTGACGTTTAATCTTTAAATAACATTTCAAGAATATTTGAAATTGGTAATTATTAATTTCGATAGAATAATTTGACGCAAAGTGATTTGACAAGAGATGAGTTGAACAAGTAACTAAACTTTACATTAAAATATATAATTTATATAAAATATAGAATAGAGTAAAATATAGAATAAAATATATAATTTATGTAAAATATAGAATATACATTAAAATTGCAGCATCTGTGAACTGAGTCGGTGAAAAATATAATCTTCCGAAGTGAGTTGATATGTTTGAAAAATGCATGATATGTATACTCTCGCGACGTTATACCATGTATGACACAGATAAATGTGGATTTTATTCTTAAAATATCGATATTCGTGCCACTTTCATGCCGCTATTCTGTCGAAGAAAATTCCAAGGAAAATCTGACAAGAGAATACGTACGTTTACCTATAAATATTATATCCCTCCAATGTTGATCATGTTCCAGATTCGAAGTAATGAAGAATTACATTCAGATTGTCTCAAGAGAAGATGCCTTTAAAATGGAAAACTTGTTTTGTTTTCAATTTTCTATATGATAAAAGTTCTAATTCGTATATTAAAGTAATTTTTAAATGTTTACTAAATAAATGCCTTCCTTTCTGATATTTAAATGTCTTTTTACTAACATTATTAATCACTACACTACGGATCTTTGTGCATTTATGGCAAAATGCGTAAGAGGAACAAGATAAAATTAGATAAAATTTGGAGCTATTGTTATAGTATTATTTTTAACTTTCTGAACATATTGAGAAAAGAAATTAGGTAATATTTATTTTGATCCAGTTCGTTGTAATCGAGATAGAGGATTTTTATTTTGCATAAAGATCCGCAGTTTATTAATCACTTAGGTTTAAAATTTACTGACCAAGCTATTAGTCGACAATGGACGACAATTTTTCATTTGTTAAGAAGCTTTTGAATTTTACTAATTATCAATTTTTACTGTCATATTCAAACGAACGATTTCCGCCGTTTTATTGACCCATAGTTCATTAATAAAACACTTTTAATAGCACACTCGCTCAAGTTTCATATTACCGATTAAACTTGGCGTTACATAGAAGGTATAAATATTACTGTACAAATAGTCCATTGTCCACTGGAATTCGCCAAAGAGCGAATGCAAACAGACGCCTTAATTAATATTTATACAGAAAATTACAGAAAATTCTGACGGAATTAGTTTTATTATTTATTTATAGTCTTAACAGTTTTAACTTAAGACTATTCCACTATTTTAAAGCAAACCTAATAAAACAAATCCATGCAAACGCAAACAAGGCGGAACAGTTAAATCCTCGGATAATTAACCCGTGTCAGAACAGGGTTTGCTCGGTTTTATTTTCCGATAACATTCGATTCACGTGTTGCGATCTTATCAGTCGATTCCGGTGTGTTTCTTTATCGGCGATCGTGTTTAACAATAAGATCGCAGAGAATAATTCTAGACGGACGACGGCGAGCGTGGCCCATTAGTGTAATGACGACCATATTGCTTTCATGACATCGGAACTGTGGGTGTAGAATGGTGGCAGGCCACCACAAAAACCGTCCGGGGGAATGGTAATTAGACGGTAATTACCATCAGCAAATATCGTGGCGGATTAATTGGATTAATTAGAGCCGAACGACCGCGAGGCTTCTGTCGCGACGGAGTCTTTCCTTTGGCCGGTGCCGTTTGTTCCTCGAATTCGAGAAAGCCAAGCGGACATAATGCTCGAACCAAGTGCGGAAGCATTAAACCGAATGTTTAAGGAACCACTCACATGTAAATAGAATTTAATAAGTTTCATGAATTTTTGTCAATATGATGGCACGCCTTACGTTATAATTTTTTCTAATTGATTTAACTACTCTTTTGTCCTACTGAACAATTTTTTTAAAGAGTTTTTATTAGTTGTTTCTTGGTTCTATCTCGCCTGCAATAAATGCATGTTTGAAAATCCTATTTTGTTAATTTAGATCAGGCAGTTCCAACCAGTAGCTCTGGAGCTGCTCGAGGCACCTTCCCCGCTTAGGTTCTTCCCCCACTCTTGGACTTCATTGTTATAATGTATAGTAGTGGGAAGCTCCCAACATGAGAGCCGCGCGGCTCTCGTAGCACTCACCAACTCTACGGCTCACAGTGTGTCGAATGGCCATTTTAGCTGGACAAAATGAACTTTCAAATAAAGAAAAAGTAACTAGGCCAATATAATCTAAAATAATCATGTATTAATACCTTTGAATATTAAAACTTAAAATTCTTTCTTTCAATGTTTACAGAGCGTGTAAAGTTCACCTTAAAAACGGACGGTTAACCTATAAATTAGTAGCTACATTTCCATACGCGCTAGAAATATCGTCAAATTTACTAAGGAGTGTTCAAACTTCCTACAGATGACACATATAGCATCTAAAATGATGTATTTTAACTTTAGTAATTCCAAATTATTTATAACTTTTCCCTATTTTTGTAAATAAAATGCCAAATATGGTACTTATTTTTCCACAGAAATGTCTATGTAACTCCTCTTCAATAATGAATTAGTATATGCCGCAAGTCACCCCACGCGTTGATTTTTACATATTATAAAGTAGAGATCCTCTACTTTATTTTAATACCAAAATTGACTTGCAAAACGTTGCAAAACTATACTAATTTTTACAATGAAGTTGTGTCGTTTTACGTTCACGCTCGTCACAATCACAGCTATTTTTATTTTGCTGTAAACCCAAAGTTAAACATTAGGTCGTAACCATAAATATATATTTGTTTTATTTATATTTTGATGTTATCATATTTTTATTAAAATAATGAACTATAATATGAAGCAGATACATTTCTTATTTATAAATTGAAACCGTGTACTAAACCAAATAATAATTCTTTCCCGTTAGAATATGTCGGAATCAACAAAAAATAAATTAGTAAATTATATTTACATTCTCTTTGTCCATAATTAAAAATGACGTCTACTTTGATAATATCTACTATTTGTTAAATAATTCTGTGCTACATAGGTCCATTACTAACTTTGTTGTATTTTATATTTAATTATAAATAACTAAAATATATTGTTTAATTAACAAAAACCAATTAACTGTTATAAAAATGTAATAATTATTCATATTTTATACAACTGTAAACATATTAATTGATAAATATAGAAAAATAGGCGATTTAGAGTTTTGTCCAGCTAAAATGGCCATTTGGCACACTGTGCGGCTGTACATAGTAGTGGGAAGAGGTTCGATGGTGGGGGCGTTGCAGTTCTCGGAGGGGAATACGTTGGAACTCCTTGACTTAAATGATTCGAAATCTCAAGGTGGACTAAAAAAAAAATATCAGGAGTTATCGCCTGTATCAAAATAAATAATTTATCTTGAACAATTGGCAAAATGGCGAATACGTAAATTGCATATTCCGAAATTTCATTTGTTTTCAGTAATTTTGTAATAAAAAATGTACGATATGTTCGACGTAAAAATACTACGCGGAATAGCATGTAAAAATTTCAGAGCAATCAGCCGTGTAGTTTTTGAGATTTTATCTACGCCAGGTGAAAAAAAGTATACTTCGAGAAAAACGCGTTTAAAGTTTTCTACTATGATAATACCGCTACTCCGAGGCACCGTTTTCTTGGAATCGCCATAACTTCATCACATCAATCAATTTAAGAATAAAATCTTTTCATAGTATTTTTAACCCTTAAATGGTACGGTGTTTATTTATTAGTAGATTACGAAGGATCATATTGGGACCTTTCTAAAATTCTAAATAAATTTTCTCAGATATCTAAGTATACTGTCCGTCCCAGTAATACTGAGTCACTTTTAAAAAGACGATAACTTTCTTAATATTGGACCATATGATTTGGATTTTTTAATAAGATTCTGTAGATCTGTATGAATTATATGTATACATTCTGAAAGCTTCATCGAAGTCGGTTGATACGGGAAAAAACGACAGGCATCGAAAGATGTAAAAATCCAAAGATTTATTACAGTTAGAGGTCGAATTTCATGAAAAACTGCAATTTTTACCATCTTTAAACGTTTGTAGCTCATTAGTAACGTTGACTGTTGAAAAATACAATGTTCGATGTAAAATACAACTTTTGTTATTTTCTCTGCAAATCCGAGCAAATTGCAATTTTTCAAATTTTTTTCACGCCATGCAGTAAACTACTTGTTCTAACTTCTCAAAAAAAAGAAATCCAAGTCCAACATTAAAAAAGTTATCGTCTTTTTAAAAGTGTCCCAATATTTTTGTGACAGACTGTACACATAATTTAACACTAATCCTACCGACCATTAAAAGTGACTAGTATGCGTTCTCTTATAAAAATGGCACGATTAAATTTATTTAGATTTTGTGCCGTTTTTATCATAATGTATACTTCAATAAAAAAGTGTGCATACTCATTTCTAGTGGAAGCATCTTTGTAACTTCAATAATTGTAAAATAAACATTCTGAAAGCGGTCATGTGACCGGCGCTGGTAGGTTTAATATTAAGAGTATACATATACAGTAGCGAAAGGTGAGTGTACAGAAATTTTGTTGGATTCGTGAGTAGCCTGTGAATCTTCATGCAAAATAAAATGTGTCTGCGACCATTACAAGAAAAGGGAGTTACATAAAAATTGATTTCTTCTCTTAACAAGCGTACCACTTAACACTAAACCTACCAAGCACAAAACATATGAAACTGAAATGCCCTATAGGACTGAAATGATTTACTTTACTTTAAGTTAGAATAATTTCCTATAAAAGCGTTTTCATAATTTCAATAATTGTGAAATGGCGAACCGGTCATTTGACCGTGGTAGGTTTAGTGTTAAGAATTAAGGTTCTATATATTTAAAAAGTACAATTAAAAGAAATCGATTTTTTAACCCGTCTACACGAGACTGGCTCCTTAAGCAGCAGACGCGCCAATTAGCCGGTGTGTTGTAATTAATCGACGCCATTGCGCCGATATTAATCGGCCGAATGAGTTTCGAGCTCGGGGCTCGGAGATGTTTCCACGGTGGTCCGAGACCGTCCGGGACCCGTACGGTTCCGTAGCATAAAAAATTCAAACCGACCCAGTTCCCGGATCGATTTGCCCGAAAACTTCCACTCCCCCTTCTGAAATATCACTGACACGTTTCACCGACGACGAGCGACTGCCGCAGGAAGTATTAATCCGTGGACTCTGAAAATACACGGTTTCGGCTCCATTCGATCCGCGAAGAAATTAGAGTAACCGTGTCACGTCAGCTTCCCGACGAGAATAGGAAAAGAATCGCTTCTGCTTCGATGGAGAAACGATTTCACCAATGGAGAGCAAAAGTGCAGGCAAATTGTATTGCTCGAAGTACAACGATGTCGAGCAAAAGTTTTGATCAGTTCTCGATGGATGGTGCGATCGCTATCATTCTGTGGCGCATCAAACAATTTTATTCGAATGTTTCTTCTTAATCTCAATTAATAGTTTATTTTAACGATGTCGCATTAACTGCGAAGTCATTAGCCACCACATGGCATACAATTAACGGTAGCATAATTAGCATGTGATAGAATATAATTGGTTCTCTAATTAATTGTCACACAGGGACTAGTACAATTGCATAAATATTTTATTCTATTATCTAAATGGAGAATTATACAATTGCATAATTAATTGATAATAGTTGACTATTATACAGGGTGACCGCTTTTAATCTGCAATGCAATTACTTGTACACTGTGGATTATATAAAAAAATAGTTCAGATAAGAATGATTTCGAGAGGGCTACAATCTGGTGTAAATCGTTTTTCTCTAGATCAGGCAGTTCTAACCAGTAGCTCCGGAGCTATTTGAGGCACCTCCCTCACTTAGGATCTTCCCCCACTCTTAGACTTCATCGTTATAATGTATAGTAGTGGGAAGCTCCCACCACGAGAGCCGCGCGGCGCGCGCAACACTCACTAATTCTACGGCTGTACGTAGTAGTGGGAAGAGCTTCGATGGTGGGAACGTTGCAGTTCTCGGAGAGGAATACGTTGGAACTCCCCGCTCTAGATGAAAGCGTCGAGGTCACAGGAAGGTATCCTACATTTGTTTAAATAGAATCGTATATTTTTTAATGCGCTACCCGAAGCAACTCGTTATTCTGCATAAAAAATTATAAAACTATTCATCTCGAAGAATCATTTGTTTAAGAGATATTTTGCCGAGAACGTTGGAAAGGGCATCACAGTCGATGTGATATTCTGTTGTTTGAATGCAGTAAGTATCCATATTATGTATGACCATTTTCCAACGTTCTGGACAAGATAACTCCTAAACGAGTGATTTTTCGAAGGAAATACCTTATATTAGGTTGGGGAGAATGTTTCTTCGTATTTTAATGCAGAACTGAACCAAGTTTTTTTCATATTTTAAATGAAGTTTATTAAATCAAGTATGTGCCGTTTTGATCGACCACCTTTTGCCATTTTTGAGGTAAAACCATCTTGTTCAACTGTTTGCATGATTTTATCGACTATTTTAGTGACTGGTCGACCAAAACGAGATATATCTTTGATATCAAAATTTCCAGACTGAAAATGCTTGAACCAACTTTTTGCCACACGTCCTGACACTGTATCACGTCCATAAACATCACAAATTTTTTAGCAGCTTCAGTCGTATTCTTTGCTGGAGGTCTAAGCTTTCATAAAAACCAAGTCTGAAAGCTAACATATTTCATCATTGTTTTAAAACTCTTCTTAAAGTTTACATTGTACTTTACTTTATATACATCGTATATTGATTGAAAAATGCTTATACCATCATTAAATAACTAAAATATATATGCTCACACATATGAAAATTTAAAATTTGCATTGCAGCATCGTGTAAGGAGTAATTAAACTATTTATTTGGTTCTTAAATTTCATAGTTCTGCACTTAGAACGCTATACCTGCTTGGAAAGTTATCTGAAAGATCTAATATTTTGAATCTCGAGGTTTTAAAGGGTCCTTATTTGCTAGAAAAAAATTTTGTTCAAATATGAAAGTAGAAAAATTGAATTTAGGCCACAAATTGCCGCTCTTGGGACCACAGTGCATATAATTCGAAAAAGCTTCTTAAAATAACCCCAGGAACAACCCCTTCGAAGGAAATCGAAGATTTTTGGGATACCCTGTATATTATTGTCAACGTGTTTATTTGTTGAATTGCGTAACTATTTATGTCTAAGTAACTTAAAATTTACACATTATTAGGTTTCGCAAGTTGTCAGGAACTTTTTGCATTTAATGGTGAAGTTTTTGCCGTTCGACGGTGAAATCGCATAAACGTCGAGGAAACCGCTCAGACGTCGGTGAAAAATCGACTCGATTTCCGGTGTCTCGTTTTCCGTAATTTCTTCTAAGTCTCTCGTGACGAATTACCGGGGCAAAGGAGGTAAATAAACTCGTTCAGGCGTAGAACGCAAGTGGCCATGAAATTGATTTTCTATTTGTCTCAACGGTATCATTCTCAAGTACACGGTACACCCTTCCCATCCATCTCGAAACTCAAAACTCCTCTCCGCAGGATGTAACAATCGTCGAGAGAAAAAAAAGACGAAAGAAAGGATTTCTAGTGTAAAAAACAAAAAGAAAATCGTATTTCTTCAAGTTCTTCAATCGTATTTCGCATTTACAGAAAATGAAGTCTACAATATTATAAAGACCTAAAAACATTAAATAACAACTAATGTTATAATATTAAGAACTAATGTCATAATATTAACAACCAATATTAACCTTTTAACCGAATGACGTTACAATTATGAACACATACAGGGTGTTCATTTGAAAACTTTCCAGCCGAATATCACGAAAAGTATGAAAAAATATTAAAAAAGTGTAAAGCACGTGTCCAAGGAATTCGAGGGGGAAAGCGGGAGGCAGTATCAGTTTTTTATTTGGGTGGCGTTCTCAAGGTCATTTGAAGGTCAACTTTGTTTTTTCAAATGTAAACCTGTACTTTTTATTATAGAATCTTATTGTACGTGAAAAGACCAGCAATTTTCGTAGGATACATTTTTTTATATGCGCACTAGTTTCGGAGATATTTACAGAGAAGTAGAGCGTTTGCAGTTTGTGCAGGAATGTAGAGCTATTCTACAGATACCTTCAAAAATGTTCGTTCAGAACTGAGGATCGTCTGTATTATTGTTTAGAAAATAACGCAGAATATTTTGAAAATTTGTTATAGTTATAAAGAAATTACAAACTTTCTCGCAGTATAAGTATGACTCGCTCTACTTCTTCTTAAATATCTCCAAAACTAGTGCGCAGATAAAAAAAGTATCCTACGAAAATTGCTGGTTTTTTTACGTACAATAAGATTCCATAATAAAAAATATAGGTTTCTATTTGAAAAAACAAAGTTGATCTTCAAATGACCTTGAAAACGCCACCCAAATAAAAAACTGATACGGCCCCCTTCTTTCTCCCTCGAAATCCTTGGACACGTGTTATACACTTTTTTAATATCTTTCATACTTTTCGAAATATTCGGCTGGAAAGTTTTCAAATGAACACCCTGTATACGAACACGTAACGAAAGATATATAAATTGAGATAACAAAAATTATACCATAATCAACGTAAATACAATATACTTTATACTTGCAGGAATATTACGACACAATTATATGGAAAAGATATTCGTTGGATTATGAAAAATTTCTGAAAAATTAGTGAAATAGCGAATTAACTCGTCACTCCTAGTTAAGAAGTTGATTTTTAAAACGGCTCTCGTTATTCTATTTGCAATAAACAATATTTTAACAACAGGAAAATACTTTATAATAAACTATTCATAACTCTCATTAAAAAATTCGAAGAGAATTTTCACATTAGATTGTAACATGGTTGCTAGACTAAAATCAAAGTGTTTTTTATATCGGTTTTATTCTTGCTCACATCTCGAATAATTAATAGATAATAAAATTTGTTGATTTCTAGAACGTTCTGATGAAAACTTTTGCACGTAGAAAACCTTTTCGGTGTTCTTGAATATTATGCAGAATGTGTCTCCTTAATGTTCAGTTTCTGCTTGTACTAGATAATGTAGAATTTAGATGACTGGGGCACGAATATTTTTTTGCATTCATATAACTAGATTGCGGATTTTATGCATTTATGACAAAAGTGAGTCGATGAATGCCAGATAGTAAAAAGATTAAAAGAATTTAAGGATGTGAATGTGTTTTCTTTAGACTACTGAACTTATTAGAGAAAGGAAAATATTTTCATTAGACTCTTGTCTCATGCAATTGAGGTAGACAATTTATATTTTGCATAAGCTCCGCAGTCTACTGATAACCTTAAAAAATCATTGAAAGTTGTGAAATGCAATTGTTTCTAAAACTTCATAGAATTCGATTAAATTATCAGTTTAACGTAACCGTTACATAAAATGGTACCCAGTTTCGATTTTTCTAATTATTTGTGTAAAAATGTTTTAACTAAGTTCTGCAATTTTATGGTAATATTGAAGCCAATTCCTCTTCGCTGAAGAAAAATAACGACTACACTAATGAAACTGGAAGAGAACTTTCATAGTGAGTATTGTGGACGCCTGACTGTCCTTTTTGAAGGCTCCTATCATTCCGCTAATCCAAAATCAACATATTTATCTCCGTTGGTCTGATTGTTACTTAAATCCCGACTTTTCCGCATTCCGCATACCCTGTAACACGCACACGAGCCAACTTTAGCCGAATAGAAACACGAGGAGGCATCCCGAGGCAAAACAACTGCAACAATGTTTCTTGTCAACCGTAACCGATCCCCCCACGCTATTTACAGTGGACAGGAGCGCGGGATGATGAATATAGGAGGCAACTAAGCCGCGGATAACGTGAATTCACGCTCTCCTCGTGTCCGCGTGTTCTGGCCGATATCGCTGCTGCTACTGCTGCTCTTGCTGCTCTTGCTTCCAAGAATCATTGATTTCCGCCGGGACCTGACGAAAATTTCGCCGGGGATCCGCCGTGTTACGGGTATTTCGAGATTTGGCGGGTTGATGGAAAGTTATGCCTCTGTGAAGTTAGCCTGGCGACGATCCAGAATTCCGTTCAACCAGCAGATTTAACGAAATCCAGACCGCGCCGTTCTTCTTCCGCCCAGGATGTTACGTGTTTCGCGTGTCTTCGAGACGTTTAATTGTTTTGAATTTAAATTTCCTTGCGATTCAAGTTTCGCGCGTTTGCTTTGCCAATAGCCGGCCTTCCTCTGCTCTGCGTCGTGTTAACCATCTTGTCAATACCCAAAATTGTATACGTTTTATGAAATTGCAGCCACTAGATTCCATAGTTTCAACATACACAGTGGATCACCGTTTTGCGCATGGTTGATGTATAAAGAATTGTTTATAAAGACTCTGCACTTACTACGACAGAAAGTAAATATACAGTGACTTCCATGAATAGTCGAATACTCTTTAAAAAAAACGATCACTTCTTTAATAGTGGACTCAACGATTTGGATTTTTTTGAGAAGATAGAACAGTTGTTTTACTATATGACGTGAAAAAAATGTTACGACTTCTTTTTGTGGGCCTGTATTGAAAATTTGAAAAGTACGTTTTGTAGATGTGTATCAACTATACATATAATGAAAATTTCAAGGATGATCAAAATTGCAGTTTTTCGCGATGTTCAGCCTCTAACTGTTATAAATCTAAGGACATACATCTCTCAATGACTGTCGTTTTTAACCGCATCAAACGATTTTGATAAATTTTTCAGAATATGTATAATTGACATAAATCTACAAAATGTATTTTTTATGTTTTTAATATAGGTTTACATAAAACATTTATAGAATAACACTTCAATTCCGACCAATTGCAATTTTTTCAAAATTTTGTTCACGTCATGCAATAAACCAATTGTTACAACTTCTTAAAAAAATCCAAGTCGTAGGGCCAAATATTAAAAAAGTTATCATCTTTCTAAGAGTGTCCAAATATTTATGAGAGTCGCCGTATATAGTCTTTTTTAAACAATTCATTGATCGTATTATGCGAGAGTCTACTGTATTTGTGTGCCTCAAATGTGAATTGATCTACAGGGTGCCCCACATACCGTGGACACAAAATTAGTCAATAAGAAAGATTAAAATTTTTTTCATTTCAAGCTTCGTTTACGAGAAAAGCGAATTTGAAGATACATCGGGTTAGCGTGCTTTAGTACAGTATTTCATCGTTAATTGTCGTGAACTTCTGAACGATAATTGTCGCAAAACAATCCCTCCTTCCGTGGGGTATATCCCGTGAAGCTCGAGATGCCTCGGTCACCGAGAAGTGTAAAATAATACGGATCGAGTATATTGGTGAGACAACTACTACTCCAATGACAAAACTTCTTTATTTTTCATTATTTTTTTATGGAACTTTCACCAACATATTCGTGGCATTTTTCTAATGAAAATGATACCAAATAAGATATAAATACGATGGTATTTACTTCTGTAATGGACGATGAAAGTTTCGGGCGCAAGGAAGGACAGCGCATGGGAAAGAAAGAGACACGGAGAGTTGTGATCGCCGGCATAGTTCAAAGGCCCGCGTGTCTTCACAAGGTAATGCCAATAAAATACTTTTTTATTATTTCTTATTTTTTAACGAGACTTTCTCCAATATAT
Organism: Sphecodes monilicornis; assembly: GCA_913789915.3. NCBI lineage: Eukaryota > Metazoa > Arthropoda > Insecta > Hymenoptera > Halictidae > Sphecodes > Sphecodes monilicornis. The sequence goes on along the minus strand of OU565291.1, from coordinate 8,760,942 downwards.
TTGTGGCATTTTTCTGATTAAAATAATACCAAACACAATATAATTCGGATCATATTTACAATAATTTTCCGAAACTGTATTTTCATCATCCTCTAACGTGTACACATAACTGTCACGAAGTTTTGGGAATTAATATTGACTCTGCGATTTTAAGCCCTTAACGAAACGAAATCAGCATTTTAACAAGAATATTACCACTGTTCCTCTTAAAACATTGAAGAAAAAATAACAAGTCTACGACAGAATGACAGTTTCTAAAAAGCCTTATGCGATAAGTGAGAAACTTATGACTGGCAGATAGGAAACGCCAATTTGCGAAGAAAGTATTATAGATTTTAATGATCTCCGAGAACTTTTCATATAAACGTAGGAAACCATAAGAAAACTTTTAATACAACAACTTCCATTGAAGTTCGGTCGTAGTTTCAAATATAATATTCTTGAACTTTGTTACAGTGTGCACATCTGTATGAGAACTGTAACAATAGAACTGAGGAAATCTCGATCATAAGTTCCACGAAGAAAAGAAGACGAAAATAAGAAAAGTAAGCCGAACCATTGGACGCACGGGTTGCAACTTGCAAGCAACCTCAGTCAGGAACAACTCACTTTTTCTGCACAAAAGCAGTTTTCAGATGACCAAAAAAACTTAAATCACGACAAATAAAATATAGAAGATACGACACATTAGAGTGAAGTTAATTATAAAATGAAAATCTTAAAATGCGAATTAATAAAATATTTATTTTACTTTTAACATGTCGAAACTTTTACTATAATAAACAAATTTCTATTAAATTGTTATTTTTCCAAAAAAAAATGTAGAGAAATATAAATCTGTTTTGTTATCCTAAGAAATAAATTTCTATCCAACTGCTATCCTTTCAAATGAATTTAGACATATACTAACAATAAGTGACATACAAAATGACTGTAATTTATTATCCGTAAAATTATGTCAATAGGTACATTAAAATAAGGTCGCAATACATGGGTTATATTACCCATAACAAAAATGGAATGGACAGCTATGGACAACATAAAAAGAAGAAAACTATGACATATCAACGTTAATAATATTATTTTATAGAACATTAGCAATATTCGGTTTATTTAAAATACTATGCTGATTTTAAGTCAAAGAACGCGTACAAACATTAATCGTGTCTATAATTAAATTCCAGCTCATTGTTACACTCTCTCTTCTCGCGCCATTGGCCACTGTTATCTTCGGTGTAGAAATGATTATGATTAAATAATAGCGGCCGCGGTACGTCAACTAGACCGATCGAGAATGAAACACTCCATCCACTCGCGTGTTAACATAAATGGCTCAGTGATGAATATGCCTCCTGAAGCATCAATGCCAGAATGTTTCACGTTCTATCTTTCATACGCACAGCGATTACGATGAAAACGGCGCAGAAATACAGTCATTTATCGCATTTTCTTTGCACAAAGAAGGGAGTACTGAATTTAGTCGGATACAAAAGTATACCTGCAATTCGTGCAACTACAAACATTCAAAGAGATAAAGAGATTTTTTACACTTTATGGACGTCGATTAAAGTCGGTTAAAGTGACTAAAAATGGAGAACCATGACAGTTACATGAACTATACACGTTCCTCGGTAATAGTTCACTTATTTGTTGCTTTACAGTTTAAATCGACGAACTGTGTTTCATTTATAATCTATTATAAAGAAATATATTTTGTAACACAAACAGGAAGAAATCAAACGTTTTACAGTACCTAAAAATGGGAAATTGACTAGCTATCGTCTTGAGAGGTCAGCTGAACAGAACAGTCACCTTATCAGACTTATAATTGACAAAATTTGTTATCATTGTTATTATTGCTGCAGTAACAAACTTTATCCATTTTAATAAATCCATGTTAATTCTTGTGTCTATGTTATAAATTATTGTACGCTACCAATTTTTTTCAAAATCTGTCTAATGATAATCAATAAACTGGTAATTTTATGCGTTTATGACAATTAGACGATCATATGTAAAGTAGTAAAGAGATTTAAAGGATATAAAAATATTGTTGCATTATTTTCACCTAATTAAAATGATTAAGAAAAAAAAATAAATGCCTATGTAGGTCTTGTATTTTGCAACTGATACAGACAATGTTTATTTTGCATAAAAATCCAGTATATTACTCGGTGAATGAATTATGCAAACTTGTGTGACCGACTGTAATTTACAATAGTGGAACGTTTATTCTGTGAGTGACAATTGATCGACGGTTACCCACTCGATCTTATTTCTAAAGTCGCGCGATTAGGATTAAGTGTTCACTTAAAAACGGCCCCGCGAATTACATTGGCACAATGGTCTCGTGCTATAACAAAAATTGTGATACCCCTTACAAAACATAGTATCTTCGAATACAATACGAGTGAGGTAATGCAAGATAGGAATCGGTATTACGAGAATAACGCGATTAAGCCTGATAACAGAGCGAATGATTGTGGCAACGATTTCGTCAGGTGTTTCAGACCACCCACATACATCGACGGGCGTGATCAGCGTGTTTGCGCTGGTGAAACTTGATTTTGTTACCGATAATGATGGAGCAAAGGACAGAGACTGACGTAAGCTGAAGGATTCATGCTTCACGAATGAAATAGATCAAAGCTAAAGGAGCCTCGTGCACCTCTTCAATCAGTTTCTCTAAAGTCGCTGTTTACGATCATTTGATGATTACAAATCCCCTAATTTCTCGTAAACAAAAATTTAAAGATCAAAGAAGGAAATCCAAAAATTATGTGTTGTGTAATACAAGTGTATATTTAAGTAACAAACAATCAAAATATGATAAGAAATGTACAGAGAACTTAAATGCATAAAATCCGCAATGTAATTATTAAGTAATGCCCACATTTACAATATTTTCTACGTATAATCATTGTCCCTTGTATCGGCAAATAAACAGCGAATTTTATACATTTATGTCAAAACTTGATAGAAGAAACACAGAACAGTAAAAACATCAGAAGAATTGAAAAATGTTTTTATACTATTCTCGACCTACTAGATTTATTAACACAGGAAATAAATTTCTTCTGTATTCCAGTTTATTGAAAATAAGGTAGACAATTGTTATTCTGCATAAAGATCCTGAAGATCCATAAAGAAAATATGTTAATATATAAAATGACAATTTCCTTGCGCCTGATTTTGGTTTTCAATCTTTATTTCAATTTCGTATGCTGTCGAATAGAATTTTGTTGAAGTACATACATAGAACGTGAACGTAATGTATCCCTTAACATTTTAATGTTGGTTTTCTCAAAAATAAAATCGCTGACAAACAAATTTTCATAAACTTCGTCGTATTTCAATGTGTAGTGGTATTGCAAGATATGATTAAATATAGTGAACACGGGGATGTATTGAAAATTCATAGAAATTGTTAAAAAACAATGTACGGTATATAAGTACAATCTGGTTTAATTTAATAAAAGGAAGCACGCATTTAAATTTCTATAATCATATTTGGCCAGTGATTCCGGAAACAACCACAACTGGTTGTTTCTTTCTCTCCTACTTTTCCCCTTCCACTATCTCATTCCACTACCTGTGCACACTCCAACGTTCCCCACTAACACCGTAGACTGATCACGTGACGTGCCGCACAACGTATCGTATATTACTCTGGTCATCAAAGAGGTGGTAAACTGTATTCCCCTCGATTTAACCGATCTGGCGACACTGTACATTTGACTATTGGGTTGTTCGAAAAGTATTTTCGTTTTTCGTGTAGAGGTAGCATTGCTTCCATTTATTATTATTTAACCTGACTCTAAATCGCAAAATCATTGTATATCTTGATACCTGACATTTCGGGCGTAATTTCGAGACTCATAGTGCTGTATAACCTTTTAAGCGTTATTTTTGTGTCATCGCATCAAATATGGAAAATCAAAGTGAGCATTTTCGTCACGTTTTGCTTTTTTACAACAGCAAGGGTAAAGTGCAATGCGAGCAAGAAAAAAGTTGTGTGCTGTTTACAGAGAGAATGTACCATCAGATTACCATTTATTGTTTGCTAATAAAAAATACAAATTCTACGGACATGGGACCTCCAAGTTGCCAGAAAGATGACAAAAGATCACAAAGCAAAATGATCACTACATCACCAAATAACTCTTGAACCAAAACTTGAATTTCGTGTACTAAAACTTACACGTCTATCATTTTCTCGTCAAAATGTGTAGCATCACATACAGAAAACTTGAAAATTTTTGGTCCTCTAAAGTATAGTTCAGCCGTTTCTTGTTCTCATTCTCACCACACGTATCCGCACACAGTTGACTCCCAGACATGAAATTCTTGCTTCCATAAAATGCCTCGTGCTTAATCTGGAGAAATAATCCTCGATTTAGCAAACCGAGTCCATACGAAGTCACCGGGACAGCTGTCGAACGTCCGTCACCGAAAGTAATTAAATCTACGTTTATCGAATTAATCACTGTCCCCGGTAGACCGTCAGCGTCTCGAGTAGGCAAACATTTGCAAAGTCGGAAACGCCTCACTTTCATCCTCTTTTCCCCCGTTCCCAATAAATCAGTTTCCGGCGAAGTCGTTCCGGGGCAGGGCAAAGGAAGAAAGGATTCTTTTGCCGGGTAAACACGCCGCGCAAAAGCAGAGAAGAAGACCAATCTTTAGGGCCGAATTGTCCGGCATATTTTCTTTTCCCGCTTTCTAGTACGGGGTCGCGCGATAATGGCCAGGCCGTGTGGGCGCTGAATAGTTTCTACTCGGAAACGGAGGCGCAAAATACGCTCCCGGCCCTTGTCTTAGTCTTGGTTGTCCTTTATCTTTCGTATTACTCGCATAACTGACACTTTTTTGCCGTTTCTTTTCATTTCCAACCGGCCCCAGCCCCGCACGCACTTTCCGAGCAAACGATTCCTTTGTTTCCGCCACGGACAGATGCATTCGAGGAAAAGAATCGGCGTACTGTTTTCCCAAAACCGGAGTCGTTTTATCACGGAGCAAATGAAAAGCCGGTTACCAACGAGGACATCGTTTTGTTCGAAATTAAAAGTAAACGGACGTGCCACAAATCGAAAACACTTGATACGGGCGACCTCTTCTGTTCTCTTCCGAGGGAAGGGATGAAGCGGTGCACGCATTTTTATTGACGTTTAAATTCTGGTAGCTGAACGAGTTTTTTAACCCTCCGACAGCGAAACACTGGGTCTATTTGAGCCACAGTATTAAAACTTAAAACCGATATTTAACAATTCGTTTACGGTACACTGAAAGTGACTGTTTTACATTACATTACAAAAATAACGAAAATGTATCTATTCAAATTTGTAAAAACTTTTATTATAATATATACCCGAAGAAATAAATTTGTTGCATAAATCCTCATGGATACGTATTTACAATTTCAATAACCGTAAATTAAAATTATTAGAACGTGCCATTTTGACACATCCCGTAAATCTAGCATTAATTATCCCATTTCTACCGATTTATTGCCTGTACTTTACAATGCATTATTTTATCTGTATATATTTTTCAAGATCATTTGACAGAGCGTTAAACACTAAATAAACCGCCAGATATTATAACAAATATTGTAGAAAACACACTTCAAACTCGAGACTACAGGAGACCGCGTTGAGAGCGTTGTTATGTAATGACATAACATTTTAATCATAGTAGAAACCCGTTTTCTTCCATGCAAGTTCCAAAGAAATATTAGAAATAAAAGTACGTATTATGGAACACATTTTTATTCTATCCTTAGTTTAACAAGTCTCCATTATAGAGCCTACGTGGCTGTTGAGTTTCTCATTCCCGTTAAAATTTGCATTTGCAAAAAACCAGTCCACTTATTACGTTTACTTCGCAGCTATCAATTACCCGCTCTTGCTGATACACACACAAACACACGAATAAAACAGCGCTTTTATGTCCGATAATTCCTATCCAACAATGTGTTCGCCTTCACCTCTGACAGGCTCAAGGATCCGTCGTCATCGTCTCGCCGATGATTCATGAACCTTACCGAGGATGCGTGGGCTGAGAAACACACGTGAGTCACCCGCGAATCTCGAAATTGCGAACGCACCCTGAAGCTAAACGCTACGGTGCTGCGCGCCGTTAGAAAGTAAACAGGTGTCAATGTGGAAAACGCTGCCAACACATAGCCTGTTAAGAATGCACCTTGAAACGGTACAGCGTGAAAGTAACCCCAAATGCCAACGCTTTTGCGATCGATAAGAAAACACCTTCGATTATCGTGCACGATTTATTCGCACGAAACGTACAACGGTTCCAAAAAGTGTAGATACGCTAAATTGCTGATTTCCGAGAAATTCTCGATCACTTCAATCGTGTGGCGGTTACCTCCTATGCTCGCCAACAGATGGGCAGTGCGACAACACCCACTGATATATATATATATATATATATATATATATATATATATATATATATATATATATTATATATATATATAATATCCATATACTATGGACACGGTATTGCCATAAGCCAGCTACACAGCTTTTTGTCCCGAATTGAACAGTAGATTTGGATGCCAGCGCCGCTACCGTTCGACCGGTGTACTGTAACCCTCGTAGTCCTCTTCACCCCGTGATCCTCTATACTTCGCCATGTGTTTGCGTCCCTCTAGATGGCGCTGCTTTCAATCGAGTTGATTGGACGTCATTGACACGCTACGAAATAAAAAGTGTCGATGACGTCCAATCAACTCGATTGAAAGCAGCGCCATCTAGAGGGACGCAAACACATGGCGAAGTATAGAGGATCACAGGATGCAGAGGAGTACGAGGGGTACAGTACACCGGTCGAACGATAGCGGCGCTGGCATCCAAATCTACTGTTCAATTCGGGACATTTCCAAAATCCGAATACCGTATCCATAGTATATATACATATATCAATGATAACACCTTTCCCGCTACTACCTGAATCTTCCTCTGTTTGTATATACATATACAGTCTTAAACTGTCCTTACTACATCCCGCATCTAAAGGGGCCCCTAGACGATCAATAATATTTTCACTGTAGGTTGACCAATAATATTGAAGCTCTGTCAATACGCTTCAATAATCTCGTCAATCTAGCTATCAATACGGCGACTACGCACTGTTGTTTTGAAAAATAGTTGTGTACTCTGCCAGTCATTTTGCCTGTATGATCAGTACATACAGTAAATGTCAATACGCGCATCAATATGGCTGCCGTCAATGCGATTCAATCAAAATTTCTATCAATATGCTTCAATATATAGACACTGCGTTTGAATCCCTTCTAAACGGTCAATATGCTCTTTCAATGCGCCTCGTCAATATTATTGATGGGCCTATTGACAATATTCTTGATCGTCTAGGGGCTCCTTAAGGCACGGGTCCGCTAGATAGCCTAACTGACGGGTCCTCTAGCGGGCCTAGGACGAAACGCTCTCTCCTTCCTTTTTCTTCCATCTTTTCAAAATTCCAAAACAGCCGCCATAATCGTCATAATTTCGTAACAAATCTGCCTGGGTTCAGTTTACAGCTTACAACCTCTATGTTTGCAATGCATCATTCATTATCTTCAATAATATTTTCGCAGATATAACAAGTGGGAAGATGAAGATACGTATTTTTCTGAAAAGCGGTAGATGGTGAAACGTCTCTGAAAATATTGGGAAATCTTTTTCTTGATCGAACCTAGCATAAATTTTAGCACAGAAGCTTCCCCTTTACAACGACCACCTAAAACTTGTGGTACCATTTTTCAACCGATGGTACGATTTTATAAAATCGAAAATTTAATGTGTCAATTCTTCTTGGAGCCACTATATTTACAGACTTCATTTATCGAAACCGTTCGAGGGACAAAAATATTCAGGTAACAGAAGTTCTCTAACTCTACCATCGGCTGAACTGTACTTTAGAGGACCAAAAATTTTTAAGTTTTCTGTATGTGATGCTACACATTTTGACGAGAAAATGATAGACGTGTCAGTTTTAGTACACGAAATTCAACTTTTGGTTACCGGAGTTCACTCGTTGAAAAGTTATACGCGAGTAAACATGAGCAATTTTAAGCGTTTTTGACAGGTTAGAACGTCGCCATATTGGATATTCGTTGAGTGGTAGAGGTAGGACTGTTGAACGCAAGCGCTGGATAGATGGTGGGTGTTCAGCGCATCGGCTAAGTAGTACTGAGCGGTAGAGTCGAAGTTGGTTTGGGGTTAGTTAAATGTGCTCAACTTTACACGCGTATGACTTCTGAACCAATGAACTCCTGGCAATAAGGCTTTCATGTTCAGTGTTTTCTCACCAAAATCTATAGGACAGCATAAAAAAAGTTAAAAAAAATTGGTCCTCCAAAGTACAGTTTAACCCTACCATCTACTATTGTTCCTCTCTTCCATACGATAAGAACTTCGTATGATTGAATTTATAATTACTCATTTAAATACTGTAAGGGAAAGCCGTAAGAAAAGCGGGTTTACTTAACGTATTTGGACACACGGATAACTAAAATGTTCATGACCGACGTGTTTTTGCAGCCGCTCGGGCGATCTTTATTTTCCAAAATTTTTCTGTTATCATCGACTCTCTATTTTTATAAATTTAACTATATATAGGGTTGTCTGTTAATATACACCGTACCTCCACTCTATAATACATAGACGTTTTCCTGTTTTTCAAGAATTAACAGAAGACGCTACAAGATTGTTTTTACGAATGTTACAAGTTCGGATAAACGGTATGCCAATAACAGTTAGTTCACATAATAGGTGCTAAACAGAGAGTTCGCTAAATTAGGCATTCTGATAATAATCGTTCGGATAAATGGGGGTTCTCTGTATTGAGAATGACTGTACGATAGAGACTTCCTTCTGTTTCTCATCATTGTGTCCACGAATTACGACGTCTGCTTCGAGCGCATACAATGAGGTGCATAACATTCTTTTATGAAACGTTGATAAACATATTCGTGACATTTTTCTGAGTAAAATGAGCCCAAACATGCCATAACTCGCAACATATTTGCTTGCTCATTTCATGATTCAGTAGAACCTCGATTATCCGAAATGATAATATCTGAATTCGAATACCAGTAAATGTTTCACATGTAAACAGTTCAATCTAATTGAACAAAGTTCAACAAATTGTGTAGTGTTTGGTATCGTTTCAAACAAGAAACTGTCACGCTTATGTTGGTAAAAGTTTTATCAAAAATTAACTAGCATTAGGTTTACGGAGCACTAAAAGTAACTATTTTACATTACTTTATAAAAATAACAAGAACGTATCTATTCAAGTTTCTAGCCATTTTGTTTTAGAACATATATCCAAAGAAATAAATTTGTCGAATAATTTTTCGTGAATGCATCTTTACAATCTAAATAATTCTAAATCAAAAATATTAGAACTCGTCATTTCGACGGGTCCCGCAAACTTAGGGTTAAAAACAAAATGATTTCATCAAGAATTATTACTGTCTCACCGTTACGCTGGAGGTGTTTTGTTTGCTCGTTATCTTTTCTACGACAAATTACGCAATCTTCGCATACATTGAGACATTACTGTACCTTCTATTTAATTCTAATACATGTTTCTGTTAATGTCGGAAGGAAATGCAAGTTAAAGTTGACAGGTCTACGCAGAACCGTTAGCAAAAGCAATTTTGTGGGGAAGCCAGCAAGTAGTGTTACACGTTGTTCAAAGCAACAAAGTATATATTTCCCTGCAGGAGCAGGAAGTAAGGATTCGGTCATTATCTCCTCGCAACGAAACGGAAAGTTCTATTCGACTTAACGCGGGTGTGCTAATACTGCTAATGGCTAATGGCTTCAGTTAGTTGAAATCGCCTTGTGGCTCTCCCATCATGCGTGCGCCGAGAGCAGAACGAGCGAGCCGTGGGAACCGCTCTTTAATTCGAACGGTTTTCATTCTTTTGTTTCCACCTTTCCTCTGCCCTCCCCCGTTTACCACCGCCGAAGCAAAATTCGCAGTTTCTCCGTTTCAGTTCCGCGAGCGTGTAATAACGAGCGTTGCGCAACATTTCAGACATTTCACCAGTTCAAGCGCGAGCTAGTCCCGATTCATTCTCCGTGAATAATGAGATGCCCGCGATGATACCTTGCGTCGTAAATGTCTCACGAAGCGTAACCTATCTTGCAGGAATATATGGGGAACGACTCGTTTTTTACTCTGATCGAGGGTACACGATGTTTCGTCACGTTTCACTCGAATTTCGACTTACAGAAGGATGCGGGTATTTGTGTCGCGTGAACCTGGAACTTTTGACACGGAACGGTTTCTAGGTGAAACTTTTCGTGACTGGTACTCTCACGAGATGTAGTTTCCTACTTTGTGTTCTGAGTTCGGCCAGTTATATCTTCCACGTTAGCACGGACTTAACGTACAAATTTCGAGACGGCAGACAATTATCACCTGTTTCTATAATTCTTTTTATGCGACCTACAAACCAAAATGGGTTAAACAGGTCTTTTTAAATATTAAATCGATATTTTTTGAGCTACACTTTTGTATATAAAGAAAACATTCGATTTAAATATTGTATACACATGGATTGTCTATTTACAGAATATAAAAGAAATATTTATTTTACATTTTCTAAATATTGATTTTATAATTTCTGAAGATTTACTTTATATATTATAAATATTTATTTTACGTTTCATGAATATTTAGTTTACATTTCTTTAACAATTATTTTATTTTTTTTTATTTATTATACAGTTGTAACCTCCAATGAGAGGTTATTCTGCATTCTGTATTACATACATAATATTACAATAATAATCTTATTCTAATTTGTAGGTAATGTAATAAATACATATCAGTTGGAAGCACTTAATTTGCGATCTACGTGATAGTGATGTTATATATGTAATCCAATTATTTTATATTTCATGTGTGTATACCTAATATTTTAGACTAATACTTTTTCATATTAAAAAGTATGGCAAAACAAATATTATAATATTTGAAAAAAATGTTTAATCAATATTTTGTGCTACTAAGGCTATACATACATTTTGTTGGTATACAGCAGGGATGGGCACGGTAGGGGCCCCTTAAACGCCTGCTTCTCCCACCAACCTCTCTTTCATGCGCGAGGCCTGCGCACTGTTCGCAATGGACGAAGCACTTCCTTCCTCTTTAGTAACGGCGGATGCTGGTGGGGGACAGTGGACGCTATGGTGGGGACGGTTTTGTCTCAATTGCGACAAAAATGCTCATCCCTGGTATACAGGATGTACCTAGTAACTGGGCCGGACTATAACTTTGTTCCTTTTGCAGATAGAAACAAATTGTAGAGGGAAATTTTGCAGTGTTTAACAACCTCTATCATCAAGTAGTACAAGTTTTTGCTGGAGTACGTTGGTGTAGTTGCAAAGTTTAACGTAGCAGCGACGCGACATGATATTTCAACGTTAGTGGATCTTGAATAGAAATATCTCATGAAATACTATTCTTGTTGACATAGTATTCTAACACTCTATTGCTCAGAATGGCACGAGGAATCAATTAATGTAAAAAATGTGTAGGGTTCCATTTAAAAAGCAAGTGCAATTGTTCTTTACAATTGCATGGATGTACTCCTGCAAAAACTCGCACTACTTGATGATATAGCTCTAGATGAGCTTGTTAAACAATGCAAAATTTTCCTCTACAATTTGTTTCTATCTGCAAAAGAAAAAAAATTATAATCGGGCCCAGTGTATAAATCTTCAGTTTTACTTGAAGAAGAGAACGTAACTGCTGCCCTGTGCTCAACGCCATTTTTGTCACTAAAAGGGATCCGTCAAAATGGCGGGTTTAAATTTGTGTTATTTACGATTATGGTTATCGTATGCTTTCTTGCGAGCACGAATTGCGATCGCGGCATCATCATTCGCTGTTTCGAGATAAACCTTGCCATCGCACAGTTACCTTCGCGGATTTCCAGAGAAAATGAAGCGCGCTCTTTGCACGCGTACTACGGTTACCTAACACTGAATTCAACGACGTGTCCTTCAAATTTTTCGCGCGCGGCCACCGTTCTGGAAACCTGGACACTGTTGCGAAACACCTCCGTCAATATTTACAGACCAAAAGCGCTAATTAGTCACAAGGCAGTGATAATACAAACAACATTGGGGAAGAAACATTTACCTGTACCTGTTCGGCTTGTTTATGTTAAACGTGAATCGTGTTTGCGGAGGTAACAGATTAAATAAGAATTATTACAGTTACTCAACGTATCTTTGTACACCATGGAAAACAAACTCTTAGTTTATTCGTTCAATGTGTAGGAAAACGGTGAAACTGTATCAATATAGAGGGTGTCCCAGTTAAAGGAGGCTTCCTAAATATCTCCTTTGTTTCATGCGAAACTGTTCATAGCACAATTTGAATGGTATTAAGTAAGAACTACTCTGGAACGAGTAATTTTTTACCAAGACACTTTTTCATGTTTTTTTTTCAAGGTGACTTACATCTTTTATTATGAAAACGTGTTGTTTTCCTTATTGCCTTTTGTAGTAGATGAAAAAGTAGATTTGACTATGCCTGGATTATGACCTTCAGATGACTTTGAACATCAGTAATGTGATGAAATTGTTGGACGGTTTCAAAGTAATGTCCATCCGCAGCAATACAGTTTCTGTCATTAGTAAATACCGACCGCTACTCTCTCAATTGTCTTACGTAAAATACGCAACATTTTTATCGAATAGTCTGAACGAATTAATAGAAGTGCGATTAAATGTTTGGGCTGAACTTCGGGAAAGTCCCCCCACCGTTTCGGCACGTGACTTACGCCATTCTCTTCGTTTTCACATGCTGATCACGAAATGTAATTGTCATTTTTGGAGGAAATTAGTAGTTTTCGAGATATTCGCGAAAAACTATTGCTACTACTACATGATCGTACGCGCCCGAGACAGCCTGCTGCTTGTATTTTTATATAGCTTGCAAAATGGTAAAGAAATTTGCAGGCTCTATATTTTTGGAACATCCAGTAAATTGGATGTCCGTAACAAGCACCTATACTTCATCTACAAACCTCAAACACAACTTGTCTGATCAAGGAAACCAGGATATTCCCAGACCCACTTTACCTAGACAATCGCGACCCAATAATATTTGACACGTGCCAATTAATGTTCGTGAGACAACGGAAATGTCCTTAGATCCTATCATTTAGGTGACGGCCTATATACTAGTAAAGCCATTAATATAATTGCCTCTCTGGGTTTGACATTATTATCGATCTTCAACGCGTTCCTTATAATTGTTACGTCCAGATTTACTAACACTAGGTTTATTAGGTTTATTAACCACTTGTCCTATGATTTATTTTACTGTTACCGCCATTAAAACTACTTTGGCGTTCATAATTTTTTAGAAGAAAAAGAAAATATATATTTCTTGTTTGAGTATGTATTCACCATATCGACAACAGTGAAGTAGGATTTTATTTCGATTTATTGGAAATTAAGAACTTATATATTTAGTCGATGTTGGTTAAAATTTTCATTACGAGTCTGAGTACAAGGAGATATTATACTGCACTGCTAATTATTTTTAATTTACGATTGTTGAGGCTGTAAATGTGCATCCAAGAGGAATTATTCAACGAATTAATTTTTTTTTTTAACTTGGACAGACACATTCTTGTTATTCTTATAAAGTAATGTAAAATAGTTACTTTTAGTGACCCGTCGTCGCAGTGTTAATGACTTAAGCCTTAAGTCTTAAGGTATTAATGACTGCAATTCTCGTACACAAAATGTTTAAAAATATCTCTAAATATATAATTTTGTATAACAATAACCTCTATGCCATCTACACGTGTGTTTTAACATAGATTAATTCATATGTTTTATGATTAATATAAAATATCTATGATTTTTATGAAGGTCAGTACGCTTTTGCATTTTGCTTAATTGCATAACAGTGACTGGTTACTGTTGAATATTTTCAATCCTTGTGTTTCGTCTCGATATTGAGGGCAATGGTGTAGTATACGTTCTATAGAGATGTTGATGTTGCAACGATAGCTGAGCTCTGGTTCTTGTCTTTTTATTAGGTGGGAGTGCGTAATATTTATGTGATCTATTCTGGGACTAGTTCCTTGTATATCTACCTTTCTCATAAAAAACGCAACTTTTCTTTAATGCTGTTATCATAAAATAATTTTACTGTACACAGTAATGTCACTAAATTAAAAATAAAAGGCATACTACATCGAAATTTATTGGAATCTATATCTCAAAATTATATTTATTGCGCATGTGGCGAATAATATTATCCACAATATTACTAAATTTGTATCTGCAATTTGCAAAGATCAATGTTTCATTCAAAAGAAACAAGTTTGCAGTATAGATGGTTTATCATTTAAAAATTTATTGGTATAATATAAAACCGTCAGGATATACAAATGGTTCTAATAATTTGATCACTCTCTATATATTATATTGCCGATAATTTTGCATAACAGATGAACGAGAAACCTCTTACAAATATACTACGAACCTTCACCTGAATATAGATTTTATATACTACTTTATAAAAACGAATTACAATTTCGTCTGTTGAACATCAGAAGAAATCAAAAGCAAATTAAAAATCTCATTAAAGTAAAAATGGAATAGTATTTTACTACCAGGTTTACGAGGCCTGTCAAAATGACGGTTTAAACATTTTTTAATTTACAATTATTGAGATTGCAAAGTTACAGTCGTAGAAAACTATTCAATAAATTTATTTCTTTGGTAATATATTATATTGGGTTGTTCGGAAGGTAAGTTCGTTTTATTCAAAGAAAAATGAAAAACGATTTTTCACTAATTATTTATTTATTTGGTGATGTAATAATCATGTTGTTTTGTGATCTCTCCCAAATTTCAGGCAACTCGAAGATCCCATGTTCGTAGAATTCCTGTTTTTTATTAGTAAAAATTGAGTTATATTACTTTTGACGCCTTTGTTTAAAATGATATTTGCATCGCTTAGAAAGTGTCCAAGAGAACGAAATAAATGGTAATCTGATGGTACATTCTCTCTGTAAACAGCACACAAGTTTTTCCTTGTTACAATTGAATTTTGACCCTTGCGGTAATAAAAAAAAGCAAAATGTGATGGAAATATTCGCTTTGATTCTCCATATTTGATGCGATGACAAAAATATGCTTGAAAGTTGACAAAACACTATAAGGCACGAAATGATGTTCAAAATTCCAGCTGACAAAATCTACAATGATTTTGCGACTTACAAGGAGAAGACGTGGTCATCGGGTCTTAGATTTTGACGAAACTTTGCATACTGGTAGATTTCGTTCTCCTGTTTATGAAAATATAGCATTATAGGCGTCGATACTCAATAATTATTGAGATATTTACAATTTAAATTTCATTATACCCGTTAAGCGGTTAAGTACAGTTTTGGTTGAAGTTTTTATCAAGTGTCAAACGGCGTGATGGTAACGTACTAGATTCATTACCGGGAACGCCAGTGTTCAAATCCCTTTCTCCTTTTTTTCCATTTTTTTCTTTTTTTTTAATCAGTTTATCTATTTTATTTAATTGTATTTTGTACATGAAAAATACGCTCATAATATCTATAGGAAACAAAATATAAAAATTTTATTGAAAAGGAACGTAATACGAAAGAAACACTAACTTCATCAATGTTAACGTATCTCAAAAGTTGTTGAGTATCGACTCCTATAATGCTATATTTTCATAAGCAGGAGAACGAAATCTACTAATATTCAAAGTTTCGAGAAAATCTGAGACTCCACGACCGCGCCTTCTCCTTGTTAGAATGAAGTTTAGTAATAATAAACGAAAACAATTCAGTAATGAAAAACGAATTTACTTTCCGAGCAACCCAATAATAAGAATCGCTAAAAAATCGAATAAATACATCCTTGCCCTTCTTATAAAATAATGTAAAATAGTCACTGTTATTGCTCTATATACATAGTGTGAAATCGTACTTAGCGCGTTGACTGGCATGTCACCTATACATAATATATGGGTGACGAAATTATTTGTACAAATATTAAAATTAATTTTTGTTCATTAGTGTATTCACTGTACCAGATTTGTTTGTACCAAATAAGTTACTTTGATTTTATAGAATTTTTGAGGTTCCTGGGTTGGCGGTCAAAATGTTAATAGACTTGAAGGTGTCATGATTGCATAAAATTCCATGGATGAGTAACCTACGCGAATTCTTTGATGATGACCGAGTTGATTCATTTGATCGCATACTTTCTGCCGTGATAATAGATCTATTCACCTCAAGAATTGCTGTCCACGCCGGGACACCGATTGGCATTATCTATCGTAACCGAGCATATTAATAACCTGCCGGCTGGATGGACAATGGATAGAGCTGGTAATGATCGAGGACCGTACCTGCTACCGTAATAATGGGTTGGAAATGGTTGGCAGTTCCAGAGGCGTCATGAGCACGCGCACACAGTGGCGAACCCGGTCCGTTTCCCGTGTTGGTAGAGGGTATGTTAACAATGGTCTCATTAAGACCGTTTACGCAGTGACTGTAAAAGTACGCAGTGCACACAATTTCCGATGAAACGTAATTTATTCGACGTGTAACGTAAGCGGTAAGCGTCCCCGATTGAATTATTACCTGTTTTCCAATTGCCAGCATATTTCCAGCCGGATTAGGTTGATTGAGTGGGTCAACGTGCCTTGAGTCCGATTTAGTATTCACGGCCGTGGATGAATTACGTTGAAAAACCATAATTGTAACAGTTCTGATATTGGTAGCACAGAACGGCACAAATCAACTAATAATTAAAAATGACTAATAGTCTCATTGATTGTTAGTTATAGCAAAGTAGTCATACTAAGTATGCAGTACTTTACATGTATGCAAAATTTCAAAACTCGTATTACGAAAACGGATACAGTGAACCACTATTGGATGAATTAGACTTCTTATGATGTGGTCCGTTTCCGTAATATTCCGTAAAATAATTTTCATACTTAGTTTTGACTAATGACTATTTTGCTATGACTAACGATCAATGAGACAATTAGTCATTTTTAATTATTAGTTGATTTGTGCCCTACTCTGATTAGTAGTCGAAAAGTCATACACTATTGCGTTTTCAAGTTACAAGTTTATCTAAAGATTCTTACAAACAATAGGAATTGTACTTTAACACGTTGAATAAAATTAACGTCACTTAATATTAATTTATCAATGCTGAAATTAACTACGTTGCTGTGTAAAGTGCGATCCTCATTATCATGTGCCTAACAATTGTTATTAATAACGCTGATTTTTTCTGTGAATGAAGTGGATGACACCTGCGCGAAACACATAAAATTCGCGGACAGTCTGTGTATAAAAATTTTACATTGAACATGTGGTAATATTTATACTATAGTATTGTACCATTTTTTTTATCCAAATGTGCATCGAATCAATAATGTTTTGTCAACATCTAACAAAGCACATGCATGAATATACCAGCAAAAATTGTTTACTAACTCACGATCAGCAAAGGTTTCATATTCGATACCAGTAAATATTACGTTTAGCGGTCCCACCTCTAACGACCTTGATCTTGATATACGTATGGTAGCGAGAGCACCCTTCTGAGTGACCTTCAAAGGATTTTAGCCGTCGCTCGTTTTTTATTAAAAAATTATTAACAAAAATATATCATTCCTACTACATTGCATTTTGCCCGTACATATACAAATATGCATATGTAATCTTGACTTTGATGTATGCTATCAACGGCACTCTTTGAAATAACCTCTGAGAGATTTTAGCCGTTACTTATTGTTCCTTAAACAGTTATTAACAAAATAATTTTCATAGCTAGACCGTACTTTATCAACACTGCGTGAATATTTAAAAAATCAACGCGTGGTTATAGTACTACGATTTCACCAATTTGTAGTTGGCTGGGGTTAGAGTTGCGAGGGGGCGGAGAGGGCCGACCTTACATACAAACGTCTATGCAAAATGCGGAACATCGCAAGCGTAATCGAGCCGGCTCACAGTGGTCCCAAATTCCAAAATCGTGGTCAAAATGTTTCGACTCATAGTGGTCCCAAATCCCAAAAACGTGGTCGAAACGTTTTGACCACGTTTTTGGGATTTGGGACCACTGTGTGGCCTAACGGCCGGTTATGTCTGCCCCCTCGCTACACTAACCAGAACCAGCTTCAACGATACCTTCCCTTTGAGAGGGAACATGCATGTATATGATCCTGTCAATTTTAATTATCGTTCGGTGGTAACTTGTTCTAGAATAAAGTGTGCTTGTAACCTAAGTTTAACTAAAGTGTTTTGCGAATATCTCGCAAACTAAAACCGACCGATGCGACGGGTTCCCTAAACGTAATATTTACCTTGATACCTGTTTTATACTTTTGTATATTATTACTAGATTATTTCTCCAATTTATATTGTTACTGGAAACTGTTATGAAATAAAAGAATTGTGGGGAATATATGGAATATTCATTACTAATGTTCAATAAAATTGATACAAACATGTATTGTAAAAATATGCAAATCATTTCCTTGACCAAAAATGTTACATATGAATATATCAATAGCTGTATTGTTATGAATTATGTATTGTATGTAACTTTGAGCATGACACATACTTTTTGGTTTCTTGTCTCAAATGAGTTTAAACTACAGTTCTGATTAAAATAATTAGTCAATCCAATGTGTAGCAATGACCTTCGTTGTTAAGCTTCATTCATGAAATCGCATAGAGTGCATGTTTATGCACACGCAATCACTGAGTATATTTCTATGCACTCAAGTTTCGCAAACAAAAATAATACATCTATCTTATTTGCATATCCATTAATGTTTCACAACGGTTTTTACTCCCGTATTTTTCGCTTTATTAGTTTTATGCTGAGAATCTTGTGTTACGGCAGTTCAAACAACATTCTCTGAGCTCATGGTCAATTTACCTTATATTGTTCATTATAATTTTAAATTATTTTGCAGACACTTCAGTTATATTCTGTTGCAACAACCAGGAAGGAAATAGATTTCGTAGAGTCGTAAGTACATAAATTATTGTTTCTTTCGAATTGATTGTAAACTATTGATCAATCAATCTTTTTCTAAAAAGTAGTTATTTGTTCATTTATTGTTAATTTATTTATTTCTGAACTCGAGCAATTGTGTCTGGCACAATTTAAAACAAGGAGAGAGAAAAATTACTCGTTAAAACTATTAAACCTTAATTGAAAAATTTATAAGAAACCGAAATATATTATGCGTTGTGTCTCAATTTCTTTTAATAACCATTTTGCTACAGATATCACAAAAGAAGAGAACTGAATCGTGTAACTAAAAGTTTCAAAGAATTCTTTGAAAAATAAAACTTTTGTGCAAACATACTTTTGATCTCTAAACACATAAAATCCCCCGTCTGAAACTGCACGCTCGAACTGTAAATTTTCAACCAATAAGCTAAAAATACTATACTAACACTAAACATACC
This sequence comes from Sphecodes monilicornis, assembly GCA_913789915.3. Lineage (NCBI taxonomy): Eukaryota > Metazoa > Arthropoda > Insecta > Hymenoptera > Halictidae > Sphecodes > Sphecodes monilicornis. The sequence continues at coordinate 8,741,405 of OU565291.1, read as the reverse complement.
TGGCAATAAAAGTGACTACTAAATGCATGTTACCTTATAAAAATATCAAGATTGAATTTATTTAGATTTTCCCGTGATTTTGATTATAATACACGCTTGAATAAAAAGATGCATTCAATCAGTTCTCGTAGAAAAAACTTTATCAATTCAATAATTGTGAAATAAAATATACAAAACCAATAATTTGACCAGTGGTGGTAGATTTGGTGTTGAGAAATAAACAGAAATTAGCATGTCATAGGTAAGATTTCAAACGTCACAAAGCGGAATCAAAATTTAATTGAGTCATTAGTCCTGATTATTCATCGTGCCTTGCATTTTATTTCGCACATTTGGATTTATCATAAATTCACCCGAAAACGCGCAGTCTGTTAATAACTCTTCGATCAGGTGGAGGGTTAAAAACGGAAGAAAAATGGAAATGAGAACAACTTCATTTATCTATGCAACAGAGGGTGCTTCAAACTTTCTAGCACCAACATGCCGGCAAACGAGCGGACTGCATTTTTGTCAAATCGTTCGAATAATTTTTCGCAATAGTGTTGCGAATAGACAGAGCTAGGTAAAATTTTGGAGAGAAAATATTTCAAATATTATTTCAAATAGTCGTTGCTCCACAATTCAAATAAAATACTATTTTAAATAGTCGTTGTTCCACAATTCAAATAAAATACTATTTTAAATAAACAGTAAAATTTTTACAAATAAAACATTTTCATTTCGATAATCTAAAACATAAAATAAAATATTTCTGTTTTGGTAATCTAAATCTTAAAATAAAATATATGAATTTTGTGTTAAATAGAATTTAAAATATTTCTTGACGATGAAAATAGATTGAAGAAACAGGTAATATTAAAATGCAAGAAACCATAACATTTTCAAAATCGATTTTCTCGAAAACGAGGCGGCAAATGAAAAAAATTTACTGTATATTTTCCATTTATTTTTTCATGTAAAATCACCTTCTGAAATAAAATTCATACTATTTAGAGAATCCTCCAAATAAAATACTATTAAGTTGTTGCATATGAAATGTCCGATTTGAGAATCCAAATGTTATAAAGCGTTTCGATCAAGAAATACTATTAGACTCTACGGATTTATTACACATCACTTTGAGCTATAAAGTCGATCCTTAAGATCTTATCTTCAATTTTAATGTAAACGTCTAATTTTTCTAGTAATCAAATTTTATTTCAACTCCAATCAATGCGATTGTCATGCATTCTTTTTATATGCATGGAATAGCAACATACTGACGATAGCATTATGTGAATTTTTATCAATATGTGACGATTAATCGATGTACTATTTGTTGATGGCAAAAAAAAACTAAAAAATGTAAATGACAATCTTGAACATGAAGAACGTAAATGACCATAAAACTCAATTTCTACCGTAATATCATCAAGAACCTTAAAATTCATTGACAGAATACATTGATTACAATGGTCCTTACTTTTATTAATAAATATATTTGGATGTACTTCCGAAAAGACCATACCTCCGATTTTTTTTATACTCTGGATTCTTACGTATTTTCACGTGCTGAACAAACAGGTTTATTTTTTTGTTTATATGATGTTGCTTCATTTCTTCTATAACGAACAGAAGTTTAACTTAATGTTTAAGTTTAGGTTTAGGTTTATGTTAGGTAAGGTTAGGTTATTCCTTTTGGGGATGATGCTTCCCGCAGAGGGTGGATCTCGCTATGCGTGGAATGTTAAAAATCCAATGATACAAAAAACACGTGGGCGAGGGAGGAGTTTTGATGTATCCCTTTCTAGTATTAACTAATGAAATTAACAATAAAACTTGATTTGTGTTGGACGAGTTATATGGAGTTTTGAACATTTAATATCGTTTTTCTCAAAAACTATTGTCTTTATGGCAAAAGCAATACAACATAAAATATGTATTTCGATGAGACCTAAAACTTTTATTTGAAGTATTTTTCAAATTTACCATTATTTACGGAAATAAATGGAAAAAACTATGATTTTTATGGTTTTTTCATGATTTCCGCTATGAAAATAACATTTGCGCCAATTTTCACTATCATATTCGTAATCAGTACGTCAAGATATGTAAGAATCCAGAGTATAAAAAAAGCCGGAGTTATGGTCTTTTCGGAAGTTTATCCATATATTTAGATAAAAGTTGTGTTTGGTAAAGTTCATAATTGGACATTTCATATGCAACAACCTAATATTTTAAAAACTTTTTCTAAGAAATAAAATATTTTATTTTTAAAAGTGTATGTATGATCTCAAATAAAATAGACTATATTTACTATTTGCAATAGTCTTTTGCCCAGCTCTGCGAATGAATAAAAACGGGCCCCGGCAGTCACTCAACAACCGCGTTTACCGACATTTTCTTTATTACATCGAATTTCCTGCTCGCTTCATAATGCCGAAAGGACTGACCCGATTTATAGTAACTCGCGAGAAAGTACTTACCCGTACTACTCGAAGAAGCTGTCCTTGGATTATGTGCCCGTTAGATTCAGAGAAACGATTGACGCACAATTAATTGCATAACCGCGAAACTCTTGAGTAACACGGAACCCGCAGATAATCAAACACCGAAGAAATAAATAGCAATTGTTACCATCGCGAGTATTTACCGCCAGTTTCGCGCACAGTCGCTCGTAAATTTTATAAATCGCCCGTTTCGCCGGAGTATTTTGTAACGCCGATATAAAACATTTCTTTCTCTGTGAATACCATTAGCTACGCTTAAAAGCGTATGATATACGCTCTTGCCCAAGTAATAACCATTATATGGCCGGGTTCAATTTTTCAATTAGCTTTTTGCTACTTTCGCGCGAATAACACGATACAAAATATCGACGGCGCTGTAACAGAACTTCAATCTGAAATGGAAACCATTAAATGTTCGGGTCAGGGATGAACAGTTAACTTCCGCGATAGACTGCGGATTTTATGACAGAGATCAGTAGGTGAAATACAAAAGAGGAAAAACATCAGATGGATTTAGGGCCACCATTGTTTTGAACTCGATCAATTTATTAGGGAAAGAAATATATTTCTAAAGAACATCAAATATTCGGTTCTCGAGAAATTGCCAATATTAGAACATGATAATTACGTTAGAAATAATAGTACAATAATAAATTAGGATTCATTTTAAAGCTCGAAGTTTCTACAATCGTGGGCCATCAGGTGAACAACTGAGAACACGTTTTTGGTCGAAAGTGCTGCAAATTGAATTGTCTGTACAAGCATCAACAAATTTTTTTCTAAAAGCATCTATTAGAGATTTGAAGATTGAATCTCCCCCTTTATAACAACTACTTAATCCCTTAGCCTCCAACAACGAGTGAGACTCGTGGTAAGAAATTTGGGCCAAAAACAATAAGGACGAACCTGACTCGTGGTACTTCATTCGGACCAAACGTAAACAACACGAGCCTGGCTCGTTGTACTTCGTTCGGACCAAACGTAAACAGCACGAGCCTGGCTCGTTGTACTTCGTTCGGACCAAACGTAAACAGCACGAACCTGGCTCGTTGTACTTCGTTCGGACCAAACGTAAACAACACGAGTCTGGATCGTTGTACTTCGTTCGGACCAAACGTAAACAGCACGAGCCTGGCTCGTTGTACTTCGTTCGGACCAAACGTAAACAACACGAGCCTGGCTCGTGGTACTGAGTGATAGTATATGGTCTCGGTTTTTTCGCGCATGCGCGACTAAATGCAGAAACGTACCGTACGTCTTATGTTTGTGGGGAAAGTAGGGGAGAACTGTTATTGGCGGGAAACCGGACAGAAGAGTGCAAGACGACCGTACTTCGAAATTTTGGTAAGTTAATGTTAATATAGTCGATTTCATAATGGCAACTAGTATTGGAGAAGGAGCTACTTGTCAATTCATATTTGAAAATCGAAAAAAAATTTGCGAAACTATGCGGGGTGACTAAGGTACCCCATTTTAGTCCAACTTTGTACTTTACTGACGCTAAAATCGTCGCGCATGCGCGAGAAAACCGAGATCATATACCATCACTGGTGGTACTTCATTCGTGCCAAACGTAAACAACACGAACACGGAGTTTACTAATTTTCTACGAGTTTTCTCAAAACATTATTAATTTAAATTAAGTATTAATTTACAAATTGTTACTGATACATTATCCACTTTCAAATTACAAATCATTTTTGTTCACCGATGAATTGATCATAATTACTTCCCAGACATTTTAAAAGTATTAGTTGTGCCCAAACGTGTTTATTATTTCACAATTCCTTTCGTTACGCCGAAATATACATGTCATAAGACGTATACATTTTGCGCAAGTTCGAGCACACGGCTAAACAGCTAAAGGGCTCGACACGTGACCGACCTTCTTGTTTATTATGGCCCGAGCAATCGACAGTTAGCGGGTACGACAAGGGGTTATAACTAATCTACGATTTCTGTTGACTGTTTTATGGAACAAAAATGAGGAATGAGTTTGGTCGTGTAACGTCCTCGCGGTGTACCTTCTTATTTCATCAACGCTCAATAATTTAAGTAGAACAAATTTTAGATCAAGTTTTCAACAGTCGTAAAGGAGAAGCTTCGATCTTCAAATATATGGTGTTTTCAGTTACGAGACACATTTTTTAACGTTTTTACAGACTTTTACATTTGTAACATTTTGGTTAAACAATGTGTCTTCAGTTTCCCAGTTGCTATATCACGCAAAAATGTCTTCGATAAAAATGAACGATGATTGGAGAAACCAGTGGCTTCAAGCTTTAACATGAGTCCAGGTGTATTGTTTTAAAATTTTTATAAATTATACTTACTAACTACATTTACAAGTTAATTGAATTCTAATTTATAAAGTTATATTCTATCTTTAGAAATTGTCGTGAAACATTTATATTTTGTATAAAACAGTCTAGCCATCGGTTAGTGCTTAGAAACATGACTGTAAGAAACATTTACAATCTAATTACGACAAATATGTTTTCCATGAACCGTGTATTAACTAAATGCAAAAAGAAGAACTAATTCCAATTAAATTGTTTTCCCACTCTCCAAGAAATAAACCTGAATATCTATTTCGATTCGAAATTCGTGAACAGGTCTGCAAAAACGTGGATGCGCGCGAATAATTCATATAAATTGATACAAGCATCGACGAATCTTTAAAGAGCAACGAGTGCATTATGAATTCGAATTGACACTGTCACCGGTAATAGCCCCCCACAGTTTCGATGGGGCGATCTGTTTTGCTGACACGCAGACTGTCGGTCGCGTTATGTGGAAAGATTTTATTTTATAACGCCGCGTAAATTTCGATCTTGACGCTTTAATTTTCATTGGCCCGACGACAAGCCGATCCCGGCCGCGACAGCTGAGTTCGCCAGGGACCCACCGCGAAATTGATTTTCGGAAATGCATCGTTTGAAGAGTTGCCAGGACGCATACGCACGGGCGCCGATATTTTGCGGTCTCTTTCTGGCCTGCACCCCGCTCGCAAATTCTACACGAACACGTCGCGGGCCGTCCCGGCCCGGGGAAACAGTAAATACGCTACCCTGCGTGGAATTTGAAATAGAAAAAAATTACGCTAGCCACCCTCGACTATCTGCACGCAGGCGGGAGAAACTTGCTTCGAGCATTGCGATTGAAAAATACTCTGGTGAAAACAATTACTCGAACGCTGCTGGAAAAATAATGCTAACCCTTCCCACTCGAAGCAATTTTTATTCCAAAGTCAAGATATATTTCTTTCAACTTGGAACAGTTTTATTCTATGTATCTCTTTTACATTGTGCACCTGGAATTAAATCTGTTTCATCAGACAACAGTTGAATTTTTAGCAATTTATAGAACAGACACGAATTTAATAATATGAAAACTGTTTTGAACAATGCTGCCTTATACAAATGACAAGATTCAATTGATTTGGACTTTCGCGATTCGCAGTATAGTATATATACTCTAGTAAATACAATTATGTAATCATTTACTACGAAAGCAAATTTTTTGTATTATAATCTGCAGGTTTGTTATATAGTGTGTCTCAAAAAATGTTGTAAATCCTTGAAATGAGCGGTTCCTGAGGTTATTTAAAATAACTTTTCCCTTTGCAAAAATGGCCGCCTCAGCTTTGTTAAGGAGTTATTAACGAAAAACACAGACCAATCGGTACACGCTACACGCTGTCGCGCTAGACCTTAACATAGCCGGGGCGACAATTTTTGAAAAAAAAAAGTTAATTTGAATAACCTCAGTAACCGCCATTTCATGGGTTTTACAACATTTTTGGGACAACTTTTATATCATTGGAAAGTGCAAAGCTATAAGTCCTATCTTTAGTTACTATTTAAATATCCAACTTTACTTTTAAATAAAGTTTATTTCAATATCAGCCGACGTGATCGTGGTGTATTCTTTTCATACAAGTGAGGAAATTAACATACTGACGACAACATTAATATAATCGGAAAACTTCTCATTTTTTGACAGAGTATGGCGATTACAATGATGCTTACTTTAATCAATGAGTTTTATTACAGAAAAGTTATGTGTGTTTAAAGTTACTCCTAGGAATCGTACATTTCATATGCAATGACCTAATACTCTGTCTTTATATGTATATGTATATTGATATCTTTTTTTGTATTTCTGACGTTGTTGTATCGTTTTTCTTAAAAATTACTACTGTTGACACTAGAATTGCCGGATGGGTTAAAATTACTCGTTCCAAATTTTTCTAATACAATTTTAGAACTATAAGAATGCTTTAATTGAAATATCTTTTAATGTTGCTACTTCGCTATTCAAAGATTGAAAGATTTCAATCTTGGTATTATTATAGAGGATTATGTATGTATTGTGCGTTTAGCACTCGGAAGTTCAGGTATTCATAATTAATTTAGGTAATCACAGGCAATCAAAATTTAATTTTACTATAACTACAAAAAATAATAAGTATAGGCAAGATTGCGTATACTGGAGTACTATTTCTTTAGGGCAAAAATAAAATAATGAAAAAACAATTCTGGTTCTAATTATTAACATTAGGTATAGTAGTTGTCTGACTGCTACAATAATACATTTTTTTGACATTTATAATGTTATTCAGTGGTAAAGAGTGGCTCACATAATATTCAGAATTCAATTAGTTATTTTAGTCATTTTCATCAATGGCTTCAAATTAAGGGAAGGAGAGTAGGCTTCATTCTTTATATTTTTAGTTTTTAGAGAATTGCCGTCACCATGTTATTATATGTGACATAATACATGAGTATGTGTTCAATCAAAGTTTAACTCTCGTTTATAGCTTCGGTGTATCAATCTTTATAGGGTAGTTTCATCTGCTAAACTTGAGTCTCCGTCCATAAAAAGTACGTGTCCCTCTTTTATTGGTTATTTTACTATCCTGTGAAACTTGATCATACCTGGAGTGCGGGAGATTAGTTTAGTAACGTCCTTTGGAAATAAAGAAGTTAAGGGTATTGAATTTGGTACTCATTTCACGTTGAATCGATTTGCATTACAATCGTGTCGAACCATTTTGGCAAAATTGTGGCAAATGGAACGGTTCAATTGAGTTGCTATTTGCGTCATTAAGCAGAATTCGATTTAATGCCGAACGTGAAACTCAACACGTATATTTTACTGTAATAAAGTAGTGAAAATTATTTGCAATTAAATATTTCATCGCTAAATATGGACGCAACTACGGAAATTGTACACAGTGGCGTATTACCCTATGAGCAACTTGGGAAAATGCTCGGGACCCCAAGCAGAAGAGAGCTCCAAACACAAACCAAATATTTTTTATTTTTGTGTAAAACGTTTTCATGGATGAAGGAGAATTTATTTCACTTTTTATGCAATAATAAATATGTAGATGTTTTTACAATTGTTTTATATTTTCCAACGTGAAAGTTATTTAGTTGGGGTTAGGGGCCCCGAAATTCTACTTTGCTCACTGGCCCCAAGTAGTCATAACGCGTCACTGATTGTACAAAAGAATTGTGGTGACAATTGCGTAAATGAAGCCGTTATTCTTTGCACACATCAGACAAGGTCTGTAACTAATAAAAATAGAAGTAATATATTTCTGTTAGTGGAGAGTCAATGTCTAATCGTTATTCACAACTCTAAAGTGTTATATCCTGCATGTGTTGCTCACTTCATAAACACATACACACTTAATGGACAATCTGCAGATCTGTATGCATTTGTAACTAATAAATGTATTCAAGAATTGGTGAAATTTTTCTATGGGGATGGGAAATAGAATTTTACTGTACTTTTTTAACTTTTGTGTCAATCAATCAATATCCAAAATTTTTCTACAATGTTCAATAACATTTTACTATATAATTTCAATGCATACGCATATATCTCCAAATTAAATTAATTTATGGTTATCCAAGGATATAGAAGTCTATAATAATTTTTTTATTTGTCAACACGAATGTTCAACAAATTTTTAAGACAATCTAGAAGTGGATACCTGGGTATCTAAGCATTAAAGGTCTGTGCACACCCATCCGGGCCGGGCCGGATCCGGTTTTGGCCCATGCACACTCGGCTGAGCCTACTCGAGACGGCGGTGTCTCTTGAAATCGTGCCGCTTGCTACCGAAACCCGAGCACTTTCCTCTCCCCTCTATACCCCGGAGGATGCCTATGGTTGAAACCGTCCGGTGCTCGGGCCAGAATGCTCAGCGAGCAATCTTTTCCAGCCCCGGACCCGGCGTGGCGGCAAGAACGCAGATAAACATTATATATATGTTGTATTATTTAAAAAGCTATGTCATCGAGTGTTAAAATAGAACTTTCCGGATTTTGTTGTGGTATATAGTTGGTGTGACATACGTTGTTAAGGAATTTAAACGTTATAAGAAACATAATAACAAACTTGCTTTCTGGTTTGGTAAAAACATCGACGTTGCAAACTTCAAAGGAGGGTTTCTCAAGATAAAAGTCTGCTCTATCGCGTGGTATATTCCGATTTTCCGCTGGACCCTTATTTTTTGAGATAAATTCAAAAATATTCTCAAAACTTGGTGCAAAAGTAGTGTCCATCCTTCTTTAATGATTGTTTAAACATGTTTAAACATTCATACTGTATTAATATTAGATATCACTGTATTCAGGAAAGTCTACAGAATCTTTTGCCGCATAGAACAGTTCAATATCTTTGATAATAACGTCACAATATGTGTATAATAACAAAAGACACGCACTACATATATATATATATATTGTTACGAATGTGGCAAAATAGGTACTCCCGTTATATCGTCGTTGCCTAAACGACGATATAACAAGGACAAAGGACAGAGTCGCTTCACGAACGTCGTACCGGTCGGACGTGCAATTCCCTTCCTCTTTTAATAAAGAGATTAATTACCTTTTTATAACGGTCTTTTATTAAGTATGCCTAAATTACGCGGTCGCTCGCGTAACACTGGTGTCAGAAGTGGGATAAATATTGTGGAAGCAGGCACCGCAGAAATATCAAGGCCGACTCGAACGCTGGACGTCTCGAACGCTGGTTTGAATGCCGGAGATGGGGCATCGCTGGAGGCTCTCTTCGCTCTGGTTCGAGAATCGGAACGGAGAGAAGAGCGATTTGCTGCGTTGGTGGAAAGGCTGGTGGACCGGATAGACGGTGACCGGACCATGCTAATGCAGCGTTTGGACAGCGATCAGGCGAGAATCGATCAACTTACTACCTCTTTCGAAACCCTTTCCTCTGGTTTTCCTAACGTACCCTGCTGTTCTATTCCTCGTGTTGAGGTTGACATTCATAACAATGTAGTGAATCGTGAACGTGCCGTGACTTTCCCCGCGAGTACAGTTCCTTACCGTGTTAAACCTTCTAAATTTAATGGTTCGGGCTCGTGGTCATTATATTTGACACAATTTTTGACTTTAGCAAAATTAAATAATTGGGATGAGCACACGAAAGTGGTTGCTTTAGTAGACTCGCTTGAAGGGAAGGCTCTCGCGGTTTTGGCGTGCTTGGAGGACTCCAAGCGTACTGTGTTCAATGAAATAGTTGCGGGTTTGAATGTTCGATTTGGTAGCGGACACTTGGTCCAATTAGATCGTTTTAAATTCTATAATTATAGGCAAGGGCCGCAGGAGTCCCTTCAGGCAATGGCCGAACAAATCTGTCTTTTATCACGTTCAGTCTTTGCGAATCTTCCTACGGAATGTCAGGATAAGCAAGCTCGCGAAAAATTTATTGAGGCCCTGAGAGACGAGGATTTGAGGAAGGACGTCAGCCTTGCTTCGATTAATGCGGATTCATTGAATGCAGTCTTAGAGGTTGCTTTAAGAGTAGAGGCGCTCTATAAGGGCATGTATGAAAAGCGATCTCCTTTGGCAGGTTCATCGTGTAATTGTCGTTCAGCGCCTTATAATCCGCAGCGAGCGAATTTTCGGTCGCGTCGCGAAAATCTTCAAGGAGAACGTAATGATTTCCAGTTACAGAGTTACGTTTCGAAACGCGGAAATAACAATATCGTGTGCTGGAACTGCGGGAAACCCGGTCATTTTTCTAGTAATTGTTTTGCTATGAAACAAGGCGCGAATTTGCAAGGTTCACGGTTCCAAAATGAGAATAAACTTTCTGCACCGGGAAACCAGAAGGGGTCTACGTGAAGGGGGTTGCGGAGGCCCCGATTGTAGTTCGTATGGAAAATCCCCCTTGTTACTCAGGAAACCTTTTGGGTAACGGTATTTTTATAAACGGTTTTTTTAATGGAGATGCCCGAAAATTTGTAGTAGACACTGGGTCGGCGGTGTCACTTGTTAAGGGGACTTCACGAGACGATTTTGGAAAGCAAAATCGAAATTTGATTACAGTCACGGGCGAGCCTGTTAGGGTTTTCGGAAAACGAAAAGCTCTAGTTAAGATTGGAAAGTGTAGTATGGAGCAGGATTTTTATGTTGTGGAAATGAAGGACGATTGTATTTTGGGTCTAGATTTCTTAACGGAACACGGTTGTTTGTTGGATTTGAAGAAGAGAAATCTTTCTTTTGAAAATGGGGAAAGCGTTGATTTTGTAGGTTGTGAAACGTCGGGGGAATCGATGGCTGCCGGAATCGATTCTGCAGTGGTAACTGAATGTACAGTTTCTGAGTTGGATACTGTGAACGTAGGAAATAATTTTGTTGGGAAGGGAATTGAAGTTAGTGAGATGAATGAGATCGATGTCGTGAATGAAGGCGATAATTTTGATGAATTTTCGAAATTCGATGGAATAGCCTTAACCGGTAACGAGGAATACTGCGATCTGCCCGAGCACTTGAAATCGTTATTTGAGAGTAATTCACTGAATTTGAATGAGGAAGAGAGACAGGAGTTTAGACAATTTTTAATTTGTTTTCAAAATGTGTTCGCGAAAGAGAAAACTCAGATTGGGTGCTGTAAGGTTGTTAAGCATACAATCAATACCGCAGGCAAATTGGGAGGGCCCTTATATTATCGTCAAGAAGTTAAGTGAGGTAGTATATAGAGTTCGGAGGAATTGTAAAAAATAAGTGCAAGGTAGTGCATGTGGAACGGCTGGCAAAATATTATGAAAAAAAATAATCCTGTTTTGAATTGACGGTGTTACGTTCCGTAACATAAATTCTTATTTTTTTTTCGGCCTATTCCAGGGTAACGCTGGGGTCGACAATGCGTTGCATTTTGGAATTACCTAATCGACCGCAGCCGAGCCCTGAACATAGTCTAAATTATTTCTAATTCCGTCGACGTGCTGTTATTCGTCAATGCGCTGCATTTTGGAATTTCCTAATCGAACACAGCATTGCTTTTGACGAAGGTAGAGTTTCGGACCACGTGTTCGTCCGAGAACACGCGTAGGCATCTCAACGGTGTAAATTGTGCGATACGAATCTGTAAATTAAAATAATTGGCCTGTTAGATGTTGAACAGCAGGGTATGGAAAATCAGAGACCAAATCATAGCTACTAGAGCTTTGGTACGTAAGGCTGTGTCCCTGTTTTCAGCAATGGTGTCTGCGGCCCTCCGAATCGAGTCGAGCAATGAAACTGGAGTAACTTTGACCGGAGGGGGGAGTAGGTTCGTGTTCGTGAAGATGAAGTTCAAAAACAAAATGTTGTTCCTGAAGATGAAGTTCAAGAACAAAATGTTGTGTTAAAAAAAAAATGATAAATGTTAAATGTTATTAATGTTAAATGTTGTTATGTTAGCCGCCAATTTCCTCAGGTTTTTTTAAACCGTGGTTTTCCCTGAGGCAAGAAAATTAAGTTTTCTTGGGTGAATACCAAATTGGTTGTGGTTTTGCTGGGTCCACGGCTTTCGTTTCTTTTTGTTCTTGCCTACAGAACCACTGGCATCTTTAGTGATGATAAGTTATTATTGAGTGTTTTGATGTTGTGAGTTCTTGTTTTTTTTGAAGGGAGGGGGGAAGTGTTACGAATGTGGCAAAATAGGTACTCCCGTTACATCGTCGTTGCCTAAACGACGATATAACAAGGACAAAGGACAGAGTCGCTTCACGAACGTCGTACCGGTCGGACGTGCAATTCCCTTCCTCTTTTAATAAAGAGATTAATTACCTTTTTATAACGGTCTTTTATTAAGTATGCCTAAATTACGCGGTCGCTCGCGTAACAATATATATATATATATATATATATATATATATATATATATATATATTCAAAGTAAATTATAAATTTTAATATTTTACTTCTAATATTGAATAAAGATTTATTTTATATTTGAATCCAATATTTCATTCGTGATATAAAATGTGTATGTACCCCATATTGTGGAACAAATATTTTTCTATGATAAATATAAAATATTTCCTGTATGTTGAGGAAAAAATATACTGTTTCGGATATTAAATAAATATTTTTTTCATAATATGTAATGAATATTACTTGTACTTGAAAAAATATTTTATTTCTAATATTAAATAAAGATTCATTTTATATTTAGAAAAAAATATTTTTGTCGTTACATGAAGTAAATATTTCCTGCATATTTAAAAAAAAATATTTGTTTCTTAATATAGAATAAATATTGTACGTATATTTGAATATTAAAAAAAGATTGAATCTCTTTTTAATATTGTATGAATATGTATACAATATTTTGTGCTACTAGGGGTGATATCCGAATGCCACGGCTTCTAGCTCAATAGGACTGACCTGTCATAAAACAGTATAGTGAGCAAAATGACTGCACAGTCCCTAACTTCGCATCCCGTACATTGGCCAGAACAGGAGCCCCGGGAACGACACACGAACAAAGAAAGTCTATCGTTAGCCTGCTCATCTCCATCTAAGATGCGGCCATAGACCAAATGTTTTGGTTTGGACGTGATACGCTACATAGTATGCGTGAAATGAGGCCTCCCCATTTCACTCCGATCCAATCGGCCGCGCATTCGTACCTAGGTACGTCCAGCTCTTACCAGCCTCGCATCAATATTGTGTCACCGTTTGGGATCTATGCAGAATGGCGGCTTTAAGATCATAAACAAATCGGCGGACACCACGCCTTTTCGGACAAGGTCCCATGTGTCCATGACCTGGGCTGAAGAACTGCGACTTGATTTGATTTAACTTTCTTCTCCTTCTTCGGTTTTTTTAAAAGAAAAATGCCACATTTTTCGCATTTGTTAGAACTCACATTTATTTCTTTCAGTTATTGCACTAATCACGTTTACTATTAGTCACATGACTGTCAGAAATACTGTTATTTAGAATATGCACTACACTATGTTACTTATACACTACACCGCTATTAATAAAAGAAAATTAAAATAATCCTATATTCTAACGAAATGTTGCGCACATACAAAATTCTTTTACAGACGATGGACCTTCACGACACGACAAACAAAATGAAACTTATGATTTGTCTTTGGTCTAATTAAAAGAAATGCATAGATGACTACCACGACAACAGTAATCTCAAAGCGCGAAACGTGAAAAAATGAACACATCTCGTCAATACTTGATTTTTCTCTCCAAGTTCTAGATGGTTGCGTCCGAAGAAAATGATTGTTTCTTTTAGTCCTTTGATTCTGGGTATCGATGAAAGAGTGAATAGTTCCGTTTCGGAAAATTATAAAACACTGTAAGTTTCGTTTGAGATTATTAAATACTGTCGTGAATATAAATCGAAACAAACTGAAGAAGATACGCTACCTGATAATTGTATAATAAGATATAAAATAAAATAAGCAATATCTGCATTCTGGTATAATTATTGTAAAATATAACCAATGTGTTTCACTGTTTCAAAACAGTAGAATTGATAACAATAGCATAGCTGTGTTATGTACAGTGTATATATAACCACAGGAAGCGTTTTTTCCACGTTTGAAATGAATATATAGGTCGAGTAGTTGACCGCGCCCCTCAACTTCTACTCACATTTTACTTTATAACTCAAAAACGAATAATTTCCCCAAGGTATGACAAACACCATTTGAAAGGGCATGAAATGTACTATTAATGCAGCGTTTTTGGTTAAACTCAGGCAATACTTTTTTGGGGAATTGCAATTTTTCTGAATTTTTTACGCCTTGAAAAACACGAAAAACGTGAAAAAATTATGTTAGCAATAAATAAATTACATAAACTTATACACCGTTGGAAAACTTGAATTTTTTATGATTTTTTGGTATCAGTGCTGGGTCGATATCGTATTTTTATTAAAAGTTACAGCACATAATAGATTTCGCAAAATACGTACTTTGACCCCCTCCCCCCCCGGAACCGTGAAGTCTTGGGAAAAAGTTTTTGCGCGGAATCAATGTTAGACCCAAAGGGCTACCAATATGTAAAGTTTCAGGAAAATTGGTCTTGGGTAATTTTGGCCGATTTTGAATCAACGCCTTTTCTTACGCGGCGTCTTCATGAAACACACAAATATTTTATTTTCAGTCTAAAATTGTTTGTAAAATTGCGCATAGTGTATGTTGTACACAGTGAGAGAGTGTGACTATCAAAAGGCTATTATCATTTGTGTCTGAATGCAAAGCGAACATTTATAATAAATCAGGTAATTTAATAAAATAAAGTACGCAGTAAATGATCTCCTTCAAGAAACGTAACTTGTAACTATTGGGTTGTTCTGATATTAATTGCGGCTTTCAGATCTGTAACGGCCACTTAGAGCAATTATCCCCGACACATTTAATTTATGTTTCTTATGCAATATACCATTCGAAAGCGTAAATGTCGCTCTATCATTTAATGCCTCGTTTGGTCTCTACTTATAAGTTACGTTTTTATTTTCTGCGTTAATTTCATTCAAGTACAAAGAAGCAAACTCGTACAACAGTTTTAAATGAATTTAAAATGGTATAAGGTGGCCCAAAAGTCACTAAACCATTTAAAATCTGAATTTGCTTATAAGAGAATAAATGTTACTTTTTAAAAAATAAAGGATTATTCCATTTTAAAATGGTCTAGTGACTTTTGAGCCACTCTGTATTTAATGCAGTAAAAATTGCTCATAACATTAATTTTGCAGTCGATCATGAAGATACAACGACTAGATTACAATATTGACCCCAATTATTTTACAAAAGAAATAACAATTTCTTAAAAGATAATGTTACATAACTCTAAAAATCCTGATACTTATTCAACACAATCAAAAACATTGTAACATGTTGGAAAAACTATATAGAATGTAATCGAAGTTACATCAATTCATGTTAACTCTAGGTTTACGGAGTACTAAAAGTGACCATTTTGCATTACTATATAAAAACAAGTAGAATGTGTCTACCAAACTTTTAGCCATTTTTTAAATAATATATATCCAAATAAATTTGTTGAGTAACTCCTCATGGTTGTATCTTACAATCTCAATAATCGTCAACTAAAAATGGTAGAACCCGTCATTATGACGGGTGAAGTAAAGTGTTAAGTAAAGCTACCCTCTTTATGTACCTACCGTGTGCCAAAACCGCAATTTACATCCGAACAAGCCACTATTAAATAAATTACATTCGTCACTGAATATAATATCGAAGTGGTACTCAGCAAAGTAACGCGAAAAACACTTTCACCGCGGATGTTTATTTGTATTATGAACTAACGCGAACGCAGCCGCGAATAGGGACATTTACCTCGCCGGGCGAACCGCCAGGCTGAAAATTGTTTAAGATAATGACATTTGTCGAGGCTGTGGAAGCGTTTACACGTACATGGATACCTACTACATGGGAGTCACACGCGCGCCAGACAGTCTCGATGCACAGGGCAGCGTATTCTAAGAGCACCCGTGCCCATGGTACAGGCCATCGCGGCTAACTGGCATGCATGTGAATGAGTCTCGATTATTCGAGAGGATGAGTAACGTCGACTATTTTGTATGCAAAACGTGACGCCCCGTACGTTAAACGACGCCAGGCGCCGCGAGTAAACGCGATAACCGCTTCGCGATGCAGGATCTGCAATACCTCCTACCAATTCAGTTATTTAGACGTTCTAGCCACTTTTTGGACACTGTGCTGTCTGGATGCAACTATAGTCATCATCCAACACAATGAAACTCGCGGAGCATTCGGGCCGCGAACATTCGTCATGGTTTTCTGTATATTGATACAGTATTTTATCAATAAATGTCCCAAGAACGGGTCCAGCCAGAGACAATTATGGGCCAGGTATACTATGCTCTGCTACAGTATAATCGAAACTTGGTGTCTTTCCTTAAATGTAGAAATTGGGCCCCCAACGTAACACTTTATCTACCGGAAGCGTATTACGAGAGAGTTGCCATATACGTACCGGTCTCCTAAATCGTACCACATTGAGATATCTGTTAATATTGATCGGTCGCGACATTTACTAATATGTCTGAAAAACTGACTCATTTTTATCACTACATAGCTTATTATTTGTATGAAAACGTCGTTCGTTTGGTCCTTTTGTCGATTTGAAAAAAAAAACAGGTGAGGTCCTAAAATTATCCTAATTACAGTATTTTATCGATAAATGTCCAAACCACGAGTTCAGCCAGGGACAATTATGGGCCAGATATACTATTTTTTCACTCTTGCCGAACGTAGAAAAAGACAGCGAAGCTCGAGATGCCTCGGTCACCGAGAAGTGTAACATAATACGGATCGAGTATATCGGTGTGAGTCCACTACTAATCCAATAACAAAACTGCTTTATTTGTTATTATTTTTTTATGGAACTTTCACCAACATATTCGTGGCATTTTTCGAATGAAAAGGATACCAAATAAGATATAATTGCGATGATATTTACTTGTGTAATGGACGATGAACGTTTCGGGCGCAAGGAAGGACAGTGCATGGGAAAGAAAGAGACGCGGAGAGTCATGGCCATCGCGGCGGCCCAGTTCAAAGGCCTTCGACTCTTTGCGCTCGAAACTTTTATCTTTCATTACATACATATATCCCTCACGGAGTATACCCCGCGGTAGTGGAGATAGTTCTGGGGCAATTATCGGCTAGATACTTGGGACATTTATCTATCAAATAGTGTAGCAGTAAAACTTGCAAAACTAATAAGGGATTGTAAAGAGACCGGTAGAAGTATTAGTATTGAAGAGGTAGTGAGTGCAAACCAGCACAAAAAGATTATGGATTGGCTGTAAGGATTGCAAAAGAAAAGGACAGAGAGAAAGAAGGAGAAAACAATGCATAGTAAAGTGTGCAATAAGGTAATTAGGAACAGGAGAAATGGAGAGAAAGATGGAGTGAATGGAAACGGGTGTGTGTGTTGAATGCTTAAGTTAATTTAGATCTGCATTTTGTAAAACCAAGTGTGATTCTGAGCCATGAGGTTTAACAAATAAATATTATTGTTACATAGAAAATTATGTTTCTTTAAAAAATTAATATGTACATTTTATTGTGTGATATTTGAGTAGAATATTTTGAAAAATTGAGCCAGGTTTATTAATTTTGAAGAACGTGGCAACCACTTTCTCGAAGACATCATTTGTGGGATCAAATATTATGTCCGTGAGGTTTTATCTAGTTCACATTTTTAAAAGATTTCGGTTATTTGAACGAGCAAATAAGGCTAAATAATGGCCATAAGGATGTTGCTGCAAAATTTTATCCAAATTGATCCAGTAATCAACCAAATGCTCCTTGATAACGTAAATGAATTTTTCAATTGTATTCACTTTATAGAGTAAAGCAACAATTTCAGAGTAACCAGCAAGAACAACCAAAAAATTAAATCCCTAATGGTCCAAATTGACCATGTAAAACATGAACATCAAAAAATTATAATTTTGTACCATAGATGTAAAAAAGAAACTCTTCCTTGTCCTTAACTAATTGTATTCAAAAGAAAAATATTCTGTTTGTGTTTTGGGGTAAAGAAGAAGAAAGAAGTATAAAATTTAAAATTTTCATAAAAATCAAAAGGAAGTACATCCTCATAAATGACAATTTTACAAAATATTGTATACGTACAAAACAGGTTTACAAGGATATTTTTTAGTAAGATATTTTTTGCCAAGATTCCAGTTTTTTCAATTACCCATAAAAAGTCGTTATTTAACATTAGCTTTACAGGATCCTTAAAAAATGACGGGTTCTAATATTTTTAATTTACAATTGTAAAGATTCATACCTGAGCAATTATTCAACAATTTAATTTTTTTGGGTATGTATTATTTAAAAAATGGATAAAAATTTGGATAGACAGATTTTTGTTACTGTTACAAAGTAATGTAAAACGGTCACTTTTAATGTATTGTTAGTATGCAACGGAGATATAAAGTGAAATATGAAATAAATTTGAAACTCTTACGCGATGAGCAAATCCTATCTCTATTGATGCTGTAAAATGAACTGAATGGGAAGCGTTAATGAGATTTGAATGTCCCTTTGCCGGGTACTTGATGCGTGAAGTTAATGGATTCCCGTTGAGAGGTTCAAAGAATCGAAGAGTTGAACGGCCGCTGAAGAGTATATGTGCTTCGCATGCAGATCACATTAAACTAATTTGATTCGAGGCAAACCGAAATTCCAGTTCTAATAATTAATATTCTACATATAGTGGCAAACAAGATAATGTTTCGAAGCGGGAGGTACGAATTAATGGAGGACTTATAAAGAATTGTTATAATCCTCCACAATCTGGCAAAATCCGACAAAATCTATTGTTTTAGAACATTTAATAAAATTAATAACCTATTTTTGACAGAATTAACGCAGTATATATTAATAATAAATCAAATGTATTTAACGGAACATGAAGACATCATCAGAGAGAACATAACAAAAGATAATAACAAAATGAAGACGGAACATACATTACAACGTTCATCATACTGCACACATCGATCATACATCATTCATTGCATACGTCATTGCTTACATTGAATACACACACTTCAGCCAACAATTTTCAAAGCATTAAAGCTACTTCTTAATAAAATCTTTATTTCCTAAACAATTTTATAAAAATTCCGATCCACATAAACATTTACTCTTATCCTGAATTTATTTTATTCTACCGTTCTATGAAATAAAATTCTCTCTATCCATAATATGAATGTAGTCTCTCTCTAGCAATAAAATTCACTGTATGTATAGATATGTATATAGCAGTGTGTAGTTTCATCATTAATACCAGACTCATCCGACAGGTAAAAACTAATTTGTTTCTAATTCTCCACTTACAACTAACAAAATTATAAAGATATTTTCAAGAAAAATATATTGAAGTTCTTTATTCAAGCAGATTACACCAAAAATTGTAAGAAATCTCAAGAAATCCAAGTTTGTCATCACTACAAAACAATTATTATTACGTGTTTCATATTTTTGCACTACAATGCTTAAAGACATTAAACGTGAAACATTAACACATTAATCTTTGGGGCACGCTGGGATTAAAAGTGTCCCACCTTTTTGATGCACCGTAATGCATGGTGGGACATTTTTAGTCCCATCTCGAAATATTGCAATAGCTGCATGCGCATAGGTTTATATTTCGTCTTATTTACGTAAAGCAGTTGGTAATATCTTCAACAAATGTTACAAATGTATTCACTTGTGTTGGCAACATTCAACATGCCAATACAGGTTCATCAATTGTTGCAAGCGGAAGGTTTATCGCGACAATCTTTTTTTCCTGGTTTTGTGTGAAAAATCGTAGAAGTAAGTTAATTTTTATAAAAATTAGTTCTATATAAGCAAGTGAAGAGTTTTATAATAAAAACTAAAGCTTAAATTTGTTTATAAATGATGGAAGTATGGTTGGATTTTATTCGTCCCACCATTCAACTTGGGGAGTAATACAAAAAAACATATTTTTATTTATTGTTTATGTTTAAATATTCTTAAGGGTCAATGTGCCGAAGGATTTATTAGTCAAACATTAATAGATAATAACGTACCAACTGAATCTAACAATAAGTCATTATCAATCCAAATAAGCAAACACAAACGTAACGTTTCATTAGAAATAAGAAGACAAGATTCAAAACATCTACCAGAACGTTCGTCTCGTAAATGATGTGCGCTTTGTAGTACAAAAAAAAGGAAGTTTGAACATTATGGTCTTCTATTGTGTGCAAAGTACCTCTGTGCTTAGGGAGAAGGATGTGCTTTAATAAGTACCATTCATGAACCTATGTGGCACTGTGGGACTATTTGAGTCCCACCCTATAACAACAAATTTAATTAAACTATTACTATTTTTTATGTTTTTACATTATGTGATACCTTTATTAATAAAAATATACCAATTTTGTTTCATTTAAAACGCAATAAAATTTCTATGCAACATGGGTCTATTTTATACAAACATGAATCTTGAAAGATATACGTATAATGTCTTTAAGCTTTATAATGCAAAGACATTAAACATATAATAAATATTATAAAATAATAGATTTTGATTATAAAATAACAAAAAAAATGGACAATGCATACAGCAAATTAAATGAAATAAGCACATGCAAATAAATCAAAAATGATTGGATAGCATTGATATGGTCGATCAGTGATACCGCCATGCCAGTGCAGGAAGATTAAACATCGCTTTCCATGGAAAAGAAATCAGTATAGCGTTTTTCCTAGTAGGATAGCATCAATCTTCCGGAGCGTTCGCCGGAATATTAAAACTGCCGGGCTCGCTGAAGGAAACGGCGGGAACCGAATCGATGAAGACGAATCGGTCCGGCGCTTGGCGATGATATTAAAAAATGCCCGGGGTTAAGTGGTGTAATTTTATTTACCCGAAGGCACCGGGTTCGAGTCGTTTCTCAGGCTTAACCAGACGTGGGTCGTTATCGCCAGCTTTGCCTTGAAACAAAAGCTTGGAAAAGTGGACGCGCGCGCGCGCGGTAGGTGAAGAGGTGGGAAGAAAAAGGGAGATAGATAATGTCAAGGGCCATAGACGGAGAGGTAGAAATAGAGGAAGATTTCTTTTGAAACTGCCTCTCTCTCCTTGAACCTCGCGACGAACGCCGCGCCGCGGAGATTTTCCGACATTTTTCCGCCGTCCTTTGTTCGTCGTAAAGTATCCCAGAAATAATTTCGAGACAACCGTCTCGTTTACTTTTCCTACCGCCGGGCCGTACCGCACCAGTCTCTCGGTTCAGTTCTAGCGAATAAATATGAGGAAGCAGTTTTAGCGAAGCATGCTCCCGCGAATCTCCATCCGTGTATTGTTGCGTCTGCAGCCGAAAGGAAATACTTGACGCAATCTTATTTATTACTCGAAGACACTTTGCCTCGAATAGGAGAAGACTGCGACCCTCCAATTAGAGATTAGCTTTTAATCAAGAGGCATCGTCTTGTAACCGACGTAAATCGTCCCTCCGTATCTCCGCAACTACGCTCGCTTTTTACGCTAATCATCAGTTACACGACTAATTTCGTTCCGGTGATTTAAACCCGCGAGTTAGCAGCAGCGTACTAATTAGATTTTACTGGAGCTAAAGGTCAACTCGCGCGAAAACAATTATCTATATCAACGACCGAGGAATCTGATGCGTTGATAAAATGATGGATTGCAACGGCTCTGCAATAAATCCTGCGTTTCAAGTGGTCGATAGGGAAATTAATTTTGAGGTAACGTATGTCTGTTTTATCAACGTGTATCATTTTATCAGTCTGCAGATTAATATGTACGTATGGTTAATATGTATGTACAATATAATACAATTCTTAACCCTCGCAAGGCGGATGCTTTTGACGATTTCATGGCAACTATGGTTAAATTCATACGAATACTTATACATCTATTTTTGTTACATATTTTTTAAGCTATTTCTTTAACACTAGGTTCACGGGACTCGTCAAACTGGCGGGTTTTAATATCTTTAATTTGCGATTATTGAGATTGTAAAGATGCATCCATGGGAAAGTATTCAATATTTTTTTTTTCTTTGAGTATATATTATTTTAAAAATGGTTAAAAATTTGGATAGATACATTCTCGTTATTTCTATAAAGTAGTGTAAAACAGCTACCCGTACTGCTCCGTAATCCTAGCGTTAAGATTATCTTACTGATTTCCTAATATAAATAACTAACAATGTAAAGTGGCGTCTGAAAAATTAAAATTTAAGCTGAACTTTTGTAACTGTGGGTCAAAATTGATCCAAATCCCGTCATCAGAGGGTTAATAAACATTTTAGCTAAGATTCTTATCTCTGGAGTAAAAATTGATGTAATAATTCATTGATTACTATACGGAAGAATTTTATTAAAATAAAATTAAAATACCAAAATTTTAATTCTTAACTTCAATGGATTTTTAACTCCATCGTTTGTGTAGAAACACTTATGTTCCCATAGCGAACCGCTACCTAGCCGTAATACCGTAATTTCAGTGCAAAGCCAAAAAGAAAAATTTGAAAATTCAGCATAAAATTCACTAAGCGAAAATTCACACATTTGCATACGCGCGAGAATGTGCGTACATTCTTCGACGGGGAAAAAAGTGTATCACGGAAGAAGCACGGTGAATTCTAAAATCGCGGCCGGTTTAATGCGTTCGTTTCCACGCGCGGTGTAATCCGCGAAATAAAAAGACGCGGCATAGCAGCGGCAATTTAATTCAACAGGCCGCGGGAATCCAGCGCGTTTGCTTCGAACAAGAAATCCGCTGGCAAACGAGCGACGCGAAGCTTACGCAAACGGTAATCACGGTAAAGTGATTCACTCGTCCCTCGCGACTTTAAAACGTTAAGACGAGTACAAGGTTACGGCCCGGTATTATCCTTCGCGGCGATCTTTCCAAGTTCATTAACGTGTCCTACGTGGGTTAAAACGAGTCAACCGGCGCGGCACTCCGGGATACGTAGGCAGCCAGACGAACAGACGCACGGCCGTGGCCGGTGTGGCACTCGCACGTGCGAAACCGAAAATGCTCGCCGATGCTTGACGATTCAAGCCGTTGCGCAGCGAGACATTTCAGCAATTTACCGGAACGAAATTATCGCGCGCCGAGGGAATTTTATTCGATTTTCTACGTTATTTAGCACCTAGACATAACTACGATTTTCTTCAGAGGGTGACCTGTCTAGTGAATGAACAATTAACAGGGGCTTTCCGTGTAATGGCAGCGAGAACAAGTGATTTTTAAGAACTTTTTTTTGGAATAACTATTGAACGTATGGAACTAGACATTTTGGGAATATAAATAGATATTTTCGAAGTATAAGTGTTTTTTTTAGTTCAATTCTTCTTATTATATATTGTTTTGTATAATACACGATAACTAAAAAACTAATAATGTAAACAATTTCGGACGAAACTCATTCATTTCTTTACATATTTCTTCAGGCATTGGACCTGAAATTTATATGTGATGATGTATTTATACTATTTTTTTAACTATATAAATTTAACTAGTCGTACGAAGAAAGTCAATTTTTCTTGCGAATCCTATAACTTTTCCAACCTTCCATATTTTTCTTTCAATGTAAGTTCAATCCCAACATAAAGTATCTATTTTAAGAAAAATTTCTTGGCATCTACGTTTTGATCACTGTCATAGACGCTACATTGCACTCCAACAATGCTTGCACTGCCGAAGCTGTTAAGAAGTTTTGTATATTAGACAACAAACAATAAGAAGAATTGAGTTAAAAAAACACTTGTACTTCAAGACTGTCTGTTTAAAAATGGCCTAGTCCCAGATATCCAATAGTTAATCTATACAAAATTCTTAAAAATCCCTTCTTTTCACTGCCGTTACCCGAGAAGTCCCCCTTAAGCTGCATATTTATTGAAATTAGTATTTGTAAATCATTACCTATTTTCCTAAGTGCTATTTCTATAAACACGCTGTGTCATTGTTAAGATCTTACATGCCAGAGCATAATTCTAAAGATATTTTATGGGTACAGCTTGTATTAAAAATCTAGCATGGGATTCAACGAAAAATGGGTTAAATGACCAATGAATGAACACAATCTTTAATGAAGGAACGGAGGTGTCTCAGTGAATGATAATTACACAGACAAACTTATCATAGGACCATTGAACCATTTCCAAATAAAAACTGCTGATCTCACGATACTAATATTCATTTTTTTTAAATACGTGGGATGTCATGAGAAAGAGATAATTATGAGAAAGTGAATGTTGTCTTAACACATCTGATGATCGATATCTTGGCCACAGATATTCGACATAAGTTTGACGTTAAACTTTAATTTTCGAAGATCAAGGTCATTTCAAGGTCATGTTATTAGACATATCTGAATGTATTTTTCAATCAGCTACATGATGTAATAATAAAAAAATGTAGTTATGTGTCAAAAAACACCAATGACCTTGATGACTCCGAAAAAAATGTCCTCGGGTAAAAAAATATTCTTGCCAGATATTTGTCATTTGACACCCTGCACATTAAGTAAAAAATATTTTTTGCGTCACAATAAGCTGAAGAGATATTTAGGTGGCCTTATTTAAAAGGACCACCCTGTATGTCAATTTTATTTATCTTACGTTACGTCTCCCTAAATATTCGCGTTAGAGAAGTCATTCAGATAAAAGATAAAAAAGGAAAATAAGTTGCCGAGTGATTCACATGTTTCTCGCAACAGACGCAACAAATTTATATTTTGCACAAAGCCCCACCAGTGATTACGTTACAAACTTCCACTGCGTGCTTGTTGCTTCAAAGTTCACCTATAAGGACAGCAGAACTTTCGGAATGACCTACTATAAGAATGTTAATGCACCGACGCCAGATCTCTCGAAGCAACTGCTTCGGTGCACGCGTGCACTCTCTCAGACCGTAAGCGTTCCCAGAGACAACGTGGCGTCGTAATCATAAATCGCGTGCACGCCGGAGTGCCACGATGGAAAAGTGCAATAAGACTGACAGTGGCGTCTAGCTGGAAGTGCACGGAAGTCGGGGAGCGTCGCTACGTAGTCGGTGCGATGTTAATTTACTACTCGACAAGTCAAAGTGATTCGCGGCCTCGTGCTCCCGAGAGATCTGAGTCGGCCTGAGGTTCTTTATGATCCGCCCCTGAGAAATTTATACACCGGAAAATTTCTGGAAAACGCGGAAACGCGAGCACAGGGGAAATCGATAGACGCGGAGGGAATTAATGGCGGTAACGCCGAAAACGGAAAAGCGGAGACAGCGAAACACAAGTACGAGAATGATAAAGCGACAAACGGTCGGTGAGGGACACCGCGGTGAAGAGGAGAGGGGGGTAGAGTTCAGACTTTTTAAAAAAATAATCGGACGAGATTTACGCGAAATAATTCATCATCGTGACAACTTCCCGCGGACTGGACGAGAACGCGGTGTGCGCGCGAGGTGTTTACTTTAAATTGCTTCACGATTGATGCGACTGTGCCAGCGCAGATTTATATATGTATGAATGTTATTCGGGTTGATTTAGCGACAGGAGTTTGCTGAAATTTCATTCTCGCAGCGCCGCGCCGTATAATATGGGATACATCTGTTGGTATTCGTATGAATTTTTAAACGGCGTGTAAAACGCATAAATTGCTATGAAGAATGACAGAAGCAAGTGGGACAAGATATTTCCTGGTTGTCGGAGGGTTTCGAGCAATTTAATTCTCCGCTGCCGCCGCCTCCCTTTGATGAATGTACCCACTTGAAAAATAACTGCTTTGTTCCAGTTCTTTTAGTCTTTTATATGCAGAAATAACAGAAGAAATAGTCACACAAAGAATTTGTTTCCTTTGTTACGATGCTACGGCGTTATTAAATGTTAAGTTCGGTAATGGTTACAATTACGTAATAGATTTCAACGTCTCGCGAATTGTTCTCGATTTATTTGAATATTTTATAAATCTTCCGTTTGTGATGCCGTTGATACGACTTTCTTGAAACGTTCGCTGTCAGCTCATTTTTTAAATGAAATTAAATTGATAGAAATGGAAAATTGTGGAATAATTAATGAGACTTTCTCCATTTGAATATTTAGAGATTAATCGGGTTTGATGATTTTCATGACAAATAGAAATTGTTTACATTATTTTCTAGATACCGAAACTTCAGATACATTAATTTCTTTTCTTAATCATTTTAATCAGTTGGAAGTAATACAATAGTATTATTGATTGCTTTAAATGTTTTATCTGACTTTCATTTGATGTACTCATTGTCAACATAAATGCCTACAATCCGCAATCTGCAGCAGAATAATAATTTTAATAAAGCATCAATTTAATGTGAGGAATCATTTCCTTTTTAATTCAAATTCTTACAAATAAATTTTTCAACATCTGCATTTATACTTCTAAAGTATAGTAATTACTAATCCATTTACTTAATGTGTGATATTATTTGTTTGTATTTCTAAGTTAAACATTACAAACGATCATATATGTTTTGTGCTATTTAATTTGTACACCGATACGTTGTGTATGTAAATACAGTCACTCCCATTAATATTCGGATACTCTTAAAAAAATGGTAACTTGTTTAATATTGGACCATACGACTTGGACTTTTTCAGAAGTTAGAGCAAATTAGTTTACTACAAGACGTGAAGAAGAAATTTTGAAACAATTGAAATTGGTCGGTATTGCAGAGAAAATACTAAAAGTTTTATTTTACAATTTTGTTATGTGGTCCTATATTGAAAGTTTAAGAAATACGTTTTGTAGATTTTTGTCTGTTGAGTTTATATGAAGACAAGAATGGTTTATTAATTGTATAAATGGGCTACATAACATGTGATCCTTACATCGCAACGGTCTTATTACAACAGGGGGCGACTACAGGCGCGCGCAAAACACAAGCAAGCACGCTTCGCTCAAACGCACATCACGCCACCTACATACATTGCGCCTATGGCGGGAAATACAAACGCCTCTGTGTGACAAACCTCATCAGTGTCAATTGTATACATTCTGAAAATTCCATCAAAATCGGATGACATGGAAAACCGCGACAGGCATTGAAATATGTAAGAATCCTTCGATTTATTACAGTTTCAGGCCGAAAATTGTGAAAAGCTGCAATTTTCACAATCTTTAAACGGCTGTGGCTCATTGCGACGTTTACCGATTTTGGTGAAAATTTCAGAGTGTATACAGTTGACACAGATCTACAAAACGTATTTGTGAAACTTTTAATATAGAACCACATAAAACAGTTGTAGAAAACAACTTTTAGTATTTTGTTTGCAATTCCGACCAATTACAATTTTTCTAAACATTTAGTTTTTGCGTCATATAGTAAACCAATTGTTATAGCTTCTCAAAAAAATCCAAGTCATATGGTTCAATATTAAAAAAGTTATCGTCTTTTTAGGTGTGTCCGAATATTAATGGGAGTGACTGTACATGCTTCAATGTTTGGGCATATGGATCGCACATAGCTCAATTAATATACTGTCATCGCATGGAAGTTCTTTCGCTGCACTGTCAAGACTGTTAACTTCAGTTCGATTTTCATTATTTCGTTGTTCTCTTTTCAACGAGTCAGTCTCGTCGTGCATTTCTTCCGCTGAAGTGCATAATGAAGAGGTGGGCTCGTGTGGAGGGATGTAGAACAAAATTAACCTTTTCGGCACGGTAATCGACGCGCGCCTGTACGAATGCATTTGATAGCTGTCGACTATAGTACTCGTTCGTGTCGAAAGGATTAAATCAAATGAAATTATGAAATTTGAATCGGTCCAGAGCGATACCTTCATGAGAACATTCTTGTGGACTGCGGGTTTTATACATTTACGATCAAAATAAATAGGTGAAATATAAAATTATGAAGAAATTAAGAGAATTTCGGGATATTATTATATCATTTTCAACTTATTCAAAATATTTAGAGCAAACATACACTTGTATTTAATTTCTGGCAGACAATCGTGTCTGATAATTATTAGCTTGTGGTTACTAGACTGCAAGCCAGGGGAAAAATAGATTTTTGAAATAGTAATTACACAATGAAATAGTTATCTCATATATTTTAATCCGAACTCGTACATACATATAGTATTACGAGATTAGTATTTCGTTGAAATATCCAATAGAAATATTCTCAATAATATTTCCATCAGTTTGTATTTTAAATAATCATATTTCAAATAATATTATTAAAGTAAGCACTTTTTAACTTTAATGTGTAGGTAGAATTTTGTCAATAATATAATACATTTATATTCTTTTTAAAAAACTGAAAATATTGCAGAAAGTAATTTATACATGTTACTAATTTACTTCAATTGCTTTAAATAGAGCACATTGTACCCAAGTAAATAGTAAATAATATTTTCTCAAGAGTAAAGCGTTAAATGAAATAGTATTTTCAGATAGTACTTGATACAAGCATTAATTGTAATAGTATTATCAAGTAGTATTTCATTCAAGCATTAAATGAAATAGTATTATCAAGTAGTATTTCATTCAAGCATTAAATGAAATAGCACAATTTTGAGATAGTATTTGATACAAGCATTAAATAAATAGTATTATCAAGTAGTATTTCATTCAAGCATTAAATGAAATAGTACAATTTTCAGATAGTATTTGATACAAGCATTAAATAAATAGTATTATCAAGTAGTATTTCATTCAAGCATTAAATGAAATAGTATTATCAAGTAGTATTTCATTAAAGCGTTAAATGAAATAGCACAAACTTCAGATAGTATTTGATACAAGCATTAAATAAATAGTATTATCAAGTAGTATTTCATTCAAGCATTAAATGAAATAGCACAATTTTCAGATAGTATTTGATACAAGCATTAAATAAATAGTATTATAAAGTAGTATTTCATTCAAGCATTAAATGAAATATTATAATCAAGTAGTATTTCATTCAAGCATTAAAGGAAATAGTATTTTCAAATAGTATTTGCTTATGGAAATATTTAAGTTTTTAGTATTTTATCTCAAAATATTTCAAAATTTCCCCAGCTTACTAGACTGGATGGTTACGCACTTATAGCAAATATGAATTGCAGAAACTTGAATAAAATATATAGTACAATTAATTTCAATATTGTTTGTACTTTGACTCTTTTCTCCGCAGAAACAAAAATTTAAATATACATCCACGGTCTAGCAATAACAGTGCAATTTACACAAAAATCTTCAAAGAATATGATTTAATCAAATTTAAGCATTAATTACCGTAACAACAACGGAACTTCATAAAATTCCTATATCTTTTTTACCAACAAAAGTGTACCTTGGTATAATGCCACGTAGCCTAACCGTGACAAAAGAGTGCTATAGCCTCAATTTATAACACGAACGAAGATAAAAATAAAAGAAACCACCGGTTTTCTGAGAACCCCAGTTGGCAAAGTGCTATCAATTATCCCGTTCAGGTATGCTAACGATTTCAATCGATGCCAATGAATAAAATAGGAAGCAGAGTCGTTACAATTCGTACCGGAATATCGGGTACGGCTAGCATAATTACGTGCGTTGAACAAACTATTGCGTAACGAAAGCGTGGCGTACCGTTTCACGGGATGATAATTAACGGCCGCAAAAAAAGCGTGCATTTCCTGTCGTAGCCTGCGCTCATATTCAACGGCGCATTAGCCGAACGTTTCCCCGTTGGGAGGAGAGAGTACAATTTCCTCCGGTTTGGAAAGAAAAAAAAAATCCGTTCCAGTTGGAGACTTTATCACGTTCGTTATTCTTCGGAAGAGACTGTTGTTTCCTTCTTGAATACAGCCCTGAGCTGTCGATACGCTCGATTCCGAAGGATCATAATTATCGCGGCCCGAGAGTGCCGAAGTCTTATCGTTCGTCCTCCGTGTTCATTCTTCGCGAAACTCCGGGGCAACCATTATTCTCGCGGAATGCAAATCCGATACAAACTGCCGTACAGTTTCTCCACCCTTAATCTTAACCCGGAGGAGTTCCACCTCGGGACCCCTGGCGCAGGGAATGGAACTATGGCTGCGGTTGGCGGAGAAGTTCGTCAAGTGAGTAGCTCGTTGTCAAGATCCTCCGGGAAGATTAAGATCGCGGACCGGAGGCAAGAAGCGAAAGATAATGCCGGATAACGTTCCCGGCTGTATTCGATTCAACGCGGGAGCAACCCGCGTGATTTATTCCGTTGATCGAATGCAATTTCTGCCCCGACCACGGCCATTTGGTCACCGATGATCACGCGATAATGTCGGATCGTGTTTCGGCCGATAGCATTGAGTGATGGAAACCCGCCGCTCAGCGGGATTGCACACAACCTCGACCAATATATAAATGATCGCTCGATTGGCCATTAAATATTTTCGATGCTTATGGAACGGTGTAAGCGACATGGCCGATGAAAATATTGCTGTAGATGGCAGAGATGTTGCCGTTACGTGCCTTTGTACGGTTTAATCCCGGTTTTAAACGGATTCATTTAACTTTTAAGCTCCTACAGCCTATTAGAGCTATCATTCATTTATTTTTGATTTAATATAGTATCAAAATATTCATGGATCGGTTTATAAAATTGACATGTAGACCTAGATATCGATGCCCAAAATGTTACCCATCCGTATTTTAAGAGGTTTATTTTCATTTTCAAGCGTTTACTATCTAACGAAAGCTGTCATTCATTTATTTTAAATTTATAAAGAGATTGGTGCATCTGAGAGGCATTAACCCAGAAATACTATTGAAATATAGGAGAAACACAAAACAATAGACACGTTAGATAAGCATTAAAATGTTATTATGTTTATTTCCACCTGTTGCACTTATGAAGAAAGGAGATAGATTTTTATTCTGTTTGTTGCTATTAAGAGAGCTACTTATCAGTCGACATTGAATTCTCCCAATACACAGTGAATTTTTTGCGGTTAATATCACTCGAATTACAAATTTAAGTTACACAGCTCCACACTTAGCGGGAAAAGTTAAATAATTGCAACAGATAATTTAGTGTTAGACTTGCGTTTGCGTGACTTTCCATTAATTCCTTTAAGAGCAATCTTTTCTTTCCAACTTGCCAGCAACGTTTCTGTTAAACGCTTCGCGAATCCATTTCGCGGTGGAGAAAAGTAACTGTAGTCGCAAGCATTTTACGGGAAGAACGTGCAATTGCCATGCTCGCAGCAGACTGAAATATTCGTCTGGTTTATCCGAGAATGTTAAACCGTAATCGTACCTAGGCCGGGGTGCTTTACCTTAACCAAACTGCCTCGCATAATCTCCCATTAGCCATCGACCATGTGCTGCTGTAATCGCCGTTTGCGAATTCAGACTTCGTGGCTCTTTCTTTAAATCGAAACCGTTTAATGTGCTTCACTTCATCGACTAATGTTCGGTCCATTATTTCAGAAACTCCATATCGATTTTCAAACTGTATCAAACCGATGCTCCTAAATTAATTACGGATAGCATGAAATATCATCAGGTGCACGTGGAACCTTCATCTATGATAGAGGAACGCGTACGAGGTCTGCCGTGTATACTGATATCTCCGAGTTTCATAATTGTGTTTAATCCTTTATATTCCGAAGGAACCTATTAACACAAAACCTACCTACGATTAGAGCCATGGGCTGAACTATACTTTAGAGGACCAAAAATTTTCAAGTTTTCTGTATGCGATGCTACACATTTTGACGAGAAAATGATAGACGTGTAATATTTAGTACGCGAAATTCAAGTTTTGGTTACTGGAATTCACTCGTTGAAAGGTTATACACGTGTAAACATGAGCAATTTTAAGCGTTTTTGACGCGTTCGAGCCTCGCCATATTGGATATTCGTTGGGTAGTAGAGGTTGGACTGTTGAGCGCATGCGTTAGATATGTGGGGGGTATTCAGCGCATCGGCTAAGTAGTATTTACTGTGCAGTATAATCCAAGTTGGTTTGGGGTTAGTTAAAAGTGCTCAACTTTACACGCGTATAACTTCTGAACCAATGACTTTCTGGCAATAAGACTTTCATTTTCGGTGTTTTCTCGTCGAAATCTATAGGACTGCTTAAAAAAAAGTTAACAAAAATTGGTCCTCCAAAGTACAGTTTAACCGAGCCATGTGTTGCCTCATGAAAATAGCACGATCGAATTTATTTAGATTTTGTGCGAATCTTAATATAATTTATACTCGAATACAAAAGTGCGTATAATCTTTTCCAGCGAAGGCATCTTTACAACTTTAACAATTTCAAAATAAAAAATCTGAAATCGGTCATTTGACCGGCAGTGGTAGGTTTAGTGTTAACACGCTCCCTACTAGCACCACACATGTGCGTCGACCACGATTTTATGTACTACACGAAGAAAATTAAATTATTATAGTGCCGGGCGGAATGGACGAAGCCAATCGATAACGTTCGGCAGAAGAAAAGTTCCTTGTAATCCGAGGGAAAGTTCGTTTTCCGTGAAAGGTCCGCTGGTTGGTTGTTATCCGCAGCGAAAACCTTTCAGAAACCGATGGAAAATCCATCTGAGAGTGAATGGCAAGCGGAAGATGAAGGGTGGAAGTCGAGGGCGAGCGGCTGCATTCCGCGTAGATGCGTTCTCGTTGGATTTCGAGCAATCGATACGAAACCCCCATGGCTCTGGACCGTTCCAAATCAATTCCCTTGAGAGTTACACCCGGGTTCGTTTCGGTTTCGCCCGTTGTTCCCCCGTATCTCCACGCTCCGCGCGTTTGCTATACGAGACTACTAACTACCCCCTTTTTCCCGAGGACCTAAAGGGTGTGAAAGACCGCCGCTGCATCCCACTGCATCCCATTGCTGCGACGTATTTCTCACCACCCCGTTGTACTGACGCACAGTGTTTGAAATTTTATGGGGGTCGGCAGGAAACTAATAATTACACTAATCGGTTTTCGACCGGAGACCAGTAATACTTTTTTAAAAAGGACACGAACGTATATCAATTAATGAAAAAAAAACTAAAATGTTAAACAAAAAATTGAAGTGATCTTTATTCTTTTTTGAAATAAAAACCTTTCTGCTAATTATTGTATTGCAATTTATTACCGTATAATTACTGACCAACTTTTGTTGACAAAATTTGTTTATTAGGCTATCGGAAATGCGTGAAATGCATCAGGCAATTTACTCGGCAAATAAAATCAATTGTTAATGAAAGTTGAATTGTGTCCAGTTTAATGTTACTTTTTTTAAAACTTGAATCAAAGTTAAGAAATATTTAACGTGAAAAATTGGGACAAATTGTTAGTATTTCAATAATATTGTTGTGAGCTCTGAAAGACCTTATAATACTAATCCAATAAATATTCGACAAATAGCACGTGTTTCAGAAAATATATCGAGTTTTATATTCGATTTTACAATTCAGTTTTAACAATAAATTCATATATTTAGTAGAAATGGTGCGTAGTATTGCAAACTGCATTATATTACTAATGTTTGGCGACAATAACTTTTTTAGATTTCATACTTCGCAAATTGGATTTTTTAGCACTGTCCTGAACACTGTGTGTAACGTAACGATAATGCCATGCCACCGTACCTGGAAAATTTGCTATGGCGCGGTGCAGTCACGTAGTTTCGGCCGCGTTTTAAACCGGTTCCGATGCGCCGGCAATCATTCCTCTTTCCGGGATGGTTTACATTTACCCCCTATCATTGCGATTAGGCTCGATTTAACATCGCTCAGTGTGTGCGAGGTCATATTTGCCAATCGATCGATAATAATTAACCCTTTGCGAGCCTACCACGAGGAGCAGGCTCTGTGTCCAATTTTAGTGAAATTAGTACATGTTTTAGCTATTTGTTTCCTTTTCAATCCTTCGCCGACATTATAGGTCGTTTAAAGCGACAATTTCTGTTTAATGTCTTCCTTCGAATTTTAATTTTGATTGTAAAAGTGATTAAACATTTCGAATAATTAATACTTATACATTAAATTAGAGACTTCAATTAGTAACTCAGGATCTTTTCAGATATTTTACAGCCTGAAATAATAAAGGAATAATAGGACGGGGAATAAAACACACGTAATTTCGACCGCGTTAATAAAAAACCATATTGCCGGAGGAGGATTTTAATCATGCTTTCTGAAGTTTAGTATTTATATTTTCGGAATCGTGCAGAAATAAACAAATGATTTACAGTGAACTCTTTATTTATAGAGGATTCTTGAAAGAAGAAAAAAAGAACTTACACCATCTTCAAAATAACCGGTCCCTATGCACAATGACTCAATCTAGAAGATAACTCTCCCGCATAATTTTATTCCCTTTCCTGCATTATCATTTTCACAGTTACAATAAATAGAACAATGATTAATGTCACGTACACTACGGGATCGTAGACGTCACGCATGTGTGAAGATAACATATTACAGTATTTCATCGTTAATTGTCGTGAAATTCTGAACGATAATTGTCGCAAAACAATCCCTCCTTCCGCAGGGTATACCCCGTGAGGGGCCGTGAAGCTCGAGAGGTCTCGAACGCCGAGAAGTGTAACATAATACGGGTCGAGTATATCGGAGAGACCACTACTAATCCAATGACAAAACTTCTTTATTTTTTATTATTTTTTTATGGAACTTTCACTAACATATCCGTTGCATTTTTCTAATGAAAATGATACCAAATAAGATATAATTCCGATGGTATTTACTTGAGTAATGGACGATGAAAGTTCCGGGCACAAGACGCAGGACAGCGCATGGGAAAGAAAGAAATGCGGAGAGTTGTGATCGCCGAGATAGTTCAAAGGCCCGCGTGTCCTCACAGTGTAATGACAATAAAAAAACATTTTTATTATTACTTATATTTTTATAAGACTTTCTTCAATATATTTGTGGCATTTTTCTGATTAAAATGATACCAAACACGATATAATTCGGATCATATTTACAATAATTTTCCGAAACTTTCATCGTCCATTACTCAAGTAAATACCATCCGAATTATATCTTATTTGGTATCATTTTCATTAGAAAAATTCTACGAATATGTTGGTGAAAGTTCCATAAAAAAATAATAAAAAATAAAGAAGTTTCGTCACTGGGTTAGGTGTGTTTTCACACCGATATACTCGACCCGCATTATGTTACACTTCTCGGCGACCGAGGCCTCTCGAGCTTCGCTGCCTTTTTCTACGTTCGGCACAAGTCAAAGAATAGTATCATCTGAACGTTAATTGTCGCCGGCCGGACCCGTGGTGGCGACGATTATCGATTAAATACTGTAAAATGAAAATCAGTAATATGCAAAAAAATAAAGTAAGAATTTTACGAACAAAGGATACGTGAAACCAGTGGTTTAATTAGAAGGACACGTTGAATAATATGTTGAAGTGTAAAATATTGGGCAAACAGCGATTGAGTAATAATAAGGAGCTAGTAAACCGTGTACTCTCGACAACAATGCGAGAGAAATGTTGGCGCTGAAGGTCCTAAGAAAAGGGAGAACGGTTTTAATATTGCACACGACGACAAGTTGCACCCTCGTTATTTGGGGTGGCATCGCGTCCTGCCTAGAACTACGAGGAGGCAACTTTGTCTGAGTGCTCAACGAAGTCTTCTTACAAACGAATTTCCGCGCTGGCTGTCTTGAGTTAGCTTTATTAAGTAAGCATAAGTTTACGCACCGGCTAAGTCTGAAATTTCCATTAGAAATAATTTAATCTGTTTATTCTGTTGAACCTTCTCGTCTGAATTCAAATGGAAAAAAGGTTAATGAGATTTTGTTACTCTATTCCCATTCTTTGTTCACGTTTCGCGGAGAACTTTCCAGAACTATAAAATATTGTATATGACAGCGTCGGTTATCCCTCGAGTATACGTATCCGGGCTGCAAAAGTGTGTTCTTCTGATTCTGTTTACTTTTCTTACAGTTCTTTAATAGATAAAATAAATTCTTTTTTAACTTGTACCAGTTTTATGCGATAAAATAACAACCGACTTAAGTACTTTCCTAACAATATCTTACCCGAACAATTTACATAGGACTGTTTTATTTTAATTAATTGCTTATGAAGTAAGTCTCGTTGGCAAGATGAAACGAAGTAAATAAAGCGTATATAAACAGTTATAAATAAAAATAAAATAGAAATTATATTATAAATAAAATCAATATCTACGTAATCGATAAAACGAAAAATGTTACTTAAGTTTCTTGAAGCCGCATGAGTTTTTGTTGCACAATGAACAATGACACTCGTGAGTCTCGTATATGTACCTATTTGAAAGTGATAAAAGTATAAGATTTATTTGATTGCGTATGGCTTCAAAACAATCGTGATTTATATGCATTTAGGATTATATTAGAATTACGGAAAACTCAAAGTATTAGGTGAATATGATGCAAGAATACCTTGGTTTTCGGGTCTCAAATTACCCAGAGATTTTATTACATTCGTCAATAGAAGTCGTTCGAACCACCATAATTTAAATGCTTCCCTGGCGAGAGTACACTGTATCTCGAATAGGTCCTGTGAATGCGGAGCAGAGGCTCATGACCTTAATCATATTATTTGGCAATGTCCAGAATATGATTCAGAACGGGGGCACTTGTTTGGACTGCTCGTCAATAGAAAATATACCCTCCCTACACCATTAATTTCTTTCCAAGCGTGCGAGATATTACAGCATTAATATTTATCTTTAATTTCTTCAAAAAATGTAAGATTAACATTTTGTGACTACGCTTCATTTTAATTTAACTTAATATAACGATATATACTCCATCATGTATTGTAAAGTTTTATACCAATGTATGCTATATAAACCAAACATGGTTTATGGCATCAATAAATAAATAAAAAAAAAGTATTAGGTGAATACAATAATGTGTAAATTTTACAGAAGGTCATGTTATTCTAGGAAATTCTTTAAAAAGTGTCCACATGGATCAAATGTTTTAGAATCTGTACAATAGAATTTCAATGAAAACAAGGTAGTCTAGAACGTTTATTAAAAACAGTTGTATTAGGGACACATAAACAAGTTTTCAACTATGAATTACTTACGTAAACATTAAAAATGCATAACATATTCAGAATGTCCATTAAATCCAAGGAACAGCATATTCAGTGTTTGTTACAATAAGTAAGAATTTCTCTAATATTGATGACCAAAATATTTATCCCTGTTGTAGGAAAATTGTTACTTTCGTGTTCTACGAATTCTATTCAACTTTTCTTAATGTGTTCTAATTGAAGCTTATAATATGAGAACATATTTTAAACAAATTGTATGGTCCACGTTTTGAATGGAACCCGTTAAAAAGCCCGTTAGTCTGTTATAAAATTGTAGTTGAATTCGATATTCGTCTCAGTTGTTATCGATATCTGTCATAAGTAGACTGCGCATTTTATGCATTTATGCCAAAAATAGGAAAGCACAATTTAAAGCAGTTTCAGCATAATAGGATCATTAAAAGAAGAACGAAATTTCTATTTGTTTCCCGTGTCTTGCAATTAATGAAAACGTTTTTTATTTTGCATGAAGATCCGCAGTCTAGTCATAAGCATCATTATTTTGCTGCAACCCCAAATATGCAACCAACTTGGCAGTGTTAGCGATGCTGCCGAAGGACACTGCGCTTGGTCAACGTCATTCTTCCGTAATTCGACCGTCCCCGCTTTCACTCGAACTCCAATAATTCTTGTCAGAACTCCAGCCGTTTCTTACATTACTTGCGAAACGCGAGAGCCATTGTTGAGATCGCTAACGACGATCCGAAAGAAATCGTGTTGGACAATGCAGTAGAACATACACAAATGCAAGTAAACGTCGTCGATCGCATTACGTCGACTGGGGATGATCGCTTAGTGACGAATAAACAAAATGAAACATCGATAGTAAAACGAGAAACGTGGTATTTAGACTCATTGGCACTGTAACAAGAAGTGGATTATGCGGCTGATTGGTTCCGTTGTTAATCACACGAACCTTGATAATACCCGCATTTCAGTTATTAAACATACGTTTGCAATTTAACTCATTGCAGTACGAATTTTTTATTTCATTCTGTTCCCAACAACTCCTTATCATTTTAAGTGGTTCATTTAAAATTTACTTAAAAAATCAGTTCCTTGATTTGTTCTGACTCTGAACACTTTTTTGTACTAATCATATGAAAAGTGGCTGAATAGTATATCGCTTATTTTATTTATATTGCATTATGGTATACATATACATATTAAGTAACGCGTCCACATAGGAGGCGCGCAGTGGCTCAGTGGATAGAGAGCGCGACTACGAACAATGTGGTCAGGAGTTTAAATCCCACCGCCGTCACCTCTGGAAATATGCTTCTATGTGATATTATACTGCGTCGTTGACCATGGTGGTTCGGAACCCACCGTAATAAACAGTAGATCCCGCTGAAAAGTAGGCTGAAATAGGCTGAACATTGGCGTTAGGTGAGAATGGACAAAGTGAAAGAAGGGGGAGAGTGGAAGAAGGAGGAGAATGGTAAAATGGATTTGAAACCCAGAGGGGACCAAATATCAGTACCTATCCTATCCTATCTTAAGTAACGCGTCCATATGTGTATTTAATAATATCATGTTATATATATACATATGTCCGTCAGATCAGTTGCAACATGCACAGTAAGGTAGTTGTTATTTTCAATTCTGGATGAAATCAGCGAAAGTTAACAACTTCAAGGAATGTTTTCACCCCTTCAACATGGATGATGACCGGAAAAAGTACTTGTCAAATATTTTACCGAAAACCACCTCTCACTAATCAAAATCGGTGTATCCATACTGCAATACATTGAATTTAATGGTAAATCAAATATGTATAAAAGTTTTCTATGTTTTTTTGAAAGTAACACATAAGTCTTATCATTATTCATTTAAGAGATAGTCTTTTACTCAAGAATGTTTAACGATATTTCCAAAATAACGAATTACGGTTATGTATGAAAATGACATGAAATCATTAAAATTTGAAAACTTTAACGTAACTGCGACACGGGCTCCCGTTGTCCGATTGCTTCCAAATTTTGCACACATCATTTTCTCACCAAGTCTCACAATTTAGGGGTATAAGACAAAAAACATGTTTACCCCCTATAGCTAAGAACCACCCTAATGCACACGGTTAATAATCATCCGAATGTGATGCAAAACTTTTGGCAGGCAGTGTACACGTCTACGTTTCGCACGTGCAAAGTCAGCCCCATTTTTGCAGGAACCGCGAACTGCGGGAAAGAAAAACAAAAGTGAAGATAAGAGAAAAGACGAGGGAAAAAGAAAGAGAGCGGGTGAGAGAGAGGGGGGAGGGAGGGAGGGAGAAAGAGCGCGAGCCAGAGGGCAAAACAAGGGATAACGGGAGAGCCATAGGTGCAGGCGTACACGCGAGGCTAAGGGTCGAGGAGAATGCAAACGTGTTCGGAACAATGTCACAGGTTGCACACAATATGGGCACCGGTGGAGTCGCACGAGGGATTATTCGGTGACGCGTGGGGTGCATACGATCTTCGAAGGGATGCCGGGCCAGATAATTAGGATTGAAGGGAGGGAGAGGGGTGGGAAGGCAGAATCAAGCGCTTCATGCGCAGAGACACGAGTTTCTGTGCGAGTTGTGTGTACGTTGTGTACGTTATGTACGTTGTGCACGTTGACCCCCACACACGACTGTCGTCGGACTGTCAGAGACACATCGGGGTTAATTACGGCACCGCGGGGTTGCGTAATCTTCCTTTGCGATAAAGGTTGAGGGACTCGGAAAGAAACTGCCGAGGTGTACGGATCTCGTCTGGTTCACAAAGATTAGGGGATTACTTGCACTTCACGCTTTTCGACGGATAAGAATAGGTCGAAAACTCGGTCCGCAAAAAGTTACTAATGATAGGATCTGTAGATGTCAGATTAATATAGAAGATATCAAATCATACCCTTAGTTGTATGTGACGAGTATACTTGTCACGGAGAAGCGGCAGTACTTTTAGTTGTAACGAGTATGACTAAAGATAAAATCTGTTGAAATCAGATATCGAATTACACTCCTAGTTGTATGTAACGAGTATACTCGTCACGAGGAAATGGCAAGTTACATATTACAATGAGTATAATTAACGTTCGAATCTGCATAAGTGAGATTAAGATATCAAATATTATAGTAATGTACGACGAGTATACTCGTCACGGAGAAATCTTAGTTTATATATTGCAACCAGTATAAATTAATTTGAATCTGTATGAGTCACATGAAAATATAAAATATTAAATTTCACTTTTAATAATATACAACGAATATACTCGTCACGGAGAAATCTTAATTTATATATTGCAACGAGTATAAATGACGTTTGAACCTCTATGAGTCACATTAAAGTATAAAATATTAAATGTCACTTTTAGTAATATACGACGAGTATACTCGTCACGGAGAAATCTTAGTTTATATATTGCAACGAGTATAAATGACGTTTGAACCTCTATGAGTCACATTAAAGTATAAAATATTAAATGTCACTTTTAGTAATATACGACGAGTATACTCGTCACGGAGAAATCTTAGTTTATATATTGCAACGAGTATAAATGACGTTTGAATCTGTATGAGTAACATTAAAGTATAAAATATTAAATTTCACTTTTAGTAATATACGACGAGTATACTCGTCACAAAGAAATAGAAATTTATATATTACAATGAGTGTAATTAACGTTCGATCCTGTATAAGTCAGTATCAAATATTAAATTATACTTATAGTAATATAAGACAAGTAAACTCGTCAGGTAGAAATGGCAATTTGTTCTCAACATACGAAAATAGTAATTATCATTTGCTATTTACATTAATATTTTTTAATATTTTGAGACAAGAATCTTGTGTTTAACTCACACCTTAATCTAGTTTCTGGCAAACGCCAACTACGTTTAATTACATAGTATCCCGCATAAAATGAGTTATCTATAATAGAGTCAGCAGAAACAAAAAATACAGGAAAAGATATATTGCAGAACTTATGGGAAAAGATTCCTGTCCACCCGTGCAATTTTAATAAGCACCGAGCATAATGAACCTAATACAATCTCGGAACGTTCATTACGCCATAATGAAACCATTAGAGTTCGCTTAGCAGCTTTATGATCGTCGCGTGAAGGCTCTCCATCTCGAAAATGATGTCTTTTCGAAGGAAGACCTCGGCCCCTTTTCACTCTTGCAATTTGCTTTCAAACACAGTAATTAATACTTTTATGCTAAAGGAACGTACACATCACTTGTTTTATTGATAGTGCGAAAGCAACTAAGAAAAACCCGATCAAAATGAATGCAGACATTATCACTTATTGAATTCAATGAAATTCCAGATGAACTTGCTATTTAATATTGTAAAAAGTAATCGATACAACTTTCATCGTTGTAGAAGTGCCAATATAAATTTGAAAGCTACGTTAAAATCAAATTATCCTAAGTACCCTTATTGTTCCCTTTAAATAAATGAAACAATGCGTTGTTAATCGGAAGTTTACGGATTTTATTTACCTTAATATTTCCGTATTTTTATTATATTTTTAATCATACCGACGAAATATGATCGCTTTAAATATATCATATATTTGAAGTGTCTTATAAAATGTTAAAGGAAAAGATATTAAAGTATTATTGAAAGTATAAGTAATCATTGTATGAAACTAATTTTGCATTTGATAGTATGTTGGCGCAAGTTGAGTTTCCCGCCGTGTGTACAGTAGTTCAAAGGAGCAGCCGATAGATGGCAAATTTCTTGAACATTTCTCGCAAGAGAAAAGTAACAGTGATGCCTACATAAGGCGGCACGACGCAGCAGAAAATCGTGCCTTAAACTAATGAGTAAGGAAAATATAGAGCTTTGGTAACGCTTAGCTATGCTCATTATCAAGCGACCATATTTTTGAAGGGGCAAAGGTCGTCCCAAGGTAGCGCGAACTACTTTTTCGCGCAGCCGGGTGAAGCGATCTACCTCGTAATTAAAGTTTAAACTTGATTGAAACTTTTCGATCTTAAGCGCATTAAAGGGGGTATTAAACCGCGCTTTTGTAAGCACATCTTAAATGTCACGATGTAAACGAATATTTAATTTGGATGAGAGATTTTTCCTAAACACTTATTAGAAGTAAGTTAGAGTACAATGAATGAAAGAGACCAATAATTTATAAGAATAATTAATACACACAAAATTATTCGGACTTAATCTCTAATTGCTGAAGCGCGTTTTAGATTTGATTTGTGTTGTTCATATCTTTCTTTATATCTTTCTTCATATTTTCTGAGGAACCTAATAATATGAACCTAATTTATATTGTATATCAAAATATACAGTAATTGGTCCTATTTTATTATTCTAGAAATATATGTATAAACTAATTGAATACCACAAGTTTTATATATTTTAAAAATTTTGTCACAAAATTAGAGTTTCAAATATTTGGTACACATAACAATAATTATATGTATAGAATAGTTCAGAAGCGTTAAGAAATTCTTTGAATTCCTAAAACTTTTTCTGGACAACGGAGAATTAAGAAAATATACCTTTTAGTTTTTCAAAAATTTCATAGTTGCCGGAGTATAATGTATAATTAGAAAAAAATTATATAGAATACTGAATTTAAGCTGAACCAATTATTTGATAACTGTTTTAATTAAGTCTGGTGTCCCGGACATAATTCTGCATATGTCACAGTGCATTAAGACTCGTAATCCCACAAATCGCACTGTCTCTCGTAATGTGTAGGAATTATAATTCTCGTGCTTTGGATTCTCCACGTTATCTCATTTTACATGACTCACGTTATTCGCGACGGTGCTTCTCTAATCTACAATAAAAACATACGTTTAGGTGGTATAACAATCGTATACGTAGCAAACATCTCGAAGTTCTTCATTTATTACGTTATCATTGTCACTGATACTTTAAGTAACGTGAAAAACTGTTTCTAATATTTTCAAAGTTCTATTGTCACATGCACAATTTTGTTCAACATACTATTTATTCTACAATACAATATGGTATACAATTATTTTCAATATCCCAACTATTTGATTTTTTGTGTACATTTAAACTGCTGGCATTGCTATTATAATTGCTATATTTTAAATAAGTAATACGTTTCTAAACGCGAATCAATTAAGATCTTTCACTTCAGGTGTTCCAGTCCCTTTCAATAATAGCAACCAGCAATCGATGATTTGAAACAAAAGAATAACTTTACCATTTTGAAAACTTTTCTTTTTATTTATAATTTATGTCGCATCAACTACAAGGTTATTAGTGACATCATAGAAAACATATAGGAGTGGATTACATTATCTGATTAAACAGTTTGGTTTCCTTGATAAACTTCAGTAGATCCTGTATTTTTCCCTCTTTTATACTGTCCTTGAGTGTAGATTTCAGTTGGTATTTATTACGGAGCAGGTCATATTTCTTACTTTGGAGATTCTGTCTTTGGAGATTATCTGGGAGTGTGTTATTCTCGAGTGTTCAATTTTTGTTCTTGAGATGGCCACTTGTTCTCTTCTTGATGTACCAGAAATCGATTTCTGTTCTTCGAAGAACTTGTTGGTGATATTTTTAATATGATTAGGAGCCTTTTGTTTCCATTCCTCTTCCCATTGGAGTTTCAGTCTATCTTTTGTTTCCCTAATCAGGTCTTCTAAATGTAATTTGTCCTAGTTGATCAACTTTTTCATTGCCAGTTATTCCTACATGGCTAGGAATCCATATAATTTTGAGACTTGAAAAAATTGGTACATAAAGCTTCAAG
This sequence comes from Sphecodes monilicornis, assembly GCA_913789915.3. Lineage (NCBI taxonomy): Eukaryota > Metazoa > Arthropoda > Insecta > Hymenoptera > Halictidae > Sphecodes > Sphecodes monilicornis. The sequence continues at coordinate 8,697,285 of OU565291.1, read as the reverse complement.
TTATACAGAGTGTCCCAAAAATGTAAATCCTTGAAATGGGCGTTTTCTGAGGTTATTTAAAGTAACTTTTTCTTTGCAGAAATGGCCGCCTCGGCTTTCTTAAGGAGTTATTAAAGAAAAACAGACTAATCATAACACCGTTGCAGTGGACAAATTCCGGCTAGGCGACAGGTCCCGTTGAGCGTGACGTTATCATTGGCCGAGCCGGAATCCGTCTACTATATGTACCAGTGTTCTGATTGATGCGTGTGTTTCTTTAATAACTCCGTAATAAATCCGAGACGGCCATTTTTGCAATGGAAAAAGTTGCTTCAAATATCCTCAGGAAACGTACATTCCAAGGATTTACAACATTTTGGGGCACCTTGTATATTCATCACGTCATAAAATCTAGAATTTTTCATTTAGAAATAATCTTTGAACAATATTCAGAAACTTTACATCAGTTTGTACGTCTCAAGAGGGTAGCCAATGCTATTAACCATGTCACGGCAGCCATTGCTAGATCCATTTAAGTCCTTCTTTTACGTATTTTCAAGCGCACTTTCGTTAAGATCAATATTAATCCTCTAGAAAGGTTATAGTTTATAGGCCTTTACAAGTACTTGGAAATCCATTAGTTCGCTACTGGCAAGTGTTCGTCAAGGAACAAAGTTCTCGGGGAAATCGAAAGTAACGCACTGCTGTCGGAATGGTTTTTTTGCGTGGCGAACATGTGAATTTCTGATACAGGATCATAGGGGCCGGCTACGCTTTTATCTCGACAACTCGTTTCACATGCCGACCCACGCTCGCAAGCTGCGACGCCGCGCCGGTGGCTGCAGTACGCGCGAAAGCTTTGTAATGCAACTCGTAAGCTCCATTACGCGCGTGTATGCGTTTGTCAGGGATACGTCCCTGGAGAGGCCAGACACGCGGTGAATCTTTTCTCAGCCTCCGTTGCGATGTTTCATATTATAGCGACGCGTTTCTCGCTTGCTTTGCGATCACACGACCACCAATCTACCTTCCTCAAATATTTATCTTTTAATTCGCTTGGCTTGCTTCAAAAATGCTGCATAAAGTTTCTTGCACTCTTTGCAACCGCAATTACTGCCAGAGATGCGTAATACGTGACTTTTTTGCTACTTTTTTTCACCACCAAGATCTCTACCCACGTTTCACAGAATTCACCCTGCCGTTTATTTGGGTCATTCTCTATATCTCTTGCCAAGAGATCTTCATCTTTTATTCAGAAACGAAGAGCTCCGAGTTCTTGCTCCACCCACACACGGTTTTTGCACCCCCGTTCTCTTCAGGCATTACGTGATACGAGGTTTGTCATGAAATCATCCTAACCAGATTCCTGCTCTTTAGTTTAGCGACCCAAGGAAACCTTGAAGGGAGAAATCAGTTTTTCTCAGGAAAATCTATGTTAGCAGCACTTTCTCACGAAGCAGTGCCAATTGCGACACAATCGTATTTGGTACACTATTAATCGGAACACTCCCAGTATAGTGAGTCAATCTTAACCAGTATCAAATCAATCAGGGCACTCCGGTATACTTTTAGGTAGCAGTTTACAATTAGTGACGACAATTAAGTTCGTTAGGTCGTATAAATGTTTGGGTTCGAAGTGCCTAGGTGTACAAATGAATTCTCGGCCCTAATACTACATTAGCTGTTGCGATTATTTAAACAGAAACTGTTTCCCGCAAAGTGTGGGAATTTGAAATTCAAGTGATGCAACCTCAGTAAATTCACTGTGTGATTGGAAAATATTGGGTTAGGGAATAAATACGTAGCGTTTTATGTTTTCTTTTATTCTACAACGAATTCTCTGTTCTTTGGCAAAGTGTTGTACATCAATCGAAAGAGCTCTTTCTGCTCTACAAAACTATGATAATCGTTGTTTTGAATAATTTAATTTTTTATTATTTTTCAAGCTTAGAAATCCAAGAGGTAAAAATCAACATTTTCGACACCAGGCCGTCCACTGCGAGGCGTGTCGTCTAGGTCAAATTCGCCATTTTTGAATTTTGCAAACCATTTCCGGTCTGTAGATTCGCCTATGACACCTTCTCCGTACACGTCGCAAATATCCCGAGCGGCTGCGGCAGCTTTTTGGCCTCGATGAAAAGCGAAGGAAAGCAGGTGTCGAATACGTTAATTTTTGCCTCCTGGATATTTCATTTCTAAGCATGAAAAATAATAAAAAATTAAATTATTCAAACCAACGATTACCACAGCTTTGTAGATCAGAAGGAGCTCTTTCGATTGATGCACAAAACTTTGCCAAAGAACAAAGAAATCGTTGTAGAATAAAAGAAAACATAAAACGGTACGAACTTATTCCCCCACAATATATTGTCGAATGATGAAACGCATATTAGGCGCTAGTTGACTTTCGCATTCTAATTAAAAAAATATGCTAGCGAGGCCAGGGGAAATTATTTGTGCGGCATTAGGACAAAATTCTATGTTCTATAGCACATGCTAAAAATGGTTTCAGAGATTCGGAAATGAAAATTTCTATCTGGAGGATGGTGAGCGTCTTAGACATCCGAAAAAAAACGGAAGGCGAAAATTTAGAGCAGCTGTTGGGCGATAATCCATGCCAAAACCTTATTAAAAACTGACTACAGCATTAATGATTACACAACAAACCATTATTGTCCGGTAGCAAAAGCTGGGTAAAATTCAAGAATAGAATCTCCGAGTCCCGCATGGCGTAGGCCGGTTAGAAAGCTGCACGAAATTGCCAAACCTCACACGACAAAAACGACTAAACATAATCTTGATCCGTGGAACTAAAACTTTTGCCACATCTGGTTTATTCACCAAACCTAACTCCATGGGACGTTTACTTGTACCGATCCTTCTAACCCCATTTAACCCCTTGCAGTATAACATCGAGTCAGACTCATGATGCAGATTTTGAATAGAATCCAATAAATGTTTATGTTACTAATTTCCTTTAAACTGAAACAAAAATCTATTTTGTTGTTAGTCATATATAGCCATTGAAGAAGACATACACATACAATAAATATAAATTTCCTAGAAGTCCCTCTAAGAAGTCATGAACAACAAAGAAGTTTTAATCACTGTAACCGTAAAACAAATTGTAGTATAAGGGGTTAATGGATACCTACTTCAAAACGTATGAAGAGGTCGAGAAATGCATCACACACTTCATTAACTAAACCACTATCATTTTATAGAAATGGGATTCGCCACCTGTTCTGAGAGATAGAATAAAATATATAGACACTGCTGAAGCGTACATTTCTGATGAAATAGTTATTTGCATTTGAATAAATAGACATCAACTTTTCTTTAGTAAAAAACGAATTACGTTACAGCAAACTTCAGTAAATATTATCTAAAAAGTTTATTTCTCAACTAAAGTTTGTGAGGTCTTCGAAGAAGTTGAAAACTACCGAATTTTATTATAATATTTATTTGTTTTATTTTTGTATGCTTCCACGAATGTTACAAGAACTTCAAAACTATCGTCTGCTAATAATTCTGCACAACGACTGACGCAACTGTGAACAGTTTAATTACAAGAGGAATCAGCATATGATCGATAGAAAATAAAGACACAAAGTTCATAATTTCAGCTACAATTTAAAAACATAATATTTACATATACTGCTTTTAATCGTGTTTAGTGGTCACAAATATATATTCAAAAATTCATAATAATGTACATATATTTTTTTCGAAGAAGGAATATTTCAGGCAAATTCTAAACCCAGTTAAATTCCTTGACCGGACCATATAGAAAACATGAATCAAAACTTACAGAGTTTCATACATCTATTATAGATTACTGTACCTACAATCAATTTTTCCAAAGTATTTTGACTCGATAGTTAAACAATATCCTTTGAAATTTAAAAATTCATAAAATTAATGAAGTTATGGCCAGATATGCATCAGATAATAGACTTACTCCAGACGTGTCTACACTAACGCAATAATTTGATTAATTTCCAACAAGTTCACAGAATGTAGAATTACGTACATTACGTAGAAATTCAATTAAAAATTAATTACAATTGCATCGTGGCTTTCCGAATTCTAACTGTAACGATCTCCCTGATTCACAGTGGAACGTGAGGTTTGATTAAATTCCTCATAGAAAAGCGAATAAGGGTATTCTCTGGATCGCATTCAGCTTCATAGCGGCGCATTGTTTTAATGATCCTATCACACGTGGTTTCGCAAGTTGATACTATGAAAAGCAATTGTTCTTCGACAATGATTATCAAGTGCCACCCGCATTTGGTTCAACGAAGATAGAGCTGCACCCGATGCATAAAATCGAACAATTCGAATCTGAATTCAGCGGCCGCGGAATATAGGGAGCTTGGATCAATTATGAAACTTCGGGGGACACATCTGCGAGACTTATTTTATCGATCGCGCGAGAACCTTTTTAACGCGGTGTCTCTTCGCCGAGTGAAACTCGAGGATAAGCAGCCCCTAGCAATAAGATTTACGGTGCGTCCTATCTACGAGCTATCTGCCGGGATCGATAACAATTTCGTGTGTGCAATCTCGATCTCCATTGCTAAACCCCTGGTTTCCGGAATTATCCCGTTGTTATCGTTGCACATTGTAGACGCAGTTCGAGATCATACGCTATCATCCCCCGAAATTCTGGGGTGATTCGCTCGTATTGGGGTTCTAAGAGCCATCGAATAGTCGGGGAACCCCGTGACGTACTGATAATGGGCTTGACCAACAAGTACCACACTTCGGCCAATAAAGAATCTCGCTGATCTCGCAAATAATATTACGCGGTGACAGAAAATCAATATTTCGGGGTTCATTACGGGGTGGGGTAAAACTCTTGTGTTTGTAGAAAGAAACGTAAAACAAAGGGAAATGCGAATGAGATGGCGAGCTAAAGCAGAATCAAACAATTTTATGCACTTTTAAGTCAGGACAATATTTGCGCAACTATTAGGTCGTTGCATATTAAATGTCCGATTGTTAACAGTAACGTTAAGCAAGCATAATCTTCTTCGAAATAAACTTGTGGATCAAAGTAAGCATCATTTTGATCAACGTATTCTGTGAATGAATTGTAAGAATCTTGATTGTATTAAAGTAGAAATCGGATTTTGAAGGTTCAAAATTATGCGATGAAGAATGATTTTTGAAGTGAAACTTCTTTAGTCGCGGTATTCGTAAAACCTAGGCGCGGTAGGCGTAAAACCGATCTGGCGATGAAACGATGAAACGAAATTCTATTCTAGTAGCACACACGGTTGAGGGTTCGGCATTGCTTAATAAAGATTATGATAAAATTCCGATGATACTAAGTGGAGATTTCAACGTGAACTTTGCATCGGAACAATCAAAATTATTAATAGAATTGTTTAGAAGTAAATTAAGATTGGAAATGGTAAATAATCCTAATGAAGCGACAACAAGATCAGGAACAACTCTCGATGCAGTATTTGCAAGACATTTAGACAAAATTGAATCAAGAATATTTATATCATATTTTAGCTATCACAAGCCAACTGTTTCAATAATAGAATCATAGAAAATTAAATGTCATAAAGTGTTAATAAAAATTTGAAAAAAAAATTAAAGAAAGAAGTTTCACTTCAGCCATGTGGTCTAAGCATACACCAATTTCTTTGTCATTCACGTTCATCGTTTACACGATTCGCATCTCCATTTTGTAGTCTTCTTTACCGTCGACGAATAGGGCATTGATTAATCGACAAATTTTGACCAAACATTACATGATGCTATCGTTAGAATGTTATTTTTCCACTCATATAAAATGAATACTCGACAATCAAATTGATTTACATTGAAATGAACTTTATGTAAAAATAAAATTGGACACCCTAAATGAAAATTGAAGATGAGACCTTAAGATCAGCTTTGTACCTTAAAATGATATACAGGGTGTTCACACTATTACTGGCTAGCGTGTTTCTTGTGAATAATGAACATTAGAAAGTAAGGAAAAAGGAAAAAGTAATACTGTTGTTTGTAGGTAACGTAATGGCGTATGTAATTTTCTCGTGTTTTGCGCTATTTTCTTAGAAATGAAGGCGACCTTCAAATTTTTAAATGAAATGCTATATATTTTTTTACATCACATGAAAGCGTGTGTAAAGACAAATTTATTCGTGTACAACACAATGACCTTCGCGGTCATCCAAGGTCAGAGATGGCAGAAAAATTTTGAATACATATTTCATACGTAATATTTGGTAAAGATATCATTCACGATACACAACGCCCAGAAATGTAAACGACTTGCAAACGAAACTAACTCAATCATGTGCATTAATATTTCGGACAATGATAGAAGAAGCTACCAAGAATGTAATTAATAGAGCCGAAACATGCATTCATGCACAAGACAGTAATATTGAATATTTACTATAGCCTCGTCAATAGAGTATACTTTTAAACGCATTAGTAAGAATTGTTCAAAATGTTTCTTCTATGTCTGACCTTGTATGACCTTGAAAGTCATTGTGTCGTATACGAATGAATTTGTCTTGACACACGCTTTCATATGGTATGAAAAAATATATAGCATTCCATTTACAAAGATAGGAGGTCACCGACATTTCTAGGAAAATAGTACAAATACAAACAAATTACATACGCCATTACATCGCTTGCAAAAAACAGAATTACTTTTTCCTCTTTCATTTTTTTCTAATATTTATTATTTGCAAGAAAAAACGCTGGCTAGTAATAGCGTGAACACCCTGTATAATAGCCTCATAGATTGTAATAGTAGTTCTTTATCAAAACACTACATAACATTTGCATTCTAGAATCGGACATTTCATATGCAACAACCTAATATTATCATTAGACTGCGGATTTTTAGGAAAAATACAAATTTTCCAAGTTATTCTAGTGTGAAACTCGTCTTTTTGTGTTTTTACGGGATTTTATTTGAGAAAATCAATAGTAACTTTTGCAGTCAAAATTTCAGAGTATATTTGTACATATTTCAATATAATTTCTGTTTTTTATTGTCGAGAAAAAATAAAAATCGATGGCATTTCGAGCCCTTGTGTGCAGTTGCTTGCATAGAAAGGTTCTGCTTATCTAAAGTAAAAAAAACCATGTAGATTCTTAATCAGGATGAGTTTGGCTGTAGCAAAAGCTAGAACGAAAGAAAAAAATCGATAATTAAAAACTAGTGGCACTTTCAAGTTTAATTACCGATTTTTTGCATGTGTCATTAACATTCGGAGGCTTATAAGACTATTTTTAAAAAAGATTTTGAAATAATTTTAGTTCGGGATAAGCGATGCATGTACTGATGGTGCACATAAAATTTTATGCGAATTGATCCAGTAGATTTTGAAATATCACGGAGGCCGTTTGAAAAAACAGATCTAAGAAAAAACGTTTGTTTAAAAATTCAAGTATCAATACAATACTATAGGTTTATTGATAAATAAGTAATAGTAATTAAATACAATATGAAAATTGGAAACGTTCAACGTAGTGTTTATCCGACGTTTTAACCCGAACTGCCCTCGATTTGTTTATCGCTCGCGATTCGCAATTCTCATCACCGCCCTTGTTATACGCACACCCGCACATACACATGCATCTCCACAGCTGAACACTCCACACAACTCACCTAAAATACCTACAATACGTTAAGTTTATAAATTCACCACGAAGAAAATATTCCAATAAAAAGAAAGAATTAGAGAATCAATATAAGTTTTAAACTGATGAAATGAAAATCAAATAATTCATGAATTAACAAGTTAGCTTAGTGGCACAGTAATTGGGACAAGCAGTTACCCTACCCGAAACATGCTGCATTTCTTCCACAAATCCCTCTGTTATTAGACCGAGTTGCTAATAACCAGGCTTATAGATGAACGCAACTCTAAGCATAATTAAAAACCAAAACGCAGCGAGAAGTTTGCGGCGTGCTCTTTATCAGAAAGCTAATTCCGATCCATCAGTGTGCCGGAGAATATACGGAAGCACACGACACCAGAGACAGCGCTATCGTGTGCATCCCGTTGAGTAGGCTGTGACGAACCGCAAATCCGTGGAAATGATTTCAGCGGCTAGCTACCAAAAATGCAACAGCAGCAGCCAGTGAAATCTTTCCAGTGGTAGCACAGCACTCCGACAAAATCTGCAGCTGCGCGTGCTGCCTCTTTTCGCATACATTATGCATGTGTATACGCAACGCGGGAGAGTTCATGTATGGGGTGCGGAGACCTTAGAAGAGTGTTTCGAGATCATTGATTGGACGGGAGATCGGACTTTTCTTGTTACGTATGCACAATAGGTTCAGGAGAACTCGGGAGAGCAGAAAGCTGACTGGACACGTTTTGCGGAAGCACGGGAAAAATGGCTGCTTGGTCCAGCCGAGTCAAATAATTCATCGAATGAAGAATCCATTGTCGCCGGACAATGAAAAACACGGCGAGAGCGGTGACGCCCGATAATAGACTGTGTCGCGTTAATGTGCTCCGGAGATAAAAGTAGCGACACCATAAATTGTAAAACTTTTTCATTTAATTTGAGGCCCGAGTATCCCTCTTCTACTTTGCCTGCAACTTTGTGTCACGATAATGACGGAAATTGAAGTTTCGCAATAAAGTTTCATTGTCGAATCCGTTCATTTTGTGACCTCTAAATTATATACTCTGAACTTTGGTATAAAAATTAGCCCTCCAAAAGGCTGTTGCTTTTGACGATTTTATGTTAAAGGCAGTTGTAGGTAGATCTATTACAATTCTCACGCATTAGTTTCTTTTACGTACTTTTTAATTTACTTCTTTGAGATCAACGTTGATCTCCTAGTTGGACATAATATAAATAACTAATGATTTGAATTGGCTATTCAAAAATTAAAATTTAGTTAGAACTTTTGTCACTGTGGGTCAAAGTAAGCCCTACAAAGACTATTCACTAAAAAAATACAAAATTGTAATGTAACAACAAATATTACTAAAAAGACCCATCGTATTCGATTAGTTTATTTTAATGTGTTCAATTGCTTGTAAAAATAGAGAATTATAATAATGTCACAATTGAACAATATACTTTTGGCAATAAAGTCACTTGAAGACAATTAAAGAGTACTAGATATAATAATAGAAAGTACTATAGTAATAGCAATAATAAATAATAAAACTATAAGAAAAATTACTGAATGTGGATTTAGGCAATAAAAGATTCACGATTATTTCAAACTCAGTTACCTTAGAACAGGGATGGACATTTTTGTCTCAATTGAGACAAACCGTCCCCACCATAGCGCCTACTGTCCCCCACCAGCATCCACCGTTACCATAGAGGAAGGAAGTGCTTCGCCCGTCGCGAACAATGCGCAGGCCTCGCATTGAGAAAGAGAGGTTGGCAGGAGAAGCAGGCGTATGAGGGGCTCCTACCGTGCCCATCCCTACCTTAGAAGATAACGACCCTCAATCTTCACATTCATAAAATGCAAGTCTCCAATGCCTCGTGGACATGTGCACCGAAACACATTATTAAATTTGAAACCTCCAAAACCTTATAAATATGCTGTTTTCATGTTATCATCCAGTAGAAGAAATTCCAGTGAATGAACACTTTCCGTATTATATGATTTTCCCTTTCCACGTTGAAATTTATACAGTTGCTTTACTATACACCTACAGATGGCATGCAAATGCAATTTTGATTCTGCTTAGCATTTGTTTCGCATTTTATTTGTTTTAATAGCAGTTGTCTCAACGATGTCACATGCGTTCACGATAAGTATTGCTACGTGAAATCTACAATTTGTATTTTAAGGCGCGTTCAATGAAATTATGCTAAATTTGTTGGTACAATATTACAGTTTAGAAGTTCCTTTAACGAAAACTATTGCATGAGTAACGGTTTCTAAAAATGTATCGATTGGTCAAAGTTCATTCATTGGTTGTTTGACATATATTTCACTAAATCCTATATTACACGTTTAAAAAAGGCCATAACTATAAAAAAAGATGCTAGAATTGTGTTCAAGGAACTTAGTAACAAAACAGCTCACTTATACAAGGTGCGGCACAAATTAGTCCCCACGATTTTTCAGCCCCTTCGGATGGTCGGACAGAAAAGTGTTTCTTACCAAAGTTAATCAGTATTTAACCGACAAGAAATTGCAATTTTTTAAATTAAAAAAACAATTTTCAACAAAAAATCAAGGTCGCTGTCATCTACAAATGGAACTGGATATTTATAACTTTATAATGTTGTAGGCGACGTCGAAACGAATTCAACGACCTGTTATACGATGACTTTCAGATGACCTTGAAAGAAAATATCGCCATGACTCAATTATCAGAATATTTGAAACATTTCGACGGTACGTAATAGCAACGCCTCGCGTTTAGACGTAAACAGATGAACGTAAACATTGTGAATGCTCATTTCCTCAACTATTATACGTTTGTGTCGCAAGATCTGTTAGTTCATTATATGAAATTGTTTTCAATTTGTCTCCGTATAAATTTGGCTTTTTGTGAGTTAAGTTCTGAAGCAATTTAGGAGATTAAATAACGATTTGTAAACGATCATTTTAACAAACATGCAGCTTAAGTGTTCCTTTACTGGACAGGTCACCCTATCCCGTTGAACTGAAAAACGGTCAGGAAGAAAGAGGATTATTTACGGCATATTTGCCGTAACACCCGGCACACGGAAATATTGTATTTTAAAAGCTGATGAAACATGCTGGAAAGGTACTCTCGTTAGAGCCGGTGCTCGACTAAAATCTTTTAAGAGGCAGAGGATCGTATGGTGTAGAGCTCGCGATTATCTTGTTTTTGCGGTAGGGTGGCGCGCACCACTCCGGTGGTAATCTTACAATTACACTGGCATCGGGAATCGGCCACGAAACCGAGCAATTAGGCTCGCCAATTCGAACGGGAGGGGTAAAACACCGTTCGTGCTGGCATGCGAACGAAAGAATCGTGCACGCGTGCCCGCGACGATTGGATAAGTGCATTCCTGTACGGTGTCCCTGTGAATAACGACCGAAGCACTTTCACATTATCGTAGGAACGGTAAACCACACGAGCGCGAGCACCTCGATGTCCTTTAGACGCATTTATTTGCAATTGCGACAGGAAATTCCATTACTTTCAGACGACCGTCATTGTACGAGATTTTTAACGTCCCCGATGATTGCGGATGCTCTTTTAAAACATCCCCCTTCGATAACACACCTGAATCCTACCATTTCTTCCGCCATTTTACTCCACGGCTCTTCCGATCGTCCTTAACGATACCCAACGCTGCACATAAAGCCAAATAATTAAGTTACGACGACAAAAATAGATATAAGAATTTTCTGTAAACTAATGACAAATACCATCATAACGTACTCTAAGAAACAACCCACAATGTAGCGTGAGAATTTTTTTTGTTAACGCAACACAGTAGTTGGTGCGCATGTGCAAAGTAAAGTTATCTTTCGGACGGCCAATATCAGTTAATTGCGCCAAAATTGTTGACGACGTAATTGCGTTCATCCTATTTTCTTCAATTTAAATTCGCCAAGTTTTGTACTTTCAAGTATGTACTTTCATCTGCAATTATTGTTAATACAAAGATAAGTTGTACATACTGTTAATATACTATGTTCTATGGAATTCTATCTTTGTTTAAAAAATATTTATAGGCTTACTTTAGCTAGAGTTATACAAAAAGTTCCGAATAGTACACCGATTTTTTTTACTAGTTCGGAAAAGTGTCTCATAACTAATATAAAAAAATAAAAAATGACTCCCCTTCTTTCCCCTTTCGATCAATAGAGCGGATTGTTTACAGGTAGTCGCACCGACCGCGCTGTAAAGAAAATGAAGATAACGAGAAAAGAACTATTTGATGCGTTAAGAAGTGAACAGTTTCTAAAGTTTTCGTCATTAAGTGTAATGAACGATTGTTAAAGTATATATTTGACAAGTTTGGTGTTCGTGAACATTCTGAACATTATATAATGCAAATAAAATATGTAGTTAAAGTGTTTGTTTCGAAACTTTTGATGAAATGGCGTGGTTGTAAATACATGTACGACCGTTTTAACAGCAAACACATGAAATGGCTTCATGAAGACGTGAATCTTCCACAAATACAGCCGACTTCAGAGCAAAAGAAGCGAGGCAGGCCAAGAAAATCATTCGAAGAGTGTTTTGGCCGCAATAAGCAGAGACAGGTTAAACAAATTGTAGCAGATCTCAGTTCAGAAAAGCTGTCCTCGGCTGTAGAATCATGCTCAGTGAAATCAGGCAAGAGAATGGCAGCCCAAGTTGTGAAATTGGCCACCCAATCTAGTCCCAAAAGATTAAAAAAAATGAAACAGATGCATGACACACCAACCTCTGCTACTATAAGATAATTATGTTCCAAAGATAATTATTAAGCAATCTTCTTATAAGCATTTCTAACCAGAATATCAAATATCATCTTATTTTATATTTTTGTCGTCGTAAATTGTTAATTTAGCCTTATGTGGGCTGGGAGAAACTTGCACATTCATCTGTATTGGGATCTGACATGGCGGCGTGGACTTCATATATAGCTATCCAATATGGCGACGAAGTGCTTGGTCTTAACATTGTATTGATATCTACTTTTTCGTTTTTCCTTAAAATGTTTGTAAGTACGGGTGAAACTTGTAAGTGGGCGGGTACAAGCCCTGCAGAAAGAAAGTTTGTTGAATGAGAGCGGCTTTTTAAAGTTTGTTTTATCAAATAATTCATTTTACAAAAATAAATTTGCTTTTAAATATAACTTCTTTCATAATTATATTTTCATAAATTTCTAATCGCTTAGAATTGGTGAGGACATATTAATTACTCCACAAATAAATGTACAAATATCTTCTATTAGGGGCACCAATGTCACAGGCATCACTGAATCAAGAATTTTGAAAGTCTTTATACGCTGGTTAGATCTTTCAATATGCACTCTAGCTTTAGCTATTTTAGCTGTTAAAATAGACTGTTCTTTGCTAAATTGTTTCTTATATTTTAGAAACGGAGGTTTTATAAATTTCAAGCAGTTCACTTCACATACTACACTTCAAAGTGTGGAAACGGAACAACAACTTTTTGCTCGCTCTACTATCACAATCTTTCACTGTACAGTAATCTAAATATTTATAATTAACACCTGTTTTAACGCCGTAAGTTTATACTGTAATTAACACCTGTTAGCACTGTAAGCTGTTATAAGCCAAGTCAAGCCAAGCTTAGAGTATTTTTAATTTTCGGCTGCAGACGGCGCCACTCAAAATGTCAGATCCCAATAGTACTCTAAGTAATCCGTTTTCATGTATTAGGTTGTCCCGAAAGTTCATTTCGTGTTTTGACGATGCGCACGGGGTCAATATAAAATAATTTTTTAAAAAAGCAAACAACGGTTAAATAGGAGAATGTTTAGGAAATAATAAAACATTAGTGGGCAGAAAATGGCGTTTTTTGTATATGTTCATGTTATCTAATAATGTAAAACGTGCACGTTGCGAAAGAAACTTTTGAGACAACCTAATATTATCCAGTTATACTCGTGATTAAGATTTCAAATAAGATCTGTTAAGCATGAATGTTTGTTAGAGGTAGTGGTTAGTTATATTCAGCCGGGATTCGAGACAGGTTTGTTCTAACAACATAGACTTTAAGTCTTAACAAACAGGCTTTATTATATGTATACACGTGTAATACTTAGTCGAGTCTGAGAAGAAGTAGTTAACTATACAAAGTAAATAAAGAGGGCGCGTAGGTTGTTTAGTGGGCGCGGTGAATTCAAAATATAGAATTTATTTCTGATAATGTTATTTGTTGTAATTAAATCGAAACAATATTCTATTCTTCTGTTATCAATATTTTAACATTATCATTTTACACTCTTATTAGATCGTTGCATATATGAAATGTCCCATTTCGGAAATCTAAACGGAGTTTTGGAGGAAACTTTACATATATAGTGCTCTTCATTCACTTTTCACAGATTATGTTGATTTTGCTATGTAATTGTTTTTGTGAAGCAATAAATGTTTAACGATACTAATACACATACAAAAATACATGAAATGTAAAAACTTTAATTTTACATTAGTTTTTCGCGAAAAAAACGCCGAGATAAGCGATTTTTATTTTTTCGTACCAAGGCGCACCTCATCAAAAAGTCTGAAAAAATCCGTGAACAATACCTATACCTATACACTGATACTGTAAAAATATAAATGATGTCATCTTTTAACTTCAATGAGAAATCTGCATTTTCTCGATTTTTTGAGCTTTTTGACTTTTTACAACCAGAAGGTCCTACTTAAAAATCTGAATTAATTACAGTATATGTATCTGGGTATTTGGCCTGTTAGATTTTTTCAAAATCTGTGCATATGACTAACTAACAGGCTAAACACTAATCTTTTCCATTTTACCCCACAACTACCCCCCTGACCGAAATATAGGGTTAAAATTTTACACAACGTGGTTTTTCTTGATGTCCTATCGAATGGTCCTTTAGCTTTTTAATTTTGTCCAAGGACATTTTTGACCATCTTATCCGCCTATACCCTTTAGCTGTTTTAAAATTAGTATCAATCAAGGAGCTGTCTTTTATGTTCTCTTAAATAAAGAACTTTAGTAAATGTAGACATATAATAAATATAAATAAAATTTGTTCAGGAAACCTTTCACTTCATTTATAACGGATAAAATGTATAAAGATTGTATAAACTACATACAATAATAAAATTTTAGTTGTCTCAATTTTGCTTGTCTTTCGTTACGTCTTCGTTGATGTTCATCTTCGAAAAATCGGCCGGATAAAATGTTAATTATTTAGATTTAAAAATATTTGCAAATCCCTAATGGGAATGGATTGCAGACGGAAGTCGCTACTTTCGAATAATGCAAACAAGATTCGCGAGGATGAATACATATAACATCGAGTCGGACATGGCTCACGGATTGATCAGGCAACCGCGATGATTGCTGTCGGATCAAAATGTCGCCGTGAAAGTTTAACATTTTAATTAATGGATCGGTTTCCTCTTGCATCATGTAGTTTGCGTGTAAATCGCGAGGCGAGGCTCGTCGTTTCCGGCAGCGTCGAGAATCATGCATCAAACGTGCGAACAAATACAGTCGATAAGGAAACTACGGGAAGCCCGGTTTGCATATGAATTATTAACCTAATCGTGATTAACGAGCGATGCTGCTCAAGCTTTATTGCCATTCAAAGGACCATGGTGCTTTCCGCGTGATTATCAGTGGGCTGTCGTTTTACGTTCATCGCTTGTCGTGTCCTTGAAACAGAATAGGCTCCTTATTAAATGTGATCGTTCATTTTTGTTTTTTATGCTTCCTTCGAGTTCAATATGGTGATGAATTTTGTGGAGTTTATCTTCGTATCTGTCCCCTTCACTCCACGCGTTTCCCATTCTCTATTGCTTAAGTCGGCGCAAGACGCAATAAAGGAAATAGTCACACGGTGAGAGAAAATTGTAACTCATAACGAGCGTTTAGGTCATTGCGCTGACGTAGCTGTGGCGGTCTATTGAAATCGCAATACGGACGATTCGGTGACCCAGAATCGTGTTTCGTGTTCGCCCTATAATCCAGAAATCCTAGTTTGTTCAATTACATGGAGAGTATTGGTTTATTGCGACAAAACTATGTTTACTGCTCATACGAAGCCAATTATTAATAGCGTAAACGACTATCAACACTAACCGTACAACAACCGGTCAAATGACCAATTTCACACTTTCTATTTTAGAATGAACGAAGTTACAAAGATAATTCCATCAGAAATTAGTAAATATATCTTTTCATTCAAGCACGAATGAAGAAATTGCAGAAAAAGAGTATTAGCCGGATAAAATGGTCAAAAGTGCCCTCAAATCAAATTAATTTTTGGTCACACCAGTCGATACGGGCTCCCAAAGAAAACCCTCTGTGACAAGTTTCAAGTCGGTACCCCTACCACAATGGTAGTTACGCAATGAACACGGTACAGTGCCCGAATTTCCATAAAGCCACCCGATTTTTTTGTGAAATCTTATAATTATGTCATAGTAATGAGAATCTGATGCACGATAGCATTTTAGGATTAATAAAAGAAACCATTTACATGATTACATTCATAGATATATTATTTATTTATAGAAAAACGTAAAGTTATATACTTTAACAAAAACCGAACTGCGAAATTTTCATAAAGCCACACGTTTTATAAGTAGATAACATCAAGATTATCGAAAATTTCTTCTATATATACAAATTAATACTTAGTATAATTGCCATTTCTTCGAATAACGTCGAAAATTCGATTAGGTATTCATGATATCAAAGTATGAAGAGTTTCTGCTTCGATGGATGTCCACGCTTCGTTCACCGCAATTCACAACTCAGAAACAGAGTCGTAGTGTTTGCAATTGTCATATACTTTTCTTGCAAGTATTCCCCACAGGCTTTCAATTGGTTTTAAATCTGGCAAACAAGCTGGCCATGTCAAAATCCTAATATTTCTGTCGTCTAACCACTCCTTTGCTTGCCGTGATGCATGAACTGAGGCGTTATCATGCTGAAGAATGAAGTTTTCAGTCTCAATTTCTTCTGCAAATGGTATTAAGACCATCTCCAACAGCTCTGTATATTGTGTCGAATTCATCTTATGATTTATTCGACAGATTGGTGTCTTTTTATTGGCTCTGAATGCAGCCCAAATCATTAATGAGCCACCACCGAAGTTACGACTCATTGCAACATTATTTTCTTTTCTTAAATCGTGCCAGTAGAATTTGTAACTATCTGGCCCATCCAAGTTAAACTTTTTCTCATTGGAGAAAATGATATTTTCCCATTCTTGGGTCCAGGACATATGTCTTTCTGCAAATTCGAGGCGTGCTTGTTTGTGTCGTTCCTTGAGTGCTGGTTTCTGCAGCATTTTTGTCCATTTAAATCGCCCTGAGCTTTTTGAAATCTGCTGCACACGCCTTGTTGTTATCGGTAGCTGTAGCTCAGTACGAAGTTGTGCTGAACTTTTTATTTCCATTGCTACCAACTTCATCAATAATGAATTTTGTCTTCTTGTCAATTTTTTATTTCCACCTGCATGGTGTTTCTTGCCACATGCTTCACCTAATTTTATACAATTATCTATCAGAGTACGTGACCTATTAATTTTTTTCGCAATTGATCGATTAGAACACCCCATATCTTTGTAAGCATCAATGGATACCTTCTCTTCGCTTGTTAATAACTTGCCTCGTGGCATTCTAATAAAAATAAATTCAAATATAATATATACACAATTTTTATGAATTTAGTAATTAATATTAATATGAATTCA
Organism: Sphecodes monilicornis; assembly: GCA_913789915.3. Classification (NCBI taxonomy): domain Eukaryota; kingdom Metazoa; phylum Arthropoda; class Insecta; order Hymenoptera; family Halictidae; genus Sphecodes; species Sphecodes monilicornis. The sequence continues at coordinate 8,679,933 of OU565291.1, read as the reverse complement.
CACATCTTATTCGCAAGTAAAGTTCTATCGTTGATTCTCGCTGATGTTATCCACACAAAATGTAAGCACAAACTAAGCGGTTTTATATAAATTTTGCACTCTCGTGCCGCTGCCTTCAACGAAAATGTAAACAGACTCAAAATATAAACATTTGTGAGAGAGTGGGGTATACACTCCTGGACAAAAAGATAGCACAAGTGTGCCATCATTTAGTTTTCAAGGATAAATCAAGAATTCTCTAAATTCCACAAATGATACGTAAACGTCGTCTCACGGTAAATATTATATAGCGACAAACTGGAACTACGCTGTCCGTACTTGTATTTATCAACAAAAGTCGTGTAGAAAAGGTTGGCGAAATGATAGCACACTTGACTTTCCATTCGGATTTCTCACTGTTTCTATACGTTTTGAGTCATAAAAACATAGAGTTGTGTAGGCACTCGATCTTGGTAGAATTTCCAATCATCATTGAACAAAATGGGACGCGGCAAGAAATTAAGCAAAGAAGAAATACAAGTTATCTTGAAATTAAGAGAAGAAAAGTTCTCCATATCAGAAATTGCAAAAACTGTTCAGAGTCGTAAAGTTATTTATAATTTACTAAATTACGGCAACAAATATGGTACACGGAAGAGCAGTAGACGACCGCCAGCTATTTCTGATAGAGGAAAACGTGCTGTTTTGCGTGCTGCATCCAACTCATGTCTCACACCACGTGAAATTGCTCAAAAAGCAGGAGTTGAAACTAATCTGAGAAATGTTCGTCGTGTTCTCCAGACATGTGACAATATTATACGACGAAAAATAAGACGGAACCCTGCGTTGACAACGAGACATAAGGAGGCTCGTGTCAGCTTTGTAAAACGACACATACAGTGGAAAAAGATATGGCGGCGAATTATATTCACAGACGAAAAAAGATTCAACCTGGATGGACCAGATGGTCGGGACTACTATTATCATCATGTACAAAAACAAGAATTGTCAAAAGTGCGACGTCAAATGGGCGGAGGGAATGTAATGATTTGGGCAGGCATCGGTTACAATGGACAAAGTGAAATCGTCTTTATTGACAGCCGAATGAATGCCGCCACTTATCGTGATTTAATATGACAACAAATTAGCAAGTGTGCGGTACACATTGCTGGTAGTAATTTTATATTTCAGCAAGATAATGCCGCGGTCCGTACAGCTAAAATAGTAAAAGATTCTTTTCATCAGAAAATATTTCGCTTCTTGACTGGCCAGCGTGTTCCCCTGATTTAAATGTAATCGAGAACTGTTGGGGACAGCTTGCTCGAATGGTGTATAAGGAAAGCAGACAATTTCAAAATATGAATGAGCTAAAACAGTGTCTCAAGGATGAATGGAGTAAATTGTCACAAAATTATATTCGTAAATTATTCAAATCTTGGCCAAAAAGGATGATCGAAGTTATTGAAAATATGGGAGGTCCTACACACTACTGAGAAATAAAGTACTTGTTTCAACTTATATCATGTTTGTTACACAAATGCTTAATTTTTGTTAAATAAATGCTTCATATATTAACATGTGCTATCATTTCGCCGACCTCCACTACGAGATTTTGGTTAATAAATACAAGTGCGGACGGCGTAGTTCCAGTTTATCGCTAATTAATATATTACCGTAAGAGGATATTTACGTACCATTTGTAGAATTTTGAGAATTCTTGACTTATCCTTCAAAACTAAATAATAGCACACTTGTGCTATCTTTTTTCCAGGAGTGTATATCTCTACTCAGTAGTAAGTACACAATGTTATAGATACTTGAAAAGTATAAAATTTCTCAATATTTTTTAAAAACACACCAAAATGTAGGTGGCTTTATAGAAATTTCGGGCAGTGTATGTTGCTCAAACAGCAATTAGTGAGACACTGAGGTACACGCCTCAAAGAGAGGTAATAAATAAAATAAAGAGAATAATCAGGTTTCAGGATAAATGTACAACTTTAATAAAACGGGTGTTAAGAACGGTATACAAGAATATAAAGCACAGGTTGACTATATGAAATTCGACTTGTTCCGATTTTCGACTCTAGTTCGCGGCTGGCCTTGCAACGACAGCATATGAATAAGGAAACCTCGTGGGATTGAACATTCCTTCCACCAAATATAACATAGTAGGGCCTTAGCCAATAATACAATTTTAGGGGTACAGGCTCTGCCGCTATGTGTGGGCCTACGCTACGTCAAGTGCCATTGAGAAGTACGGCTAGGCTGATTTTCCCGGGTTACCCTGGGATCGTCCACACTACATAATCTCACCAACACTGGTTTCATCAACACGATTTGACCGACATTAAATTTCGTCGACACTATGTTTTCATCCACACGGCCAAATCGTTGACAAATGTTTTCACCAACACGGTCAAATCGTTGACAAATGTTTTCATCGACAGTTCGTATTTACCAACAATTCTGAGCTCATTCGTTTCCACGAACTGATAGCTACAAAAGAAATTGTTGTCATTACACGTCCCAATTTGTGATACTAATATTTGTGAGTACGTTTTCTGCTTTGACACGTAATTGTTGTGTTAAATTGATCGCAAAACAAATACAATGAGTTCCATACAGTAGTTATTTCGTCTATTCGTGGAAAACACAGAATTGTAATGAATGGTTTGGGTTAGGTCTGGAGAAGGGTGGGGTATCCGTAAAAGAGATTACCCGTAAAAAAAAGGTATGGGTTATGTCTGATTAAAGAAGTAGCAATAAAAACTTTGATATTAACTTTGATACTAATAGACTATCGAAAATAGTATAATCTAAACACGGCCGCAGTGTAAACCCAAACTACAATGCAAGCTGATCATAGAATAAGCACGTCTTAACAAATTTGAAGACTGCAAACCTCTAACCCAGACGAACTTGAGGGCTCGTCTGTCACGTGCAGTGTGAAAATCCATTTTCTTAAAAATACGTCTCCCATGACAAATGACAATGGATAGCGCCTCGAAACCCCTTGGTCTTTTCAATGTTGCTATCGTGCCCTAACCGTAGTATATGACTCCCACAAGCAGATGAGAGAGCGTGTGACGTTACCACCGAAACAACAACCCCTCTAACGCCAACCAGTCAGCAATTCATTCGCATCCACGCGGTGGAAAGAGGAGACGGGTCCCCATAGTGCATGACCGCCGCCTATCCCCATAGAATTTCTCCCGTCCAGCGAACCTTGTACCCGTTCTACGCGTCGAACGATAAACGAATGGGTGCCAACAATAGCGTCACGACGAATGCTAAATGGCCTAGCCATGTATCGGGTCGCAGTGGCGTTTCATACTTTTAATTGGTTTTTAATGCACGGTCATTTTTACAGCGTATTCGTTCCTCGATTATTAGCCATGATCATCAAAAACCTGCTACTTTTCAAACAGTGCACGCTGTATGTTGGAGTCTCGGATACCGTTACCATTCGAGTATTATTAGGTTGTTGTACACGAAATGTCTTATTTTTAAAAGTTTGTTCGCCGGATATTTGCGCGTACTTTATACAGCATTTATTTTCGACCGGGTACCGACAATAGCGTCACGACGAATGCTAAATGGTCTAGCCATGTATCGGGTCGCAGTGGCGTTTCATACTTTTAATTGGTTTTTAATGCACGGTCGTTTTTACAGCGTATTCGTTCCTCGATTATTAGCCATGATCATCAAAAACCTGCTACTTTTCAAACACAGTGCACGCTGTATATTGGAGTCTCGGATACCGTTACCATTCGAGTATTATTAGGTTGTTGTACACGAAATGTCTTATTTTTAAAAGTTTGTTCGCCGGATATTTGCGCGTACTTAATACAGCATTTATTTTCGACCGGGTACCAACAATAGCGTCACGACGAATGCTAAATGGTCTAGCCATGTATCGGGTCGCAGTGGCGTTTCATACTTTTAATTGGTTTTTAATGCACGGTCGTTTTTACAACGTATTCGTTCCTCGATTATTAGCCATGATCATCAAAAACACAGTGCACGCTGTATATTGAAGTCACGGATACCGTTACCATTCGAGTATTATTAGGTTGTTGTACACGAAATGTCCTATTTTTAAAAGTAGTCTTTAGCAAGCGCAAATGTATTCTACATAAGCTTGTTGATCAAAGTATGCACAGTTGTAAACAACATATTCTGTCAATATGTATATTACAAGTTTCTAAACTGTATTACTATAGAAGTTGACTCCATTGATCGTTCACGTTCTTCATTTATAAGATTGTCATAACCATTTTATAGGCTTTTTTGCCATCGACGAATAGTGTTTTGTTTAATCACCGCATTTTGACCAAACATATGATGTTATCGTCAATGTGTTGTTTTTCCACTCGTATAAAAAGAGCACACGACAACCGCATTGATTGATGTCGAAATAAAATTTATTTAAAAGTAAAATTAGATATCATAATAAAAACTGAAGATAGAACCTCGAAAATCAGCTATGTAACTGATATTTAACGAATGGTACCCTCAGGTCTTTCGTGACCCCAGCAAAATTTTCTGTTTACCGCTTTTTCGCATGATGCATTGCAAGGTAATTGCAATATTTGCAAGTTTCTCTAGCTTCTTCCTAAACGTTTGGACTTTGTAGCCTTAAACTGTATACTTTGAAGTATCTCAGTAAATTTTCAAGGAATTTTTAAGAAGATTACTAGTATAACAGATCGCAGTCTCAGAAAACAGTATTATAGTATTCTCTCCGTAAGTGTCGCAATGGTCTATGCATTGAATGTCGAATTTTTATCCCCACAACTAGGTGGAGCCCTCTTGGAACCAGCCAAGCGGTGAACATGTTTGACGAGCGAGGCAGTGAGGGGTCGAGTATTGGCGAGACTCACACTAATGCAAGCAAAGCAAAAGATTGCAACTCATCCAATTTTTGATTCTTTTTATGAAACTTTTACCATCGTATTCGTCTTTTTTTTAATTTAAATAACCCCAAACACGATATAGTTACGACCATAATTACTTGTGAAACATGCGATTTAAGTTTTGCACTTCACATTTATGGTAGAGACACGAATTCTGTAAATGTCAAGTCCGAAACTTTAATCGCTTGTTACACAAGTAATTATGATCGTAATTATATCGTGTTTGGTGTCTCTTCAACCATAAAAAGAGACGAAAACGAATGTAGAAGTTTCACTGAGGAAAAATAAAAAATCAGGAGTATTGATTTTTTTCATTTAATAGGCTGGCACAAGTCCTTCGATATATGCCAAAAGCCCGAACGCCAGTCCCTGTTTCTTTTTGAATCGTTATCCTCCTCTACGTTCGGCACACTACAAAGAATATAGTCCCTCTTCTATGAATGTCGCGTGGCAGACCCGAAGCTACGACTCTTACGGAGAGAATGCTAGTACACCATTTGATGGTTAATATTACATGAACGAAGAAATATATTTCCATCTATTTTCTGTTTTTCACAATTCACTGCGAAAATTTGTGCTTTGCATAAAGATCCGCAGTCTACTAATAACCTTTGCAGTTAATGTGATGTGAAATCATTGTTAAATAAAAGAACCTAATATAATTTGTTGCTTTAGTGACATGATTTTTACTGGTAAAGCATGCTGCGACGTTGGAAAAGACATGAGAAAAATAGGGTAAAGTGAATTGACAAAGCGCAAGAAGGTTGAAGTGAACCAATAGGAGTGCTGTCTCGCGGCGATACTCTTTTGTAGAGCAAAGTTCCGTGTAGTGTGCGTGGTGGGCTCAGTGATAAGGAGGGAAGTTCAGTTCTCGAACAACAAGCCGTCAAAGCGCTCCTTTGTCAATGGCTCGGAAACCAGCTCCCGGAAACGTAACCGTGTTCCCCCGACATTCACCTTGTCTCCATTTGGATTATTAATAACCGCAGTGCGCGAGGAGACGCTGAAAGGATCGGAGCCGGGCAAAACAGCCGGCGGCATGCCTGTAATTAAATGAAGTTGCAAACGGTGGCTCGGACTAAATTATTTTAACACCTAACCGCCGGCTACGGAAATCAATACCCGACGCCTCACTGCCATCGGGAGAATCCGCGAGGCCCGGTGTCCAAATTATTTTCGATAGGGAAATTTCCCGAGCGACAGGTGCACCGATTCCGAGGCCAAGGAAAATTAGGTTCGTTCGTATGGAAACTAAACATTCGAGTTTTATATTAACTGCGCAAACTATCGGGTCGTGGACCGCAGTGTTCAAACACCGGCACCCTGGCATAGTAATTCTGGCTGTCTGGAAATCTACATCCGTTCTGCGGGTATTGAAATTGGAAAAAGAAATTGTGAGTTGGGAAAAGGTTGAGCAAACTTTCATCGTGGATTTTATTTATAGGACGACTTACCCCTTACACTACGATTTATTCTGCGGTAGCAGTAATTTTTACAGTTTGTCGTTCATAATTTCATATAAGAGAAACGAAATTTATATTTATTGTGTGCCTATATGTAGTGCCCAATGGCTATACATTGACAAAATCATAATAGCATTTTATTTCTGTTTAAAAGAAATTAATAAAATACATGTTTAGTAGATCCTGTTCGAAATCTTCATCATGAGACTAACTCGATGTTACATACCAAGACATAAACACGTTGATTGCGAACTCAGCAACCACAAAAATTGGGCAAAAATGTGTCAATTAATTTTGCAATCCTTTTACATTTCACATACAACAATCAAATTTAGCACAGTTTACCTGTTACCGCAAAAATTAAATTTTGCATACAGAGAAATAATTCCGTCACCCCAATATGAGTGACGTGACAGTCAAAGTGATAATGAAGAAGTAATCAATGTTGATTCTCAAACCATTCGTTTGTGAATTGCGGACGGTATATTTTTAAACTAATTTCAATCATTAGGAGATTCGGTTGATTAAACCCGAAATGAAAACTTTGTTAAAATCCCTTGAAGTTCTTGTTCCATTTTAGAAAATCTGCAGTCAAATAAAAAATTGTTCACTATCAATTTTAATAATCATTCAATAAAAACCAAACATTGGGAAAATTTATATAATTGAGCAGAAAGATTACTTCACAACATTCTGCTTGCTGATGATGCACTTAATAATCGATGATGGTGTATATGTAAATAATAATAAAATCACTTACAGCGTCTGTCAATTAAAGGACGCCAAAATAAACATTCTAAATTGAATACTACAAATAGAAATTAATTTTAAACATTATAAGGAATCAAGCACTGAGGAAGATAAGGCAGAACTATACTTATCGCAAAGACATAAGCAACATCTTTGACCTCGTTAACTCCTCACACGTAAGTCCACACTTGATGTTTTAAACACTATATTCATCCATCTGCGAATTCGAGGAACAAATGGTCACAGAATATACATTCAGCGTCATGACGGACTTCCTTTGTACCTTTTCTGATGAAGGACAGTTTCCTTTCATTTCTTATTGCTCTGCCTGAGATTCAATTATTTTTTCGTCACCGTCTTCCTTTCAAGAATCTTTGTTCTGTTCTGATGAAGGACAGTTTTCATTCGGCTCTTCTTTCTCTTCTCGAGATCCAATTATCTTTGCAAGAAACGGCACGTTTCTGAATTTAACTCTTGGACGATGACCAGTTTTGGCGGTTTTATGGTAGTCTTTGCTTGAGTCGTCCAAATTATTTAATTTTTTACGTTTTCTTAACCCAATTCTTCGAGAACGATCTCAATCCTCTTATTGGAGTTCATATGTGTAACTATTAATTTACGTTTACTTTAAATTTAACCTAGTTGCTAAAAAATTAGAATGTTTACAACCGTGGATCAAAATGAACCCAACTACCATCATCGAGAGTTACACTGTCAGGCGATTTTTATACAACAATAACGTCTATGTGTTACCTTCAAATGCATTGAAGTGGGAACATAGTGAGAATTTGAGCTAATCATTTCTGAAATTGTTATTGGAAAAATGCTTTTGATGTTTATTAAATTTCAACACATGTTGATTGTAGCGACATGTTTCCCCTTGCCATCACTCACGCATAGCTGATAATATTGAAATAACTCCAATATTCTAATCACTTTTGCATCAATCCAATTGTATTACATCGACACTGACCGAAGGATTATAATTTCATTTGTTCCGTTGCTCTTAAGAGATATCTCGTCTAAATCCACACACAATTTTTATAATTCATGAATCTTATGCTGATGAAGTGAAAGCCTTCAACATTGAGGACGAAGAACCTATTTTATGAACTATGTACTTTGAAACATAATTTAGATTGAAAACAGCATTAACCCTCTACCATATAATATCAAGTATTGAGATACGTTTGAACGTTATTCCGTTTGCTTGAGCAGAAATAAAATCTGATTCTTTAATGATAGTAAATGTACACATACCATAAATATCAATTTTCTATTTCATCTACGAAATAGTTAAAGACAAAGAAGTTCTAATCATTGCAGCAGCGAAGAAAAGCATACAGCAAGAAGTTAAATACAAATTTTGTTCACCTTTTCATACGGAATGAAATGATAATTTAAAAATGCGTAAGTAATATTAATGTAGTCTGAAAGCGTACTAATATTATTTGCATAAAATTGCACAGTATAAATTACATTCAAAAATATTTCTTTTCCGATTTGGCCGAGGAGGTATAATATTCACAAGTAAGAAAACAGATATTAAAATTATCCAATATAAATTACATTAAAAAAAAATTCTTTTCCTATTTGACCGAGGTATAATATTCGCAAGTAAGAAAACAGATATTAAAATTAGCCAATATAAATTACATTAAAAAATATTTATTTTCCCATGTTGCCGAAATATAATATTAACAAGTAAGAAAACAGATATTAAAATTAGCCAATATAAATTACATTCAAAAATATTTCTTTTCCCATGTTGTCGAGGTATAATATTCACAGATAAGAAAACAGATATTAAAATTGACCAGTGTAAATTGCATTAAAATATATTTATTTTTCCATGTTGCCGAAATATAATATTCGTAAGTAAGAAAACAGATATCATTATACTTAAGTGCAGTCATTGCATATTACAGGCCCGTGGAATTTTATGTGATTAAGAAAATGATTACGAAGGTGGTACTATCAAATGACGACGAAAGGGAAGATGCTAAGTGATTAGGTTCACGTAAGTTCAAGTTTGATTCTGACCATTCACAGCGACACATAACTAGGTTACATTAGCTGTCTTAATCGACAACGCGCATGGATGAAGAGTGACGGTAGCTTACGGTTTAACAGTGAGCACGGTGAACGACGGGTCAATAGATAGGTGCAACTGCAGACACAGAAGTGCCGGAAACGTGTTCGCCACGCATGACACGCATCGTAGATACGGGACACGCATCGACGAGCGTGTCCGTGCGTGAGTTTACAAACCGTTAAAAGCACCCTTGGTTCTGGTCGAATTTCAATACAAAAAAAGGAATCTACGTTCCCAACCCCGTTCTCGCGTGAAAAATATGCTGCTGGCTTCCCGCCGCATTAGAAACAGCATTTGTCGTCAACAAACTCCGAATGCTTACGAAATTTTAAACTTTTTCCACTGAGGTCTGAAGAACAAAGAAATTTGTTTAATGTATTCCATATTTTAACACATACACAATCGCATAACTTACTCATTTCGCTGCCAATCAACAACGATCACATGACTAATATTAGTCCGAATATGCGTGTTAATGTTTTATGTCTGTAACATGAAAGAATGATATCCTCTAATTCAACATTCTTCATTTTTTAACACTAAACCTAGGAAGCACTAAAAGTGATTGGCATGTATTGCTTTGTAAAAGTGACAAAATTGTGTTTATTTAGATTTTGTACAATTTTTATCATAATGTCAGTTTCAGTGAGGGAATTTATTTGATCATACCCCATGAATGCATCTTTATAATTTCAATAATCGTAAAAAGAAAAATTTAGGATCGGTCTTTTCGACCGGCAGTGGTAAGTTTAGTGTTAATATGTTAAGATTGAAAAGTATTTTAATGAAAAACCACAGAAATTTTATAGTGACGGTATGTCTTTACTAAAAGGGTGGGGAGAGGTTGTAGAACGAGAAGATGATCACATTTTGTCGTTAATTTTAAAAGTACGTTTCAGGTATAAATTTAAATAGTACACCAATAAACGGCGCGAACTTATGGGCGATCTAATAATAATAAGGTAATAAGATAATCCATAAATATACATATAAAAATCTGAATGCATATGAATCTGTTAATTTGATATAAATAGGTTATTCTTTTAGTTACTGTTTTATTGCAACAAAATACATAAAAATTGTACATTTTGTTTGAGGGCTTCCTGCTAGCTTTCTCTGTGTTATTTCTATAGCCAGTCTATTATTTCTATTCCGTTTTATATACGTATTATTTAATATACTGTAAACCAGTGGTGGGCACGGGTGGAGCCCCTCAAACGCCTGCTTCTCCCACCAACCTCTCTTTCATGCAGCGCGCACGTTCGTTGCGTACGCTGATATCTCGTGTCTTCGTTGCCCCATTGTACCGCGCTTGCTGGAAGGGGACAGAGGGCGCTACGGTGTGGACGGTTTTGCCTCAATTGAAGCAAAATTGCCCATCGCTGCTGTAAACTAACACTAATATAAACTCTAATATTTATAACAATACTTTATAAAGCAGGATCTCGAACATTTCATAGACATTAATTTATGCAGTCAATAAAATTGTATGCTTCCTACTAAACTGTGATAATTTCTAATGTGAACGTAACACTATTCAAAAGTGTTACGTTCACCATTAACATCAGGCACGGGCGACGATGGCTCAAAAAACACATGTTGCTGCTTCTCCACTTCGCCACCATTTATTTTGTTAAATAAGTTATTATTATAGCCTACATTACTTTGACCTATGGATTTTTTTGAAAATTGTTAGTTTAAACGTGCGTTGTTACTATTCTTGAATAGTATTTAAGTCAATGCTGACGGTAACTATGGATCACATCTGATGCATGTGACAGTGAACGTGTTAATAAGAATTTTTATTTTTCATATTTGATGTTAAGGCAGGCAGGGGTGACGCTGGCTCAAAAAACATATGTTGCTGCTTCTCCTCTTCGGGCCCCACGATGCTGCACCTACGTGCCGATGCAGTATCGTTGGGTCGTGCTGAAGGGAGAGTCGGAGTGGACGTGGTGGGGTTTGCCTTGCCGAGCAGGCGAAGAGGAGAAGCAGCAACATGTGTTTTTTGAGCCAGCGTCGCAAGAATAATAAAAATTCTTATTAACACGTTCACTGTCACATGCATCAGATGTGATCCGTAGTTACCGTCAGCATTGACTTAAATAGTATTCAAGAATAGTACCACTACACGTTTAAACTAACCATTTTCAAAAAAATCCATAAGTCAATGTAATGTAGGCTTTAATAACTTATTTAACAAAATAAATATTTAAAAACCAAAATGTATGGGGTCCTGAGTAGTCCTTCAATTATCTTGCATGTTGTAGATCTTAACCAAATTTAGTACAATGAATATGTTACAGTAAATGTGATTAATCCGGTGATTATGTAAAATTACCGGTTATTGTATATAATTGTTATGGATAATATAATGAATCGGAGATTATGCAAAATTTTTGGTCGTAAGTTTGGTCTGAGTTAGGTAAATAATTGGTAAATGTGATGAATTCTTGAATAGTTAGGGCCTAACCCAGACCAAACTTAGCGGTGATTATATACATATAATAACCGGTAATTATACATAATCACCGGATTAATCACATTTACCGTAACAAATATATGTATTAGCGTAAATATTCATTTTTCAATCTGGATAAATAATTTCATCAGGCATATATGACACGCCAGTAAACGTGTCAATGCGTAAAGAATGAGAAAAAGAAGAAGAAGAATTAATCCAAATGATTTACTTCGATTATGTTACAGAATGCAGCAATTGTTTAGCAACCAATTTCCTCGTGGGGATGCTGTTCGCTAGAATAGAATTTCATTTGACAGGACGGTCTACACGGGCGTCAAAGAGATACCATCGTTGTTTCCATCCGGCCGTAGAAAATGTTGAATACCAGATGCGTGCACCGCACCGTAGCGTTTGTGCGCACGCCGCCGAATTTTTTCCGAAATATGCGCCTCTTTATTCTCTCCACGCACCGGATGGATTGCTTTTGACCCCGGCAACTAATCTCGTGAATTTTCCGGTCGATCAAACGGCGTTGGTAATAGGTGTTGCACCACCCGGCTGAATTTTCATGGTCAAGGGTGAAAAGCGAGACGTGAATTCATTTTGCCTGGAGAAAAATCTGTATGATGTTCATATCTCCCGCAACGATAAGGAAAATGATAGTGATACCATTATCTCTGAATACCTTGGGGAATGAATGTCGCATTATGAGAGGGAATGGGCCTTCGTACACGTTTATGCTCGTGCATTCATGGTGCTAATATTATTACTAATATTATTTGTCTAAATATCTACTCGCAATTATTTCATAAGTTTGGAAAGTACCTATATGGCTCTCATGGATAACGATATTTTTCTAATCTTTCAACAACAATAGCAATTTCAATCGTGAACCAACGAGTCACCCTCAGTAACGTAACCTAACAATTTTATTTGAGATTGTTATATAATGAGAACACAATTGAAATTAATTAGGATTTCTTCGTGCAAAGTGGTAATTATCATAAATGCTCTATGCTAGTAGTAAAAAGGTACCAAAACGAATACGAAATGAAATAAAATAAAATTTAAAAAACAATGATTACACCACCGAGTATAATTGAGAGGTATACCATCAAAACAGGACATGTGCGGTCTGAACCAATTTAATATGTTTAATGCATTTCAATTTCTGAATATACAGAACCCCATACAGATGGTCCTGAAAATTTGTGATTGTGAATTTTTAATAGCTATGAAAATACTTGTACGATTTAAAACGAAAAACATGGGGCGCATGCAATAGATAATTGATGCATGAATAGTTCACCTAAGTCACTAATAATTTTATTGCACTGCAAATGATATGAACTGTTGTGCGAGTTTTCTCAACGGCAGCTACTCTCCACACTCCTTACTATTATCGTGCGCCTCACGTTTTTCGTTTTAAACCTTACAAGTATTTTCATAGCTATTAAAAGTTCACAATCACAAATTTTCAGGACTACCTGTATGGAGTTAGAAATCTGTATGGGGCTAGGAATAATTATTTTATACTTTTTAGTCCGTCTTAATAACGTGGTAAATTAAAATTTTTTTTTATTTAAATAATTATTGAATTTATAAAGATTATTACCAAGGAAAACAGGATTCTATGTGATTCCATTTCCTTAAAATTTGTCTAAAAAAAATTGAAACTTGTATGAACATCCAAAGTCTACTAATTACTAAAGCACGCAACAATCAACGAATTTTTAAACTCAATTTTTTCGAAAACGAAGCTTCAAATGAAAAAAATGTCATTCTTTCATTTCGACTCACTTCTGGGTGTAGAATTATTTCCCAATCGTATGCGGTAAGCGGAACACCCTGTATAATATTCCTGTAGATTATAATAATATTTCTTCATCAAACCACTTCATAATATTATAATATATTCATTCTGAAATCAGACATTTCATACGCAACGATCTAACAACTACAATTTTCTGTACACGAACCTATCGCCACAGGAATATCGATGAGTTCGCTGTCTTCAGTCCTTCTGCCAGATCGATTCGAAAGATCCAACTAAAGTTTAGATTGCTGTTATTCAAATTCCTCGTAACTACCGAGTTGTCAGGACTGGGTGCTCCGAAAGTGGCACTTTTGAAAGAAGAAGTGGCGAGAGAAAGAGATCGGCCCTTCTCGTATCCGTTCAGGGAAGCATTTAATTGCGAATTGCCGTCTAGGCCCTTAATGGACCGTCCACACCGTGAACAATGGTCTCGGACGGAGCGAAGAAGACAGGAAATCGACAGGGAGGACGTTTCTGTCACGGAGACGGAGATGGAGATGGGCTGGCATGTAGGTACGATGAGAACGGGATGGTAAGAGAGTCCAAGAGTGGCTACGTGAATTGACGAACTATCCGGTGTGTCGGTTAAGAAACAATTACTCCTGAGCGAGGCGAGTAATGGCCAACAATTTGGCTGCTACATACAATACAATACGACTCATTAATAGTCGTCAAGGTTCCGACTGGTTTCCACAATAATTTCTATTAGGTTGCATATCAAATGTCCGATTTTAGAATGCCAATGTTGAATCATTTTGATCGAGAAATACTATTACAATCATGGAAGCCTAGAACATTTAATAAGAGAACACAGAGTAATGGGAGAAATGATCAGGATCGAGGATGTAGTGAGCGGGAGCAAAGATAGAAATGTCGAAAAGTGGTTGAAGAAGTTGAGGAGAAAGAGAGAAAAGAGAGCATAAATATACCAAAGAATATACCAAACTAAAAAACAAATGTTATGGAATGGGGAAGGGTGCAAATAATTGTGTTAGTAGTAATTAGGAGACTAGCAGAGTAGGTTAGTGTAAGAAGGAGTGAGACAAAGAAAAAGAGTGAGAGAAGGTATGGACCGAATGCGTGAAATAAGATAGATTTGTACAGTTAGGTTAATGTAAACCAGGGATGGGCATTTTTGTCTCAATTGAGACAAACCGTCCCCACCATAGCGCCCACTGTCCCCCACCAGCATCCGCCGTTACCATGGAGAAAGAACACGCAACGGGCGATGCAATTCCTTCCTCTATGGTAGTGGTGGGCACGGTTGGGGCTCCTCAAACGCTTGCTTCCCCCACCAACCTCTCTTTCACGCAGCTCGCACGTTCGTTGTGTACGCTAATGTCTCGTGTCTTTGTTGCTCCATTGTACCGCGCTTGCTGGAAGGGGACAGTGGGCGCTATGGTGGGGACGGTTTGTCTCAATTGAGACAAAAATGCCCATCCCTGCTTTAAACTCATCTTTTCGATACAAAATTTTTTTTCTAATGATGTTTATGAAGAATATAATTTTTCTCCGCTTATTGCATGATACGGGAATTACAAGGAAATTTCTGCTTTTGATAAATTTATTTATTTAAACATAATGTAACTATATCCTTATATTCTTCTGATGTGTTTACTGTTTTGTGTTTTATGCACTCATTTTCCTTATTGAGTATCAAAATCCGCAATCTACAAAATACTCAATTCCTATCGTAATGCAATCAAGGAACTTTAATTCATTTACAGTATACGTTGGTTATAACGATGAACCAATAAGTTTAGTCAGAAAAAAGTTGCGGTTAATTAGCGCTACTGTTAAACATTGGATATTTCATTTGCAACAACCGAATATGAAAAATTGTCGAAGTTTTCGACAATCGCTGTGTGTTCGTTGATCAGCGATGACTAGAGAATAAAATGAAAACGTTCTACTCATCGTATCTGAAGTTGTCAAATTGTTTGTATGTTGATCTCTGGAAATGGTTGGTAAATAAAATCTTTAACACTAGAACAACCGAAAGGGTTAAACTAACTCGTTCCTGAATTATTCTCTTAAGTATTATCATTAGAAAAATAATTTCATGAAAATTTCTTGAATAAACTTCTTCATTCAAGCATCAATTACGACAAAAATTGTTGCAAAAACTAAAAACAGAAAATTAATGAAATAGTATATATTTATTCTTATAAGTTCTTTCGATTGTTGCCATTCAATGGTATTAATCCTGATTAGGTAAAGGAATTTATTTAAAATGGTAAAAGTTGAGCATCGAGTGAAATGAAAAATATCTTATTATTGAAATGTGTAAAATAAGTAACTATTATGTAATAAGTAAGTTGTGCTGATATGTGGGCATGCAAATTTATTGGGTTGATTACACTCGAATGGTTTAATTAGGTGTGTGGATCAGGTACACTAAAATTATATTTAGGACGGTTCATGACGCATTTGAATTCTATTCTTTGACCGATCTGCATTTTCCAGGTGAACGATACTTATTTTCGTATCATAAAAGGTCGTATCATAAAAGGTCGTATCATATAATTTCCATCAAAACCTCTCCCTAAACTAATTTAATATTTCAATTTTCCTCGTCAAAGTAGTTAATCAATCTAGTTTTATTGCATTTAATTTAGTACTTAGGAAAGTCATAAAACACGTTTAATTGATGAAGGCAATATTACTTTTAGTCAAAATTTTGCAAAGCATTGTTTCAAAATAGGAATATGAAGATTTGAAAATCAATAATCGCGATTTAAATCGAATTTCTTGAAAAACCATAATTTTAGGTGATTTTAGAAATGTGAATATTAAAATATTTCCACAGACAAAAAATCACAAATTTCTGATTAATAGCAACAGACGTATGAACAAAAGCGATTAGCAAAAGTCATTACTTCATGGTCATTAGCATTAAAACGAGTAAATCAACGGAAATCGGGTTCTCTGAATTGCTCGTGTTCATCTATACTTCGAAATTTTAAGGGAAAATCAAGATGAGATTCCGGAGAAGCGAGAACATCATAAAGCTCGGAGCCCGCTGTCAGTGTGAGCTAAATCGTGAAACTATGCGTAATCGAACAGGACATTCAGTTCGAAATTCATTCGCGCCCAACGCTTACCGTGTTAGCGATCGATTAAATGTCAGCGTGAGCAGCAGTGATAAATACCCGGTCCACCAATGACAATTCGATTAAATGTTTAACGCTGTCGGGAACCATCTGCTACAATGCCGCAATTATCGCATGAATTTGCAAATACTTCATCCCATTCGCCGTACTAATAATAGGATTTGTAATGCGATATCCGAACTTCTTCCACATTCTGCATTCAAAAAAGAGTACAACCACGTTTCACGATAAATATGATAACGGCGAACATACTTTTAAAAAGTTCTAGTAATCGCATGCTAACATAATTATATTACATGTGTTCTTTTATCAAGTTTATTATCTATTTTTCGTATTGCAGGAGCAAGTACTATATGCTCATTTAGGCTAACCAAGAGATTGTGGATTTTGTAACTCCTTAACGGGGGGAAGACACTTTAGAGCGCTCCAAAATCAGTGATGTTTAGGAATTTTTTTCTTAATAACTACAAAGCAGATCTTTTGCAAACTTTCTTGGTGTCATGTTCTATATTTAAACAATACAAAAATTGGTCTACATTAACGATTAATATATTTGTTGTTGAAATATTTATTTAACTTCACAGCTCCGCGTCGCCCGCATCGTCAGTTTGTATACATTCTACAGCCTACTTAATCCTCATAAAATTATGTCGTCGTTGAATTAAACAAACTTCCGAAAAAAGCATAAAAATGCAAAACTTTTGAAGTTTAACAAAAAAGCTACGATTTTCGCGAAAAAATTTCGGCTTTGTAATGCAGAGAAAGATGGAAAAATGAAACAATTTATAAATTTTTTTATTCATCGACGACGTAATTTGGTAAGGATTAAGAAAGCTTTGGTTTTTCTGATACAGATGAAAATTGTAGGTTGTAGAACGTTACACAAACTGACGATGAGGGCGGCGCGGAGCTGTGAAGTTAAATAAACATTTCGATAACAAATATATTAATCGTTAATGTAGACCAATTTTTGTATTGTTTAAATATAGAACATGACACCGAGAAAGTTTGAAAAGATCCACTTTGTAGTTATTAAGAAAAAAATCCTAAAAATCACCGATTTTCGAGCGCACTAAAGTGTCTTCCCCCCTTAAACTCTTTATCATCAAAAACGACAAAAATTTGTAATATAATTTAATTTTATTTGTGTTTTGTTATTTCTTATCACTTGATAGAACTATTGACATACATAATAAATATTTCATTATAAGAAAAACTGTTTGTAACTTGCAAATAGTAGTGCAAATAAATATAGCGAGCATGTAATCTCAAAACTGTAGATCATAATAGATGAATGATTATTTGGACAAGACAATTTCCTAAAGTTTATCTAGTAAAGCGTGCTGGTAAATCAGCCTGATATTATCTGCAGAATAAATGGTCCAAATTGAACCAACTACGCAACCCGAACAAATTAGACGGGGATCGTTGCAACAATCTCTAAAAACGGCCATTTATAATGTACAGGAACGTAAGTTTCGACTTGCATTACCCACCGGAGACCAGAACTGCAGGCTGTTTCAAAATGGAACAGTTCTTATACAGGTAAAACAAATTATCATACTTCACTACAAATGTGAAAAAATGAAAATTATTGTATCATAAGCTTGAAAGAAACCGTTTCAAAGGAAGATATGCAATAATACAAACAGTAAAGACTTAAACAAGCAATTAAAATTCACCAATGGAAATGAAATATGTAGAATGTAAGTCAGAATCGAATAAAAATGTCTTTTATGTGTTATGAAATTGAGGATAATCAAAAAGATGAAAACTATTAATCCTCGCTTAAATTATTTAATTTCTTTTTATGCGCACACTATTAACTTTAATAGCAACGCTGTTAAAATGCACTGAATGTTTGCACTGTCATTATACTCATTATCTTACGAGTTAGTTTACAAGTATGGCTATTGTTCCTTTATCATTCTCTTTTACAGTTTTAATGACGAGCGTGCAATAAACACGAATTGTCGTTGTTATATTTATACACGTCATAAACGTGTGACATGCACAGTCTAGTGATCATTAGATTGCGAATGGTTATGCACTTAACATATGTGGTAAGATGCAAATAAAATATGTGAAATATGAAAACATAAATGTGTGGTGGATATGGAATAAATGTATTGTAAACATACTGCAATTACAGAACTATACCCGTTTCTTTTGTGTTAGTAATAACGAGTTGGTATTTATCAGATCGATATTTATCGGACTGCGTATAAAATTAATTTATACGCAACTAATTGAAAAGTAAATATACAATCATATTTTATTTTCATATTATTTTGATAGTATGACAAGTTAACTGTTTTTAATGGACCTAAATCCATATTGCAATATTCCCACATGGTTGTATTCGACTACACGGAAGTTCAGTAAATACAATCAGATTTTACAGAATATAATATATGATGAACATGTATGAAATATACAATATCCTTATTAACCAGTTACCTTAAAGTAACGTTTCATAGGTTTCGCATGAAAAACTTAATTATTTTTAACTTTTCACCACGAACTAACATATGTAATAGCAGCCTGACCATTGAACCTTGATTTTTTCTGTCCAACTTTAAAAACATCTATTATTACTAGGCTATGGTTGTTTAAGCAAATGCATATTTTTATAAAAAAATAGGTAGACCCTGGTCAAAAATGTATGCCATAATTAAGTAATTTTAAAAATATATTTTCTTCACATTGTGCATTTTTAGATAGTATTTTGTAATTTAGTATAGTATTTCTCTCGTGTAATAATAATCAAAAATATAATTATATCTGATAAATATCTACCTCGCTAAGAAATAGTTATTCGTATTGTTACGTGATAATATTGTGAATAATAATAATAAGCTCTTATTGACAATTTAGCATTTATTCAAGCAAAATTCTCTATTCTAATTCCAAAATCTAATTGTAAATAATGTGCCTAACGACTGTGGATGAAAAAGTATAAATCTATGCGATGGAAATGGACATATAAATTAATTTTATCTGATAAAAGACACCACTTGACAACAATTGAAAACATGTCTGATTATTAGACTACGGATTTTATCCTTTTATGTCAAAAATAAGTATGTGCAATTTAAAAAAGCGAAAATTAAAAATATCAATGTATTCGTTTCGCTTCATTTCTGTACAACTCCTACGTTGTACAATTTATGCAGACAATTTTTATTTGGCATAAACATCCGCAGTCTGCTAGTTATAAATTGAACATTATAAAGTTTCGACAGTCGTTCGAAGAATCTGAAAACTCGTCGTCATCCGGTTGTTCATTCACTGTACAGGTCAGCCTATATCGATACATTACTGCACTCGCATGAATAGCCACGGTGCAACGATCATTTACAATCCCGAGGCCAGTGTTTAATGCAAGCAAGATTTCATCCAGCTCGTTTCTCTTCGAATCCTCGATCATCCGTGGATCTTCGCTATCCCTGTACAGTATTTCATCGACAATAGTCGCCACCACGGGTCCAGCCGGCGACATTTAATGTTCAGATGATACTATTCTTTGACTTGTGCCGAACGTAGAAAAGGACAGCGAAGCTCGAGAGGCCTCGGTCACCGAGAAGTGTAACAATGTCGGTGTGAAAACACACATAACCCAGTGACGAAACTTCTTTATTCTTTATTATTTTTTTATGGAGCTTTCACCAACATATTCGTGGCATTTTTCTAATGGAAATGATACCAAATAAGATATAGTTCTGATGGTATTTACTTGAGTAATGGACGATGAAAGTTTCGGAAAATTAGTGTAAATATGATCCGAATTATATCGTGTTTGGTATCATTTTAATCAGAAAAATGCCACAAATATATTGGAGAAAGTCTCACAAAGAAATAAGTAATAATAAAAAAGTTTTTTTATTAGCATTACACTGTGAAGACACGTGGTCCTTTGAACTACGCCGGCGACCGCGACTCCCCGCGTCTCTTTCTTACCAATACGCTACACTTCCTTACGCCTGAAACGTTCATCGTCCATTACACAAGTAGATATCACCACAATTATATCTTATTTGGTATCATTTTCATTAAAAAAATGCCACGAATATGTTGATGAAAGTTCCATAAAAAAATAATAAAAAATAAAGAAGTTTTGTCATTGGATTAGTAGTGGTCTCACCGATATACTCGACTCGTATTATGTTACACTTCGACGACCGAGGTCTCTCGAGCTTCACGGCCCCTCACGGGGTATACCCCGCGGAAGGAGAGATTGTTTTGCGACGATTCTTGTTCAGAATTTGACGACATTTAACGATAAAATACTGTAATACTTGCGTTTCAAGTTTCTCATCGTACTAGTAGAATTTTCAGGGCGCGTAAGTCGCGTTATTCATCGTTGCGATGTGCAACAAGGCGTCAACGGCACCTAATCGGCGAACGAAGATTAATAAACGCGCATCGACCCGCGAGCGGAGCCTCGCAGCTTTCGCAAACGGGAGAGGCCCGTGGCGAAGACGAACGAGGCAGCTTTATCAACGACATAATTATGCCGTAACTCCCAGTGGTGAGGGAACACCTCGGATTGGATAGACTTGCCAAGATATTCGAAGTTTCATTAGCTCCTAATCAAGCCGCGCCGCCATGCTGCCTAGACTTGTTCGCAGGACTAACCCCCATTAACCATGAATTTTGCATCTCGGCGATAACGGAGATAATAAAGACTGTGTTCCCCGAATACCACACCCCTGCTTCGTCTGCTGTTCACTATTCACGGTTCATCTTACGAAGACTGACAAGAGAACACACCCAACCTGCCCAAACCAATTTTCATGGTTTTCACCGGAGATAATTTTCGCAAAATTATTAGACACGTGTTCTTTTTGTTAGCTGGCGTCCTCACTAAAGCCGTGAAAACAGTGATGGTTAAAATCAGATTTTATTTAATATACTGGGAACTAGAGGATGGAGGAATAATTTATACAAAGAATAGCTCATGCAAAATATTTTGAGATGTACTATTTTAGATGTCAACTGTTATACTTATACACACAGTGTGTTCCACAAGAACGTGTTGGCGATATCTTTGCAAAAATTAATGTATTTGGAGAAAATATAATACGTTCTGATACTGGGGTTAATAAATACTAAAAAGAACGTATGCACAAATTGACTGGCTACCCCGCTCACCAGATACAAATTGCATAACAAAATTTTGTGTATTATGAAGTAGAAGCATAAAGAAGAATGTATGTTAATATTCAAAATTTTAATTCATCGCATTCTGAAAATATAGAAGTCGATACTTGTTTCGTGCAAAAAAATTAGTAGAAACCACGCCAAAACGTTGTCAAACTATGATCGATAATGGAGGAAATTGGGTCAATTATTAAGTAAATGCGTATTAGTGGTTTAAGTGTAAATTCGACCCATATAAAGTTTTTTACAAATGCATGTATAAGTATATACAGTTTTTTTTACAAATGTATGTATAAATATTTACAAAAATATCGCCGACATACTTTTGTCGGACAATCTGTAAAACATAGAAAAAATATATTTTGCATAATATAATAAACCTGCAATTTTCTTCTCAGTGTATTATTAATTATTAAGCCCATTTTTATGAATACTCATGTGCATGATCCACGAATTAGGATAAAGAGTATGTAAATTCAGGGAATTGTTCTGTGTCATATAAAAATAAATATTAGATATTTTCTTTTCTTTCATTTCATTCGGGAAGAAATAATCAGACATTTAGAATGTTATCAGTTGTCCTTGCACCAATCAGCTAAAGCACCGCAGCATTAATTACTGCAACAGAACGCAAGAGAGTGAAACTAATTGTAATTCTCGAGATTAAACGATTTCTCTACATGTGGAACCATTTATTACTAGCGCTTATTTAGATAAATAATATGTTTATTAAACCAAACATTATTTTTTAATACAGAGAGAATATATCAGAAGATGATAGAAAGAGATAATTTATTTTAATATTTGGTAACTCTACATATAGGAAGTATCAAGATTAAAGTAGTTCTCCACATGTAGAACCGTTTATAACTAGCGCTAATTTAGTTACATAATATGTTTATTAAACGAAAGACGATTTTGTAATACAGAGTGATAATTTACTTTAATATTTTGTAATTCTATAGGAAGAAGTTAGGGCAGGCAGTTCCAACCAGTAGCTCCGGAGCTATTCGAGGCTCCTTCCCCGCTTAGGTTCTTCCCCCACTCTTAGACTTCATCGTTATAATGTATAGTAGTGTGAAGCTCCCATCACGAGAGCCACGCGGCGCGCGCAGCACTCAATAACTCTACGACTGTAGGTAGTAGTGGGAAGAGGTTCGATGGTGGGGACCTTGCAGTTCTCGGAGGGGAATACGTTGGAATTCCCTTCGTTAGGGGATGAAGGAAAGGATGATAACAAAGTATCTGTTCTTTAAATATCATTTCTTTTAATTCGGACAGAATCAACCAAAACACTGTTCCATTTTTCACAGGTACCATTTCATATAAGCGATATAATGAAAAAACACACTGATATAATTTATGGTCTAATATTTTGTAACAGGTGAACTCGAAAGATACCCAGCTTAATCTTTTTAGGGTCAGCATCCAATAAAGAACACTTTTACCCTTGGGTATAGTATGAAATGTACTTTTTCCGAATCGAAACCGTATAAAAAGAGGAAAACGGAAAATGTTACTAATAGCATAGGGAAAATCAAAAATTCCTGTTCTCTGTTCGCGTGGAATTTATGAGATGCGGGGAAACCCTTGATAAAGAACCGAATCGCTATTTCCTTATCGTTTTCGCACAGGAGTTGGACTTTCTCATTTCCGACGGTGGAATCTATTGCCATAATTCGGATGCTTCGAGATTGCGAGGTCGATAAACGATAAAGCTGGAGCGTGAGGCATGAGTTTACGCGGTTTCGCCTCTGGAATTTGGAAAAAGGATCAACCCTGTATTTCATATATTAAAGCAATGCATTCATGCTTTATGCAGAAAATATACGAAGCACATCCTAGTTTAGTTGTTCTAATAATTGATAACGTATAGTCACTACTAAAAAGAATATTTCAATTCGTGCTTTAAAAAATGATAATTCTTTTTGTGAATGTCATATCGAATGTATTTGATGTCAACAAGCTTTTATTATATGTATATGTTGATATTTGAAAAACTTGAATAACATGTAGAATTTTGAATTACGGTGATCATATTTTTAATTAAATCTGTGAATTTGAGGAATGTCCTTAATAATAGAGATAAAATGTCTAAATAAATACAAATAATTACAGAAAATCTGTGTTTATTTATGGTTAGACTACGAATTTTATGTATTTATGGCAAAACTGTATGGGTGAAATACAAAACTGTGAACACGTCAGAAGAATTTAAAAATATTGTTACACAATTTTTGATCTCTCAAAATTATTGAACGAAAAAATACATAGATTATTGATATAATAATACCACGAAAAATGTAATCAGGACTGCAATATTCAAATTAATCTATTCCTACAAAAAATTATTATATTTTCATCTCCTTTTGTACAAATAACTACTTGAAAATCATAAATGACTGCAAAATTTGAACGCCAGAATATTTTAACACATTTTGTTATTATGCAGTATGCATTCATTAAGTCTATTTATTGAAACACGTATATCTTTATATGAACGTAAAAAGTGAAAAATGGTACAAACATTTCTTGACTATATCCCATCATTTTAAAATGTCTGGCAATGTTCGATTAACAAAATTTCCATTTTTATTTGAAGAAACAATTTTCATCCGATTGTTTGTAAAGTTTTATAGTTAAAAACGTAACGACCTTAAATTCCAAGAGGAAAATTCAACAAGGAAATATTTGATCTTCGAACATTCTCGTTTTTCTATCAGATAAATTTCCCGAGTTCAACCCTCAATCTTACCAGCCCCTGGCGCGAACACGAAAGAATCAATTTCTGAAAAGAACGACCATACTTCGACGACCGACAGCCTCACACTTACATTCCCGAAGAGAACACAGGAACTACGAGAGCTCGAAATTAAATCTGGCAAGTACAATTAATTCGGATCTCGTTCCCCGAAGCTGCAAGATATCGAAAATAATTTCGCTACTCGAACAGAATCGATCTCCTCGCGGCCCGCAGAATTTTAATTAAGCACTATCCACGATGCTAATTATTGTGGCCCTCTTTTCGGTTTCCCGTGTAACTCTTGCGAACAATTAATCATTTCATCGGCATTGCGGGGTACAATGTAATCCAGTTAATTGCGTATCGATTGGCGAAACGAAATGGAAACGTGTGTATTTGATACGTTTCGACGAACCACGGTCGCATTGGGTGTCTTCATAAATAAAACGAGACGAATACGGTATTAAATTATTCAGCGAATATATGGTTACTAACATTTGATGGGACTTTTCACGTAATTGTCACTTGGTTTTCGTACTTTTGCAAACACATACTTTTATGCAAACTAGTCAATCACTCTTAGCGAATCTGTTTGATTTCATGTTTGAGTCAGGAATAAATTTATACATAAAACAAATTAGTAAATATTTCCACTTATGTTTGATTCTAAACGCAGGTAAATGTCTACAAGAATATGTGAATTCAAAAATATCTTTGATCTTGTTATATTTCTCTTTTTTGTAAAAATATATTTCTTGGGGAAGAAATAGCAAAAAAGTTGATGGTACGATACATACCGAATGTTTCAAAAAGAGTGAGTATAATAGACTAAGCAACCTCTTCATAAACAATTAATATATTTTCAAAGAAACATCTTTCTTTCCGTACCAACTTGCTTTAACTTCATCATACTTTCATTTAGTACACGTTTTAAAACTGCAGTAAGTTAATAATCTACTCTTGAAGCATGCTCTTGTAAAACTGGTTTCTGTTGTCCTGTGAAATCGGTCACTAATACAGTAACCCCGCGATCTAAGTACTTTTTCGGCTCTCTGTCGGGACTTAGATCGTGTAGGGACACTATTCTTTTGTGACCGCGTCGACCGCGCCGAACGTAGAAATAGACAGCATGCAAACACGGACCGTGCGGCCGAAGGCGCAACAAAAAATAGCGTATCGGTGAGACAATACTAGTGCAATAATAAAACTTCTTTATTTTTTACTTATTTTTAATGAAATTTTACCAATATATTCGTGGCATTTTTCTAGTGAAAATGATACCAAATATGATATAATTCCGATGATATTTACTTGTGTAATAAACGATGAAAGTTTTGCACGTAAAGAAGGATAGCGTATAGGAAAGAAAGACACGACAAGAGTCGCGGCCGCCGGCACAGTTCGAAGGCCCGCGTGACCGTACGATGTAATGCCAATAAAAAACTTCCATCGTTCATTACACAAGTAATATATTTGGTATCATTTCCATTAGAAAAATGCCACGAATATGTTGGTGAAAGTTTCATGAAAAAGTAATAAAAAATAAAGAAATTTTGTAATTGGATTAGTAGTGATTCACACCGATATTTACACCGATATTTACACCGATGTTTACACTGCTCGGCGACCGAGGCAGCTCGAGCTTCACGGCTCTTCCGGGATACCCCGCAGTGGAAGGAGTAGACCAAGGGACATAGATCGCAATGTTCTGTTGGACTTAGATCGCGGGATTACTGTATTATTGTGATCTTCTAATTGCTTTAACGGGCATTATAATCCATAATTGGACTGTGGATCTTTATGCAAAATAAAAACTTTCTATCTAAACTACAACAAACTGGGACAAAATAAAAATTTAATTTCTTTCTTAATATGTTTAATAGATTGGAAATAATATAACAGTGTCTTGAAATCTTTCTGTGTTTACTGTTTTAAATTAATACCTACTGATTTTTATCATAAATGCTTAAAATCCGCAGTCTGTCGACAATGTTCCATAGTCGTTGTAAAATTTTAATATCTACCAATCAGCTGAGAGGAATTTGAATTTAGGACGTTACTTTCGCACCAAGGATCTCTAGCACAATAAGATACAAGCGCATCAGTTTTATGGATTGAAGCTCGATTGCACGAAGAAAAAATCAGATCCAGATCTCCATTTCTTTTCGGAAATTACTTGTCCTTGATTGATTATCGACGTAACGATGAGAAAGGGGAAAGGGCACGTTTCTTCCTGACTTCTGAAGGTTCCCCGATTTACCGCCAATTCCGCGGTTCACTGACTTTTTAAATTACTCTGCCGCAGCTGCTATCAAGCGACAATCACGGTATAATAGCCAGGTATACCCCGGTGATAAATTCGTGTTCCCCGGGCCGAAAGACTGGAGAATTTTTAATGAATCCGCGACGGTAAGACGCATTTTTCAAATGGGAACCAACGTTTTTTTCCGAACCTTGTTCAGGGCTTACGCTATGATGCAGTAAAAAGGTCGTATAAATTTAATGCTTAGAACGCGGACATAAAATTGCGCTAACACCTGTCACGGAAAATGTAAACCACGTTGCAATCGTTACCGCTGCAGGCATAAAAATTGTGAAAATTTACTGTTTACATTTCGAAAAAATATAAACGCGGCGTTACGCGCTGTTTGGATTGCTTTTAAACTTCTGTACAACGCTCGTTCATTGTATCTGATACAATTTGCACGTTCATCTCCGTCTTGGACTATGTAGAGAATTTTTATTTCTTTTATGGCCGAAACGAAACTAACATTGAAGTTAGAGGATGGCTGAACAATGAAAATATACTGTAACACACAGCATATGACAAAACGTTCATAATCCGTTTGGATAATAAAAGTGACAATAGGGAATATTTTTATAAAATGTATGAATGTAAATACAATTGGTGCATAAAAATGTTTTACCGTCATACGTATAAAACACAACATTGTGATGGAAACAATTTAAACAAAACTTAAGATGATCTTTTACATTATTGTTGCAATAACAAAACCACGAATTTCCATTCGAACCTAACTATTTTATTCATCTCCGGTTCAAACTATGTAAAGAATTTTTATTCCTTTTTTAGTTGGAACGAAATAAAATTTAAAATTACACGATAGCCAAATAACGAAAATTCACTTTAACACACAGCATTTGATAAAATGAATATTCAAATTCATAAAAGAGCAAATTTTTATGACATGCATGGATATATAAATGAGTCCATAAAAGTATTTGATGATGATCGATAAAATATAATACAATTCTACAAACAATTTAAGCAAAATTCATTTAAGTTAAATTCATCAATTTAAGCAAATCATTCGACCGCTATTTTTGTATTAATTTACATCTCGAATTATGTAGAAGATTTTTATTTCTTAATTAATCGAAATATATATATATATATATATATATATATATATATATATATATATATATATATATATATATACACAGGGTGGCCCACATAACTCTGAACAGCTCAATATCTCGAAAACTATGCCATCGATTTTAAAGTTCTTAGTCTTAAATTGCATGGAACTGAAGGGCCTTTCTGACTACATAAACGTGAAGTGGCCTCCCTTCCCCTTTAACGGGGGAGGGGAGGTACCTTTGTAATTTTAAATGGAACCCCCTATAAAATGTTACATATTTAGATTCTACCGGAAAAAACAAGTCAATTTTGTCTGAAACATTTTTTTGTCAGATACTTCCATGATGAGATATAACAGTTTGAAGTTTCGAGTTGTAGGTACTTGAAGCTCTCGGGTTATGGAAAATAGCGTTATGGAATTATACGCGCTTGAGTCCTTTGCTTATTCGTGAAGAAATAAAATGTGTATATATAATTTATTTTGAAAATGCCCAAGTGTGGTTTGTTATAGCATAAATATTGCTGTATTACTAGCGTATAATGAATTCGTGATAGAAGAAGTGAAATTCTATCGAATTCCTCTCTAGATCATACAAATTCACGTTAATGTAAACATTCACAGCATATGATCGTTGAATACGAAATTGAAAAGGATAATTTTCCTGGCATGTAAGTTCCTTTGTGATATTATATAGAGAACCATGGATTCTCAAGGGATCGTCGACCTGCTCCGTTAGAAGCTCAACGAAACCCTGGCAAAAATCAAGATTAAAATTCCATTGCACGTATTACGCAATGTGAGACGTTAATGAGAGACGCGTCTGCCAGAACATCATAACGCGCGATCACGATCGTGAGAATGTATCCGGCAATGATATTGAAAGCAAATCAGCGTTGGACTCATAAATTTCACCGGGTAATTAAAATCGCAAGTTATATTGCGGGGTAATTAATTGCCGTTTATTCCGGTATTGTTCGCGTTCCATCGGACGATCTTATCGGTTTCTTATTTAACACAAGTTACCAGTTTCTCGGGTTTGGAGTTACAAAGAAATTAAAACCTTCTGATTTGCAAACAATGAGACTATTCCCATCGAATCGTTCGGTAGGCTTCGAAGAAAAGAGCATCTCACCTAAAGGCATCCCCAAGGAAACGACATAAATATTTTAATAAGCGAGGCGTGCATTCGTTTCCTGAATCCTGCGTAGATTAACTCGCGAGACAAAATCGTCGTTAATTGCCTGCGCAGCAATTATCGAAGATTCAAACGCGATAATACCGAACCGTACCGACGATTAGGTCAATGCACTACTAAACGATCCAGACGGCTCAAGCCTGAGGTGGATCCAGATTACGATTATTCGAGCGTAGAGGATCACTGAAATTACAGCTGCTGGACCTACTAATTCATAGTAAATCGTTTGTTATTGTACACCGATCAATTAAAAAGGTTTACACATGTTTATGAAAAACAAAAATTGTTTCAAAGTATTGACTTTTCATATTTATGGACTTTCATTAACATTTAGGTAAAGTGAGAGGACATGAATAAGCTAGACATACAAGACGTGTAGTGTACCACAGCCAGGAAGTGTATTTTATAATTTAGAGTTCTGATTATTATACTTATTAGTACACTGCGAACCTTCATGCATAATAAGAATTGTCCAAGTCAATTTTGTATGAAGCAGAAGTTCATTTAAAATGCATTTCATCTTGTTAAAGATTAGAAACTCAATGTTCATGTGGTATCGATCTGTTTATCTGTTCTTTTGTCTTTTCATTATATTCTGTTGACATGCCGTTATCTGTCGTATGATTACTATTTCCGCACTGTTAATATAATAAAACATTCTTATAACCACAAAACCTTTTTTAATAATTTTAATAAGTTGAAAATAATACACCACCATCATTCAATTTTGCTAATGCTTTTACAGTTTTGCATTTCACCAATACAATTCTGTTATAAATGCATAAAATCCGCAATCTACTTATTAATGTTTAGTTTACCGATTTCAGAGTCAAAAGCAAAAGAAATAATTACAGAAAATAGTTATACTCCATATAGAATAGTTTTGAAATTTTCATCTAAAAGTTGTCGATTATATCTTTTTCAATAGTCAATAACTATTGGACGAAGCATGTTTAATTTATGTTTTCACTTGAAGTTCAATAAAACGGGGCAAAATATATTACATCAAGTTTGAAGATGTCATTGTAAAGATGTGTTTGAATTTTTATAACATATTTTTTAAAAAGATGATGGTTCATTTTCACGAGGGCGCAGATAAACTATGCACGAAACTGTAAAAAAACTGTTGATTAACCCTTAACACTCGAATGGCGACTCTGAGGCGCCGCTACAATTTGTTACACCATTATTCAGAATATTGTTTACATGATTAAATTTGTTTATGTGTAATAAATTAATAAACATTTAAATATTGTATGAGGTACTATATCAGTTTCGTACGCATATAATGAAAAAAAATTATGTACAATAGAAATATTCTAGGTTACGATGCGAAGAACGAATCGTACTATTCCACATTTACGGCAGTGCATCTTCCCCTTCGCGCATCAAACCACTGTTCCCGCGATCTATTGCGCGTAGTATACAGGGTGTCCCACGCAACTGGAACAAGTTGTGTTCCAACCTTCTAAATGGTTGGAAATAGAAGAAACTGTTGCAGATCAAAGTTAAATGGTATCGGACGGTGCATAACATGCAATTAATTTCATGCACTTTTGTGCATCGGTGCATCAGAAAATTGCAACAGTGCCTTTTTTAAACTGAAAACCTATGTTTTTGACTTCACCGATTCATGCAGTTTTTTATGCTCTATTTAAAAGAATTAGCATACTTATATGCCTTCAACTCTAAACTTGTTCGTTAGGAAGTTATTGAATCTTCACCATTTAAAACAGTATAAATTTCTTAAAATTAGACCAAATGACTTGAATGTTTTTAAGAAGCTAGAAGTATTAGCATATTAAACAATGCGTAACTAGTTTTTTGAAAAAGTAGCAATTGTATTTAAAATTTAAAAAATGTGTTTTATAGACTCAAATAAATTGTATACATACTGAAAATATCATCGATATTGGATAATTGGTTTATAAACGGTTAAAAGTGGGTGAAATTGCAGTTATAAAATCGTGAAAAAAATTTCGAAAATCGTGAAAACTGCAATTTCTATAAGTCGCATTTTTAAAATTTGTTTAATGTCTGTAATTTTTAGCTACGATAACTCCCTAACGAATAAGTTTAGGGCATAAGTATGTTAATACCTTTATGTAGAGCACCAAAAACTGCATCAATCTTTGCAGTCAAACAGATAAGTTTTCGTTAACAAAAAAGAAGCTGTTGCATTTTATTGATGCACCGATGCACAAATTGTATATTATGCACCGTCCGATACCATGTAACTTTGATCAGTGACATTTTCCTGTTTTGCCAATCGTTTAGGATACCTTGTATACTCAGAATGTAATCCATGTGAACAGGATTTATTTGTCGACCACGTAACGTGGAAAAATAAATTACCCGATGATGCGTTGTAACCGTGGAAGACTATAAACGCATGTGTACGCTCGCGCCCACGTGTTTCTCTATTACCACGTCAAATATTTACGATCCGTGATTCTTCCTTGACAGTACATTGATACCTTTGGTACAGAGAGTTGTTCTCGAGTTCGAACTCTCTTATTCCATACGCCGTGCGGGCTCGGTCGTAAAGAGATCCACGGTGGTTCGTGCCGACATGGCATTATCTTATCGAATTATCTATCGTTCTTTTCCGTATTTTCCACCGTTTCGCGCCTGTAAATTATTTCCCGTATGAAAGTTGGAGAGCTTCGCCTTCGGCCACCATAAATCCGATCTCGTTCCATAAGTGCATACACACCGACAGACATCGCGCCGAGGAAACGACTTATGAGCATGGTATCTCTCGCAACTGTGATTAGCCGTGTTTCCGTAACTTAGATGTGCAATTAACCCTCGATCTGGGAAAGGTAGGTCACTGAAGACACTTATCTAGTGTTAGGAGTTTTATACTTGCTTCCTCTATTGCCAGTTTGGAATGATCGAATCATCTTTCATATTTAATTTTATGAAAAGTAAGGTTCAGGAAATATGTCTTTCGAAGAGTAAAATATTCCTTGTCATAAAAATAAAATAACAGTGTTATTAATATCGGCGTCCTTAAATTTTGATAATGCTGCGACTGTATTCAATTTCAACTACTTACTTTTACCATGAATGAATAAAATATGCAATCTGCTCGTAGGGTAAAAAAATATATTCGGTTTTTGAGAATGGGTGTCTAGAATATGGGCGTTTTTAATACAGCGCGACATGCTGCGCACAATCCATTGTACCTCCTTTATGCATAGATCTTTTTGATTAAAATAAATTTGTTCAGTTATTTTAATAGTGTAGAAAATGTACCATAAAGCTTCAAAAAGATTGGTTCAACCCATTAGTTATAATAAATTCGCAAGATTTCGTTCATTTTTAACGGTTAATAGCAGGCTCCTCCTTCAGGGGGGAAACATGGTTCTAAGAAAAGAGAATTTAATGTTTTTCGCCTACTTTTTCCCGACAAGAAAATTTATAAATATCGAGTGCAATTGAGTCAATAGAAGAAACATCACACTTGTTTTGAATAATCACAAAATATTCTGAAATACGAGCATGAAACCGACGCGCTAGACCAGAATAGCCTCTTAACACATTATGTACCGACGATTACTCCATCATTTTTTAAAGTCTATGGACCATGGTTAAGCATTTTTTAATAAACCCTTCACGTGTAACAGAAACTTTTATTATAAACCAATAACTCACCCTTGACAACGGAATCTAATAATTTCGTTTGGGATTATTATGTAAAAGAATGTTTTTAAGCTTCATCTTGGTAATCGTACCATTTAAGGAACTTTGCATGATAAGAACTATTGGTAGGACTTAAAGAAAAACTAATTTTACCAAGCGGTAGAATAACATGTATTCTAAATATTTAATATTTTAAATATTTTAAATATTAAAAGCATTTGTACACGTTTTTTGCTTATATACAGTCAACAGTTTGAAATTGACTTAAAGGTACGATTTTGGCAACCGGAATTCTAAATCGTACCACATACATTGTTAAAAGCTTACCTGTACAATTTAGTCTGGAATAACACCTAATTACTGATCATATGGTATACTTACTGAGTTTCAAGTACATTTGAACAGAAATAGACTTTGTCATCTTTTAAAACTTGCGCAAGCATCATGTACCCAAATTTCATATCTTAAACGTTGAATCACGTCTTCGAGGCGAAGAGAAGAAACTTACTGATGTCTTAGAAAATGGTTCATTTCATCTCAAAATGACTTTTGAGAACTTTGTGAAATATTGTACAAGTAATGTAAGGAATCTAAGCTTATATTGATATAAAAACAAATATACAGTACTTTATCGATAAATGTCCGAAGTATCTGACCTATAATTGTCCCAGAACTGTCCCCTCTGCCGCGGGTTATACCCCGTGAGAGGCCGCGAAGCTCGAGAGGCTTCGGTCGCCGAGAAATGTAACATAATACGAGTCGAGTATATCATTGAGACCATTACTAATTCAATTACAAAACATCTTTATTGGGTTCAGATTCAAGAGGAATGGGAGCAAAGAGCCGCAGATAGACGAAAAGGGTAAGAAAAGCAATGGGAGCGATGAGGAATGTATGGGGAATAGGGAAAAGTTATTTTGCGAATGATGTGAAGAGAAGAATTTGGTTGTATGATACGCTGATTTGGCCGGTAGCAGCGTACGGAGGAGTAGTCTGGGGATGGGCAGAAAGGAAAAAAGTTGAGGCGATACAAGAACGGTATCTGAGATGGGTTTTAGGGGCAGATTGGGTGACATCGGGGTATACGGTGAGAGAAGAATTGAAAAGAGAGAAAATCAGGAAAAGGAGTGCTAATAAGGCATGGAAGTTCGAGGAAAAGTTAAGGGATGGAAAAGGAAGTGAAATAGCTAGAGAGTGTCTAAAAGAGATTGAAGCAAGAGCAAGAAGAGGAGGAAAGGTATCGAAATGGGAGGAAGAAAGGAAGAAATATATAGAGAAAAGAGGGAACAGGAAAAAACTGGAAAACGAGAGAAAAGAAGTAAGAGAGGAGGAACGGCATAAGATAGAAAAAAGAGAGGAGGAAATGCAGGAAAATGAAAATTGGGAGAAAGCGAAAGAAGGAAGATACAACAAATGGTTTAAGGAGATAAGAGAAGAGAAAGTACCGGAATACTTAACAAAGGGCTGGAAGGAAGAAAGATGGAGGAGAGTGGCAAGGTTCAGACTAGGAAACGAGATGAATCAGATAGGAAAGGGTAGAAGAGGAAAAGTGGGAGAGTAAGGAGGGGAGGAAGAAAGTGGAAGAATGAGGATGAATGTGAGGAGAAGAGATAGATGTATGTCGAAAGAAATAAAACAATGTAATGGGACGGAAGCCCGTGTAACCCGAAAGGGATCACTAAATAAATACATACATACAAAACATCTTTATTTTTTATTACTTTTTATGGAACTTTCACCAACATATTCGTGGCATTTCCACACGCGTCTCTTGCTTTTCCATACGCGTCTTTCTTTGCGTCCGAAACTTTCATCGTTCGTTACACAAGTAAATATTATCAGAATTATTGTATAGTATCTGGTATCATTTTCATCAATAAAATGCCACAAATATGTTTGTGAAAATCCCGTAAAAAAATAATGGAAAATAAAGAAGCTTTGTGTTTGGATTAGTAGTGGTCTCGCACCAATATACCGAACCCGTATTATATTACACCTTCTCGGCGACCGAGACCTCTTTAGCTTCGCTGTCCTTTCCTACGTTCGGCAAAAGTGAAAAAATAGTATCCCTGGCCCGTAACTGTCCTTGGTCGGACCGGTAGTTTGGACATTTATCGATAAAATACAGCAATTAGGATAATTTTAGGGCCTCACCTGTTTTTTTTTTCAAGTCGACAAAAGGAACAAACGAACCACCTTTTCATACAAATAATAAGTTATGTAAAGATAAAAATGAGTGAGTTTTTCAGACATATTAGTAAAAGTCGCGACCGATCAATATTAACAGTGTACCATATCTCAATGTGGTAAAATTTAGGAGACCGGTATGTATATAGCAACTCTCCCGTTATAAGCTTCCGGTAGATAAAGTGTTACGTTGGGGGCCCAATTTCTACATTTAACGAAAGACACCAACTTTCGATTATGCTGTAGCAGCAGCGAATATAGGGAAAGTAAAAGGCGCCAGAGTACGAAAGATCCAGCTCACGTATCCGCGAGCAGAAGCGATTTCCACAACGGCTATCGGTATCGTGAGAATATACTTCAAATTATCACCTGCGCCAGTCTGAAACGCGCCTACTTCGTCGCATCGAGCGGGCCCGTCAATCAACGGAGGTTGCGAAACCGCGCGCGAACTGTATCCTTAAACGGAGGAAACCGATGGGATCGTGATTTACGATCGATCGCGCGAAGAACGTACCCCGCTAGGCTCGTCGGGCGAAAGTAATGATCGAAAGCGTAATGGTACCGCGCGCGTACGCGTGGCCGTTCATGAGCGCCGCGTAATCTAGACTTACACGTGTATGGGCCCCAAGAACGCGTACCTGCATGTTGGCCCTCGACGGCAATACCAGATTAACAGTGCGATAAATTGCCCACAGTCAGCGGAGCAATCGCGATTTATCGTCGACGGAAGCGAAGGTGGGCGAAACACGAACACATCACTGTATCCAACTTCGATATCAATTTATTTGGCCAAATAATACGGAAAAACTGTGCGACAACGTGCTAACCACAGGTGTAATGGAGAAACTGAAAACAATATGTCGAACAGGATCTACAGGGTAATTTGGAACAGGGATTGAAAAGGTTCCGAAAATAACTCTTTCAAACTGTTATACATGTGGGATGATGACCCCCAGACCAATAAGTCGGAGAGTTCCGTGGGTATGTGCAGGAGGTGATCAGCTACAAACCGCGAGGTCCTGGGTTCGCTTCCCGACGCGGTATCCTTCCTTTTTCCTAAGATCCTACATACAGTGGCGTGGAAAAGTATCCGGACACCCTTTAAAAACGAATAACTTTTTCAAAATTACATCAAACGGCTTGAGTTTTTCTGAGATGTTAGAAGGATTTGTTTACTCGGTAGCGTGTAAATAATTATTTATACAAATTGCTAATGGTCGAAATTGTGAAGAAAAAAGTAAGTCATGATTTTTAACTTCTTTATCGCTGCCTGTAATGAAAATTTAAAATATGCCTTTTGTAGATCTCCATAGGTTATATACATGCGCGAAGTTTCATCGAAGTCGGTTAATGTTGCTATGAGCTACGAACATTGCAAGATGGGAGCTTCAGGGTGAAAGTCGCAGATTTTCGGTCTTTCCAGGGAATTTTGTCCTTAAGTAATCATCTTTAAATGTTTGTAACTCATAACGACGTTAACCGATTTCGATGAAACTTTATATGCATATGTACATAACTTACATAGACCTATAAAACGCGTCTTTTAAATTTTTGTTACAGGCACAGATTAAAAAGTTAAAAATCGTGACCTTTACTATTTTCGTCGCAATTCCGACCAATAGCAATTTTTAGAAAAAGTTATTTACACGCTACCTAGTAAACTAATGCGTCTAACATCTCAAAAAAGCTCAAGCCGTTTGAACTAATTTTGAAAAAGTTATTCGTTTTTAAAGGGTATCCGGATACTTTTGCACACCACTGTATATCGGTTCTGACTGAAACAATTATGGAAAACCGAAAAAGTCTCATAACGTTTATAAGGTATGTCGGTTCTATAACTGTCATATTTCAGTTCTGGGTTCGTTTAACCGACATATACCGGTTCTGAGTACCTGACCTAACCCAGAACCGAAAAATAACAGTTATAAAACCAATATATATTCATAACTCCGACTCCAACTCCTCTTTTTTTATCTCCGACTTCGAATCCGAATCCAACTCCGACTCGAAATATTGTATTAAGTCTAAGAATATGGAACAGATAACTTTGATACAACACATCACAACTGTTACTTGCTCACTTTCAGAAAATAGTTAGAAAATACGTATCAATTTGAGAAATACTAACGATAAAGTTTCCATTTCCGAAAATTAATATAATCTCTAATATTTCACAAAGACGCTTGTTGCATTTAATGATTCATAAACAAAAGAGCCAGAGTTGGAGTCGAAGTCGATATATTTTTTTCCGATTCTGACTCCGACTCCAGGAGTGGATATATGGTATAACTTTTTCTTATTCCGACTCCGACTCCCAAACTCCGACTCCGACTCCGAAGCCCTGGTTGTGAGACGTTTTCGGTTCATAACTGTTTCAAGAACCGAAACCGATATAATAACTGTTTTCAAGCCCTGATTTGGAGCATAGCGTGGTCTCAAAAGTAGCCTAATATGAGACCTTTCTTTTAACCACGCAGCCACCCCTTCGCAGTGTTATTCCTCGTCCGTGAAACTGTATTAAACATGAACAAGACAATAATTTCTTGTTCTAAACAATTTTTGTTCCAACCATCAGAAATTCTTAAGAAATCGCGGAGATCAATTTTTGAACCAACCTGTATACGAGGTAGCTATTTTGATTTCCATGTTGAATTTATAGTCACCGTGAATCCGTTGTTAATCAGGAGTATTTTCATCTTTTCTTTAGACCCAATCTAATTGTATTTCAGTGTGTATTAGAATTACCTTATATGCTGCTCATAAATAGTTGC
The DNA here is from genome assembly GCA_913789915.3 of Sphecodes monilicornis. Lineage (NCBI taxonomy): Eukaryota > Metazoa > Arthropoda > Insecta > Hymenoptera > Halictidae > Sphecodes > Sphecodes monilicornis. The sequence continues at coordinate 8,642,241 of OU565291.1, read as the reverse complement.
ATAAAATATCCCAGGATAACACTTCATGCGTTTTTGCTTCACACTTTACAGTAACAAATTATGATGCGTTTATGATGTCACATATTAACACTAAACCTACCACCACCGGTCAAACTGACCGGTGCCAGAATTTTTATTTTACAATCACTGATATTATAAAAATACTTTTATAAGAAATGATTGAAAAAATATCTTTAGTAGATCACATATTACAGTAAGAACCGCAGAAAGTCTAAATAAATTCAATCTTGTAATGTTTACAAAGCAATATGCGCCACTTACTTTTAAGACACGGTAGGTTTAGTGTTAAAGAAATACATCTCAGATCTCACGGATTATTAAATAAATTGTCTTGATATTGTGTGAGTTTTATGGATACTGATGTGGTGATCAACATGTTAAACAGTGTACATTTGTATCCGTTCACTAGTTTTGATGGGTAATTTGTAAACACATTAATTTGCATACATACCCACGATATAATTAACACAAAACCTTAAGCAACCCTTGAGAAAAACTCACGTTGCGAATATCGCAATGACCGGACATATTTATGTAAATATGAATCGTCTTCCCTATACATTATTATCTGAAGGAAGAAAAAATGAGCGATAAACTTGCGTATTTCCTCTATTAAAGGATCTAAGAGATAAAACATAATGGAAGTATATTAAATCTCCATTACTGCCATTACTACTCCACTCTATTCAGCTCGATACAGTTACATGTGTATAATAATTCAAAAAGATACATAAAATCTACTGTTTCGTAATAATGACTTGTGAAAGTTTAATCTGCCATTGATTTGTAAATTATAAAGAATCATGTAATATTGATAAAAAAAAGATTGTTCACAGCTTCATTGAATGAATAAGAGAAAAACAATGAATGAAGGAGTATCTATCTATTCTTAAGAAACATGATTAAAATACAATTTATCTTCCCCAAAAATTATTCTTAGTTGTAGTAAATTACTTTCAATTAAATTGAGTATTTTATATATATTTTTTATCATCGGCAATTTCGTACTTGTGTAAGAGAATCCTAAAATTTTATTGACAAATGAAACCGACTTTTACTTGATTTTGATATATTTAAATACGAACAAGATTTGTAGTGAACATTATAGAAATCTATTCACTTAAAGCTTAACTAATAACTCCGTGATTGCATTGATTGCAAAATGTTCAAAATAAATGATCTCTCCTACATAGAATAATTTAAAAAATTATTTGTCGTCGCTTATTCAGGATCGCGAAAAAAAATATCATTTCCGCTCAGTAAAAACATCACTACCCAGAATAACCGTTAAATATGTATAATTATTATCTATACAAGTATTTAATCTTCAAACACAATCTCCCAACATTTAATAATTTATACCATAATTTTTCAATTATTAATTCCTCGAAACGACAAAGAATGTAGTAATCTACTCGACGGAGCATTAAGGAAGAATAGAACAAAAAAGAGACCTTCCAAGAATTTCGCAGTTTAAATTCGCATAAATCGTCGTGTGGCGAATAAAGGCTTCCCGTTACAGTTATCACGATGAATGCGTCGAGGAAGGGAAATAAGAAAATATACGGAAGTGAATCTGAAGAAATGTATTAAAAAACGTCTCCGAGACACATTCATAAAGACGGGTGCAAGGAAAAATGTATCTAATCAACGTGACAAAAGGAAGGTCCCGTAGTGTGCATCGCTGCGGCAACAGAAGAGAATGGGCGACGGAAGCACGCCGACTGAAGACACAAAAAGAAACGTCCGCGGACGTTGACGGTGTACGATTCTTAACAAACTGTACCGAGGGGCAATTTCTGCCGCGATATTGTTACAAGACCGGCAGAGAACCGGTATATACATAATTATTATGCGGCCCATTATACCGGAACTGGTATTATTTTTCCATCGCGTCCCAATGAAAGTCTTCCCGCCAGTGTGGGAGCAACATGACCTCTTGTTCGTACATCATATCATCACTCTAATCTTCTCCTAGTATCGTCACACAATATATCATTTATTCAGCGCTTACATTTGCTATAAAGTTTTGCAAAAAATAATTATGGAAAACCGTTTTGGCTACAGACTGCTTAGACACATTTATATCAGATATATGCAAAGGTTATAGTCTTCTTTTTCTTTACTTTTTCTTATTAATCATAAACAAAGCTATGCGGACTATTAACCGTTTATACTCGAAGCTGCTTCAACTTCAGCAACAAGACATTTAATGTGACCTACATTATTCTAATTGTACTCATGATTTACTTCCTTTTATGCACATGAAGATTTTTACTATTACTCGTATTTACAACATTATTTTACTCAACATGACCCTCCCAAGTATTGAAGACTGTGTTCCTTTGCCCTTTCCTCCATGGACCCCTTTCAACATCCCTTCAACTTCACTTTTTAATGAATCCAAGGATCAATATAGTGACACTAACAGTATTGTATTAAATACCATTCTCCAAGATCACATCCATCAAAATAACTACATTCCCATTTATACTGACGGCTCTAAAACTACTACCTCCTGTGGTTGTGCCTTTGTTACCGAAAACTACTTTTTCACTAAAAAAACTTCGAAACAATTTTTCCTCTTGGTCATGTGAAATACATACCATATTACATGCACTATTGTATATCCAGAATTCTAACAAAAGCAGATTTTCCATCTTTACTGACTCCATATCCGCTCTTGACGCCATAAGTAAACCGTCACGGCACACTACTATCCAATTTATCAAAAAAACCATAATAGAAATTCAAAACGAAAACAAATATATTAATCTAGCATGGATTCCTGGACATCTTGGCATCACTGGTAACGAAGCTGCAGACAAAGCGGCAAAAATAGCTTGCAATCTCTATCATCCTGGGACGACAACTGTAAAATCAGTCTTCTGGACGCAAAATCCTCTGTTCAAAATTCCATTATAGATCTTTGGAATACCAACTGGATTAACGGCACTCAAACCAAACTCCACAATATAAAAACGCATGTCTATGAAACTTTAAAAGATTCCGAATTTTCTAGGAAAGACCAGGTCGCAATCACTCGCATTCGAACAGGACACTCAAGATATATCCATGATTTCCTTATAACCAAACAAAGCGCTCCGGAGTGTAACACGTGTGGTGTGACCAACAGTATCCAACACATACTACTTGAATGTCCGAGTTTTTCTTTGGAACGATCCAGATTCTCTACTGAAAATGACCTCAAGTCGGATCTAAACGAAGATAATATCAAGAACGTCCTCCTCTTCTTTAAATCCATCGACACATCTAAATTATTATAAACATATTTTATTTTCTTCTATCTATTAATAATAATAAAATAATAATAATAATAATAATAATAATAATAATAATATTATTATTAATAATAATAATATTATTATTATTAATAATAATGACAATAATAATAATAATAAATAATATTATTTTAACTTTGAAGAGATTTACTGCTTCCTCAGACTAATAAATACCACAATGGGACCTTCCTAAGAATTTAGGTAAAATTTGTATTTTTAAGAATTACAAAACTCGCATGTTCAGAAGAAATTAAAGAAACTTCATATTTATAATTGTCTTGCAAAACTGATACGAAAATCAGTGTACAGACAATTTTATTAAGGCCATGCGAGGTCCAGAAAATACCATTACAGGGTTAAATAATAATATCACAATTTTTAATGGGGATTTACACTTGCTGTAAATCGAAAATCATCCGTAAATTGACGTGTATATATTGTACTTTTGTAGCTAAGAAATGTCTTGTACTGCAGTATGCCTGAAAGCATTGTAAGTAGAAACGGCGATTAATGGACAGACAAGTTGTCAGACGTATTCAAAGGCATGCGTGCACGAAACATTGATTTCTATTGTATTTAAAATACAACAATTTTATGAAAATCATATCATTTCACGTGCACTGACAGAGAAAAAGTTTATACGTAGATACCAATACAAGCGTCTTTTTGAAACATGAAAGGTTTTTGTTAAATTGAAACATAACAGAAAATCAATTTACCCGAAGTTTCAAATATGTCTTAAAATTAAGTTTGTCCTCCGATTTGATTAAAAAAAAATTATTACTATTTCTACGAAATATTTAAATAAATATTTAACCGATTACAGTCACTTTAAGATTTTTAGTGAAATTTTCTTTTGCCTCGGTAGTAATATTCTAGTCAGGTGCACCAGAGATATACCTAACATTACATTCAAATGCGAAGAGTAATTACCATAGTCAATGTCATTGGCTATCTTTAAAACCACTTTCACTGTTCAGAACGTTTAACTTTCGCCTGTTGCTCATAAATATTTGAATAAGCAAATCATCTGGTTGCAATGAATTCTCATATGCTCATTTTGCACCGTTACGCTTCCGCAGTAAGTTAATGTTCGATGCGTAAAAGTGTAATTATTAAGATTTTTTCCCTGTACTGTTGAGCACAGTTTATTCCCTCTTCTTATTTCAGTAATCGTGCACTTTACGAAAAGGAAAAATGCTGAAAAACTGTCGCTCTATGTCAACTTGATAATTCATCGCGCACCGTTAACATCGACAGTAAATACAGACGTATTATTACGTGTACACAGACCGAGATAACATACAAATGCGCGTGGTGTGTGTATGTGTGTTGGTGTGTGTGTGTGTGTTTGTCGTGTGTATTAAATTCGTAACCGTTTGCTCACCAATTAACGATTGCCATTCTACCAATATGAACGCGTACCTATCGTAATTTCAATTACGTCGAGCCTCGACTGTTTGATGACTTTCGCTAAACACAGAAGCTATCTAGAGAGAGATTAAACAATTTAACCGAGCTTCGGTCTAAAATGAGACCGCTCGCTGATTAACCGAAGACAGACTAGAAATTCATTATTCAAATTGGACAATGCCTATAACAAAGTACAGTATATTTGCTATAATCACCATGGCGTAGGTGCTCATTGAACTTTCCAGTTCATGGTAACTAGAATCAAAGCGAACTTCGTATATCCACCGTGTGTCGAGTCCAAATTAAATGAAAACATCGTAACTGTCTGTTAAAGTATTGGGTTGTTCGGAAAGTAATTTCGTTTTTCCAAGGGAAAATGAAGACGATGTTTCACTATTTATTTATTTATTCGGTGATGTGGTGGCAATTTTGTTCTATGATCTTGTGTCATCTTTCTAGTAACTTGGAGATCCCATGTTCGTAGAATTCCTGTTTTTTATTAGCAAATAATTGAGTTGTATTACTTTTGGCGCCTTCATTTAAAATGATAGTTACACCGCTTAAAAAGTGTTGAAAGGAACGAAATAAATGGTAATACGACGGTACACCCTCTCTGTAAACAGCATACATCTTTTTCCCTGCTTGCATTGCGTTTTTACCATACCCGTAACAAAAAAGCAAAAAGTGACGGATATGCTCACTTTGATTTTGCATATTTGATGCTATGACAAAAGAAATGCTTGAAAGATTATAAAGTTCTATAAGGCACGAAATGACGTCCGAAATGTCAGTTTTAAAAATATACAATGATTTTGCGACTTAGAATAATGTTAAGTAATAATAAATGGAAGCAATACTATCTCTACACGAAAAACGAAATTACTTTCCGAACAACCCAATAAATTAAAAAATTGTGGCTGTTACATTTTGCAAATTTAAGGAATTCGGTTGTGTATATTATAATCTAAAATTTCATACCAACATCAGTGGTCTGTAAGTGACCAAACACATTATCGAATTTTTAATTCACGTGAATAAACGAAGAAGAACAAATGAATAAAAAAAAAGTAACATTGACATTTGTATAGAATTCTATTCTTTTATGATATATTTAATCTATACACATATTATGTTTAATTTTCAGACAACTGATTGAAAACAGCAGGCCAATAATAGTGTAGGGCTTTATAAAAATATAATTTATTAAATCTGAGTTACGTGTTGTTCGGTTTACAGTCTGCGAGGTACTTTCCGCATGTTCTTTGTTCTAGCATGCATTGGATGGCCTGGCAACAACCATGAAACATAAACTATTGCAATAGGTCATTTTATTAGGTTGGGGAGAAAGTTTCTTTGTATTTTAATGCGGAAATGATTCAAGTTTTTTTCATATTTTAAATGAAGTTTACTAAATCAAGTATGTTTTGATCGACCACCTTTTGCCATTTTTGAGGTACAACCATCTTGTTCAACTGTTTGCATGATTTTATCGACTTTTTCAGTAACTGGTCGACCAGAACGAGATATATCTTTGACATCAACATTTCCAGATTGAAAACGCTTGAACGAACTTTGTGGCACACGTACTGATACTGTACCGTCACGCTCATAAACATCGCAAATTTTTATAGCAGCTTGAGTCGCATTCTTTCCATTTTTGTAATAAAATTTCAAAATGTATCGAATTTCTTTTATTTTCACACATTTTCAAGACGTAATAACTTTTGACTAAATAAACAAATACCACAATTTCTTGTTTATACGCACTTAAGTAATACCGATTAATATTAACAGAGTTATGACATGGTACGACATCTACCGGGAGGATACAAAGAAACTTTCTCCCTACAATATACTAATATAAGAATTTTCATAATATGCATGCCTTAGACTTTAGACCCGTGATGGGCACGGTAGGGGCCCCTCAAACGCCTGCTCCTCCCACGAACCTCACTTTCATGCGCGAGGCCTGCGCACTGTTCGCGACGGGCGAAACAGTTCTTTCTTCTATGGTAACGGCGGATGCTGGTGGGGGACACTGAGCGCTATAGCGGGGACGGTTTTGTCTCAATTAAGACAAAAATGCCCATCCCTGCTTTAGACTCATCTTTTCGATAACAAATTTTTTTCTAATGGTGTTTATGCAGAATATAATTTTTCTCCACTCATTACATGATACAGGAATTACATGGAAATTTCTGCTCTTGATAAATTTATTTATTTAAAAATTATGTAATCATATCCTTATATTCTTCTGATGTATTTACTGTTTCGTGTTTTATGCACTCATTTTCCTTATTGAGTTTTAAAATTCGCAGTCTACAAAATACTCAATTCCTATCGTAATGCAATCAAGGAACTTTAATTCATTTACAGTATACGTTGGTTATAACGATGAACCAATAAGTTTAGTCAGAAAAAAGTTTTGAGAGAGAGAGAGAGAGAGAGAGAGAGAGAGAGAGAGAGAGAGAGAGAGAGAGAGAGAGAGGGATTTGCATAAAGAAGTTTATTAAAAAGAGTCTCAAGAAAAAGTTTTTATAACTCAAATAATTGTGGAAGAAAAAGTCAGAAGTAATTTTTATCCGTCTGGTAGTTCTAGTGTCAAAACATTAATCTGCAGAGAAATGTGTACTTTTCTCTGAATTTGGCGTAATAAACAATATTTTCCGCAAAATTTGACTGCCGACCATAATCCTAAAAATCTTCTACACGATCAAAAGAATTTAATTAATGAAACCAAAACTGGAAAAACAAAATTGATCATACTGGTTACTCTTTTAACCTTTCTACATCCTTCATATCATAATCCAATTTAATTTACTCGACTATACCACAGTAAAAATTAATTTTTCAGACTTGATCAAAGGATACTGTCACCTATATACGTATGACCGGCGTGGCGTTCAACGTGTTAAAGTTAAAGGACCGTCAATAGAAGCAATGCGCAGTGTTACGGGAATCTAAGTTTGCAACTATACACATAATTATTGCTCCAGCAGGTAAAGAGCAATAGCCATGACGATGTCACGTTCAATGAACGAATAAAGGCAGGATGGAGGATCAAAGCGATACAAATTGGATAGCTCCTTTCGGGGCAAATTCTCAAAGCGGCACGATATACGCGCGTTGCGTCGATGGCAGAGGATTTTCCAGCAAACAAGCTATCACATGCTTGTTGCCTTTCGTTGAAACATTCAATTCTCCTAACTATCTACACACCGCAATGTGTGTGCTCATATTTATCGCTTACATATGCAGATTCGCTTTGATTCTCCCGTGTAGTTGGCTTCTACTCTGGGCAAATAGAAATTGATCAAACAGGTCCGCAATTACCACTAAATTATAGATGACGACCACTATATTAAAGAGCAAAAAAGGGGACTCTCGATTTGAGGACTTTGAGATCACGAGTCTCTTTCATCTCGATGAAACTACCACAGTTCTATCATACAATTTAACCACTTGTCTTATAATATTGGGTCAGACTCATGGTAAAGATTTCGAACAGAATTTACTAAATATTTACGTTATTCATTTCTTTCAAATCGAAATACAATTACAACAGAACTTCGGTTCGTCAGACCTCCGATGTCTGAATTCTTTATTGTCCGAATAGTTTGTTGAAATTATATTTGCGTGTAGAATGCGTGCGTTTTCTTTTGTATGCTTTAGTTTCTTTCTGGTTCTCTAACAGCGATCTCTGTAAGTAGTTTAGACAGAAGAATGTTTTAAAAGTCTCCCACTACCGCGTGCGTGCTAAAAAGTTGTAACCGCCACCTTTTACTTAAAATACATGTATTAATTATTGTTTAAATCGTTGAGCCGAAGTTGCTCTTTCATTCTTTCATTGCAATACCCCTAATATACTTTACACAAAGAAATAGTTTGATTTAAACCAATCCATATGCTACACGATTTATTGCACACTTCGATAAGGATTTGGTTCACTACTGAAGCCAACAAGGGAACATGTTCAGTTGATACAAACCGATTTGATGAAACTTAAGTGAGATATAGTTCTTTGAAAAATATTTGATACGTGTTTCTTTTTATCGGCAACCATCTACATTGAAAGGGTGAAAACAGTCTTAAAAAAAAATTTTTTGGTAAATATTTACATTAGGGGCTTCCTCACCGATTTTGATGACGTTGAAATATGTTGTCACGGTCATTATTCTGAACAACTTTTTCCTATACATATTATCGGCGCTCAACTTTAGTTTCCGAGATATTCGCAAAAAAGTTTCAACATCACGAAAAGTGATCGGAGTAGGTCTGGGTTAGATTTCTTAGCAGGGATGGGATCTGGGGGAGGAGCGGCAGCCCCTCCCTCAATACAATAAACGTTTCTATTTGAAATGCTGTATATTTTATTATTAATCTTATATAACAGGAAATATTTCGGCTATCATTTCAAAAAATGCTGTTATTCTATTGTCAAAACTATGGCATCGACGAAATAAAAATTCTGCAATGTATCCAACATAATGTTGTTTCCGTGTTCCGTAACGGGGAATATTAGCCCTTGTTTCTCACCAAATACGCTCTATATTTTGTGTATGGACACTGCTGTCAGGATCAACAAAGTTAATCTTATGATTTACTGCTAAATGTCTACATCCTTCCTCATTTAAACACTGGTACGATTTCCAACAGTCAGACATAATTGTAGTACCTGGTTTGATCCATTCCTTAGTAATATTAAGCAAAGTGGTGTAACTTCGGTCGGAAACTGGTACAATAAATACCTCTTTGCTTGATCGTTGAATTCCACCAAAAACCCGTTGCCCAGTGACAAGGCGGCCTTTGTTAAATTTTCTTTTTCCTATCTTTGCTTCATCGATTTCAACAATTTCATTTTCACCACCTATTTGTGTTGAATGTTTTTCAATCCACAATACGCACAGTTCTCGACAAAAGCTAGCCCAATCGACACATGTTTTCGAGGAAATGCATAGTTCGTTCTTAATAAATTCTTGTCGAGGTGGTCTCAGCATTATATGATATGCAATGAAACGGTAAGCAGTTTGTATGGGAAAACGTATATTATCAAACCAAGTGTCCTTATAAACACTAATTGGTAAACCTTACGTTTAGGGGAGGATGCTCCGATGACCTTGACCTTGATATATGTTGTTGAGGACAACATTCTGAACAACTTTTGTCATTACAACTACCCGGTGCTCGGTCTCAGTTTTCGAGATATTTGCGAAAAACTATTGCTAATAGTGTATTAAATTTTCCGTATTCTTCCATGCTCCGTGGCAACGTAAACCTGTTCCGGGGCCGCATCTGTTTATTTTTTGTTTGTAAACACGTTGTGGGGATGAGAAGCGACAATACCACACCCACCCACCCAGTGTTTCTAAAAAGAAGGCTCTCACATTATACAATATAAAATCAACTGAGACGAATACAGCATACATGTATTATATTATCGCATTTGATAGCAAAACAAATTGCAAAACCTAACCCAGACCTACCCCAGACCAATACAGCATACATGTATTATATTATCGCATTTGATAGTAAAACAAATTGGTATTGGTTTCAGTTGATTTTACATTGTTTAATGTGAGAACCTTCGTCTCAGAAACACTGGGTGGGTGTGTGTGGTGTCGTGTGTTGGTTAGGACTAGGTGGCGGGGGGCGGAGAGCACGCAGACGAAATTATAAGTATCTCGAATAGTATCTATATTAAATTGAGAATTTTCTCTGTATTTAAATGGTCTAATGGATACATAGAATTCACTATTTCGAAGAAAGCATCAATGCGTTTATCAAAATTGTACGTTCTTTTAAATAAAAATTCGGTAATATAATACAAAATTCAATACAGTACTAGCAATAGTTTTTCGCAAATATCTCGAAAACTAAGACCGAGCACAGGGTAGTTGTAATGACAAAAGTTGTTCAGAATGTTGTCCTCAACAACATATGTCAAGGTCAAGGTCATCGGAGCATCCTCCCCTAAACGTAAGTTTTACCCACTAATTTTGAAATTACGTTGTGTTTTTATACGTCTTTTGTTTCGATTTCTAATGTAACTAGTAATATGGTATATAAAAATTATGTTATCGCGATCAAGTAGCATATTTTCGTTGCACTTGATACAATTCATCGTGCCATGAATCACTTTACTGTTAACTAAAAAATCTATCAACTTTTCTTGATTGTTGCAGATATCCACGAATTCGTATAGTTTCATGCTTAATACTCTGTATGCTAACACAGCTGACAATGAAGTGAGTTCGCGTTCGACACGATTCATTTCACGTTTCAGTTCGTAAACATAAACAGACAAGGCTGTGGGTCTCAACTGATTGAAGTCGTTTTAAGTTGTGACCGTGGCCGCGTTACCGGCGGCCACAATTTCAAATCCAACCCAGACCTGCTCCGATCACTTTTTGAGATGTTGAAACTTTTTTGCGAATATCTCGGAAACTAAAGCTGAGCGGCCGTAACATGTATAGGAAAAAGTTGTTCAGAATGATGACCTTGACAACATATTTCAACGTCATCAAAATCGGTGAGGAAGCGCCTAATGTAAATAATTACCAATTTTTTTTCGCCTTTGGAGACGCATTGGCTATAAAAGTTTAGTTACTAATAAAACAATAAACTACACATATAAACCAGTGGTATTGTTTGAAATACTATACACGTTTATACCAAATGCTTATACTTCTACAAAACAAGTCATAATTCCTTCCTTCGCACGCCAGGTGCAAGACTATCTTTCATTATGTATAATTATTGTTAAATGGCAAAAAACAAGAAAATCCTAAAGCACGTGTCCCCTATTTTGGATCAAAGATCACACATCCGAGTTTACATTAAAATGAATAACAATAAATAAGAGAAACTGCAAAAAAAATCAAATTTTTAATGTATTGCTAAACAAAAAACTTCTGTTAAAATTGTCTTGAGTGACTAAATTTCCGAGATGGTTTCCGAGATATCTCAAAAAATGTGGTTTTGACCCGCAACTTTGAGAGCTGTTTTCACCCCTTCAATGTGGATGGTTGCCAATAAAAAAACACGTATCAAATATTTTTCAAAGAACTATATCTCACTTAAGTTTCATCAAAATCGGCTTGTAACAACTGAATATGTTCCCTTGTAAGTAATTGTTGTATTATTCGAACAATCACGTTCCACTGATTAGCACGGATAATCGAGGTTCTACTGTATAATAATTATCCATTAATAGAAGACATATCAGAAAGCGTGAATTAAGTTATTGGGTTCACAAAATAAAAATTGTCTACGTCAATTGTGAGAAATAAGAGCGAAACAAGAAGTTCTTTAATAATTTGAATAAGTTTGAAATAATTCACCGATGCTCCTAAGTTCTCGTAATGTATTTTCTGTTTTAATTTGCACTCACTAATTTTTGTCAGAAATTCTTAAAATCCGCTGTCTGGTTATTACTAGATTACAGATCTTTATGCAAATCTTCCATGGATTATTTTCTGGAAACCAAAATTAGGAATAAGTTCAATTTGTCAAGTAGAAAGTTTTTTATGGTAAAAGTAGAACACAGATGTCACTGATGGCTGTTACTGTACATGTTTTCTTGTATTTTTAAAATGCATAAATACTATCCGCAGTCTATTTATTACGTAACCCTATTCTAAGCAAAATCACTGTATACAGGGTGTCCCAGTATTGATGGTACAACCGTGGAGGGGGTAATTCTACATGAGAAAGTAAGTCGAAAATATGGAATAAAGTTTCATTTGACGCCTCGTTTCCGAGGAAATCGAGTTTGGAAATTCGACGAGCTCGCATACTATTGTATGGAAATGACCGTTTCTACTTATTGCAAGTATTAAGGCATGCAGACTTGGCGGATGTTCAAACTCGATTTTCTGGGAAACGAGACGTCAGATGAAAAAAATTTATTCCATATTTTCGAATTATTATCTCATGCAGAATGAGTTCCTCCACGGTAGTACCATCAATACTGCGACACCCTGTATATCTTGATTTTTGACATTTCGGACGTCATTTCCTGTCTTATAGTGTTTAAGAATATTTCAACCCTTTCTTGTTATCGCATCAAATGTAGAAAATCAAAGTGAGTATTTCCGTCACATTTTGGTTTCTTATTATCGCAATGGTAGACATGCAGTGCAATCAAGGAAAAAATAGTGTGCTGTTTACAGAGAGTATGTATCATCGAAGTGCCATTTATTTTGTTCTCTTCAGTACTTTTTAACCCTTAGCGGACGGGAATTATTTTTATCATACTGTTTGATAGATCGAATAAATTTTCTTTGTGAAACCAAATTGTTTGCTGAGTTGTTTGGTGTATGAATTAAATGAAGGGAAACGTGTTGTGTAAAATTGTTTGGGAAACTGTCAGCAGACACGCGTCCGCAAAGGGTTAAGCGGTGTAAATATCATTTTAAATGATGCTAATAAAAAACAGAAATTCGATGAACATGAGATCTCCAAGTTGCCAGAAAGATGGCAAAAGATCATGGAAGCAAGTGGTCACTACATCACCGAATAAATAAATAAATAGTATCACAAATAAATCGTCTCATTTTACCTTTGATAAACGAAATTACTTTCCGAACAAGCTAATAGTTTTCTCGTAATAACTAAATAAATAAAATAATAATAATGCAATATAAATACTTTATTTCTCATATAAAACATTACTGACAACGAAGCAGTTCTAACTATAATATTAAGCGAAAAAAAATCATAAAGCAAGTTGCCGATGTAGCATTTCCAGAACATTAATCGAAAATAATGTCAAAATATTTTTTTTTAAATATATTCAATGAACAATTAGTCAGATATATATGTAATATTAGTCTGAACAAATATTTTGTCATAGTTTATATTTGGTCATCGGTTCCGTTCATAAAAACGCCATTTACTAAACATATTTATGAAATAAGTAAAATACTATGCTGGAGAGTATCCAGTAGAACGTTCTACTAGAATTATTACAATAACATTTGTGCAACAATCCAATTACAAACAAGTTCATAAATCTGTTGTACCGTTTCTGCGAGTTTTACAAAAATAGAAACCCGTAAACTCGATCACTTTTCAAATAAATCATGACGTACGTCAATCGTAAACGCAGTTAAGGCTACACAGACTAGAGACAGTGCAGTACAGAAGTTCGCGCGGAAGACGATGTTTTTGTATGAATACACTATATCACGCGATTTCATAGACCCAACAATTAAGGTGTTCACTCACCACAATGAATTGGTAATAAAATCTTTACTGAGCTCAAGGTAACGAGATTTTTCGATAACTAAGTCGTAATATACATCACAAAGATCTATCTTATTATTACCGTTTGAAAGAACTCCCGAGTTTTATAACAATGAAACACATAAAACTACAAATATTTGTGCTGTACATAGTTATTTCTACGAATCAACAATTATTTACATTGACTAGTAGATCGTGCAGAAAGGTACATATAGTAAGGAAAGGCCATGGCGGAAAAATGTATTATATCAACGCGCACCACGTACAATCAATAATAGACAAGTGAAAAACATCTTGTACATCAATTTGTTTCTAGCGCTCGACCGTATGTATGCTTGCATGTCGACCGTATGAATAGACATGCATTTATGACTAAAATGAGTAGGTAAAACAAAAAACAGGAGAAAGTTAAACGAAATTTAAGAGTATCGACATAATGTTATCTACTTATTAATATTATTAAACATAGAAATGAATTTTCATTTGGTCCCAGTACCTTGTAAATAATGCAGAAAATTTTTATTTTGCATAAATTCCCGCTGTCTAATAAATTAATTTTCAATTCCGTATATTTTTCTTCGTACTTCCCTAATTACGCTCATTGCCTAGCCCTTCAAGATTACAATGACGGAAATGTTTATAACGAATTAATAATTATGAAAAATGTCATAATTAATGTCAATTTTTATTATTATATGAAATAAATCAATTCATTTAATAAGTTTTCATACAAGTATTTTTATGATCTTAATAATTGTAAAAAAAAATTTTTAAGTCGTCATTTTAAAGCACTTTCATAATTGCAGTAATTATGAGACAAAAAATGTGTAATGCAGCATTTTAGTCAATCCGGTCGATCTAGGATTAAAGTAGTCATGGCAATAGAATTAAATGTGATGTTTAAATCAACAGAGAACTTGGAGCGTTAAATTGCATAAATGTTTACGTTCGATTTTACGGTCACTATTTGAATAAAACTGTCACAAAAAAAAACAGTTGTTCTCACCCCTTTTTCCAGTCGCCCCTCGACGTAGTAACATTTGTGCTTCATTCCTAGTCTATACACACGCGTATATCTGTCTGCACACCTGTCGCATCGTTCTCGAAACACGTGTATGTACGCACGTGTTCACGCCTGGCTGAATTAACATTCGTTGCACAAAGCGTGCAAGTACAATAATTGACTCTCGACCTGCGCTAGATCTGGGACACGATCGTCTTCTCGCGGAGAAAATCAGAAAACCCGTTTACGCCTAAACAGGTACCGACAGACACGCACAGACGCTAATCATCGGTTGTTACCTGATCTATCTGGAACACTTGCAAAGCCACGAGAATTAGTAGAAACTCGCGACTATTTCTTTGGTCTACCAAAGAGAAGACACGGTCATGGGGTGTCAGATTTTCTCGAAACTTTGCATATTGGTAGATTTCGTTCTCCTGTTTATTAAAATGTAGCATTATAGGCATCAATTCTCAACAACTTTTGAGATACGTTAAGATCGATGAAGTTAGTGTTTCTTTTATATTATGTTCCTTTTCAATAAAATTTTTATATTTTGTTTCCTATAGATATTATGAGTGTATTTTTCATGCGCAAAATACAATTAATTAAAATAGATAAACAGAACAGAAAAAAAGAAAAAATGGAAAAAAAGGGATTTGAACACTGGCCTTACTAAAAAGTTATTCGTTTTTAAAGGGTGTGCGGATACTTTTTCACGCCACTATCGATTGAAGATTTTTATGCGAAATAAAAATAGGAACTAAGTAGAAATGTATTTCTTCATACAATAAATTTATTAAATTCAAAATAACATAACGACATTTTATAATTTTTTCATAGTATCTTCTATTATACTACTATTGTATTGTATATTGTATTTCTTCTACTCATGTTTGTCACATATGCGAAAAATCCGCAGTCTAGTGATACACGTCGACTATCAAATTCTTTGAATAGAACAATATATTAATACAACTATAATTAAATAAATCGTTTCACAAATTATTTTACAATTCGTAAAAGTAAGAACGATATAATCCAATGTCGCCAGATCGCTGAAATCGAGGGGAATACAGTTTACCACCTCTCTGATAACCAGATTAACACGTGCACATGTTACGCATGCGCGACGGGGACGCAACACGCAACACGCAATGGAATGGGATAGTGGAAGGGGAAAAGGAGGAGACGAGAATCCACCCAGTTTTGGGTGTTTCTGGCGACACTGATGTTATCTAAACGATTTCATTAAAAATTGCGGATAAATCGAAATTGTAGGTGTAGAATCTGATAAAAACGGTTAAAAGGTGAATCGAGATTTTCGAAGAATATCACGAAACTCTCAAGAATGCTAGGCTAGGATAAAAAGCCTCATTGTATTCGTTGCGCGTAGATTCTGCACGGTACTCGCAGATTGATATGCAAATGTGTCAAGATGCTCGTGTAGGCAGGATCGCACACCAATTTTACTTTGCCGTGACTCACAAATACGTTACTTTGAACGGACTCTGAATGAGTCACCCGCGATCAACAACCAATTTGGATCGCTGCGACCTTATTTTCGGTAAAATATAACTTCTACAAGTTACTTTATTCTTTTTTATTATCTAAACACTCCTTTTTACTATGCTATAAAAATTCAAAGAGATAGTACAGCTAAAATAGTAAAAGTGGATTTCTACTACCTTTTTATCTGGCTCTGTTTTGAAAATTTAAAAAATGTGTCAGACTCAAATAAATTATATACGTGCTGAAAATTTCATCGATATTGGTCAATTGATTTTAATTTACCAATATCGATGAAATTTTCAGCACTTATATAATTTACCTGTGCCAGACAAAAAAGTAATAAAAATCAACTTTCACTATTTTTATCGCGATTTCGACAAAATGCAATATTTTCAAAAAAAAATTTTACGCATCACCTAGTAAACTAATCCTTCTAACTTCTCAAGAACACTCAAGTCGTTTGGTCTAATTTTTAAAAAGTTATTCTGTTTCAAATGGTGTTAATGCACTTTTGCTCGTCACTGTAGATCGTAGCAATTATACAACAATCAGCGATACTAAAAGGTTAGGCGACATCGAAGTGGTTTATGCAATGACACAAAAATTGAAAGTTCATTCATTTATCATAGTGAAAGTTTTCCCATCTTTTTGAATTTTAGCAATTAATTTCTAACCGGAAACCATAATTGTGTGATCACTATAAATGAATACTTATTTTCCGAATTTAATAAAACCATTGTATAACGCAAATTTATCATTCATTGTTCAACGATGGTTGAAATATGCGACCCACTATTCCAAGCGCAACAGCAATCTCCAACAATTACTCCATTACGAGTTTCATTTCCTACTGACCTTTGTTCCCGAAACCAAGTGTTTGACATTTAATTTCGACAGAAAGGTCAGTCACGGCTAGCGTGGCAGCAGCAAGGTACCTTATGGCGTCATTAAATTCGTAATTGTTTTCTGCGGAACGAGCGAAACATGTGCAAACTATCGTTAAACGATATTTTCGACGGAATTCGTGTCCGTGCGTCGTCCGCCGTTCGATTATTAGAAATAATCGATTGATCGAGGAAGGGAGAAAGAAGAGGAGAGAGAGAGAGAGAGAGAGAGAGAGAGAGAGAGAGAAGGGAGCCGGTACGGTTAAGTTTCAAGTAATTTCGGTGGGCATAGAACACGAAACGTTCAATTAATTTCTTGTCCCGGGGTCTCGCATATCTGTGCATGCGTTCACCGGCTCGTTAATTAAGTTTAACGTCCGCCTCCCTCGCCTTCTCGTCTATCGGGATGCAAAGTATCTATTAGCCAAGCCTATCCTTTGCCTTCATTAGGTAATAAACTCGCGTAATTATCGCTATTACGGTGTACGTGTGCACCTTGTGCTCGTCGCTGACGGCACGACGGAACAACAAGCTCTCCTTTTCTCTCTTCCACTTTTTCTTTCCCTTTCGCCACTGCTCCAGAGAAAAAGAAAACACACGAGCGAACACGTTCTGAGATGTCGCGATAGTCTGCGATTTCTGCATCCTCTGTTTCCTACATTTACCTAATTTCTAGGCTTGGCGTATGCTCTGAACGCAAGCCATTTCAAGGTACAGTCTGCTGCAAAAGTTTACGTGCGCCTACCGAATTTCGAATATGTAGCAGGGTAGCAACCATTTTATCGATGTTACATGTTAATTCTTTTACTAATTAAAATGAGACTTCAAAAAATGGCGACGTGTTTTCGTAGTTTCAGAAACGTAAATAAACCGAACACAGGAACGTATGGAAGTCTTTAAGCAATTGTGATTTGTTGTGTGTAGTAACAGGTCTTATGAATTTTTATAAGACCGTTTTGTAAGGCCGTATTGTAAGGCCGTGGTTGTATGATAAACACGATTTTATGGTCTGGATTTACTTATGTTTTCTGCTGAACAAGTATAAGTCGTCGTTCGATTTTGCATAAAATGTGTAAAATCTGTATTTCCTTCAATCCATTAACTATATAAGAATGTTATCGTTTTGGCACAAATTTAACAAAATATACAGTATATATCCATTAAATTTTCGCAGTTATAGTAAAAATTATATTCTTCTCGGAAACTCTTTTTTCGATTTACTTATACTCACTGGAAAATTTTTAAGCTATATGATTGAAAAGAACTGTGTAGTTTTTGTTTGAAGAACTTTTCGTTTCAATGGCTATTTAGTTGGCAATTAAGTTTTCTATTTAATTGGCAACGACCACCCAACGATAAGTGAATTAAATCTAAGGTATATTAACCATACACATTTTTTTATGGTATTTAACAACCCGAACGGAGCAATTAATCGATAATGAAAAAATGATCGCGAGTAGACTCATATTTTTTATTAGAGCTTACCCAATTACTTAATTAAACTGATCTCTACTTCGACCAACATGCATAAAAGTACTCGCGTAAAAATATGACTGAGATGTGAAAATACGATTTTTTATATTGTTAAAACTAAAAAATATTACAAAAAAGCTGTTCAAAATCTTTAAAATAATAACCTAAAATGTAAATTCATTTGTATCAAAATTTCGTTTTAAAAACCGCCAAAATCGTATATTTAGTCTGCAATTGTATCCTATAAAAGTATTCTTTATACAGGGTGGTCTTTCAAGTAAGGCCACCTAAATATCTCCTCGGCTCATTGTAATACAAAAAATATTTTTTACGTAATGTGCATGGTGTTAAAGGACCAATATCTGGCAAGAATCTTTTCTTCCCAAGGTCATTTTTTCGGAGTTGTCAAGGTCATCGGGGTTTATTGACTCAACTACATTTTTTTTATTATTGCATCGTGTAGCTGATCGAAAAATACATTCAGATACGTGTAATAACATGACCTTGAAATGACCTTGATCTTCGAAAATCTTTAAATGTTAAACTTTAATTTTCGAAGATCGAGATCATTTCAAGGTCATGTTATTAGGCGTATCAGAATATATTTTTCGATCAGCTACACGATGCAATAGTAAAAAAAATGTAGTTGTGTCAAAAAACCCCGATGACCTTGACAACCCCGAAAAAATGACCTTGGGAAGAAAATATTCTTGCCAGATATTGGTCCTTCGACACCATGCACAGCACGTAAAAAATATTTTTTGCATCACAATAAGCTGATGAGATATTTAGGTGGCCTTACTTAAAAGGACCACCCTGTATATTTACTTTTTCGCTTGAACTACAGCTAGAACTTACACTCAACAGTTTTTACTTCTCATCCTATAAACTCCACATTAATTTGTGTAGTTATAATGATTAAAACTTCTTTACCATTATTCATTTCCTCATAAACGTCATTTTCTAATCTACATTTATTTCAATGCTTAATTATTACTGATAGAAAAGTGAAATTTTTCTTCAATTTACGAGGAATAGTTCATATCTCTGTAAATTCTGCCTTTTCAGCACGAATCTGAGTCATTATTATACGAAAATGAATTAATCCCTTGCCATATTATTTTTCTAACTAATAGTTTTCTAATAGACAAACAAAATTTTATGTCGCTATGAAGGAGATGAATAATAACATAGTCGATTACGTTTGATATCTTTAGCAGAAGTCACGTTATTATCCGGAAATGAGTTAAATATTCAGCTTTATGAATGAGAACAACAGTGACTTGTAACGATAGAAAAGACAAGATGGAGTCACGACAAGTGACTTGTTAGTCTTCCAGTTGGCAAGCGTACTTACTACTTACTGTATGTCTTCAACGAGGAAGTGCAAGTTTGCTTGGCCCGAACATCCGCGGATGATTTATGAGGACATCTTATGCAAATCGAGGAACCGTCGCGGTATGCGGTAAGAAAAGCCCGCCGCTTAACAATATTTACCAGATTGGTTCTACTCGAGCATAAATATTATCATTCGCCAGTGTAACGCATTCGGAAGACGTTGAATCGTGAATCACCTCGCTTGGAAATAGAGCGGAATGCGTCTGAGAGATCTGTACTTCGATTTGGCCCGAGTTAGACTTGTATTCTCGCCCAGAGCATTGTTTCTCGATGATTTTTCGGAACTACACCTTTCCGTCTAGACACCAGTCTGCACACTTTTATGAGTTTATGGCTAAAACCTCCTGAATAAGCATCAGAAAAATAAAAACTGAACAATAAGTAAAAAAAGCATTTATGTAAAAAAGAATATATTGTCGCTATACTTTTTTTTAACCTTCATAGTAAACATCGCATAAAGATTACATACGATACACATGAGGTGCGACACACCTCAATAATTTCACGTTTAAACTATTTATTATTTTGAGTCCCAAGAATTAGTGAATGTTCTTTAGACATTCTGAAATAAGGGTCAACAGCTTTTCTCTTAAAATTATAACTAACATGTAGTAAAAAAAGAGCACGGGAAGGCAAAAATATATACTTTTCAACGTATACTTCGCCTTCATGTTTTAGGACACTTATGATGGACAAAGTAAATCTCAACAATTTTTAGAAAACGTATTTCCAAAAATTTCGGTTCAAATTATAAAGATGAATTTATGTGTTTAATATCGTATTATACATTTTTCAGATTGTATGTGATACGAATAAATTATTTTCTGATTTATTGTATGTATTTATGTCCACCATATTAGCAATTCACTGTTGCACTTCATTTTAGGACAGAGAGATTCATACTAGAACAACCGTTGTAGTGTGTTCAACAAATTAACTTGAAAATTAAACTAAAAATAGTAAAAACCACTGATACAGCATTCGTTTGTAGAAGGGATTTCAAAAGCAATAGTATAAGCAAAGTATTTCAGAGGCATCTATATGCACTTAAATACTTATTTTTGCTAATATAATACTAAATGATTGACAAAGCTCAGAGTTGGGCAATAATCGGTTATTTTGTAATTACTTTTATAATTGATTACGGTAAGTACTCATGGTAATCATAAACATTAATTAATCTTTACTAAAGTAAATCTGTAATTATGATTACGTTTGGTAATCTGTAATTATTAATCAATAATCTGTAATCGCAAAATGAAGTATTAATTTATCTCTCACTAAAATTAACGTTACATGTAATTAGACAATTGAATCAAAATTATTCTAACTACCATAATACCTAATTTTTCAGTTAATCATAATTCAAAAAAGGAATCGTTTCAATGATTACATTTATTTTGATTACTTAAGTTATTCATTAATCATGATTACTACAGTACTTGGTAATCGTAATGATTAATAATGAACATGTTATAACGTTAAATATAATCGTTAAACATTAATCAGATTACTTTTTGCCAAACTTTGGCACAGCTTGCATAAAATCAGTTAAATATTACCTTACTCTTTAAAATCTACAAATACCCTAATAATTAATCTCTAGCTACCTACGGTCAGTGTTATAATTGATGGCACACACTTTATATCAATACATTTTTTTAAATGGTTCTAACGACTTTAGTTTTTCTGCCAAGCTAGATGGATTAGTTCGGGCAGTTCCAACCAGTAGCTGCGGAGCTATTCGAGGCTCTTTCTCCACTTAGGTTCTTCCCCCACTCTTAGACTTCATCGTTATAATGTATATCAGGGATGGCCAATTTTGCCTCAATTGAGGCAAAACTGTCCACACCGTAGCGCCCTTTGTCCCCTTCCAGCAAGCGCGGTACAATAGGGCAACGAAGACACGAGACATCAGCGTACGCAACGAACATGCACGCTGCATGAAAGAGAGATTGGTGGGAGAAGCAGGCGTTTGAGGGGCTCCGCCCGTACCCACCACTGATGTATAGATAGTAGTGGGAAGCTCGCACCACGAGAGCCGCGCGGCGCGCGCAACGCTCACTAACTCTACAGCTGTACGATTAGTGGAAAGAGGTTCGATGCTGAGGACATTATAGTTCTCGAAGGGGAATACGTTGGAACTCCCTGGATTAGTTTACTAGAGGATATGTAATGCAAATTTTGGAAAAATTGCGTTTAGTCTCAATTACGGAAAAAAATAGTGAAAGTTGTTCTTCACAATGTTTTCATTTAGGCCTGTAACAAAAATTGAACAGATGTGTATTGTATAAGTTGTACATTACACGAGTATGTTCGTCACTCATAAACAACTATTGCATAAAAAATTTTGTGAAAACCAGAATATTCGTAAAAACATCTCAGAGTATTTTGAGTAAAGAACGAAATAAAACGAAAACAGACAATAGTTATTTAAATTAATTTTAAGAAATATGCATACAGTGTGATTGGTAGAACATTTACAACTTTGTATGACACAATTCAGGTTCACAGAGCTAAGAAATTGAAGCCGGGAGTGTACGCACGTTCTGATTCTTATCCGGATTACGTTGGTTTGCGACTTAAGATGGAAATCTCGATTAGTTTTCAACTCGTACAAATTAGGTACTGATTTGAACTTCGCAAATTGTTACGAGCTCTCGTCTATATCTTCACGAGGTAAGCGGCTAAGATTGAACAAGCACCGCGATAGTGAAAAGATCCACGTGGCGAATAAACCACCCAAAGTATCAAGATCTCGTTAACCTTTGCACTCATCATTCTCCGACTCTCGCACGACTTCGCTAATTGTAAGAGGATTCCCTTTTTCCATCGCCTAACGACACTTCGCCCGAACATCTCGCGCCTGCTCTTTCGTCTATCACAACGTTCATCTCGCTGTTCTCGAGAGGATCCAGTCAGATATTCCAGATGGATAGAAAAAATCGTGACTAGAGGCAAGAGGTACCTAGAAAAATCTGCAACATCTCTGGCTAACTTCGCTAGGGAAGACGATGCAATAATCGGTCACGTAGCGAACGGTTGCCTCCATCGACGAAATTAAGGAGACCGTTAGCGTCAATCGAGATGTAATCGAGTTTCTAGGTTGCCGAGGCTCGTTCACCAACGGTGGTGAGAACCGTTTCCATCTAGTATCATGTTTTATAGATCGCAGATTTTCCTGACAGCATAAATGCTGGTAACAGGGGTCAATGGCGGTTTTTATGAGTTTTGGATGTGCTAACTCTTTGAGGTATCATTTCCTTCATTTTAGTTCCGTTTCTTATCAAGCAGTCGTGATTTCGTAATTTTAAGCAGTTAAGAAAAAAAAATGGCAACTATTGGATAGGTTGGAAAGTTTTTTGTTTCAGGCCGTTTGGAAGAAAGTATTTAGATTTTGTCTCTTATGTGTTTCATCGTGAACGTCTCATATTTCGTGTAGAAAACAATAGATTAATTTTGTACATGTCGTTATTTAAAATCACTAATGGGATGTAATTTTTCTGTTTTTTTCCATACGTCATGAGGGAAATATGTTGTTTACATTAGCTTTTATCTATCAAAATGCTACTACAGTATTCCCTCTGTAACTGTGAAAAAGATCTCTACCGTAACTGTTAAAACTTTATCCGTACCACTGGGGTATCCTTCTTGGAACCAGCGGCCGAGTCAAGGAGGTGTCGAGTATCGGTGCGAACTCACACTGATGCAAGCGAAGCAAAAGATTGCAACTGTTTTAATTCTTCATTTTTTTTATGAAACTCTGACCATCGTATTCGTCTCTTTTTTTCTGATTACACTGAGATCCAACATGATATAATTACGATTATAAATACTCGTCTAATACGCGGTTAAAGTTGAACGAAATATTGTACAAATCTACAGTTTAGTTATTATTTCAATAACAAATTGATCTCTAATACATACACGCATAAAATGTATTACATACAATTAGTAAGGAGCAATATGCAATCGTTCCTCTTTGATATTGCCGAAGAAGATTTTTAGAAGAGAAAAAATCAGGTTGACATATATTTTTCATCACTGAAGGTTTGAAATATATTTTAAAATTACCCCGAAGCTACATTGGAAAATTATTAAAAACATACAATTTTCTAAATGATTGAAGAATGCAAAAATAGAAAGAATAGCTATTCTTAGTTATTACCCTCTTGCATAAAATTATTAAAATAGCAGCATAATTCGATTCGACTGCTCGAGCCGAGTCGAGCGTTTGAATTTTCCGAGCTACTTGAAATGGACGAACTGCTTGAAAAGAATACGAGATACTTGAAAAAATCAACCGGGTCGAATATTCGAGCCCTCGTAAAACTTCGATTTACTCGAAAAGGATTTTTCAGCACGAAATTTTTCGAATTACTCTAACATATTCGAACAGATCTTTAACTTTCGAGTTACTCGTAACAATTCGAATTGCTATATTTACTCGAATATTCACTTATTTACTATCAAATACTATTCTAACTATAATGAAGAAAAATGTGACGCTAATTTAATACTTCTGTTTTATTTTCATATTTTCATGAAGAAAACATATTCGAATTTTTACGGGTAACTCGAAAGTTAAAGATCTGTTCGAATATGTTAGAGTAATTCGAAAAATTTCGAGCTGAAAATTAATTTTCGAGTAAATCGAAGTTTCACGAGGGCTCGAATATTCGAGCCGGTTGATGTTTTCAAGTAGCTCGCATTCGTTTCAAGCAGTTCGCCGATTTCAAGTAGCTCGGAAAATTCAAACGCTTGATTTCGCTCGACAGACCGATCAGTACTCGACTCGAAATTCGAATACTCGAATAAATCGAGTACTCGCACCCCCCTAGTTGTAATACACCGTGGTTTTGTGCTGTATGTGATGTCATTCTAATCAGAAAAATATCAGGAATATATCTTTAAATATTACGTGACAAAATCATTAAGAACAAAAAAGTTGTATCAAGATAGGTATTGTCTGTATTGTATGTATTATGTATGTTAAAATAAAATATAGCGTAAGATGCAGTCTCACCGATAAGGTGTCGTTTTGTTCAGTCGTTATACTTTTCTACACCCAACGATAGTGGCAAGAGACCTAGGAATTGTGTTTGCATAGGACGTGAGTGACATTTTGGTCCCGAAGTTCCCACATACATCGAGACATTACTGTGTTCGCGTACACAGTAGACGATAAATTTCTTTTAAAGAAGAACGTTGTTTCGTGGAAACGAGGAATTACCACCGGGAGAACGAAATCATTGGTACGTAAGAAATGGTTACAAAGCCACCTCTTACAATTGCGTTATCCGCCCACGCTTGTTGTTTATGTAAGCAGAAGCAAACGGGGCTCGGTTGACGATAACAACCGCGCGTTTCTTTTCGCGGATTTCATTGGCCGGTGGATCGTAACGTATATTACGGTTGTTTACGGTCGACTCGGCGCGCGGCGCCACGAGAATCGTGAAATTAAGAAAACCCGAAAGACGGTACACACCCGGTCGGGAGGACAGAGAATTCGCGGACATATTAAATAATTCCAACGAGACGAAGGATAAGTTAACATCGGTACAACGGCTAAGTTGGCGGCCGCGAGCGAATGAAGAGTTGTTCAGAAATGAGGGAAACGTCGTCCCCGTAATAACCATAAATCCCCTCGTTCTGCCAAGGAGTTCTCGCGGAGCCGACGTCGCCGGGATCGGTGCTTTAACGCTGGCTCAATTCCATCCCCCGCCGTTAAATCCGCAAGATGAATAATTAATCCGCGACCTTGGCCAGTCGATTTACGCCAAAGCGGATAATTCGGATTTCCGCGGAGCTATTTTTACGTTGGAGACTTTCCAATCCGACCGTCGTCGCAGCTCGACACCGGTTACTCGGAATTTTTACATTGCTCGTTCAAAATTCCTACGAGTCCGCCGAAAGAGAAAGTAAAACAAATCTTCTACCCGGCCGACGAGAACACGCAGAAAACTTGTAATACCAACGTAGTGTCATGTCGCCGCCTGCGAACACATTTTGTGTTGTTACTTCGAGGTGTTTGTTATTTTATTGATAACATGTTCCCTGTTCTTTTTCGCGATCTCCTGGAACACGCTCCAATAAAATGGTCAGTCTAAACAGGTCCACTTTCCCTATTGTTTACATTATCGTCGTTCTATCTTTATACTGCCGAGGTTTTTTCGTTTAGCCTCGTGCTATTAACAAAAGTTCGTTCTTTACTATTATATGTAGTAAAGTATATGTTATGCAGATTGTAATTTTGCATTAAATTTGATGCACCATGTGTGATGCACCGGACGCAGGGATAGAATGTTATACATCGCATATGACGCACGGTTCAGTATACGTATCAACCCTTCAGTGCACGGGTGAATAGAACATCTGCCTATGCACAAGTAAGGTTTACCTTCGACCTAAGTAAGGTTTACCGTATAATATTACCACAAACAAATAAATTTTCACGATCCTAGTTCATCAAATACCAATTTTCTTCACGGATCTCACAAATACAATCTGAACACTAGGGAATTAATTTGTAGAAATAGTTATTACCCAGACAATTACTGAAATTAGAAATACACATTCATGGAGAATGATTGAATGAATTTTCCCACTTTTATGGGAGAATGCACACTGGTAGTCAATTTTAGTGCCCGGTAGGTTTAGTGATAACTAGACTGCGGATTTTATGCATTTATGGCAAAAATGAATGAGTCGAAAACAAAATCATAAAAGCTCTCAGTTCAACAACTACACGATTATTCAGAGTATTGTTTACATGATTAAATTTGTTTATATGTAATATATTACTGAATATTCAAATATTGTATGAGGTACTGTATCAGTTTCGTACGCAAATAATGAAAAAAATTATGTACAATGGAAATATTTTGGATTAGAAGAAATGTTTGGTTTTTTAGTTGAAATAACTCCGAGTGCAAAGGGTTAACACCTTCTACCAAAGAATAAATAAATATAGTAACGAATTAAAATACAAGATACCGAAGATGGACAAAAATAGAACCCATAATGTACCTCCATGGACACTAATTAAACCAAACATCGATACATCACTCACATCCTACAATAAAGAAGAATTATCCTCGGAAGCATGGAAAAGTCTCTTTCAAAAATTAACGCAGAAATTTGATCGCTTCTCTCAGATCTTCATTGACGGTTCAAAAAATCAACATGGAACAGGAGCTAGTGTTATTACCAATAGCAAACACATTAGATATACCCTTAACCCTATCGATAGTAGTAAAACTGCTGAAACCTTTTCGCTCATATTAGCCCCCCAACACATACACAGCTCTAACGAAATTAAATTCTTAATCCTCTCAAACTCTCTTGGTACAATTAATAAAACTCAAGACACAAATACCAGCTCTGAAATGAACACATACATACAAGAGTTATCACGACCTATCAAGATCTGGAAAAGAAATTGTGATAACATGGATCCCGTTTCACAAAGATATCTACGGAAATAAAATAACCGACCTCGCTGCAAAAATTGCAACTACAGAAAAACCGAAAAACCAACCCATATGTAACACACCATCTGATATAAACAAACACATCCAACAATTACTCAAGGAAAACTGGAACAAAGTATGGAAAACCTTCAATATCAGTACTCTCTCTCAGACTTCAGACGCACCGAGCAAATTATAATTACCAGAATTAGATGAGGACGTACGAAGTTAACGCATGTACACCTACTGGAAAACAATTCTCCTCCTATATGTGTCTTTTGTAACACAAGATTATCAATAAGCCATATAATCACAGAATGTCCACACTACAACGAAGAGAGAAAAAACACGGTCTATACGGAAACATGAATGATATTCTTACATCAGCCCCAATTCAACGAAGCATAATCAACTTCTGTAAGGACATCAAAATATCTAATACACTGTAAACCAGTTTCTCCACTGACAGTTGGTATAGTCGCTAATAACCTTGGTAGTTGAAGCGACTTTAAACGCTAACAAAAAAAAAAATTGTAAAGACATTAGCAGAATTTAAGAATCTTTTTACGTTCTCTTCGATTTACTAAAATTGTTGAAACAAGAAATACATTTTTATCCAACCTCCATTTCGTTCTATAATGGAACGATAATGATTCGATAATGGACTTGGAAAACTTTTATGTTGCGTAAAGATCCGCAGCCTAGTGATGACACTTTATCTACCGGAAACCGATTAATAGGATTTTTAATAATTGTACTGCACCAAAAGGAAGCTCAAAAATTTATTTTCCCACATAATAATATGTGACTTATTGGTTTATGATTGAAGTTGCTGACGTTGTTGAAGAACGTATTAGCAAGTCCTTAGCCGTAGACCTTAGTCATAGACTTTAAATGATGAAATAATTACCTACAACATTAACTACAATAAAGTGGACAGGCAAAGTTGACGTAGTGTTAGTGTTTCGAATTGGTTTTTGGTCGTAATCAGAAGCTGGTACCAGCAGAGTTCATTGTACGGCGACGCGACGCGACGTGACATCCGTTTGTACCTTTATGGCCACATCGGAAGCCACGTTGATGAAATAGCGAAGGAGGAGATAACGTCAGAAATTTCCAAAGTCGGACCATTGTGATACCGTACGACGATGAAGAAGTTGTCGCGACGCAAGATAGATAGAACAGCAGATCAAAAATGGAAAGGAAGGAAAGTTTCACGGAAGTTTTTAAATGTTCCCTTCCACGCAAAGCTACGAGGAGAAAAGTCTTTGGAATCGGTGTTGAAAGAAGAATTGTGCTCCGGAAGGGTTCTGAAATCCGTTTAAACAAACTTTGTAGGCAAATCTCTCTAATGGAAATCGGTTTACGATGGCAAGCTAAAATCAGAGTAATGAAACCTAGTATTTTGCAATTTTATTTAAATAAACCAACATATTCATACTAAAAGACTCGCTTATACAGGGTGCGGCAAAAGTTCGGAAACTTTTTTGTCGCGAAATATTTGCGTCAGAAATGTATCTTTTCTGCATATTTTTATACTCAGTGCGTCCGTCATTCAACTTACTAGTTCATGGTACAAGTGATCTATTCATCTGTTTTACAGTAAAATGGCGGACAAGTGTGAAGAAACGCGTAGTGCTATAACTTCGTTACATTTGAAAAATAAACGTCAAGTGGAGACCGTTCGTTTGCTCGTGCATTTTGGAAGCCGTCGTAGTTCCGTGGGCACAAAACCAGTACCACGGACAACCCTACATTTTTCAGCAGGATTCTGCACCCGCTCATCGTGTTAAGACAACTCAGGACTTCTGTAAGGCCCACTTTCCGGAGTTCATCTCGGCCAAAGAATGGCCTCCATATTCACCCGATTTGAATCCGTTGGATTATTCCACCTGGGGGATTCTTCAGGCAAAAGCTTGTGCCAAACCCCACAACTCAGTGGAGTCGTTGAAACATAATTTGAAGAAAGCGTGGGACGAAATTGACGAAAATACGCTGCGTGCCGTGATCGATCAATTTCCGAAGCGTCTCGAGGCCTGCATAAAAGAAAATGGAGGTCATTTCGAAAAAGATGATATGCCGCGCCCTGTACAATGGAAGGTTATTATAAAATTGTAATAAACACGTCCGGAGTTACGTATTGTCCTGAACTTCAACTACTATCATGATTGCGATGAAAGAAATAGTATTTAAGATGTAGGTACAATAAGAAAAGCAAATTACCCGTTTCAAAGATGCAAATTTTGTCCATTTTTGACACTTTCATCGCCATGTCATCCATATCTGGATAACGGAATTAATTATACGGAATTGAAAATAAATTTTTACGTTGATAGATTCAGTGCAGAAAATTTGCTTACGATCTGTGAAATGGAAGAGGTTTGAAACAGTAATTAATATAAAAAAACTAAACTTCTCAGGTTTTGTTTTTTTAAATAAATTGCTTTGAATTTGTGTAATTTTTGTGATTGCGAGTGGACGATCACCGTGTTAAAACACAAAATGAAATGCGAATTTCACGAAAATGTAGAGAAACATTTGTTTGAACGTCACCACATTCTGAAATTCCAATTTTATGAAATAACATTTTAATAATCGTATACGTGGATATAATAGATTTAATAAATAATACAACGAAGAACCATGATTACGAAATCAAAATGCGTTTTATGAAAGAGAAATCCAATTTTGTAGTAGTAATGTAGATTCAAAAATATTTTATTTTCATTATCTTTTACCCTTATCAATGTAAAACAATCTGAGTGTGCAATTTACGTTGTATTAAATTCACAATCTTGTTTCAACTGATTATTGGTGAAGCAAGAATGAAACTTTTCAGCAGTGCGTATTATTTCAAACATTCCATTTTTCATTGTCAATTCGTTATTATGCAAACAGTAGAGTATTTTGAAATCTTTTCGCAAAACCGAGAACGCCCACGACGCGTTAAACCGGAAGTTGGCGTGGCTATCCTTGGATTTGGACGTTAGACCGTTCGGAATCGCGAATTTAAATATTTATCGCGATCTACGTCAGTACTGCCGTCTTCGATTGTTGATCTACGGGATGAATCCGGTTCAGGTTACTCAGAAGATACATCGAAGTGTTCGCATTGCAAACTGTATCTTCAGAATGCGCACAGAGAAAGACATTAATTGCAATGTTTGCCGGTAATACCTTGAAATTCTCGCCTTGCGTACGATGTACGATAACTATTGAGTCATCCATCCCCCTATTGACACAAGGGACTCCATCTTTTCTGAAGATTACACTCCCACAGTAAATTCTACGAAGCGTTCGTCGTTGTTTCAGGACTTTAAAAAATCATTACTCTTCTACAGCGCATCGCTACTTTCTGCATATAATTACTATTTTGCAAAACGTCAATTCGATTATGCAGTCATTCATCAATTTAATTAATATAAGTAATAATAAAAAGCATGAGGCCGCTACACTGTTTTCTTCTTTCAGCTTTAAAATCTATATGAATGAGAAACATTGATTCTCAAAATACTTCAATATATTCAAATTCTCTTTTTAACGCTATAATTCTGTCGCAGCAGTTTTTCAGCTGTGAGGTCGTTGCATACGAAATGTCCTATTTCAGAATGAAAATGTTATGAACTGTTTTAAACAACAAATAATATTATAGTCATTCAAGTCCTATCTTCAGTGTCTATTTAAAGGTCAAACTTTACTTCTAAAGAGAGTTTATTTGAATATCAGTCTCATATCACATATCAAGTATTCTTCATATGGAACAGTTACTTTGAAAGCAGTGTGAGCCCATTTTCTCTTCTTTCGAGATATTTAAAGGTTTGCATTTAGCTGATTCAAAAATATAAATAAAGCGTGCTAAGTTTGGCAATGTTTCTATAAACACAGAAATATTTAAATTACTTTTGTGAGAATTTAACTAAAATAATATTAGGTTGTTGAATTTACTATTAGAATATACAGATTTATTGTCGATAATTTTGATTTTGATGTATAATTTTTCTTGTAATAAATTTTATTTCAACTTCGATCAATGCGATTGTCATGCATTCTGGCGGTAGTACATGTTGTGTGAATTTTTGTCAAAATGTGGTGATTAATCGACGTACTATTCGTTAATGGTAAGAGCAACTAAAAAATGGCGATGACAATCTTGAAAATAAAGAACACGAATGACTACAAAATTCAATTTCTGTCGTAATACAATCAAGAAACTTAAAATTCAGTGACAGAATTGATTATTGATTACAATGGTCCTTACTTTTATTAATAAAACGATTTAGATGAAAGTTATGTTTGTTCTATGTTACTGTTTAAAATCGGACACTTCATATGCAACTACATCTAACTCATCAAAATTTAATGCAAGGGTTGTTGTTGTTTATTGGTAAAAAGTTTATCAAATCTTGAGGGCAATGTGGAGTGTGCCTGGCTCGATATTCGGTTTTCATTGCATCCAGTGCCGAAAAGCCCGTTTCGCATAAATAAGACGTGAGAAGCACTTGCATTGCTTTGTAATTCAAAGATTCATACTCTCCGCTAAGATCATCCAAAATGGAATTAAGGTTTCATTTTGAAAATATTTTAGAATGAAAATTAACACTGCCGTCCGCACGTCTCGTAAAAATTTCTTCGCTTGGCGCCGGCCGTTCTTGAGCTTATCGGGTGATTATAAATTTTCAAGTTTTACTAATGTCATCGTTACCTCTCATGAGTTTTCAATCCTGCCCCCTATTTTCATGAAATTTGGAAGATATACATATGTAAATATTAAATATTAATAGTAAATAGTAAATAGTAAATATTAAATAATGCGCAATTAACACTATGCCGTCCAGTACACCACTGTGGTGTCGCCAGCCGTTGAGCAATACTTTGTGCGCGACACCACTGTGGTGTCGCCGGACGGCAAAGTGTTAATATTTTGGAGTCTCCTCTAACAATAGTCCGCGCCTCCCAGGTTGGAAACAGCTGCAATAACCTAACACAGTAACCCCGTGATCTAAGTCCAAAGGAACATTGCGATCTATGTCCCTTGGTCTACTCCTTCCACTGCGGGGTATCCCCAGAAGGGTCGTGAAGCTCGAGCTGCCTCAGTGTAAACATGCCGCGAAATCTCATCCTGGGTCGAGTATATCGGTGTGAATCACTACTAATCCAATTACAAAACTTTTTTATTTTTTATTATTTTTTCATGGAACTTTCACCAACATATTCGTGGCATTTTTCTAATGAAAATGATACCAAATATGATATAATTCCGATGATATTTACTTGTGTAATGAACAATGGAAGTTTTTTATTGGCATTACATTGTACGGACACACTGGCCTTTAAACTGTGCCGACGGCCGCGACTCTTGTCGTCTCTTTCTTTCCTATACGCTGTCCTTCTTTACGTCGAAAACATTCATCGTTTATTACACAAGTAAGTATCATCGGAATTAATCATATTTAGTATTATTTTCATTAGAAAAATGCCACGAATATATTCGTAAAATTTCATTAAAAATAAGTAAAAAATAAAGAAGTTTTATTATCGCACTAGTATTTTCTCACCGATACGCTATTTTTTGTTGCGCCTTCGGCCACGCGATCCGTGTTTGCATGCTGTCCATTTCTACGTTCGGCGCGGTCGACGCGGTCACAAAAGAATAGTGTCCCTACACGATCTAAGTCCCGACAGAGAACCGAAAAAGTACTTAGATCGCGGGGTTACTGTATTAGTGACCGATTTCACAGGACAACAGAAACCAGTTTTACAAGAGCATGCTTCAAGAGTAGATTAAACTGTCGCTAAAACGTGAAGTGTTGTCTTTTTCAAAGTTGACAAAATCGTAATATTTTGTATGTTTACATCTTTGCTAAATAATGAACTTTCTAAATAACAAACGCTCCTAACACTTTGCAGAGATACGAAAACGTTCAAACAATGGAACGTTCACATATTTGAAATTTAGATAAGGGAGAATGTTCTGCGGTTTTGTAACTATCGAGGCACACTCGTAAACATTATCTCCGAACAAACGGTACGAATATTAAGCGAGTTGATTAAACGATATAACGATGTCAACGTCGAACTATGCACCCGAGAGCTCGTTAAAGTGCTATCTACACAATTTAATTCGGTCGTACTCGGTCAATTAAACCGGTATTAAACGAGTTCGTGAGTTTGATCGAGAAAGTTGTTTCCATCAGTCGGTCTATCGTAACTACACCTGTCCGCGAGTTGACTGTTGCAATTTTTAGTTGTGTTATCAAAACTGGAGACACGCGTGACCTATAGCATAATCGCAAGCAAAATAGAAGAAAAATATCACCATATTTCTTCGAAATTGTATTCCAGTCCAAAACAATTGTGAAAGATGCTCTTTCTATACTCTTCCGAAATATTAAATTTCAAAGTCTCTAGCAATCAAATAAAATTGTCTTGTTGAACTTTATGTTAATTTTTCATACTTGATTCTGGACTTTGCTTGCACAATTGCATTCCTTATTCGTCTAGCTCTAATAGTTTTCAAGATTTCTTATCAAATACATTTCTTATCCCCATTTTTAATGGCTATTCTCATCTCTCTGATAAAAACAAATGTATATCCAATATTTCTGTGAAAACTACTTTCCTTATAAATAAATTTTACTTTTGGTATTTCCTATTGTCAGTAATCAGATCATTCAGGAATTATCTTTTTATGTTCAAAGGTAATACGACATCAGGCTTGCCTGCTATTGCAAACTTTCACCAGCTTCTTTCAAATCAACATTCCTGTGACAACCGATAGTTAGATGACCCCACATGGTCATCAGCCATTGTCTGACAATAGTCGTATTGTATTTGGCCTCATTCACTCTTTTTCAAAACCACATGCAAACTAAAACATTGACGTATGTATACCCACAAGTTGTTTCATAAGCCATGCTGGTTTTACGCTAATTTTTTTTTCCTGTTCAACCAGATAACTTCCCGTCTATCAATGTCTACAATTCCGTATACATAAGCATTATTTTAAGTGATTTACCGCATTATAGATTGACCAGTGCTGGATTAACCAATAAGCAAAATAACCATGTGCTTAGGGCATCAGGAGGATGGGGGCGCCATAAAAATTTTCTGATTTTTCACATATTATAGTAATAATATTGCTAAGTGAACGAGTAGTGGAAAGATAAGAATCAGTAGCGAACGAGCAGAACTCTAACTTTTGTTAAAAACACTTTTTCAGTCAAATTATCGGAAATGCCTAAGAAATCGTATACATTGTGCTGAAGTGATCCTGTATTGCGATCTGACATTTTGAGTGGCGCCGTCTGCTGCCGGAAAGTAGAAATACTCTAAGCTTGGCTCGGCTCGGCTCGGCTCGGCTCGGCTCGGCTTGGCTTATAACAGCTTACAATGTCAACAGGTGTTAATTACAGCGTAAACTTACAGTGTTAAAACAGGTGTTAATTAAAAATAACGTTATGGAAGCTCGAATTTATCCACCGAGTAGCAAAAAATATTTTGATTACTGTGCAATGAAAGATTGTGATAGTAGGGGGTGCAAAAATTTGTTGTCCGTCTTCACACTTTGAGATGAAGTATGTGAAGTGAACTGCTTGGAATTTATAAAACCTCCGTTTCTAAAATATAAGAAACAATTTAGCAAAGAACAGTCTATTTTAACAGCTAAAATAGCTAAAGCTAGAGTGCATATTGAAAGATCTAATCAGCGTATAAAGACTTTCAAAATTCTTGGTTCAGTGATGCCTGTGACATTGGTGCCTCTAGTAGAAGATATTTGTACATTTATTTGTGGAGTAATTAATATGTCCTCACCAATTCTAAACGATTAGAAATTTATGAAAATATAATTGTAAATTTAGAAGGTATATTAAAAAACAAATTTATATTTGTAAAATGAATTATTTGATCAAACATACTTTAAAAAGCCGCTCTCCTTCAACAAACTTTCTTTCTGTAGGATTTGTAACCGCCCACTTACAAGTTTCACCCATACTTACAAACATTTTAAGGAAAAACAAAAAAGTAGATATCAATACAATGTTAAGACCAAGCACTTCGTCGCCATATTGGATAGCTATATATATATATATAAAATTCATGCCGCCATGCCAGAGCCCACTAAAGGGGTCTTGAAATTTTTTAAGTGCTCGGGGCCTCTGAAGGTCTGAATCCGGCACTGAAATTGACATATGATCTAATATACATGTCTACATAGAGACATCATGGTAGAATTAAATGGCAATATTTGCTCGCAAATGAATAAAACAAGAAACGGTTAATATTTTCAATATTTAATCAAATCTATAGAGTCAAAGCCATATTTTGAATAATATGTGATTTCTATAAGCCAGCATCTGTTACATTGAAATACATTTCGTGTAACATTGTTTTATAAACACTAATTTTTTTTATTGTCAGTCTAAAAGATATGCTATCAATGTACGTCAACCGAAGGAGGAATCAAAGAATGCAAACCAGTTCAAAAGATGGACAAACTCGTCTCCCGTCTTAACTAATTTATGGATTTCGTCTATAAAACATTTTAATTGCGACTTTAAGAAACTCATTCATGCTAATTTAAATATTTTATCGATCAAGAAATGTCTCAATGGTCAGAATAAGACATAATTGGTTCGTGAAACGTCAAACGAAATGTACAAGTTGCAGTATGAATTCCTACCCGTAATTTATAATGTTTTTTAATTGGGATCCTGAAAATTCATATCACCAATTAACAGTTTAATCACCATTGAGCCACGTCTAAAAAGATCCTCTACATTTGATACATAAACCACTAATAACACAATTTTTATGGATCATAAAATTCTCCTAACTAATATTAAGCTATCTTATCTTCCTGTACGATAAGAAAACCCGAAACACGAAAAAGTGTATTTTTCAGTGGAAAGAAAAGTAAATGAATTGACCAGCTTTCAACAACGAGAATCGAGCTCGGTAAATCAATACGTGTCTCCATTGTCATATTAAACCACATGATACGTTATTTGTGTCCACGCTGTCGGCAGTGGCAACATTTTTGTCAGTTGACCGATATTGGCGTAAGTCGTACAGATATATAGATAGGTACTTTTGCAAATGTCAGTGAAATTCTAATTTACAAAACCGGTATGGGCACACGGAGGGCGGCGATCGGTCCCGTAAATACTATGAAGTAATATTTGGTCGCGCGACCCGATCAGGATTATCCAGTTACCCACCTACATTTTTGTGCCCCGTGTGTTTATCGCACAATTATTTATTCTCCCTGCGTATTATGCAAATGTCATTAACGCATGAGCTCCCTTTCACGCGGCTCGAGACATGTCCTATCTCATTCGTTGATCTGTAGCCAATTCTCTTTGTAGTCCAGTGCATACGAATATGATTGAAGACATTACTAGAAGGACACTTTGGAGTTTGAAAGATTAGGGTGAATCGAAACATGAAAACTCCGCAAAAAATGATTTGATTAAATGTATCCTTGCTAATAGGAGATACAGTGACTCACAGTAATATGCGGACATTCGTAAAAAGACTCTTACTTTTCCAATATTGGCACCAAATGGCTCGGATTTCTTTTGAGAAGTTAGATCAATTAGGTTACTGAATGACGTGAATAAAAAATTTTGAAAAAAATTCAATTGGTCGGAATTGCAAAGAAAATGCTAAAAATTGTATTTCACAACATTTTTATCAGGGCCTATATTGAAAAAGTAAAAAAATACGTTTTGTAGATCAGTGTCAAATACATATTTTGACATCAAAATAATTTGATGCGATAAAAAACGGCAGGCATTGAAAGATGTAAGAACAGTAATGGGAACTGTCTTCCCCTACTTTGCTTCTATCGCGCACGCGCTATACACAAGCGTTCCTCTACTCTACGCGTACAGAGTAAAGATACGCTTGTGTGTAGTAAAGTAGGGGAAGACGGTACGTCAGAGTGGTGGTAGTATTTTCGCCCAGCGCCCACGGAATTCCCATCACTGTGTAAGAATATTTCGATTTATTACAGTTAACGGTCGAAAATCGCGAAAAACTGCAATTTTTACCATC
This sequence comes from Sphecodes monilicornis, assembly GCA_913789915.3. NCBI lineage: Eukaryota > Metazoa > Arthropoda > Insecta > Hymenoptera > Halictidae > Sphecodes > Sphecodes monilicornis. The sequence continues at coordinate 8,604,461 of OU565291.1, read as the reverse complement.
TTTAAATGTTTGTAACTCATTGCAATGTTGACCGATTTTAATGAACTTCTCAAGAAAAGTCAATAATGAAAAATTTATCGTCTTTTTACTGAAATTATTTTAATGTTTCAAACACTTTACGGACAGAAACACCGAGGAACAGTGGTTGGATCTATGTCTACTATTATAATTTATTCAAATGTACTTCAACTATTAATATTCAAGTATATAATATACAGGTTGTCTTTAAACAAATGATACAACTTTAACAAGTCGAGTAATTTTTTCACTACAATGTTTAATTTTTTTAACTTTTAAACTGTGAAGGGCCCGTGTAATTTTCAATGGTTTGCACAATTCACGTATGTTACTTCATACTATGTATTTGCAATATAGCATATTTAAACAAATTATTTGTCAAAATTATTGCGATAATCTTAATTTAGGATGATTATAGGTACTAGGACAAATTTCTTCGGATTTTTTAAAGGACTATCAGTCACTCAAAAATGCATCAGACACGCTTACGATTGGAGGGCAGCGTAAAAATGTTTACAGTCCACGGATTAATATATCGCTCTCGAAAATTTCACTGTTGCATACCTGTTCATGTCTATAACAAGTATAAATCAAGTGACTGCAATTTACATTAAATTTTCTCCAATACAAAAAGAGTTACGAAACAACTCCATTCTAAATTGCCCAGTTATTACTAGACGACGGTTCTTTATGCAAAATATCTGCGGAAAACAGATGACAAATGGAAAGTTCTTTCTTTCTTTAATCATTATAATAACTCGAAAATAGTACATCGGCGTTCCTAACGAACTACATAAAGTACATAAAAATTTACTGCTCATTTACATTTTGTGTATGCGGGAGGGATGTCATGGTGCAACGGTGGTATATATCGTAGTAAGTCCATCATGTCCTTGTATTTCGCTGTTGTAATTCGTCTTACATTTTTATAAAGTGGTGTTAATACAATATTTTCGAACTTTTTTTGTTGAAATCATTAGTTACGAATTTATGTTCACTATCTGAATTAAATGGTCTTGTTGTTTTATTCTTCTCCGCGACTGTAATAATTTATATAATTTAATATTTTAAGTTCTATATTCAGTTGTGTGTATTGCGCGAATTTTTTTTCACTGCATTAATTAAACGTAGTAATTATTCAACTAAAGCAACTGTCAAAAAACTGAGAATAACTTGTTAAATACTAACTGATTAAAATTACCTTCATCACTAACATTATTAATAATTGATTGGACTTAGGCCACTTTCTAACTAACTGCGACAACTTATGTGTCGAAAATTATCGTGTATACTCTGAATATACTTAACCCTTAGCACTCGAATGGCGACTCTGAGGCGCCACTACAAAATTGCTACACCATTATTGAGAATATTGTTTGCATGATTAAATTTGTTTAAATGTAATAAATTACTAATCATTTGAATATTGTATGAGGTACTGTATCATTTTCGTACGCATATAATGAAACAAAATTATGTGCAATGGAAATATTCTAGGTTAGAAGAAATGTTTGGTTTTTTAGTTGAAATAGCTCCGAGTGCAAAGGGTTAACAGCAAATGTTGTTTATGACAGATAACTTCAAGTTGTACACGTTACTACGGTCAACAGAAAATAATTGACAAATGGAAGTAGGCCACTTTCAAAATAAACGGCTCATATATTCATCCCTTGTATTCATTCTCAAATTGGCGACACCCTGTTGGTGTATAGTCATATCATAATAGACAATCTTGAACTGTTAACAGCTTAAATACTATACCAAAACAGCAATTTGTTTACCTCGATTGTTGTATCACTCGTCACCGTCTACTCCGTGTATCAAAGATCTCTGTGAACTAAAATGAACCATGGCAAAACAACGATAAGATTACGCAAACCGTATTACAGACTTTGCTTTCTAATAATTACGTACTGGTGTGTCCACCTGTTCAATTTTTAAATGGCCAGGTGAAGTCTGAAATTTCAGCCATCGCGTAACATACACTCTTTTGACAGAGAAGTATCCACGAAGATACCTATTCGACCGTGCAGCATGCTTCGCGCGTGTTACGTCTATCGATCAAATTACAGTAGGATAATTAATACAACGACATATACAAGAAGCACCGAGGTAGTAGGAGAACGAGAGGAGGGGGGAGGGGGAGAAAAAGAAGCAACAGAGAATACGCTCGATTCAGCAGAGAGCGCACGAAGGGGAGGCTAGGAGAGCGTTGTCGTATCGGAGAGCAGTTGGAACGCCGTGAACCCGGGTTCAAGCTTTACGATCGCGCTTACAGCTGGATTCGCCGCGATATCGTTTACTAGGAACACCGATGCAATTACACAATGAAGTAGTAACGGCAATAGGCGCGATAAACCTGCCGGTGTATCGACACAGACGGAAACGCGGGCGCGCCAGTGTTGTGCTAGCGATGGAACCAAGTGCGAATGGTAGACAAGACATAGTGGACTCGACAAAAAATTGTTTACTGTCCTTCAAATAGCCTCTTTCGCAGAGAGGATTGTTTAGAAAATATCTATGGAGTTGTATCCGTACGAACAACTTTCTTTAACTACTCGTTTCTCATTGTCAGGTGAGAAATGTTTACATAGAGGGAATGTGTGAGATTAAAAAATTGAAGCTTGTGTTAACGCTTTTAATCAACAGAATCAACAGATTTAATTACACATAATGATATTCGAATTATTAATAATACAATATCTTTAATTACACGATTTTTTCGAGTCCGCAATATATCAAGTGGGGTTGACCACACCTTACCTGAGAAACGAAGAGTTAATACTCGCGAGGCAGATGCTTTTGACGATTTCATGGCAGCCATGGTTAGATCCATTAAAACGTCAAATGCGAATGGTGGACAAGATACAGCGGAGTCGACACAAAATTTGTGTACTGTCGTTCAAATGGCCCTTTTCGTAAAGAGGATTATTTGTAAGATATCTGTGGACTTATGCACAGTCAACCATGAAAGTGGTAGTAACTTGTAAGTGTCGTGATTACACTAGTGTCAACAATAGTTACTAATTATTTCTTGGAAACATCGACGATATGAAAACCACAAAAGTATTCGAATGACTATACAAAATTTCACAAAAACACCAAATTTTAATACTTTGTTAGTCCACCATGAGTACTAATCACATCATGCAGGCGCTGGTGCATACTAATCACCAAATTTTCAGTGATATTTTTTTCAACACTATTCCATATTTCCATAATTCAGTTTTATAACGCTTCTTTCGAGTTTGTCATGTATTGGGAGAATCATTTCCCAATTTCTGTCCATAAATGGTCAATGGGATTGAGGTGTGGACTTCCGGGAGGTGTTTCCACTATGTGAAGTATACATATATATAATCCAATTTTTTACAATATTTATATTTATCTAAAATCCCATCAATAATAACAAAGTTCTCAGCGCCATTACTTCCCATACACCCCACACCATCATTGAACTACCACCATGCTTGAATGTTGGACGAAGATTCTTGGGGTCCATATCTTTTTCACTTGTCTGCAAATTTTATAATAGATATCAAAACTATATATGTTAAATTTACTCTTATCTGAGAATATAATACATTTCCAAAACTCGTTATCTTTATTAATGCACGTTTTAGCAAAATTCAATTTCTTTTGTTTATTCACTATGCTTATGAACGGCTTCTTGCGGAGTATACGACGATAAAAACCATACTTATTGATAATTATTCGGCACAGTTCAGGATGAGCATTCTTTGCAAACATATCAGCGATCAATCCAGCCAATTTTGGACCAGAAATGGTTGCATCTTTTTTTATTTCCCGGATAATTGTACTCTCTTCCCGCTCTGTCAGTTTCTTAGGCTACCCAGAACGAATCTCATTGTAAAAATAGTCCGGCGATTTTTATTTTTTACGATTTTATAGATGGTAGATTTACTTCTACTCAATAATTTTGCAATGTCTTTACATGACATCTTCATTATGCAATCGAACTATTAATTTTCTATCAGAGGCACTCGTTCTCGTCATTTTTGGGCACATTGTTAGTATACGTTTTATAACTTTGACAATAGTCACAGTACTGATCACAAACAGTGGTCTACATCAACTGATCCTATTAATGTGTGAAATCTGCCCTACTGATTTAATGTTTACATAGAAGATCTATGTCGTTCGAATACTGTTGTGGCCTTCATATCGTCGATGTTTCCAAAAAATAATTAATAACGATTGTTGACATTAGTGTATCGTCTTAAAAGTTTACATGTATAATCACACTTACAAGTTACTACTGAAATAAAAGCATAATGGAATTCGTAATTTAAGTACTTTTTTAAAGCCTCGAACATTTCATTTGAAACCGATCGAATACTGTCATAGTTCACTGTAACTACACTCGACTATCTTTACCACGTGCCACATGTACTACTGATGGTACAAGCATTCGAAACATGTAATTTTATAATAGTCTGACCCACAAGAGCAAAGTCGCGATATCCGATATCTCTACAAAAATTATAGTTTTTGGAAAAAATTGAATATGGGTCGAATGTAGACTTAACCCATTGCAGTATTTTAACGAGTCAGACTCGTAATGAAGATTTTAAATAAAGTCTAACAAATATGAAAGTTAAACCTTTCTTTCCAGACGAAATCAAATTTTACTTTTACGTAATCAATATTTAAGCAAAGAATAATTTTTAGCCATGCAAAAAAATAAATTTTCTTTCCTCTTCTGGAACATTTTTGGGGGTAAAAATGTTCTAATTATTGTAGCCGTAAAGAAAATGGTATAGCAAGGTGTTAGAGTCTTAAAATTACTTAATGGTTTAAATAAATTCGCTTCCTTCGTCTCGTGCTTCGCAGTAAAACGGCGACCTCATTACAATCAGAAAAGACAATGTTTATTAATGAAAATGTAGGTGAAAGAAAGACATTCTATCTATATATTGCGAGGAGTTCCATTCACCCGCGCACGAAGGGTTAAAACAGTAATACGCTGAGACACTGGATCAATAGAACTGGAAACAAATGGATTTTGTAAAAGTATAAAGACTTGAAACATTGAAACCACGAGTGCACAAATTTTAAGATAGAAAACGTATCATTCTGATCGACTAGCTATCCCAGTCACAAGGCGCCAATCCCATAAAAAATGTTTGGTCTATTACAAAGCAAAAGCATACAGGAAAATATGTTAAAATCAAAATTTTTAATTGATCACATTCGGAAAATGTAGAGGTTTTACGAAACACATCAAACGTTGCCAAACTACGTCGATAATGGAGGAAATTGGAACCATTATTAACCCTTAAGTGGACCTTCAAAATATACTTTAAAAATACAGTGATTTAATTAAATTATGTTTAATATTCGTCTCTCCCGAAATTGATGAAATAAATAGAAACGTAATGTACAGTAATCTAGTTATTAATCTAAATCTACAAATAGTTACATAATTAACAGTCACACATTAAATAATTTTTGCACGTAAAAACTGGTTTACGTTTTCTAAAGATTGCTAGTTTCGGCCATAAATTCAGAAATTAATAAAATAGTTCCCGAATATTATTAAAGCAGGAAAACCTCATAAAATCAGCATTGAATCGCCTTTTCAAATCAAAATACCGAAAGTTAAAAATAAATATACAAGTCAACATTGTTTTTAAGTTAATATCAATAAGCCAGCATTGTTCATGAAACTATTCGATAGACGGACCGGGGACCGTTTGTTTTTACGTATCCGAATCGAGCTGAATGAAACAGTTTTTAGATACTGAATTGATTGATATTCATGAGCACACATTGAACTTGGTCCCATCGCTAGTGTGTATGCATGAACTCGGAACATATCGGGCGAACAGAGGCGGGCACGGGATCGTTATAAATCAGCCAATAAATCAATTATTTATACGCGGCCAGCCGGCCGAGTAGCGGAGATTTTCTCGCGTAGGAGTAAAGGGAAACGTGACTGGAAACACCGTATTTTGCGCGCGTTACGACTGAGATTAAGCCGAACGTAGTTACTTAAGATCGGCCAGTGGTTAAGTGCGCCTCTCAGTAAGAGTACATAACTTGCGATATAGTATACAGTGGCCCACAAAAGTGTTCGCACGAATTTTAAGCAGAAACTGACCAAAAGTCGTGAAAAACTGCGATTATCACCACTTTTAACCGCTTGTAGCTCATGTATTTGTAAACTGATTTCGATGAAATTTTCAGCATATGTGAAAGTAACATAGATCTACAAACCTCATGTTTTGAATTTTCATTACGGACTGAAATAATACATTTTTAAAAAGTGCAATTTTTATTTTTTCATGTAATTTCTACTAATTGCAATTTCTTCAAAATCTTTTTTGCACATTTTAAATGTAAATCAATGCTTCTAATTGCTCGAAAAATTCAAGTGGTTTGGTCAAATTTTAAGAAAGTTATTCTGATTTAAATGGCGTACGAACACTTTTGTGGGCCACTGTAGGTACAGTGGGGAGCAAAATTGAACCAGTAAAACGATTTTTTCAAAAAGGTTATTATTTGCGTCTTCATTAAAAGAAAGAGTTTCGAAAATCTTAAAAGTACATTGTTGTACATTTATTTTAGCTTGAGAAGCGATTAACACTAGATTTGCAGGACCCATAAATACGACAATTTCTAATATTTTTAATTTAATAAATATTGAGATTGTAAAAGATGCATCTATGAAGAATTATCAAGCAAATTGACTACTTTAGGTATTTTTATTATATTATAATAAAAATAGCTAACAATTTGGATAGACACATTCTTTTTATTTTTATACAGTAATGTAAAATAGTCACTGTTAGTGCACCGTAAACCTGGTGTTAATACACCAACTCTGTTACATTTAGTTTACTGGTCACAGTATTTCATTCCAGACTCAGTATTGCATCAAATACTCACAAAATGATGTAGTTAATATTTTGACCAGGATTCTCCTAATTCTCCCAATAGTGGTGTAAGGCAATATTCGATATTATTATGGTTTATAGACCTTTTACTTAATCGCTCGTTACCCAATGATTAACTGTTTTGACTTGTAACATTTTTACACTAAATTGCTCACCCGATGTTGAGTAATTCAACATTTCTGATTTGTTAATCGAGATGTTTTATTTATATGATGAATTTTCCCATCTCTGGTACTATTCCAATGAACTTTGCTATCGGTATCCTCGGCTTCGAACGGTAAAAATCATTGAAACTTTACATGCAAGATACATTGCGAAGATGTACGACGTACACCCGAAAAAAGAAGGCTGAACATAAACAGTTGACATACTTTAATTTTTGAAGATACGATACGTAAGACGTTTAATGTTATCTACCGGCGATTATTCCATAATTCTTGGAGGTCTATATACAGGGTGCGATCGAATAATATGTACAGACGAGCAGGGGGTTATGCTACATGTAAAAATAAATCGGAAAAATATCTGAAATAAGCGAAATCGGAAAAAATAACATTTTTTCGTTCGACACCTCGTTTTCGAGAAAATCGAGCTTCAAGATCCGTCGGGTTCGCGTGCTTTAGTTTAGTATATGTAAGAAGTAGAATTAGTTGGCCGTGATCAGACAGGTCAGACGGTTCCCATCTAATAGCACCAGTGTCGCCAGATCGGTAAATCGAGGGGAATACAGTTTACCACCTCTCTGATGACCACAGTAATATGTATAGCCCGCGCAACGAGAGTTGGCACAGAGAAACTTGTGGGTACCGCGTGATGCTCCCACTACGCGCTACACGTCTTCCGCGATTGGCCGAATGGCTTGACGAAGACAGCAAACGAGCGTATTGAGTGTGACTGTAACAGAGAGATGTGGTGACCATGAAGTAAGATGGTGGTGACGCTGAGCGCCTATGTCGACCGTTCCCGCCAAAACGTAAGCGTAAGAGTGGGATCCACTGATCAGTGGTGGGATCCGCAGCCTTGCGTCAAGAGTGGGGACTCGCCGTTCCCCCTGCACCCCACTGACGAGATTTTGAGCCAACTCTCGTTGCGCGGACAAAAACACGTTGCGCGGCACGTCACGTGACCATTCTACTGTCTTAGTGGGGGATGTTGCAGTGTGCTCATGGTAGTGGAATGGGATAGTGGAAGGGGAAAAGGAGGAGAGGAAAAAACAACCAGTTTTGGTCGTTTCTGGAATCACTGAATAGCACACGTATCCACTGCATTTTCAAATTCGATTTTCTCGAAAATGAGGCGCCAAACGAAAAAATGTTATTCCTTTTTTAACGATTTATTTTTACATGTAGAATCATCTTCTGCCGCTTGTACATGTTATTCGGCCGCACCATGTATACAGCACATGGCCAATTTCATCGCGAATTGAGTAACGTACACACGAGCTACAAGCAGTTGAAAGTGATGAAAATAGCAGTTGAAAGTGATGAAAATCGCAGTTTTTCACGACTTTTGGTCAGTTTCTGCTTAAAATCCACAGATTCTTACATCCTTCGATGCGTGTCGCGTTGTTTCCGCGTCAAACAATTTCAATGAAATTTTTAACATACGTATGACTAACATAGATCTACACAATACATATTTTATACTTTCATGAAGTGTTCAAGTGAAAAAGTTTGAAAAAGTGCCTTATTTATCTTTACATGTAATTCCTACCAATTGTAATTTTTTCAACATCTTTTTTGCACGTCATTTAGTAAGTAAATGCTTTTAATTGCTAAAAAAAAGTCATATCGTTTGTTTCAATTTTCAAGAAGTTTTCTGATTTAAAGGGCGTTCGAATGATCTCGTGGGACACTTTAAATAGTGATTTTCTGGAAAAATAGTTCCATTGGTTCAATTTTGCTCTTCACTGTACTTCTCCCAGTATCTCCCAACGAACATCCTTTTTATTCCGTCCCTAGCGTGCTCGTGTTACACGATAGAATCGGAGAAAGGAGCGCACAAGTTCGCGCACTCCTTCCTTCCTCTGCGGCTTCAGTCCTTTTTTCCCTTCCCGTCTTTTGCACGTTGTTGTATGCAAATGAGAAAGTACGAGCCGGAGTATCGTCAATTGCGTTATTCGTTTTACCGGCATTTGGAATTGTTAGTCAACGAACCATGACGCAAATAATTCTGCGGAAATGGTTAATGACGCCGGATACACGCGCGCGGAGAATTAAATGAGAACTATTAGAATGAAGCGAACTCGAGGTTCGGAGACCGCTCCCCGTCGAATAACTCGGATCTTCGAATAATCTGCAAAACGAAGGCGGTGAGATAGTGATGGCCTGTGTTGCGCAATGCGAGGTGTGTTTTTATGCGTCATTGATTGGATTTGGCCAGTGCTGAATTAACCAATAAGCAAACTAAGCACGTGCTTAGAGCATCAGGAGAAGGGGGGCACACCATAGAAATTTTCTGAATTTTACATCTTATATACAGGGTGGGGGGCATTTATCCTGGCCACCTGGACCATCTTAAAAACTAAATTCCGGAGAAAAAATGTTTCAAATAAAAAGTTTAAGTCAAGGAGGGGCTGATGCAGCAGTCATATCCATTTTTAATTTTCATCATTTTTCAAGGTCATTCCAAGGTCAACTTTATTTTTTCAAGTGGAAACATATATTTTTCATTAAAGATTCTTAATCTACAACTTGAAACGAATAACTTTTATTTGAAATGTTTTTTTCTTCGCCGATTATTTTGTATAATATTGACATTACTAGGAAAAAATAATCTGAATTAAACGAAAAAGCAATTGTTTATCAATAATAATACAGGAGAACTGCAACTTAATTACAAGAAAATCAATTTAACAAGTATTCAGTAACATTCTAATGTTATTTGCATTGCATGTGAGAGAATATGTAATCTTATTCCAAAGAAAATACAGTAAAAAACTGGTGTATCCCTGCGCGTATTGAACAGGTTGTGTACGCTCAGCGTTGAATTTCTTTGCTAAGTTTTATCTAATTGTTTTTTCTGTTTCAATATTTAGCTATTATTTAATTATTCATTTATATTAAATGTTTATTTGATACTATTTTAATTGAGTATTAATTTCATTTATCATAAATAAAATGATTTTCTCCGTTAAAACTCCGTTGTAAATTCAATATTATACAAAATAATCGGCGAAGAAAAATACGTTTCAAATAAAAGTTATTTGTTTCAAGTCGTAGATTAAGAATCTGTAATGAAAAATATATGTTTCCATTTGAAAAAATAATGTTGACCATGGAATGACCTTGAAAACATGATGAAAATTAAAAATGAATATGATTGCTGCATCAGCCCCTCCTTGGCTTAAACTTTTTATTTGAAACATTTTTTCTCCGGAATTTAATTTTTGAGATATTCCAGGTGGCCAGGATAAATGTTTATTTGCATGTGTGTGCGAGTAGAAGGAACGAAAGAATAGTGGAAAGATTAAAATCAGTAGTGAGCAAGCAAAACTCTAACTTCTGTTAAAAACACTTTTCAGTGAGATTATCGAAAAGACCTAAGAAATCGTACAGCCCCCTCCCCCCTCCCCTACACTGCATTAAAGTGATCCTGTATTAAGGTGTCTCAAAATCTTTTAAGTGCTTAAGTCCCCTAAAGGTCTTAATTCGACACTGTCTTAATAAAATGACTTGATGATACGAATATTGCGCTTACAGAAACAGTTTCGTGATTTAGTTAAAGGTAAGAATATTACATTTCTCTCGAATTTCGTTCAAGAACTCGATCATCCTTTTTTTCTTTATTAGAGTATCTAAGAATGAATTACATTATTTAAAGATACATGTGATTTATTCAAGTCATGTGAAAGCTGAAAAATCTACTAGTTGTTTTCGTTTTTCTTTTTATGTAGGAACGACGGCATGTTTTTTTTATAGAATATTATCGATTGAAAATTATTGGAAGCAATGTGCGCATAAGAGTTTTTTTTATAGCTTCATCAATAAACATTATATATTAGCTCGTTAGCATTGAACAAGTGAAGTGAACGAGGAAATGCAATGGCTTGGCAAAAAATGAATTTAAAGAGCTTCATGATATACTAAAGATGAGAAACTGATACTCGTCGACCTCTTTGTGAACAGAAAAATAGTATCAAATATTATTTGAAAAATGAATCATTTGACAATTAAAAGTTTTAAAGTATGACCAATCATTAAGTAGATATTAGAAACAAGATTTTATTATAAGCATCCTTGTAAAATACACAAAAGTATAATTTCTTGTTGCATGAATATTAATTTATTCGAATATGTTACAGCTCTCGCAATATCACAACAATAATATTTTTATATACCTAAAGAAATTGCTTCGATCATCTAGATCTAGTGCTAAATATTTGGTAGGTTTATTAAAAAAAAAAGGTTCAAGATCGTAAGAGTAAAAACAGTAATTATTAAGAAGCAAGTGAGTCATTTTTACCTGCTTCGTTTCTTGCAAGAATACAACAGTATTCCGCATTAACGCAACCATTTTATCCGAGATTAGTACCAACGGTAAGGTACTCATCATCTTTTCTCTTTACATGCATCACAATATCTTTTCACCTAATAATTAGTCATCCTTCACTGCACCTAGTGCTAATCCAACCGAAATCTGACCAATTTTAATCTATCTCTTAGTGAATACAAATAGAGGTTTCTATATAAACCTCTTTTTGTATATAAACCTATTTCTATTTAAATAAGGTAAGGAGCAGATAATACTTTAAGTTATAAAATTATTTTCAAAATACATATAATACAAACTTTTCAAGACATTCAGCTAATCATAAACATGAGTAGATAAGTTTTTTGTTTATCAGATGCAAGCACTGTCCTTTATTTATTTTATTACATAAATGTAAATAGTTAGATACTCTGTAAAATGCATTAGAAAACATTTTGAATTTTTTCTTGCAAAACAACAGTAATTCTTCGCGGACAATGGAAATAAGAATATCATAATCGAATCTTAAATTATCCTAATAAAAAGAATTTAAATGTGTTTGAATTTCAAGTTCATTCTATAAGAAAAAAAATTCATAATTATGACAATAATCAGTATCGTATCCGTATTCATGATAAAATGTTACATTTAACACCTCACCTTATAAAATAATTAAGCTGGAGTTTATTGCTCTTTTATATGTATAAACCCTAGAAAGCTACAGTGACACGCATTAATAGTTGGACACTTAAAATGATAATAAAAAATTGCAAAATTGGTCGGAATTGCAGAGGAAATACTAAAAGTTGTATGTCACAACTTTTCTATGTGGGCCTGCATCGAAAATTTAAAAAATACATTTTGTAGATCTGTGTCGATTATACACATTCCTAAAATTTCATCAAAATCGGTTAATACCACAAAAACGACAGGCATTGAAATATCCTTATATTTATTACAGTTAACGGCCGAAAATTGCGAATACCTGCAATTTTTATTACCGTTGAACGTTTGTAGGCCATTGCAATGTGGACCGATTTCCATGAAATTTTCAGAATATGCGTATATTTGACACAGATCTACAAAAAGTAGTTTTTATATTTTCAATATAGGCACACATTGAAAACTTGTGAAATACAACGTTTAGTATTCCGTCTGCAATTCCGACCAATTGCAATTTTTTCAAAATTCCTTCTTCATGCCATGTAATACATTGTTCTAACTTCTCAAAAAAAAAATTCAAGACCGACGAGTTCCGGAGAGTTTTTTTTACATAGCTTTGGTATAGGGAGGGCTCTCCAGGATTTCCGATCCGGCGTGGTTCCGATTCTTTCCTTGCGCGACCGGAGGGCCACAATTCTTGCATTTTCGAGCGCGCGTACACTCTGTGCATGGCACATAAAAAATGTTCTCAGGGGCTCCACAGCTCCTTAAAGTAAACTATCTAAACTAACTAGCTAAATCCCGATCCGGCCCGTCCCGGATGGGTGTGCAGAAACCTTAAAGTCTCGAAAAGGCCAGAATTACGGCCCTTCGGACGTGCGAGGAAAGAATCGGAATCACACTGGCTCCGGGGCGTGCACATAGCACTCCCTATACCAAAGCTATGTAGAAAAAACTCTCCGGGCCCCCGGCCCGGTTCTGTGTGCCGAGACCTTTGTGGCGTATTTCTATAAAATGCAATGTCCTAAATAATTTGTTGGCTTCAAGTATAGAGCAAAAATGGGCGAATTATTATACTAGGATCATTTATTCGAATATTTCTGAGGAGCGTATGAGGGTTAAGAGTGTCCAAATATTTATGTGAGTCACTGTATTTTAAAATTAGTGAAACAACGTGTTGTGGTCACTACACGTCATCTGTTTACTATAGCTCTTAAGAACGTCTGTAAAACGTTGCTGTTTGTCTGCAAGTTCAGGTACCAGAAGAACGAACGTACTAGAAAATCCTAAAACTTGTTTAGATATTTCTAGTATATCCTGCACAAGTAAACCTATAAAACGAAACTTGCACTTCATCGGTCGGTACTATATTTTGATTAACGACTCAGGCAATTTGTGCTTTGGCCATCGAAACTCCATTGCACCAGCTCAACACACGAACTTCTAAAGACGTTATATAAGTTACCGGGCAATGTTCCGCAACGTTCGAGGCGGACTTACGTTCCCTGATTTCGCATGATTTACTCGTACTGCTCGTTTGTAATGAAGAATCGTGGACTACGTTCGGAATTGCCCACGACTTACACACACGTAACCCGTATCTTGTCACGCTGTTAACGAAAAGCTCCCTATTATTCGCAGATGCGCATGCAAACGAACGGGATAAAATACGAGCGTTGCATGGCGAAAGTAGAAGATTCAATGGTGCCAGTTATTAAATCGCTTCCTGTACAAATAAAAACCTGTGAATGGCGTAACCATGTTTTTACTCATAGCGTCTGAGCCCGGGAGCAAATTGCAGAGAAAATGGAAAACGATAAATTCCGTTAATTGCTGAAAATAAACGACTTTCGTTCCCGTACAATGTCCGATGATAATTGTTATTCATTGATTCGACGACGTTTCAGCCCACATTTAGTCGATTCATTATCCTGATTCCTATAATAAATTGCGGCCCAAAGCTGAATATATTTGTTGCGTTATTTAACATTTTCTGGATTAAGAAGCGACTCAATTAATGAACGAATACTTTATCTGTCTGGAACTCATAAGATATTTACAGTAAGGAGCATAACTGAACCAGTAACCACAAGTTTTGTACAAATCATTATTTATTGCTAGGAATATAGAATAATAACAAAAAATCAATATTATAAGTATTTTTATCATAGTTAGAAGTAACTTAAGAAATTTTTTTCAATAATTAATGTCTCCTCGTTTAGAAATGACAAAAAAAAATAGATTTACTCGGTTTTGCACCACGTCCAATACTTGGCAATATTTAATATAGTATTTATTTTTAATATATAAACATTTTACCTAAAACTTGAATTAACACAATAAAGAGCGACATTTAACAATATCTTGAAATAAAAAATGTTCAATGAAAAAATACGTGTGAAAAAAATTAACACCGAGTACGATTTGGAAGATAAAGTAAAGGAGAACAGTGATGCCAGAAACAACCAGAACTGGTTGTTTTTTTCCTCTCCTCCTTTTCCCCTTCCACTATCCCATTCCACTACCTGAATACACTCCAACGTCCCCCACTAAGACCGTAGACTGGTCACGTGACGTGCCGCGCAACGTGTTACACATTACTCTGGTCAGCAGAGAGGTGATAAACTGTATTCCCCTCGATTTAACCGATCTGGCGACACTGAAGGAGAATTGAAAAATATTTGTTGTATTGATTTTTCATTGAAAATTAAGTGTACCGGAGAAATGTTCTCCTAAACGTGAGTTACTAATCTAAAAGAAAGGCTAAGAAGAAATACACTATGTAATAAAATAGAGTTTTATAGAGGACTGTTTACCATTTGGCACACCGGTATTACCGTCCGAAAACTCGTGGATAGCAAACAGCTACCTAATTTCATTCTCAAGACGCCAGTCGTGGAGTCTCGAGCGAGAAACATACTGAAAACGAGCAGATTCACGCAAATACTCCGCAAATAGCGGATGTGTACAAATTCATAGTACAAGGAACGTCCATTCGTTGGCCGCGCAAAGACAAAAGGTCTCCGGTGATGGAGATCGGCCATCAAATAGGGATGTTTTCATTTCGATGCAAATGCCAGACGCTGAGAATGGGGAAAAAAGGAGAACCACAATCGATCGCTGGCCCTCTCGATACTTTGAAGATCCCCCGGAAGGTCGGCAAAAAAGCGACGATGAAGATAAAAAAAAAAGGAGACAATCAAGCGATGAAACAATCGTCGATAATCGATACAACTGGCCATGCAATAACCTCCAACGTAATAATTGGTCCGCCTTTCGATATTTTACGGAGACGTCTGCGACTCGATTGGTCGAACAAAACTTTGACGGACAGATCGCCACGTCCAATACAAACAAATTTAACGCGTAAACTAACTTTTGAATAGATTTCCCTTCGATTCGTACCTTCACTCCTAAAATGTGTTGTTTAATACAGCGTACCTCCTTTACGAAATATTGAAACAATTTAATAGGAGAAAGTGATGAAGTATCCAACTTTAAGTAGGAAAGTGTATAAAATTAATTTGCCTACTTTTGAGTAAATTGTGTGATAATGGACATCGCATATGTATGACGATGGCAGCGACCGCGTTCACGTCCATACGCCAGACCAACCCAAAACTGGGTTGATTTTCCTCTCCTCCTTTTCTCCTTCCACTATCCCATTCCACTTCATGAGCACACTACAACGTCCCCCACTAAGACCGTAGACTGGTCACGTGACGTGCCGCGCAACGTGTTACATATTACTCTGATCATCAGAGAGGTGGTAAACTATATTCCCCTCGATTTTAACGATCTGGCGACACTGTTCACGTCCTTCAACTATTTGATGTTATCTTATTCAGAATAATACTTTACTTAGCAACGGTTTGATGTAGTCAACGAATAACCGATTTTAAGTATTTCAAAATTCTTATTTGTTATTCGAGACTTTTTATGCATATACCGAATTTTTCTATCTCTAGGACCATTGCCCATGAAATTTACTATGTGTATTTATCCCCATTGGAATGTTGGAAATCATTGAAACTTTACATTCAAGATACATTACGCATACTATGAACGTAAACAGTAGACATACTTTAACTGTTGAAGATACGTGTCTTAAATCTTTAATCTTTCGCAAATGAAGCATGCCGAAGTCGTAGAAATATTCGTACAGTGGATAGAAGATTTATGAAAACACCAGAGTTATTAATACTTATACATGCGATTATTAATAATAATTAATTAGTAATTAATAGTAATGTAACTTCATTCAATATATCAGCTCCTCTAGTACGTTCTTTTTATTCGTCCGGTAAAATGGAACATTTTATAAGATTCTACGATATAAACTAGAATAATTTCATTAAGAATCTCTATGTCAAAATTCAACAGATCCGATTTATTATTTTTAATGTATTGTTTACCATTTAATGAAGTTTGACCCCCATGCGAACGAAACATGTTGAAATCAACGATGATGAAATTTCACCGAAGAAGATGAAAATTCATTCAACATAATAAGTATACTGTATCCTCATAATTTCGTAGAAAAATATTATATACATACGACAAAGAAATTATTCATTTTATAAAAAATTAGCAAATTTAATTTATGCAAAGGAAAATTGAATTTTGAGTGTAACTCAATAATCGGTAAAGAATTAGATACTTTTTTCCAGGTAAAGGTACTGAATGAAAATATTTTTGATAAAACAATCGTTTTACCAAACTGGATAAATGTAATATCATAAAAAATTCTATGAAATATCGAGTTAAAGGGTGAATTTATTTCATCTTCAAAAGAACATAATTTGTTGAAGTACCCTATTGTTCATATAGTGGTTTAAGCCGAAATTTACAAAATTTAAATGACAAAAATTTTATTCGAAGTCATTAACACTAGATTTACGGGTTCTAAATTTTCTAATTTGTATTTATTGAGATTTTACAGTTGCATTCATAAGATATTTATTCAATACATTTATTCCTTGGGACATACAAGGTGAGTCTCGTAACACGACGATTTCAAATAAGTCGTAAGTTATTTGTTGAACAAAAACATTTTTGAAACAAATGTTGCATGGTTTAAAGTGGGACGTGGGACAGTGTTGTAATCTGTTTTTTGTACTTTGCTTTTTTATCGTGATACGAGGGTTACCTTCAGCTTTTTAAATGGAATGCCTAATATTTTCTCTCGAATTCGGATAAAGTACCGAATTCTGCATAAAAAAAGCATTATACCAAATAGGGCTTAGAACTATTACAATAAGTACCGAAATATTCTCAAATTAATAATCGTCTATTAAGAAATATTTCATATGCTCACTCAACGCGAATATTAATATGCGGTACATTTTTTCCAGAATTTGCTCCTGCTTCCGAATTCGAGAAAAAATATTGGGCATTTCATTTAAGAAACTGAAGCTGACCCTCGTATGTTGATAGAAAAGCAAAGCAATCAAAAACAGATTCATTCAAACAACATTCATATGAAAAATTTCGGGAATTATATAGAAAAGGTCTGCGTACTCCGATTTTGATGAAATTTTAATATATTATAGATTTCGACATTTTGAATAACTTTTTCCTTTTCCAATATAGGGGGGTCGCTTTTAGTTTTCGAGATATTTGCAAAAAACTATCGGTAATGTTAATTTCATAACGGAAACCTTCTTTTTAGAAACACTGGGTGCGTGTGAAACACTGGGTGGGTGTGTGTGGTATTGTCGCTTCTCATCTCCACAACGTGTTTACAAACAAAAAATAAACAGATGCTGCCCGAAAATCCAGGAAATGTCTTTGAAAATTGAAAGCTCAGCCTATCTATGTATGATCAGAGTTATCTACAGGAGTTAATTCTGCTTGTTTCTTCTGTTATTCCATTTCCTGGATTTTCGGGCCGCATCTGTTTATTTTTTGTTTGTAAACACGTTGTGGAGATGAGAAGCGACAATACCACACACACCCACCCAGTGTTTTACACGCACCCAGTGTTTCTAAAAAGAAGATTTCCGTTATGAAATTAACATTACCGATAGTTTTTTGCAAATATCTCGAAAACTAAAAGCGACCCCCTTATATTGGAAAAGGAAAAAGTTGTTCAGAATGTGTTGCTCCATAACATATTAAAATTTCATCAAAATCGGAGTACGCAGACCTTTTCTATATAATTACCAAAATTTCGACATGTTACGTGACTTAACCTGTATATATTATGGTAAAAGTCACAAAAAATCTGACGAAATAAATCCTGGTTATATTTATAAAATAATCCAAAATTGCCACGTCTAGTGCCCCTTAAACCTAGTGTTGAACTATTCATTATACTCCAAGGCACCACCGAATCATCTCAAATCCTATTGTCAACGACTTCTATTTACCATAATATAAAAACAGAAACAATTATCACTGTAGCGCTGTTTGTACTCGATTCATCCTCCGTGACCTATAAATGGGCGTTGGAAGATTACGTAACCTGGTACCAGTTCCCCATATAAACACGCTCCAAATATTTGAAACTATTCGATCGATACGATGTAAATAAATAACGATTTTCATTTATCTGGATCGACGAGAGTTACTTGATCCCCCGTCACCGCGCGCGTAATTCGAAGGGATTAGAAAAACGAACGAATGCTAATACAAAGGAGCCGTTCTTCGCCCGGAAAGGAAAGAGTGTTCACCGTCTGTCAAGCTTGTTTACACAGAGATAAATACCGGGGGGCTATCAAGAAATACAGCCTTGTGTGACATTTTTGAAGATACATAACGCGCAGGCCAAGGGAGTATTCGTACAATCAAAACGATGACAGACTACTCCCCCTGCACTTGTTGTTATGCAACGAAGCGTGCAGGCCCGGCTCGAGTGCCGGCTAGCGAAATGAGCGAAATAGCGTTCTTGTGGCGCAGAGCGCACGTGCATCTCGAAAGTTCACTGTACCACAGACACTTTTGTACACACGACCGCACATAACCTCCCTCCGAGTTCGAACCATTCGTCTGATTCTCTTTTTTTTTCCCCGGCTCGGCTACGAGAACGCTATCCGTCTCACACGCCGCGGATATACTACAGTGCGGAAAAAAAAGAATCAAAAGTTTAAACTTACCACAGACGTTCAGCCAACCCTCGACACGGCAGGGATACTCCAGCTTCATGATGAATTATTGCGGCCGAACACCAAGTACCGGAAACGTGTTACACTAATTACACTGGTCACATAAGAAAACGTATACAACGGCCCGTAGTCAGGACGTGTTATCACTGTTAAACAATATCCGCGACACACATTCTTTCCCGTACGATGACGCGAGACCACGAACGAATGATTTTTTCTATTCCTTTTGTTTTTTTTAAATCGACGCGCAGCCTGACAGACACGCGAAATCGCGAGCAGGATAAACGCAAGAATACCAGGGTATCGTTCTTACGAAGGCGAACGGACCACACTGTCAGGCGCTGCGCGCGCAAATCGTCGACACGATCCACGCACACCGGCGAACAAATCGGTACTGACTGAACGAACCCTCTCGCGTCCTCGTTGAGCCGATCTTTCTTCTCCCCCCCCCCCCCCTCACTCACTCCCTCTCTCTCTCTCTCTCGCGCTCTCGACTAGCTCCACTGCCAATCCCCTCACTCTTTCTCTCTCTTTCTCTCGTTCAGATAGTGCGCTCATCTCGCGTATTCCTTGCACATTATCGATGCGCCAGTCCGATTATTTCGTTATTTAAATGTGTTCGCGCCAGGCAATGCACTCGGTCAAGACACTTTAACGAATTGAACGCAGCTTTTGCGATGGAACGCAACGATTATCGAAATTTTTAAGCGGCAATCGATATATCGAAGAGCGTAACTGACGCCATTAACTATTCAAATAACTGTCAATATCATCCGTGCAAGAACGAAATGTACTTTCGAGTATATGATATATCTGTAATCAGCGCTACCCTAACCACAGGGCTAAATGGGCAGTAGTCCCAGAGCACCAGCATTTTGGGTCAGTAATTTTGCTTGCACTCAAATCAGTTTGAAGGCTCAATTTTATATTTTTATTTGTTTCATGATAATATATTGACTTTTTCTAGTTCTGAAACTTTTGTAAAACCACCGATCACCCCGCTCCCATAACCCCTCCCGTGTATTTTCATATGAAGAGGGGCGCATTATTGTTAGTAGTACATGGGCCCCGAATCTTTCAGGCCGGCCCTATCTGTAATGTTAAATTACCGATTTTAAACAAATGTAATAAAAGGTTTAATAACAATTGCTGTCCTAACCTATTTTATTTAAAAAAGTTTTGTCTATTCTTATCATCGCTACACGTGCAGACAAAAATAAGTGGACACCTTTTAAAAACTAAGGATTTTTTAAAAATTGGACCAAACAACGAGTTTGTTTTGTGATGTTAGAAAATTTAGTTTACTAGATAATGTATAATAGAATTTAATTACAAATTACTATTGGACGAAATTGCGAATAAAAAAGTAAATGTCATGACTTTCAGCCTTTTTACCTGTGCCTATAATGAAAATTTAATATAAACTCTATTTTGTTTTTACACGGTAGATACGTTTCAGAAAAAACCGTGTAAAAAAGACATCGTGTACATATGTATGTACCTAAAAAATAGGGGATTCCGCTAAAAAAACCAGCTAAAATAAAAGGATCCATAAAAAAAACTTTATTAAGAATCATTATAAAAAATCAAATTTGTTTTGTATGTATGTGTATTCGTGCACAGTTTATCTCATAAAAACAAAAGGTAATTCAATTCTTAAAGTAAAAGTCGCATGATCACAAATGCAGGAATTAAACATTGAAAACTGTGATAGTGATAACCGTGTTAAATCAAAACCGTTTAAAACAGAATTGGATGCCTTTTGTAGATCTAAGTAAGTTACATACATGCACAAAGCTTTTTTATGCGTAAACCGATTTCGATGTAATTAAGGAAACTAATTCTTCTAACATCTCAAAAAAAACTCAAGCCGTTTGTTCCAATTTTATAAAAGTTATTAGTTTTTAAAGGGTGTGTACTTAATTTTATCCCCGACTGAAGAAACTATATATAACATTTTCAGTATCATATTGTTACATCGATTTATTGATTTCGATTCACGAATTTAAATTAATACTATAGAGTGAAGCACTAAATATTCATAAATAATGAAATTATTTTAAGTAAATGTTCTTACAATAATGAAAGATTTTATTTGTACTTATGATATTACACATTTCACTATTAAATGTATACTGTTTTACCTTGGTAGCTTTCCGTAACTATTGTCTAGTGAGATCAATACTTTGTAGATTGAAGTAGCTCCTTTGGAAGAGTTCAAAAGACACAATAACTCATTAACTGCATATAGATTATTGAGCAAGAGTCAGCATCGATTCGAATGAAGGAACGTGCAAGATAATCATAGATTATGAGATAATTCTAGACATATCTTTGACTTCGTTTCAAAGCGCAATCTGGTGTCCAAGCCAGCAGTCAGTTACTGGCAAAATGGCGCTCAAGGCACAAGTCGGTCAAAGTAAGTAACGAAAAAAAAAATTAATTTTCCGCGATGGTGACCAAATTTTGAAACACTTTCACACTGCTACGTGAGAGCAATCTCTTTGATACGTTTTACGTGAAAAATATGCCACCTAAACCACTGTCAGACTACGTAACCTCCAAGGGGCGTATGTGCTGTGATGATTTCATCGTTTACAAAGCGGCTGCTTGATAGAAATGTCAAACCTGTGTTCGTTCTATTCTGAAAATTCTATATCCTAAAATAAATATATCATTGCATGAAGTAGCATATATCATTAGATTTCGTATGGATTGAAATTGTAATTTATCACTGACATAAAGTTATTTTATCAGCATTCTCTTCAAGCAAATACGTAAATATTGACTGATAGCCTTGCATAATTCTGACTCATACTGAATAAATGTACTTTTCTATGCTTTCTACAAGTAACGTTAGTTCTTAAACAGTATTAAACGATTCGCCGTAATTATTTAATCGTATGTGATAGGTTTCTTTAATTTAGCTCTGATCTACTAAATGTTGATATGAATAATTAATGTGAACAGGGCATCGTTCAACATAAAATGTGCAATATATTCGTGTTATGTAAATTAGAATGTTTTAAAACTAATAACAACAGGTTTATGGAACTGTTCAAATCTGTCTCAATATTAACCTTTTCGTTCTGTAAAAAATATGTCACTTGCACTATTTTGTTACTACAAATTTTAAAATCAGTGTGAATAAACAATGACGGCTTCTGAGTATCTTATAGAAACTATTTACATACTTAATCAACGCATAATTTTGTGACACGGAATCGAAAGTTTAGGCGCAATACAAATTATATAGCATTGGATAACTCAATTAGGGAATTGCTTTTCTAAAAAATAATTCTCACGTAACGATAAAATCTAATTATCGGTGGTGTCCAATTATCGAAATTCTTGTGTAACGTCGATTTAGTTCGTAATACTATACAAACATTTGTACCTTTCAATCGGTTCAATCCCTTTAAATGGGGCTCCGTGATCTGTAGTTACGAACCTGTCATGGGTGACGTCATTGCTCTGTAAGAACGATCAATACGCGTTGAGAGCGCGAAAAGATATCTTATTTAATTTAAAATCACTCGAGCATAATTGCGATTAATTATGAATAAATGCATGCGGTTTTTATACAAATAAATGATGGTATATCATGGGCCATACCAAACTGTTGAATTATTCAAATGACACTATATATGCCCGTTATGCGCAACAGGAAACGAGTACGAAACGAAAATACAACTGCCATTGATTTGTACGCAAACTATACAGAAAACGCAACATTGAATAAAATGTTTTTTCGTTGAAATATTTGAATGATTCTAATTGTATCTAAATAAAAAAATAACATGAATTATGAATTATTATTTCTATTTAGCGTGAAATAATTATTACTAGACTGCGGATTCTATACATTTATGATACAAATGGATACATGAAATATCGAACTATGGGTCCATAAAAAGAAGTCAAAAGTATTGGTGCACTACTTTCGATTTATCTGCTTCTTTTAATTGACTTAGAAAATTTTTACTGTGTATAAAAACCGCAGTCGTATTAATAGTGAATTATTAGGTTGTTGCATATCAAATATCTGTTTGGTAATAGTAACGTTGAACAAGCATAATTTTTCTCATAAAAAAGTTAATTATTTTCTCATAAAGAAAATAATTTTACGTCGCATCAACTGCATGGTTATTAGCGACGGGAAGGTGTATTATTATATATCATAACTTTCAAGATTTCGGTTTTTTTAATAAATTCAAGCATTTATTTAACAGTGAAAGTAGAAATTTACCATTTGTATTTCATAATGTAAATTACTAAATCTACAGGCTATAATAGTATTTCTTGATCAAAATGCTTCATAAAAATTGTATTCGAAAACCAAACATTTTTTACGCAATAACCTAATAGTAGAATGAAAGAATTATTGAAAACAGTAGAAGAGAGAATTATAATATTATTTATAACATAATAGGGTTGTTAAACGACAACTATGTAGGATTGTTAATAATTTCTGCGCGAGACCATTGTTATTAATTTTAGAAATGATTTTTACCGTTATATTTTTTTCACAGAGATTATGAATGAGATCATCAAGCAGAAAAAGGCCTCGGAAAGTGGTACTCCATGGCGGATTTTGGTAGTGGACCAACTGGCTATGAGAATGGTATCGGCGTGCTGCAAAATGCACGATATCAGTGCCCAAGGAATCACTCTGGTAGAAGACATTAACAAAAAACGGGAACCATTGCCGACCATGGAAGCGATCTATCTGATCACGCCATGCAATAATTCTGTCCAAAAACTAATTGAAGACTTCAGCAATCCGACGCGGACCATTTATAAAGTCGCGCACATTTATTTCACGGAAGGTACTATCGTACGTTTTACGTTGCTTCGTCTAAATTCTCTATGAAAAAAATTCTATATCCACTGAAACAACGTAGCTTCATAAGAAATTATGACAGACACCATACGTTCAAGAGTAAGACCTCGATTCATTTCATTGATAACGTCCCATGATTTAATGTCCTAAATAGAATGCAGTCTTGTTCCGATATAAGACGAAGACGTGTATCGAATCAGGTATGCTATTCGGCTTGACTTTGTTCTCGAGCAGGCCGAGAGAGATCACGGAGAATGAGCGAGAGGCGAAAG
Organism: Sphecodes monilicornis; assembly: GCA_913789915.3. Classification (NCBI taxonomy): domain Eukaryota; kingdom Metazoa; phylum Arthropoda; class Insecta; order Hymenoptera; family Halictidae; genus Sphecodes; species Sphecodes monilicornis. The sequence continues at coordinate 8,580,169 of OU565291.1, read as the reverse complement.
CTAGCGGCAAACCATAAATTAGAAATTAGACGGTCGAGTAGCGACATCTTTCCTTGGAAAAGGATAAATAAAATAATTCTGGCACTAAGCAATGTCGAGTGAACAACTTCAAAAGAAGAAACGGGGATAGTAATTTCCTCATTTCGAAACAAACACCGTCGCCTTATATCAGAACAAAACTATAAGTATGCAGTACTCTTAGCATGCAATTTTCAACGTGCAGAAATCTTTCATACGGTATAGAAACTAATACAGGTAGCGGTACAAATATAAGTAAATGGTAAATTTCATGAAAAAATACTAGTCTATAAAAATTTATATAACGGGTGTCTCATTTAAAATTGGGGAGGAACATTTTTTGAAAAAATATGGTAAATGTTATGTTTGGGGGAGGCAGCTCGGATGACTTTGACCTTCACATATGTTGTCAACTTGCTATAAGTTATAACAGGCAATTCTGGCAGTCGCACATATACAGCTGTGCACGGTACAATTCATTTCCACACACATATTAGTCGTTTTAACCTTCACTACTTACAATAACTGCTATATTTTTCAAACTTTTTAATAAAAAAATGAGGTCATCCGAACTGCCTCCCCGAAACATAACATTTACCAAAGATATTCTATATAGTCAAGTATTGCAGTACAAAAATTCACGATATTTCGAATGTGTAAATGTTGGAGGATTATTATTTTACGGTACGATTCAATGATAACGAGGGTCTTACTGTATCGTTTCGGTAGTGCACATTATTCTCCTTGCATACACATGGGGGCTTTCATTCCCATTTCTTTTAATTTTTCTTTGAAACGAACACACGTGTACGCAGCTGGACTTTACGAAATAATTAAAAAGATTGTACAAGAATGGACAGACCGGCACATTAAATGTCCATGAACCACGTGAGATTCTAAGTATATCTCTTTACAGTGTGTCCCGACGAGTTGTTCAAAGAATTGTGTCACTCGCTGGTAGCTAAACGCATAAAGACACTAAAAGAGATCAACATCGCTTTCATACCATACGAGGAGCAGGTAAAGCAAAGGGAACTCTAACGAGAAAACGAAATGTCTAATCATTTTACGTTCTTCGTGGTGGCGGGCGCACACATACATACACATACTAACTCACAATTGACACAACCTTTTACAAACGTTTCCACACAAAAAACACACTATGTCCGACGTGTTGTGATATTTTTTGGAACTCGCGAGCCTAAATCTCAATTTTTCTCGATGATCACGACAGTGTTGACACGCAATCATTTCAGCTATTAACCCCCTGTCTCCTAAAGTTTTCCCTATTCTGTACAATATTCACAAGTAAGCACGTACTAACGACGGAATGCATTCATGCTTGTACGCGAACAGTGTGTCCGGAGGAGCTGTTCAATGAAATCTGCAAGTCTCTCGCCGCTAAAAAGATCAAAACCCTCAAAGAGATCAACATCGCTTTCCTGCCTTACGAGTCGCAGGTGACGATCCAGAAACGAAGAAACTGTAGTTGCTAGATATGACCACGAATCGCAACGATTACTTTCAATTCTCTGAGTTTCAAATAGCAGACTAGTTCTATCTTTTTCAGTTTTTTTTTATTTTAAAAAGTAGAACATAGGCGAAAGACTTCTATGAATACCTTACTGTATATACATACGAGGTTGCTTGATAGATAAAACGTAGTTGCTTGTTTATAACATATTCTGCGTCATGTATCTACATATAATTAAACATTATAACTTTCTACTTTCATGAACTTTTACAGAGGTATTAGAAATATACCACTTAAAATGGCGCAGAATTTGTTGAAACGGATGTTATTAGCAAAAACTGGAAATTACTTGATGAATGACCATTGTGGTTCCTTTCGTATGAAAATTTCTTTTCTTGCATGCAATTCTGTATACCCTTATTATTTCGTGAAATATTTTTCCTTTCTCGATGTATGTTTGTATGTATGTATGTATTTCACTCTTAATCGCACCGCATAATGTAACAAATTAATCGCTTAATCTAATGAGCTTCTTTTACGATAATATTCAAACAAGTATGTATATAGGTCTTCTCCTTGGACTCGCGCGAAACGTTCGCTTGCTTTTACAACGCTTCTTTCGCCAACTTGAGGACTGCCAATATGGAGAGAATAGCCGAACAAATAGCGACCCTTTGCGCTACTCTTGGAGAGTATCCGTCTGTTCGATACCGAAGGTATAGAATTAGAATTATCCTCAATTCTGAAATACCTTCAATTATCCTTGAAAACCAATTAGTATACTGTATTGTACTATGAAATTTCAGTGACTTCGACCGAAACGTGGAGTTGGCACACATGGTCCAACAAAAATTGGACGCTTACAAAGCGGATGAGCCGACAATGGGAGAAGGACCGGAGAAAGCTCGTTCCCAGTTGCTTATCCTGGACAGAGGATTCGATTGCGTCTCACCGCTGTTACACGAGTTGACGTTGCAAGCTATGGCATACGACTTATTAGATATTGAGAACGACGTTTATAGGTAATTAGACTGCATATAACTTAGACTGCAAGCTTTAGGTTCAAATCGTATATTAACACATCAATTTTTCGACAGGTTCGAAGCGTCAGCCGGAGTGCAAAAGGAAGTATTATTGGATGAGAATGATGATTTATGGGTAGAGCTTAGACACCAGCATATTGCTGTAGTTTCACAGTAAGTTTAAACAATTTAATTAGTGGATATTAAAGAGTGAAGCAGAATTTAAATATGTGAACTCCTTTCAGAAACGTTACCAAAAATCTGAAGAAGTTCACAGAATCAAAAAGAATGCCTCAAGGAGATAAACAAAGCATGAGGGACCTTTCGCAGATGATTAAGAAAATGCCACAATATCAAAAAGAATTAAGCAAATATGCAACACATTTACAATTAGCCGAGGACTGTATGAAACGTTACCAAGGAAACGTGGATAAATTGTGCAAAGTAGAACAAGTGCGTAATATTTGTGCTTTACTCCTTAATATTAATTTTCGTGATGTGAAAGTATATTTAACTTTATTGCTCGTCAGGATTTAGCGATGGGCACAGACGCCGAGGGTGAGCGTATTAAAGATCAAATGAAGAACATTACACCAATTTTACTTGATCAAACTATACACCATTTGGACAAGCTACGAATTATCGCCTTGTATGTTATTAGTAAAAATGGCGTCACCGACGAAAATCTTAATCGTTTAGTTCACCATGCCCAAATATCAGTGGACGATAAACAGACCATAGTTAACATGGCGAACCTTGGTATCAATATTTTAGTAGATGTAAGTATTGTATATTATTGAGCGACTATAGATAATTTTATTAATTTTCCATGCACATTTTCATTTACATTGCCATGTTGTCCCATAGGGTGGTAACCGTAAGAAAATGTATACTGTGACGCGCAAAGAAAGAATCACGGAACAAACATACCAAATGAGTCGTTGGACACCTATTATGAAGGATATTATGGAAGACGCCATTGAAGATAAGCTCGACTCCAAACATTTCCCATTCTTGGCCGGACGTGCCGCCAGTTCGGGCTATCATGCTCCAACCAGGTATACTATGAGTCCCTGTCTAAAAAAAAGATGAAATACATATATATTATGCTTGTAACAATGCATCATTATATATTTACAGTGCGCGATATGGTCACTGGCATAAAGACAAAGGCCAACAAACCATTAAGAACGTACCGCGCTTGATCGTTTTCGTCGTCGGTGGAGTTTGCTTCTCTGAAATACGATGCGCTTACGAAGTAACAAATGCTTTAAAGAATTGGGAAGTGATAATTGGTATGTTCCTATACAATTGGATACAAGACCACTAAATATTCACAAAAATATTTTAATATCTAACTACACGTTTTTCCAGGTTCATCACATGTTATCACGCCGAAGTCTTTCTTAGATGACCTGAGTAAACTTCATGTGTAAAGACATTTTCGTTTAGACACAACAGAAAAGGACACATTCCCGTATTTCCCGATACGTCATTAGCTTTGGCTCCATCAATAAATACCAGCTACGAAACTCTGTGGATGATCTCGATTATACAATTGAAAATATTATATAGGGAACACGCAGTCAATTCTGTAGGTCGCGCAGCCATTTAAGCGACCATTTAAGAAATTGGTGAATGTCATATCATGAATAGCAGTTGAGCGATACATGAACGGCGTTAGAATGGAAACAAATATTAAGTGCCTCCGCGTTTAAAAAGTTAATAAGAAACGAATAAACATCTTGGCAATACTGGTGTATATCACACGGAAGTGCTTAATTGTACCTTAGGCTGACGAATGATCTAGTTCGGATATGATATGTTACTTTGAGCCGTGCTACTCCTTTATTAATAATAAGGGGCCGGTTAGCAATGGAATTTGATGTGTTGTAGAAGAAAATCGTGATATACGTGTAAATTTCTCGTTATTAGCATTTCGTTATCTCCCGCTCTAAAACAAAAAGATACTATAGACTGTTACATACTTTATCTTAAAGGTTTAATCTTCGATTTCACTCACAGAATCAATAACGCTTATGGAATTCGCATGAAAGATATAACTATCATGTGCAACACAATTACGCGTGTATCGATTTCAAATAGGGACATAATGTGAATATTAGTATTTATTATATATCTTCATTCTATTTAAATATGTTTCTTGTATAATAAAACAATAAGTGTACATTAAATTATTTATTATATGTTTGTTATAGTGTTGATTCGTTGATAAATATTTTTAGTTAGCATGCATGTATGCTGACTTATAGTGCAAGTAAGTCGATCTTAAGTTCTCATGAAAGCAATGCATTTAACATTCGTCAAAAAAGATTGTCCGACTTTTGAAGACTTATATACTGGTTCAAATAAAAGTAATTAATTATCTTCACCGTATTGATAACTATTTACATGTTGAAACTTCTGCTGCACATAAGAAGCAATTATAATAAACCGCTCTCGGCCGGTGGAAGTGAATCTGTTAATTATTCATAACAGTTATTGATGTACGTTAATATTACGATTACTTAGCGGCGAGATTAATACAAAGTTTACGGTATTGAGTAATATATAATATATTATATGAACGTATGTGTATGTAGATTGTAGACTAAACAAAATGTTCTGCTTATAAAGGCCTACAATTTGCTCCAATTATTGTCTTTTTTTAATGCACACGCCATACCACATAATATTACATTTTTACTGATATCATTCGAAATGCGTATAAAAATTGATTGATATGTACTATATACACTGCTATTGCAATACTACTGCAAAGGTTATCATTTATCAGGGGTTCGGAGACAAACTTGTCTATATAATAATATTCCGATTGTCAGTTTGAAAATTAACGCTTTCATTGCTAGTCACCGTTACATGAAGTCTTCATAGAATGTCGAAATTCGGGAAAAAAGTAATTTTAGCTTACAGTGGTGGTTTGGATACATCCTGTATACTATTGTGGTTAAAAGAGGAAGGATACCAAGTTATCGCTTACATAGTAAGATCATTCTGAGACTAATTAGCAATTAAAATGTATTTAAAAATGTATTGTATCAATCAATTATAATTTAGGCAAATATAGGACAAGAGGAAGACTTTGACGCTGTTGAAGAAAAAGCGTTAAAAATCGGTGCTATAAAGGTAAATGAGGATGCTTACATTAAAATCTATTACCGGAAACCATTCTTTCAATTACGAACCACCTCCTTAGCGATAAGGAGTACTCTTTTACTAACTTCCCACATTTTTATTAATAATTACCTGCAAGGTCGTAATCGAGGATCTCAGAGAAGTCTTTGTGTCTTCGTTCACATGGCCGGCTGTTGCATGTGGATTGATCTATGAGAACAGGTATCTCTTAGGTACATCAATTGCTCGGCCATGCATTAGCGAAGGTCTGATAAGAATCGCAAAAGCTGAGAACGCATCTATAATAGCTCACGGTGCGACCGGTAAAGGCAATGATCAAGTGCGTTTCGAGTTGAGCTGCTACAGTCTTTGCCCTAAAATTCAGGTAAATTTTCGTTAATCATATACGATGTTATCTTCTTCTGTATAGCTCTTGAAATGATCACATAGATACTTGCGCCCTGGAGAGAGAAACAATTTTACACAAGATTCGCAGGAAGGCCAGACTTGTTAAAATACGCTCAGGAAAATGGCATTCTTGTCTCAGCAACACCGAAAGAACCGTGGAGTATTGATGCAAATTTACTGCACATTAGGTATAAAGAAAATTAAGACGTTTAACTTTAAATTGTGTGATTATTAACGTTCTTATTGACTTAATTCTTCGATACGAAAATTAAACGTTTCTTGAATTGCATTTTTTCAATATTTTTCAAATTTATGATGAAAACTTGACATTTTCAGTTATGAATCAGGAATTCTAGAAAATCCAGACACACCAGCTCCAAAAGGATTATACAAAATGACAACAGATCCGCTGAACTCTCCCGCGGAACCGGAAGAAATTGAAATTGGTTTTAAAGATGGATACCCATCATACGTGAAAGATTTAAAAGGTCAAAACACATATGTCGGTCCTCTGTTAATAATGCAATACTTGAATAAAGTTGGTAGTCTACATGGTGTAGGGCGTATAGACATTGTCGAGAATCGTTTTATTGGCTTGAAGGTATGAAAAAGTTGAATTTAATTCGAAATACCATGAAATTACATTGCCATTATAGTCCAGGGGTATTTACGAATCACCCGGTGTTAAAATCCTTCACGAGGCCCATCAGGACTTGGAAATATTTTTACTAGACCGTGAGGTGTTAAGAGTGAAATCTTACTTAGCCGATAAAATGTCCGATTACGTTTACAATGGTAACATGATTTTTTAAATAAATGAATTTCTTTTTGTCTTCAAATTAAACTCAAAAAACTTCCTTCAGGCTTCTGGTTCTCCCCTGAATGTGATTTCGTGCGGAACAGTATGCTGTATTCTCAAAAATATGTTAATGGAGCGGTTCGATTGCAATTGTATAAAGGAAATGGTGCGTATAAACAAAACACATAGTAACATGTAAAAGAGATTGTGCGAAGATCAGAATAAAAATCATTTTGATCTTGCAGTCTCTATACTGGGTCGACATAGCGATGTCTCACTGTATAATAAAGAGTTAGTCTCAATGGATATTCATGATGGCTTTGAACCGGAAGATGCCGGTGGTTTTATACGGACGCAGGCTCACAGATTGAAGGAATTTCATCGTCTTAAAAATCAAACGGCAAATTAAAGCTATATAAGCTTTTACAAATGTAATATTATTCAAAAAAGGAACATGTATAATTCTTGACGAAATAAAGGATTACAAATAAATGTTTCTAAATTTCCTGTACAGTTTTAATATATTTTTATTTGACTTTACTTAATTCGATATTACCTATTTCGTACGTAAATGGGCCAAAGGCAGGATGTGGGTATAGTAAAATAAATTTACGAACACAGTTACTTTCAATTAGTTATTAATAATTAAACCTTAGAATAATTAGTATAGTCGTAGATATTATAATAACGTGTAATATGGATTGTTTTTATCTGCATTAATAGTATACACAATGATCGTTCTTATTGTTTCTAATAGATTCGTAACATAAGAGAAAACGGCAAATATGAGACAATAATGTTTTAGTTAGTATCTCTTCTATAAATGACTATGTAATACTCTCACTCTACTGCACATACCATCTGTCTTTCTCTCACTCATTCTCTCTGTCCCTTTTTCACTATTTTATATATATATATATATATTTTTTATACATATATATTTGTATTTGTATCTTTATGTATAACATGCAAAATTACAAACTAAGAAAGGTAATCCTGTATGTACGTACAATACGTACAATCTGCTGTAACTCCTGTATTCACATTTATCTCATAACTTTAATTCGAACATGTAATAAACATTTGCTTTCCTTATTCGTTACTTTAGGGATTAATAGTACAAACAATGTACTTCAATTTGACATTGTTAAGTAAACTGAGATTTGAATAGAACATATACATGCTCATATGAATGGAAAGAAATTGATAATTCACTCAGAGCTTCTTTACAACGTACAAATTGAATTATCTCCTGACAAAGAACTTTTTTTAAAAAAATATATTATAAGATTTAAAATGTACTTTACGTATACGAGATGTTTTTACGTAGAAAACTTATGTGCAGCATACTGTAATCGTTTCTTTTTTTTTCAAGTAGATTTTTTTCTTTAACAACGTGGGTCAGACAAAACACAGGATAAAATGTAAGGTTTCGTTTGAACGAGTAATGGTGCAGTGGAAATCAAGGATAAACGTGCGAACGAACGTTGGCCCAGTAAACGGTTCTCTCTTACTTAACAACATCAAGCGTTTCTTTATTTTTTAGCCATTTATTCTTCATTTCATTATTATTTATGTACAACCAGCTTAATGTCTCGCTATCGTTAGTCGTAATAAGTCTACTAAAACTCATGTGCCATTGGAGATGATGTGCGCCCGTGGGAACTTATATAAAAAATTATTTTTTGATACAGCGGAGTGATTTTGGTATTACTTACGAATTATTTTATGTCTTTACCTAGTAACTTACACTGAGATCTAGTAGGTTATACAATCTATCGGCCTCCCTTAAATATTACAAACCTTATCACATATATAGAGGTGTATGTATTAGTACTTATTACTTTTTTTTATACATAGATATTCTGTATTCTGTTTAAATTGCTGCCAATGATTTCTTCTCGTATGTACAATTACAAACCACGTATTATACAGTCATAATACCTAAACACATGCACTCTCGTCACTCTCGTTCTCTCTCTCCCTCTCATTCACACCCCATTTTCCATTATATTTCTTTCTCTCTTTCTCTCTCTCTCTCTCTCTCGAACTCGAACTCACTCTCTTCGTTTACCCCATTTTTTTCAATATTTTCTTTTTTTTTTTAATTTTAGAATTCGTGTCACTGTTGAGCTTGTTATACTTCAATGCGGCGCCATTCCTTTCGTTCGAAGGAATTTTTTGTTTGAAAGGTTCGAACACACTTACGATTGGTCATTCTAACGATACAGCACAACAGAGAAAGAAAATAACAATGATCAGAAGCATTTGTAGCAAGAAATCCCTGAACATCTGTCACGAATCGGAGGAGGGATAAATTGTTCAAAGTCCCCCAAACAACACTCAAAAGACACGGATAATTAAATCGTTAAAAAAATAGTTGACGGGGAATACAGTTAAATACGCGTCGATCTTACACAAAAAATCATCGCTGAAAAACGACATTTCTTCCCTGTGAAAGATCGGTTCGCCACGTTACGTGCTAATACAGAAGAAATCAATCGTAGTTCCTAAAACACAATCGATACTCTTTCCCGAGTCTTGGATACGATTGCTCTGTGTCCGGTAATATTTCGTGTCGTAGACGAAGTTCTATTATAAAGCGACCGTGTACCGCATTCGCAAATCGGATACGTCGGGTCTGCACGGTCCCAATTATTTCGTTCGGCTACCGACACGATCAATACTCGTCGAAACCGAGACGATATACATGTTCATATCGCACCCACGACAATAGAAAAATCATTAGCCCTCGAAACATCGCTTCACACCGAAAGAACACACTATCCGATTCTAGAGGAACGAAAAAGAACACGATCGATCGTTCTCACCGTGCTCCTTTGCTCATCGGCCATCTGCGGCTCTCATTCCCCCCGTTTCTTTCCGATAGAAAACGTTCTACCACATTAAGTGCATACAACAACAATTAACATACGGATGACTAAATCATTGTACATGCTAAACCGCAAGCACTGACATTGGCGGCGAATAGATTGCTAACAGTCCAAAGAACCAAGATTCGTCAAAAATCTTGAATTTTGATTAACGAACACCGACAGAAACCGTCCCGTCCCGTCGCGGTGCATTAAATTAAACGGACGTAGGAGATAGTCTAATGTATTGCTAGAATTAGTATCGACGATCACCGAGTACGTGACCGTACTGATATGAAAGCGCACACAACACGTGGGAACAAAGAGTATTCCCGCGAAAGGAATCGATGCTGGTCATCGATAAAGTTCTTTCGATCATCTCCGATGCACTCAACAACGAAAACAGGATTTTGCGAATAACGGCGTGAACGAATTCACCCTAGTCCTCTTCGTGTACTCTCGTCTCGTCACACGCCAGCCGTGTCTTTTTTCCCCGAATCCTAATCGTTATCCCCCTTTACCCATCCTGTTTCCTCCCGGAGTATTTGTATCAGTCGCAAATAAAACACACGCTGAACCCTTCGAGGAATATTATATCGTTTACGATTATTTCGTATCATTTTTGTCACCAATCGATACGTTCTGCACTTAGAAATTCTAGTTTCCTTTGTCGATTGCAATTTATACATTACTAGAACCATACACACGCACACATACGATTACATTACGCTAAACAACGTGGACACTAACGACGTGCTCTCTTCTTGTTTGTATTCGATACACGCATTCCATACTCTCTTGTTCGCCATTATCCTGACACATCTTTCTCGTAACTTTAACTCCACACATATTCGGAGAAAGCGCTCAAGGAACCTGAACAAATACGAAGCGGCAGTATCGGTTCTAAACACGGGTTCAAGGAATAAATTCTCTGTACACACTGTAACGTTACACACGGTGATCTTTCGGCGAGGGGCTCGGCGTTTGAACACGTTATGTTCGATCTGTTAACGATATACTTCACATTTTCAGAAGTTTGTTCGTTTCTACCGCGAAAATATTCTCTTTCGATCAAAATTAATGTTCAGTGATGTTTGTATCTTTATAGAAACGTCTCGTTATGTCAAACCGACGGGTTACCATGTACAATGTACCAACCATCTAGTAAAGTGTCGCTTTAAAAATGGATTTTAAATATAATTATTACAAAATGAATAATTATTACGGAATGACACGTATGTGTGTTCCACTATTTCGAACATAAACTAAATATTTCTCAACCTTTTAACTCCTGAATTATTACGGATAGCTTCAACATTAGAAACTACACTGTATTTTTCGTATTCGTATTGTGTTACTGGCATGATTGAGATAATGAAGTTCAAGTACATATATACGAAGGTAATTCCGTTTTTATGAACATTTAATTCGTCATTACCAGAGGTTTCTATAAATATACAAAAGTTATTGCGCTCCTACAAATCCAAAATGTCCCACCGACTGTGGGACTCTTTTCATGAACTTTTCGAAAATTACGAGTTAGCACGATACAATCGTGATAGATCGCGCGTCGCGAAAGGGAAAACGCAGAATAAATAAAATTAAACGCTACGCATTTACAACCTACCATCAATACCGCACACACTTTGTAGTTTTTCTTCCTTAACAAAACGAATCCACTAAGAGAAAACGAATTCGTTTTTAATGGCCGTTCAAACGTCGTGAATATTAGTATGTATGTGGTATGTGTCTCTTCTTTCAAAGCTACGAAGCCATTAGTCTAGTTTCACATGTGTACTCGTGACACGTGTATGAACGTATCCAATCCAGGTGAAAATCAAATTTTAGAAGTCTGTCTTTAGCGCCGCAGACTATTCTCTTGTCAGTATAGCGCGTTTCTTCGATCAAAAAAAAAAACGATATTGTTATGCTACGATAAAGAAAGACGATTTACAGGTTTGAAGAGGCTCTTAAAAACGTAAAGTTGCATGTAACGAAATAATTTAATAATCATAATAATAGTATTATTATTATTAATAATGTACTTCACATAATAACTTTCGTTATCAGAAATGTCTGCATACCGTCTACGCGACCATCATTGTCACAACTACTACGAATTTAATTACTTTCTTAAAAAACAAAAATGAATCCCAATGTAATAATAGCGAGTAGTAGTAGTAGTAGTAGTAATAGTAATAGTAGTAGTAGTAGTAGTATTACGAAATATATGCAAACTTTAATTAGCCATCAAGTTCTCTTTGCGGTTAAATATTGTTTTTTGTACTTTTTTCCCGATCAAAGATTCTATTTTTTTTATTCAAGGCATTCATATTCGCAGAACGATTTGATTATTTTTCTTTTATAAAATTTCAATCGATCGTTGTACGTACGCAACGCCTTGATACTCGTTTCTTTTTTTTTAATAATTTCCCTCTTTGCTTTATTAACGCCTTAATGAAATCCGTTTCCATAATATTTTTTTTTCTGATACCTTACTTTGTCGAACAAATAGATACACTTCATTTCTAGATAGTTTCCCATTTATGGACCGATATCATGTCACGTTCTCCTATTCCACGATACTAAAGCATACCAAGGTTTAGGTACAATACGTCTGAACTGATCTAATGGTTGGTAGGATCGAAAACTACAATCATTCTACAATCACCTTACTGTTACTCGTAATAATTGACGACTTTGTTCTAAGGTGAGTTTTACAAATATTCTTCCTTTTTTAAATTCATATCAACCGATTGGCCCTTTTTGACTCCGTAAGCCTGATAACTGATAGTCATACGCGGCCTATCGCGATGATCAATTATGATTAAATTCACCAATGTGTATGTTCGCAATAGGTATATTTTTTTTCTATATTATTGACTTAACAAGCCTACCTATTTCATGATTACAAATAGCATATATTCATAATCAAGAAAAAAAATCTGCAATGAAATTATTAGTAGTAGCTAATAATTATATGTATTATTAGCGAAAACACTGTCTATGTAATCCTACCAACGATTAATGACTGAATGTGGAAAAATATAAAACTTAACTAAATGTACACAACTTTTACTCTTCTCCATCTACACACATGCTCTCACACTCTTTCACACACGAACTAACATACACTCAACGAATACGCATACGTTCTTCATTTTGTTTCACTTTCAATCTCTCTCTCCCTCTCTCTTGCTCAGTATCTTTCTTTCACTTATCTTCTGCGTAATATTTTTTCTTTTGTTTCCAAATTTACATAAAGTACAAACTTATGAAAACCGGAAAAATGTAACACAATAGTCAGTGTAGCATTCTCAAAATGTTGTGTAAGTATTTTATCTAATTACATGGTCACACTTAGGTGTCCGTCGATTACACACAATTAGTACTGCGTCATTTGATAAACTGTCTCTTTGAGTTGTCCGTGTCACACGGCCAATTGTAATTAGGATTCTCCGTTGGAATGTCCCAACCCGCATCACCATTTTTTGTTTACTATTACACACCGATTTCCTTACTTCGGTTTATCATTTTGCTCTCTTCTGTTTTCATTTTTAAATTATTATTATTATTATTATTATTATTATATATCGTTTCGTTCCATTATTGACTGACGTATATGTTAATACGTTTGTTTTCTGCGGTACCATCCAGCGCCAAACACACACATCCAAGTCCTGCCCGGTTTCAGTGGGTACATAAAGAGCAGCAAATAACATTATAACGATTCCTCAAAAGCAGCCATCAAATCACTTTGCATGTTCATGTCTATTTGCCCAGCCATCTGAAATAATAAATACATCCTATTCTTGGCGAGCTCGCCTACAAAAGCTGTAGTTCATTGCGAAAATTTATTCACGACATATGATTACACGCAGCGTATTAGTGTCAAGTATAGGCAAGTCCATTGCCTCTCAAAGTATTAAAAGTATACGACTGCTACATGGTACGGGAGCGCAAATTCTTTGGCAGAGACAATTTTTTATATTACAGTTGTAATCGAATTCTAAGTTGAAAAACATGTCGCTGATGCAAACAGAAAAGCATGTGGAAGATAAAATTATGTTAGCACTTACCGCTTCGCGGCGCCGCCGTTCTTGCTCCCGTAGCCTCTGACGTTCTCTTTCAGCCGCGGCCTTGTCTTGACTGGATGAATGGCTTGGACTACTGCTATCGGTATCGACAATAGCCTTGACCTCTTCTGTCCTCGATGCAGTAGACATTACATTCCCCTGCTGATCTCCTACAGTTTTCCTAACCTTGTCTAATGCATCTTCTTCCTCCCTTTCTCTTCTTCTTTCGTTCTCTTGCCGCAAACGTTCCCTTTCCGCTTGTTCCTTCTGTTGTCTACGCATCTCTTGCTGCTCCAACAGTGCCCTTTGCTATAAAGAGAAACATTATCATGTATAAGTAGAACAGAAGAAAATATACAATAAACAAAATGAAAGCATATGTTATTTCTACTAACTCTATCTTGCTTTTCCTTGGCCTGCTTTTTGAATGCTTGGAATGAGTCCCTAGCAGCACTCTTCATGCTGCTTCCTGCTGTAGATTGAGGACTGGATGCTTGAGCCAGAGACGACCATGATGAGGCATTTTTCACATTTTGTTCTACAGTCTGAAAAATAATGAACCAAATATATTTAGACAGTGCAAGCTACAACCTATTTAGGAATAAAGATCCTCAAAGCTAGTATTAAAATGCTGGATTTAAGTATATTAATTCCCTTACCTTATTTTTGAAAGCTGATGCAAAATTCGATGCAGGATTCTTAGAGTCGGGCGGCGTCATCTTCTTTTCAGGCATGAGTTGCGAATTCGAATGATTCCCCATTGGTGGTATTCCTAGTGTACTAATGTCTGCAAATAGAGCTCCGGCTAGAGCAATGGCATTACACGTTTGATTAGTAAACAGTTAATGTAGCATTTTAGAAAATAAAAACTTTACACAAGTGCAATAAAAGAAAATTCGATGTAACTTTTAATCAACCTAGAGTCTTTGATAACTGAAAGCACTGTTTCCTCAAACTTCAAAAATATCATACGAAAAAAGTAACATCATTTAATATAGCTTTTGTTACTTAGTTAATAAATCTTTGATACGAATGAAATAAAATTAATAATTAATCAAGAAGTAAAAGATTGCATTAAGAATGCACTTAAATAACACTAAAATCTGTCCAACGAAATGAGTCGTCAACGCCACTAAACTTCAATGCAACAACCAAATTATAATTGCTAAGTTCTCTTGTAGTTGTCAAGTTAATGTGAAACATACCATCCATGGGTTTTTGAGCCATCGGGGGTTGAGAAGTGGACAATGGTTTCTCTTCTTTCTTTATTGGCATTTGAGATATTTGCATTGGCATGGAACTGATAGGCAGGGGATCAAAAATTGACCCCATTGCTCCCATATTCATTCCCATGCTGAGTCCAGGTATACCATTGTTATTTAACATATTAGGCGGAGAATTATCACGCTTGATATTAGAAAATCCATTGGAATGCTGTTGCGACATGGTAGCATTATGCGAATTTTGTATATTAGTCAATGACGAAGTGGTGTTTATCATGTTCTCCAATTGATTGTGAATCGACATATGCGTTGCTAAACCTTGCGGTAAGTTCATATTGAGATTAGGCATAGTTATGTTTCCCAAATTTAGATTAGCCGCCATACTTGTAGGCATCATATTCACTGGAGGTTTTACATCTGGCATTAAGTTTAAACTGTTATTAGTTGTTGTGTGTGGCGCTTGAATCATTGGTATGTGCGGTTCTTTTTTCATTGACATTGTTTGTTCCAATGATGTTTGCGTCGTAGGCACAGGAGCTAAAGAAAGAAAGCATTTATTGAAATATGTTTACTATGATTTCATCTATGATCAGACATCCTTTTTTTCTTCGAAGTATTTCATAAATTGCTGAAGAAAATTGCTTGATATAAACTGAAGGCAACGTATGATGTAAATAGTTTGTACATAGAATTGTAGAGGCGAATTCAAGATGTAACTTAACTTTGTTGAATAAATTGTAGAATAAATTTGTATTTCTACAAATAGTTCTTACTAAACTGAATAATTTTTAGTTGAAGCATTATAAACTTTTGCACATATAAAAGATTATAATGGTTCGAAATAAACATACTAACGTATTGTAACACATATCAAGTAGTAATGTGTCCATACATATGAAACACAACTTTTTAATTAACAATTTCGTCACATCGTCAGCAATCAATGAAATATTCCTGCATTCTCAATGAAAAGAACACGCTGTATGTGAAAGTGGTAGCCCTTAAATGCTAATATGTACCTAGAGTATTATATGGTTGCAAAAGATCTGACTGCTGTGTTAAAGCTGTCCCATCTGCTGGTACAGGCGTGTTTGCATTTGAAAAGGAACTAACGGATGTGGGTGGCTGTGGTGGCTGAGGCACAACCGGTGAAGGTACCATAGAATTTGTGTTTGTAGGTGTAACACTTGGAGGTGGAGTTGGTACAGAAACTGATGGAGTTGGTGGATTAGAAGTAGTCGGTGGCGGAGGAGTTGGCTTTTTTACAGGTGCTGCTGTAGCCATAGCCGTAGGTCGCGATGGTTGCGCTGGCATAGACGTGTGACTTGCAACAGGCATTCCTTGACCAGCTGTAACAGCTGCTACTGCCACCGATTGTTGATTATTACCACCTAATAGAAATATTAACATAGATTTTAATATCTCGTACCTACACACCATGATATGTTCTGTCTGTATCTGTATCTGTCTGTATCGTATCGTATCTTCGTTGAAAAATGAGAAAATGATGCGACGTGCTTTCTATGTTACATATTTTTATACGTCCCAGTATGAAACTAAATACACATTCAATGAATTGTGAAATGAATCTATGTTTAAGAGTGCTACACACTCAAAATTTTCATAAAGCCACTTAAATTCTTTGCTGCCATTATTGTCACTATTAATACATTTCTGTTTCTCTATCATTATTTATGGGATAGTATTCAAGACATAATATTTCGCCAAAAAACGATAGCAGCATTATGGAAATTTTGTATATTCTATTATAAACACTTGGATTAAAATTACATGAAAATCAGTGAAGCAGTTTGTATATGTGTATTAACTGATTTGTATATATAGTGTAACAATTTTTTGAATATATAGGTATTACACACCTTGTTCTGAAGATATATTGCTAGGTTGAGTTACAGCTGGTTTTGTTATTGGTCCCGTAGAATTTGTTGGGGGTTGATTGTTCATTAAAAGACCTCCACTGTGATTCAGTGTAGTTGCCTGAAGAGTGTACTATTACTTAATATAGCGTGTACAGATACCAAATTTTTTTTGTATATGACAAAAGGTTTGTATTATTTATAGTTCGTTGTTTTTATCATCATATTAACACTGTATACCTTTAGATGCAAGTAGAATCAATGCCTTGTACATTTGATACCTTAATTATTACGATACAGAAATAATCAATTGTGGGATTACAAAATAAAATATTTCAGTTACATTTACAAATTATACAATAGGTAGATAATATTGTTATAATGTATACAATCGCTGTTACTATGTCTTGCCCACAGAATATTATCTTACCGGCGTAGTAGTAGTTGTTGTTGGTGGTTGCCCTGTGCTTGGCGTATTCTTCTTTGCTTTCTTTCTTGGAGGACGATTGGAAGAGTTTCCTGTAATTCAATGTAACATGCATCTAACTGTGAATATTGTGCATTCAACCAATTTCTCATTACAAGAGACAGTTCGATGAAAACATAGTGAAATGCAGTGTGCAGAGAGGATACCAGCCATGAGTGTTGTGTTTGCCAAAACACGAACTAAACATTAAGTATACTAGAAACAAAAATTAAAAAACTTCGAGCATATATTTTCTAATAGATTTTATTCATATGCTTATATTATAATTGTATCACTGTGTACAACAATGTTAATTTAAATATCTCAATTGTATGGTTTTTTGTGGACTTTCATCTTAATGATCTTTATATTAAAAAAATTTTAATGCGCAGAACAATTCATTCTTTTCTCATTCTACATAAAGTTAGTTGTATTCAATTCATTTATGAATAATTGCGTGTGCATATATATATATATATATATATATATATATATATATATATATGTGTATACACATCATAAATACATACATACATACCACGCGCGCGCACATACATACACGCTCACGTGTTGCGAAACTGCCGCACATACATATACATAACACTATATATGTATGCGAGAGCACGCACTTTTCTTTCTATAAGGATAATAATAATAATAGTAATAATAATAAGAATAATAATAATGATTATTACAATAATAATCGTGACAGTGGCGAAAATGATGATTACAAAATGTTGACTACAAAAACCATCAAACTGCCTTTTTTTTAATTTTCATACAGCGTAATGTAATATAATATAATTAATGTAATATAATAATAGAATTAATGCAAATAAAAGTCACGTAAATAGTACAATATGGACTCAACTTAAACATGAATGATACAAGAGTGTCACACTCATACAAGTAGTTTGAAACGTAAATTCAAGTCGTAGTTAGCACAACATTGAGATCGGTGGCAAGATACTCCTGCTCGGTGTCTATAGTATTAATTATATCAGTTACAAAAAGTAGCTCTAATACTATATTTATTCTGATATATGTCCGCGATGAATTCATGTTTGCAATGGAATGGTCAATAATAGGTTAAAATTTATGAAATGTACAATACAAGAGAAAATGATTGCAAGAAGACATAGTGAAGATCTAACAAAAACATCGAGTAGGAGTTCCAGTGTATCTTAATTTATATAATATAGTTAACTGGACCACCAAATGAGCCAACCCCGACTCTAAACGACCTCAAAGAATTAATATTCTGTTTACATCACTCATCTACTTTTGTGTATGCATTTAAAAAAGTCTTCCGTGTGTCGCTTTCATTTATAACTTACAATTATTATTAATATTTTATGATATATTAGTTTTCACTATGTACAAAACGCGTATGCTTGTGTACTGTTGCTATGCAATGTCGTTATACGCAGAAAACAGATGAAACGTACGTACAACTTTTGAAAGAAGAGAGAGTGGTTTTAAATAAAGAAGCATCTTGAAGCATAACAAAATATCGAGTTCGTTAAATCTGCTTTTGCGTATGACGATCTAGAAGGAAGAATGATGTTCCAGTCTGGACAAAGATGCGAAAAAATTTAGACGCGTGCTTGTATATGGAATAAATGCTACAAAAATTTTGGAAGGCAATATTAATATTATTATAAAATGCCCTATACCTTGTGTTACAAGCTAATGGTGATTGTATTAATAGATGCATAGTTTCTATCTAATTCAGCACACGCCATCAATTTGATCTCACATAGTCTAACTAATTATTTGGAAATTTTTTCTATTCACTTTCAATATTTTACAAAAAATGAAATAATGAGACTATTCTGATCGACATTTCTTTTTACTTTATATAAATATATATATATATATATATATATATATATATATATATATATATATATGTGTATATATATGTATATGTATAATTTTCCTTGTTAATCAACTGAATATTTTTCTGACCGATTGTAGCTTTATTCTTTCCTTTCTTGTTTAAATAAAATTAATAGCAGTTAATAATTGATTTTTCTACTTCTTTTGCTGGAACAGTAAGTACACTGCTGACTGTACGATTAATGGTACCATTAAATTGTACTGATGTGAATTTGATCACTTTTTTTTAATGTTCATGTTATACAACATCTTGAAGCATAAAGTGCTTTCAAAAGCACCTTAGAATCTTATATCAGTTACGTCCATAACTTCTTATGTATATATTTTGCTATATATAAGAACTAAATTTACATGATATTTCAACAAAAAACGCTATCATGAGCAGACATTTACACATAGAAATATAAGAACAAAATATCACTAAAATTAACTTCATTCGAACTCGTATAAAAGATTTTCTAAAAATGTTTTAATAGGACGGGTTAAAATTAATATTATTTCGGACGCTGTTACAACGTGAATACTTTAAATCGATAGTACGTATTATGCACATTTCCAAATTGTATCGTTCAGAGAAAATGAGGTTCATTTTTAACAAATGTAATTATTTAATATAATTTGCACAGCAGGGTATGTAACACTACACCGACCTACGTAATTTACTGACATTCGATTTAACAGAATCAAAGTCCGTCAACTTTTAGTTTACGTAATTCGAAAAATGTAATACCAAAACTAGTGGTATATAAAACAATGAAACGACGATTAGCAAAGCTTAGCGGAGTGCAAACAATGTGTTTGGAGGCTAGGGTGCCTTGTTTCTATTGTAGACCATTTCCTTAACCTGCTCTCGTTTCTGTTTCATCTACCATTCCCTTCTCTCTCTTTTACTTACAAGTAATATGAAAAGTACACTTTTCTGTCTGTGTCATCTATACACTCCCCTTGCCTTTCTCTTTCTCTGATATGTTAACATAAACCTTGTATGCTCAAAGTCATTAACCTTATAAAAAATAAATGGAAATCGTTGACTGTATCACATATCACATCATTCTCCGCTCAATTTACGTCTGTATTGTAACAACTTTTACCGCCGACCCACATACTTAGAGGAAGATTTAAAGACTTCAGTTTTTAATTTTCACCGCTTTATCTAAATAATATAGCATACTATTACACCAAAGTGTATTTATGAGACGATAAAGATTAATAATTGACATTTTAAAGGAAGCACCACTTCTTTGGCTTTGTCAAACTAAACTTAATTAAGAAATGGAAATAGCAATATGAGGTAATATCAGGTAAGAGCTTTTAAAAAAATATTTTAAACTCTATAATTGTTTGCGGAGACGATATTAACTCGAGAGTGTATTTATTTAAACTATTTTGACGCGAAAGCTGTGGATTATAATAACCTTAGACTGCTGATTCGCAAATCCAGCCACCAATACACATTGTCTGCATTTGTTTTCCGTGTGTATCATAATATCACTGCCTAATTTGTTCCTCTCAAGTATTGACCATTAAGATCCACGCAGTTCTAGTCCGTGGAAATCAATTACAGTGTTCAGAAGCCTAAACACAGTTCTCACGTCACTTGGGTAATAAGTGTATGTTCACACTTAATGTAATAATGACGCTTGTTAATATCACTGTACTGTACTCTGATAAATGATACGACATGAATGAACCAATGCGAGGAAACAAACTTAATGATTTAAAAAACACAGTGATACAAGTAATGCTCTGCTTATCAATTAATGTAAATAAATATTAAGTTTGCAAGAGTTAATATATTGCATGATGTTGCTTGGGTTATGTAGGGCAATATAATTGTCAGGAAAAGCTACAATGTATAAATCCAAGGTACCAACATTTGACACTACAGTCTTTACTGTATTGTGTACATCATATACACACATTGATGAAATTTTATTAGATATTACTATGTCAGCAACAACCTTACCATTTTCTTCCCCATATATCTAATTACTTTCAATGTACACGTACTTTGCATGTATATTCGATAGAAACGTGTGACTGCAGTGAAAAAATTCAGTAACCTTGAATAGCAAACTATACTTGACTTTCGAGCAACAGAATGTATTGTCAACACCGACAGGGCAAGAGAAAATATAAGTAATCATTTTTAATCAATAATATAATTTGTGAAACAAGCTGGCATGGCATATGGTATCCTCTAAACACAGTCTGCACTCCACTAGCTCACCTTTTTTTCTTACCATTGCATATTGTCTTGTAAATTAAATAGAAATTCTTTAAATTGTGTCAAGTTTCAAATTTCATATTTAGAAACACTTTTAAAGATATTTTTGCTTAAAAAAAATACATTTTAATTTAAGCAAGTTTATAATGACAGCGTGTCTACCATCTTATTGAAAATTTTACAATAATGAAACTTGACACGACATTCGTACTTGCATTAATGTAACGCAGCACTTAAGCTACACGAATAACGCCGTCCTAATAAATACAATTAATAAGCAAGATTTAGCAGCTTAAGAAGATATTTGCGATGCATTTTGTGCAGTCAAACCCCGTCTGAAAAATCTTTGTGTATCTAATTCACCACTGCATAGATATTATTGCATCTGCATTGTTGCACCGATATTTTCGATTATTTTCGTTTTAAATGCCAATACAAAATTGGTTAGGCACAGAGTTCATCTTATCTTTTAAATTTGAAGTCATCACCAAATCATGAGGCAGCGAATTTTATGTTTTTTATAGTTTCACGTAGGACTATTGTTCTCGTGGTGTCTATAAATGTTTTCTTTTAAGAATATATCTAATCTGTTCGATATTGTTTCAGTTGCTATTGTAACAGTATATGAAAGAATGATATTCATGACCTTAAGATCTGACATTGAAGTATTAATTTTACTGTTTTCTTATTTAACCATTCCATCCCTATACTTGTAATATTAATTGTATCTTATTTGCATGTATTTGTCTGTTGCACGCAAATTCTTATTACAAAAGACTGTATAATATTAAAAGAAGACCGAAAACTATTAATATTCAAACAGAAATATAATAAAACTGTAATCGTGTAGCAACTGAAAATATACACAAAGAAAAACATGCATAAACAGTAACATTCCTTCTATTTAATGAAACGAAATCAAAATAGAACTAACTTTATTTTTTTCATTTTCATATAGCTGCAAGTACCCGCATGAAATGGTGAATAACTTTATTTAAAAGATCTAGAAGATTCACGTCTATGAATTTTATGTTTTACTTGGAATAACAATACCCTCTTTATTTTTTGTCTCAAATGAACACTCTTACCTGACAAATCAATGAATGTTATTTTACTAAGAATATATTAAAAATAGAATTTGTAAACTATTCTGTTACATCACGAGAAAGTAGAATAAAAAATAAAATAATATGTACTGAATGTACTGTATTGTCTTCGTAATATTTTACAGCATAAACGTGAATAGAAATCTGTGCTTTATAGAACAAATTAGCAGTAACAAATTTCACGAAAGATCTTCACTAAGAACGTCTATTCCTTAGAAGAAAAACAATCGCAAATAACCCCGTAATTTTAAATCTCACAGAAAAATTAGTTCATATTTTCATGGAAACTACTTATTTATAAGTAGTTCATTGTTCCCAAGTAAGGGTCTAATATAATAGCAACAGTTACATGAGGTTCATATCTAACCTGCTTCACTGTCGCTTGAATCACTGGAGCTCGAAGAAAGTGAACTACTGCTGGAGTCGCTATCACTGCTACTACTGCTTGATGCTGACAATCGTGAAGGCCCACTGGCTCCGCCAGTTCCAACTACATCAACCGACTTACTACTGTCTTCTGTAAACAGTATTTCAAATAAATGTAAATTTGGACCTTTTTAAACGGCATGCTTCCATTTGTATACTTAAACATTTGAACATTTAATTCCGTAGAGTAGTTAAGTTACTAACCTTTCTTAGCAGTTTTCTTAACATTGCCTAACTGCCCCGTAACATCTTGTAACCTTTTCTCTAGCTCCTGTTTCTTCTCGGCCATTTGTTCGTCCTTGGATTTACCACTAACTTTTTTATCTGTGAACATTAAAATTCGATTACGTTAAGTATGTATACGAACATATAACTACACGTTTTGAATCACATTATTGAAACCCTGAAGCTTGAAAGCTGTGAATTTGATTTTTTAATAGTTAATTGCAGTCTTTAAATGAACTAACAAGATGACATGTGTTTTTAATGAAGCAATAGCTATGAATACAACATGGTAAACGAGAAGTATGTAAAATTATTTAAATTGAACAATGTAGATGTCTACCGTATAAAATGTGAAAAAGTCTAATCTTACGTGGCTTTTTTCTGAGACACGAAGCGACATAACTTTCCAATTCCCGCAGTGTGGATGGTTTTAGCGTTTCGAAGTCAATTTCTATCTCATCTGGATTTGAGTCCCTCAATGAAGGCTCCCGAGATTGTATTATGTGTACGACTCGTCCTAATTTATCCCCTATAACATGAATAGAAGCAACGTTTGTTGAAGGTGAAACCAATCAAACGTATCTTTGCACTTAGTATTATACATAACAGAAATACCACAGCTTACCAGGTAATTTGTTAATATCCAAGCTAAGTTGCCTCTTCTCGTCATAAGACATTGGTTTAGCATTGTCTTCGTCCTCTGAATCGAATGTAGTAGGAGGTGGTTGACTACTGGCACTCTTTTTCTTAGTTCCAGCCGATCTACTGTTCGCTTTCGGCCTTTTATTTGCGGTATTTGCTGTTGCAGCTTTTCCAGGTCCTCTTCCTTTTCCTTTTTGCTTAGGATTCGCCGCCGTTGGCAGATGGTGACTCATACCTCCTGCTGCATGAGTTTTATTAGGTCCTACTGTTATAGCTGGATGATGAAGATCACCACCCATACCACCAGGCATTTTCAAATCACCTGCCCCCATTGCAACACTAGCTATACTAGCACCAACACTATCAGAGACATTTGGAATTACACCACTTGGTTTCAATAGTTCTTTCATGGCACCAGTATGACTGGCAACAAGACTACTACTCTTATTGCTCATTGGCCTTGATTTCGACTTGTCGGGTTTCTTCTTTTTACTCTTCTTTTTACCACTTTCTTCCACCAGCTTCCTCATTTGTTCTTGCATAGCTTTAAGCTGTATATGTTACGATTGTTTTAGTATTAAAAGCACAACAATACTAATCGTAGAATAATCTAATTAGAAAATACCTCTTGCTGCAAAGCAACCAATTTTTGGGTGCGTTCTTCATCTGAATCATCACTCTCAGAAGAACTTTCAGATCCCGAACTGCTGGCGCTACTACTGCTACCTTTCATGCCTCCCATGCCTCCCATTGGTTCATCCGGGATTTTCGCGTACCTTATTTATTAAAAATTCGATTTCGTAAAATAGGAAAGTGGAACAGATAAAAGCGCTATCTTCGATGTTCATGGGAACGAACCTCATTTCGAAAACGTCTTGAAGTTTCCTAGCCATTGCAACAACATCATGATCAGGAGGATTATACTTATAGCAATTTGTAAATATGAGTCGTACATCACTGGCAAACTCTTGTGCAGTTTTATATTCACGGTTATCCATTTTCGTCTACAAAATACAATAGAGTAAGTCGTAACAGTAATTTATGAAGTCATGTACACAAAACTATATAAACATTGTACATTTATGTACAATATTAAAAACTTAAGAAGTATTACCTTCACAGTACCAAGATCCATTGGTTTCTTTATTATATCATGATAGTCGTGCAGACCTAACAATTCTGCATCCACTGGTTTGTAGAAGGGCCACGCGTAACCCTGAATATTATTAGTATTGTTGTTATTAAAAATGAATTGCAAGATGATCACAATAATTATATTTTCTGTATATTTTATAACAATTACCGAATGCTTCTTTGAAAACAATTCTTTTAAAATTTCATTGCAGAATTTCAAAGCTTCGGAAAGTTTTTCCTTCGACTTTCCAGTGGTGTGTTGAGGCTGCAAAATAATATGTAAATAAGAACATTTCTGAAAACAAATTGCAAACGTGTTTGTGATGTCACAACTTAAAAAAAAGCAGTTAATAAAAGGCAGCTCATTTTTAAATTGCACCCTATATCGAATGATGCATAGAAAGGTATACAAAAGGAACAAAAATATGAATAGAAAGTATTTTCTCACTTTCTTAACAAAAAGTATATAGATAATTTTTTAACTAGGTAGTTTGAGACATTTAATATGACAAGACAACACAAATGAAAGGAAGGAGCATGAAGGAGTAGTAATAAATGTACCTGTTGGGCCATTGCCCCAATCAGGGGCATGTTGGCCTGGAATGGCACTAAGCCGTCTTCCGCTTGCCTCGTTGGCTGAAACAGCCACGTTACAAACTCTTTGTTAATGTATTAATGGCTGATGTGATCATAACGTGCGAGGAATAAAAATATTTGAATATACATGATGCTTATTAAAAGATCCTTTCCTGTTATACGTAAAATGATTTCACGAAACTAAACACATTCTTCTTATATTACATACAAATTCTACTATCACAAGTTTCTTTAGTCGATAACATTTTAGATAGATAATTATTAAATGATGAAAAGGTAGTATTTCAGCGTGAAGATTGAACGAAGACACACACAATGAATGTTTCGAAATTTTAAAAGACTTAACGCGTCACTATGTTAATGAGATGCGAGAACACCACATTTTACCTTCTTTATTTGTCTGCCAGATTCTCGTCTTGTGGGTATTTTGGCATTTTTAGTATCCAGTTTGTATAAAGGCTCAAAAGAATTTGCAGTTGGAGTTGTAGTATCAGCCTTTCTTTTCACTCCCTTTTTAAGTTTTGCAGGTTGTGATGGAGGCATTACTGTGGGTGCAGTTGGAACTTGTGGAGGAGGAGGTACAGCAGCGGCTGCTTGCGGGTCCATTGCTGGCTGTGCATGGTAACCGCTGGTTGGAGGGACCACTTGTTGAGGCAGAGAATTATGAGTTGCCATGGGAGTGACTCCCATACTTGATGGAGGAGCAATAGTAGTTGTATTCGTGCTCCCAGGTACAGATGCGGGTGCTTGGGTGCCAAGTGGGGGCATAGGGATAACGCCTGTTGTTCCAGCAGACGTAGCTGAAGGCGTTAGGCTATTTGGTACACTGGAAGTAACTGCAGCTGCTCCGGACGAAGGTCGACCTCGACCTGTACCTCCTGTACCTCCTGCTACACCACCTACTGGTGCTCCTACTCTGCCAGCCTTTTTGCCTTTGGGTCCCTTTGGAACAGGAACTTCGAGTTCTACCTCGTCCTTTGGCATTTGTGCAACCTACAATTTTTTTGTGGAATATTTACAAATTTCTATTGCATGTTTTGACCATAGTGTAACTAAATATTCATAAAACATACTGTTTCATTTTGAAGAAACTTCGAAGAAGTTAACTTAAATTATTGTAGTAGCTACCTTTGTAAGAAATAATTTTTCGAGAGCTTGTGCCATAACCACAACATCTTCCCCAGGTTTGTTGTAAACGTAGCAATTGGTGAACATTGTATTGAAATCTTGAATACATTCTTTCCCACTCCAATAATAAGTATTTTCTAATCTTTTTTTGATTGTGCCCAAATCCATTGGTTGTTTTATAATTTTGTGGTAGTCCTAATAAAATAAACAAATTTAATATTAGATTTTAAACTAATATTGTTCTTTACGTATCTTTTCAGCTTTAAATTCAATATACACATACTGGTAAATTGAGTTTCTTGGCATCTACAGGTTGTTGAAAAGGCCACGCGAATTGATGCTTCCATACTGGTTTGAGCACACCTTTTTGGAGAAATTGTAGTTGATTGGTAACACGCCCTGGGCGATTAGGTGGTGGCACAACAGGTGGTTGGACTACACCATTGACTGGTTCCACGGGCGGTTCATCACGTGGTGGTGGTTCCTTCGGAGGAGCCGCTGGTGTAGTCGATGTCTTACCAGGTGCACTTGTCTGCGTTACCCAGTATTTATTTATATATTTTATATCGATAGAACTTCAGTTATTTAGTTAGTACTATTACTACTGTTACTCCGGAATGTACAATTCAAAATTGAAAGTAGTATTTATTTTTATATAAAGCATAAAATCAAACCATTGCCACTTTTTTGTGTAAAATTAATATAGAATAATATAGATTTTAAAAATTGTATCATTTAAATCATGCTTAAATGTTGCATATTATAAATTTTAATAAAAGTTTCACTTTTCCAGATTTACACATAAAATATATCATAGAATGTAAATTAAATATAAAAAAAGAAGTACATTATGCCATTCATAATTTTATTCCAGCGCATAGACTAAATGATTTTAGTCAAATTTCATGCACTGTAAAATTAAGATAAACCCATTCATGCAACGAGCAAATTAGGCTGCTAAATATTTAGATTCCATAACCACAGGCAAGCAATTTAGAATTCCTTTTTAATAGAAATTTAATTAAATATGTAATGAAAATGTATATAGATCACAAAAATATTTCCAACTGAAATATAATGGCAACTCTAAGTCATTTCATATGCCATGCAAGTAATAAACAATAAAAATAAATTGTATATAAAATCAGATACTATTAATGTTACAAGTAATTGTACGATAAATTATTAAAAAGAAAAACAATTTACAAAAATTGAATATTGTATGAAACGACTTATTAGCTTTAGATGTCTATAATCTTACAATTTCATAACCAATTAGACCGTAATGAGCAAAAAGTATCTTGCTTCAAAAAAAATGCAAAAAATACTGTCATTTAAAATTTCTTTCTATTATGTTTATATAAAATTTAATAAGAGTACAGAAGCAAAATTACAAGTTGCTCTTAACACAAGTTTGGAGTTGCCATTTTATATTTTTATCATATACATCCTAGTTGATACAGTACTCAACAAGGAATCTCACCTTCGGTATATTACACAGCCTTTCTCGCTCCTCCACATCTAACTGTAATTCATACATACCATTCAATCAAACAACGCTCGGTTTCATTGCATTTAAAAAAAAAATTGTGCTTAGCATAATACCAGGAGAAAAGACATACACAATGGTAGTTCCACATATTTTGATTTCTTTTGAATAGTATAGTTCAGCAGTAGATAGCAAACATAAAATGCATTACAGCACTGGTAGAATGAACTATGAATAAAGCTAATGTATTTCATTTAAAAAGCATAAGGGATTTGTATTCTAACATAATTTGTGCTTTTGTAAGTGATTGAGCTTCTGCTGAAGAAAGTTTGCATATGAGCACTATGCAAATCATTACAACAGAAAATACTTGTAGTAATCATGATATATTTCTAAGATACAAGGAAATCCCAATTGAAAGAAATAGGAAAATAATGTGCCTCCGTACGCTGTTCAACATGTGTATCTGCTACATGAGGTGAGAATCATCAAAGGTAAAATGTGTAACTGAATGCAGCTTTATGTATAGCATTAGTAGATTAATAAGCAAAGTGCACTTAAATTTATGTCATAAAGCCCAATCATTTACTTACCGAATTATTTTGCGAGATAGTGTCCACCTGCTGCATCTTGGCTTCGTTTCTGCAACAGAAAAAAATAGACATGTAAGAAAGCTTTGTAAATCACTATTGAACAGATTAAGGTATTATTCACTATAAAATTTTTAACCATATATTTGGATAAACTTCTTAATTATGAAAGATCACTTACATATAACCTGTCTTACATTAACACTGTGATTATAAGTTTACAATACGTTGTATTTATAATTGTTTTCTTAGGATCAATAATGATTTTTCCTTTTCGTTCTTGAAATTTTGGATTTCACTACAGATGTGGTATCAATTTTCAACCGATATAGGATCAAGCTTCTGCTTACACATTTGTATGAAATAACTATGTTTATTGTATAATATAAGGCTCATTGAGTCCACGATAATGAGCTTCACCTACCTTTCCGACATATATGGTACATAAATGCTATGCAGCAGGTAACTGCCTTACGTTGATGCTTGACACTATGAGGCTTCATCAACAATTGAGATGGCAAGGATATATTCTGAATCGAGCATGGTAGCTCACTAATTGCTTGCCAAGATGATTGCGCTGCAACCAGGGAGATTGGTGCCGTGGAGGCATAACACTACTCAAGCCTACCAAATGGTAGTACTTTGAATGTCAGCCCTGTACACTGCTGTGAGACTCCGTACCTCCAGCCAAGACTCGCGACATTAGCAACATCTGGATAACATAACAACAGGACCCCGTATTGTAACAACCCCAAATTGTTTTATCGCTTTAGAGCAAGTTAAACATTGTT
The DNA here is from genome assembly GCA_913789915.3 of Sphecodes monilicornis. Classification (NCBI taxonomy): domain Eukaryota; kingdom Metazoa; phylum Arthropoda; class Insecta; order Hymenoptera; family Halictidae; genus Sphecodes; species Sphecodes monilicornis. Next base: position 8,550,541 of record OU565291.1, on the reverse strand, counting down.
TTGTTCTCAAATTACGTAAATATTTATATATATATGTGTATATTTATATATATGTATATACATATATATACATATATATATATATATAAAATATGTTGTAAATGTATAATTTTATTTAACATATCATGCAATACTGAATCTATTAGATACATGCTGAACATACAACAATTTCTTTTCTCCACTTTGCTATACATGAAATGACGATACAGAGTTTTATTAAAGTTATTGATACGTTCAAATTGCTCCTTTAAGACCTCTTAGAAAACCATTTACAAAAATTTTATAACTGAAAACTATGGTTTACAAGGAAGAACATTATGCATGTATCAATTTTTATATGTGTCATTGATTGAATACTTCTAGGAAGTGTTCTTTGTGTCCAACATAAACAAATAAATAATGTTTGCAATAATAACAGAAAATATATTAGAAAAAAAGCAGCTAAGGTATAATTTTTATGACCTATTATTATAGCATTGTCTTGTTAATATTATATTTTTAATGCGTGACATACAATAACCCAAAGAATATACACCCATGATAAAATGCCTATAGTTTTACTTGTGCGTGACTTAGTAACACCATTATATATTGCATATTATGATTATAGTTGTCCAGCAACCACTCCTTTAGATAAAGTTAAGTACGAAATAGCAAATATCGAAAGAACAAAAAGTGTCTAGTAACGAAGTCACAAATCATCAAGAAATGGATATGAACAATACGTATGAATACAAAAAGGTATTGGAAAGACAAGTGGTCATTCAAAGTAGAACATTTTGGATGCACAGCAATAGTCGAAATCGAGTGTACATGAATGAATATGCATACCCAGTTTTGTTCAAGATCAGTGTAAGCCAAAATGGAAAGTTTGACAAAAGTAGCACGCATAACTGGTACACTGGTATAGAAAGTGAGCTGACTATTAAAATACAAAATTGATAATATACAGAGAGGAGAAAAACAATCTTGCGATTGACCATAAGATTTTTGAGCATGGGAAGCAAGAGCTTCTACCGTGGTGAAGAGGAGCATTGCCAGAACAATCCATGCCGCGGAGACGTTCTGCTCGTAGAGGTCCGAGTATCAAGGGCAAGAGATAAGAGTATCGTGGGCTGAACAGGTGCTTGGTGGTTAAAAGTCATCGGAAGTAGGAACAGAGAAAGGTGAGATCCAGGAGAGACGATGGGAAAGAAATAAACGCGGTAGATGCGAGAGTGGAAGAGGAGGAGGACAAGTAGGAGAGGATGGCGAGGGGAAGGGTAGCAGACCCGCGCCCAGCCGATGCACCCAGCCGACGCACACAACAAACACGAGCAAGCCGCCGTGTGAGAATCTAGTCGAGCGCTCGACTAGCGCCGAATTCGCAACGTTTCTCACATCGGACAATTCTGGCGCGCGCGAAACACCCGAGCCGCCTTTTCGGTTACTCGATTTGGCGTAGGTTTCAACATGGCGGTATGGCCGCTCGGGAAAGAAAGCTCCCAAGGGCCCGCTGCTACAGCCGCCACTTACGCACCACCACGACATACACCACGCGCTATACTTATCATCGATAGATCCGCAAAGTCCAAGATTTCTCGTAATCACTTACCTCATCAATGGAAGTCCACTTTCCACAGGAATTCTATCGAAAAACACTACCACTACGTCTTGAACACTCGACTCGCACTACGCTTTCTCCCTGCTCGCTAGTTTGGTTGGTCGGTGTTATGGCCGCCGCCGAGTGTGCCCCACCGTATCACTCACTCACTCACTCTCACTCGTGCGAGCGCTCGGTTCGCATACGCGACGAACGCGGACGCGGCCCGTCCAACTAGTTTCACACTTACGAATGCGGACGTCGATCTCTTGCACTAATATCGTATCAGTGCCTCGTACCGAGCTCCACCGACATTTTCCTGGAGTCTCGTACAATTGGATGGCTTTCCGTGCCCATGACGATCTCGGATCTAGAAACTAACGATCGCAGCACCAACAATGGCTACGCATTCTTCCGCGACGTACCGAATGGTCCTATTCCGTTGTTCCTCGAATACGACCTGTCTATCCATTCCCTTCGCAACTCCACCGAACCGAACATTGCCGAGCGGCCCCGAGCGGAGAAGCGCTAATCTTGAAAAGAATTCATGCATTTTCTACATTTTATTTCAATTCCTACGATATTATTAATATTGTGCTGTTCAAAGGGCCGCTTTATACAATTTATATAACTATCGTTAGTTTTTATTCATACTATTTATAGGGGTAATGATTCTATTGTTTCATAAATTCATAATATTTCACTTTCTACTGTAAATCACTCATTTCGAGTATACATTGAATTGTAATGATAACTTTTATTTACAGGTATATAATTTTTTATTATTAAATACAATAAGTTGGTACATCAAGGATACAGATATTGGGATATATAATAATAATTACGCTTTCTCATTCATAAAATGAGAGTACACTTTCTTAACCAATGCAAAAATTAATGGTTAATTTCCATCGTTCCATGTCCACCCATAATGCATTTTTACGTCACAAAATAACGATCTATAAATATAATTATTAATAGCAGGTAATTTCAGAAGTAACGACATAACATTTTGAAATGTAAACGGTTATTAATTTCCTTATTTGAAGTAGAAGTTTAAAATTTATTAATCACCGCGCAAGTCTTGGTCCAATTCCACGATTCTGTAACTACCTGCAATGCATTTTGGGAGGCTGTAAAATCTATAATTACGTTTATTTTCGTCACTGTCTCATTAATTATTAAAATAACAACATAAATGAAGTAATAATTATAAACATAACTGACACGTGGCGATCATTGCGCGCGAATGGAATGAAATTCTGACATGACGTGTGTGTTGTCATCACCTCACAGCAAGTTCCGTTACACATCAAACATGGCGAGGCATAAATAATTGACTTTTGCTATGTTATAACATTTTGAACAAAATATGATTTAGGAATGTAAAATAATCATGTTTGGTAAAGATAAGTCATAACACATTTATATAAACAGTTCAGTTAACGTATAAAATCCTATCAATGTCATAAAGTAAATGCTGACGCATCAGCAGATACTGTAAACTCGTGACATTGACTACGGTAGTCAATTTTACATCTTAAAAATTTGTCACTTATAACACTTGTAATTCTATCGTTAGAAAGACACGTTACAATGGAAATACTATTTCATAAATTAAATTAGAATATGTGAGAAATTTTTATCATGCACATTGATGCAAACAACAATGGCACTAAATCACAAAATGGCGTCTCCTTGACGGTAGTAGAATCACTTTTCAATGCTTCACGGTTTTAACTAAAGTCACTCAAAGTGAAAGCGTTAAATCACGAAAACAATAGCTTCCAAGTTTTAGAAAACAGCAATGTAAAATCTTCATGTAACAAATTGCATAAAGATAAAAGAACGTACTGCATACTTAGAATTGACAACCATTTTTGCGTTGATGACGTAATAGAATATGAAAGTCAAAAGAGAAACTAAATATTGAGAACTCGACGACGCACATATTGGCTTCCTTCCGGTCGCCATTAAGCTTATCCCCGTTCTGAATAGCCATTGGTACGCGGGCATAAAACCTTCGCCGTCGACCAATCGTTTGAAAACCAATGTTGATGAGTCATTAAGTTTAGGATTTTCCACTAAGAATTACGTAACAATGGTTCTTCTTTCGTTCCCTATGCGTAAATATTTGAATGGGAACAATCGTACGCGTATGTCACATAGTGATGAATGAAAATGTATAATTTATTGCAATGTGATATTACAATATCAAGGTAAATTGTTAAGTTTATATTTAATTGCGGAAGTACTTTTTCATGTTTTATTATTGTGTTGTACATTTTGTAAAATAAATTTTTTGATTCTATATAAAAATAAATATAAACCGCATGATATAAGTCACATGCATATAATGCATATAATTAATCTTTTATTTAAACTATTCCCCAAACTTCTTCAAATGCGGTACATAATTTACTGCATGTTAAAGCTCCAGATAATGGATAATTACTTATAGATATGGTATCTTCTGTGAAATCTGGCTTTACCTGCAATTTGATAGAATAATTGAATACTAACTGAATAAGTTTCATTCATATATATACCTATTTCTTAAAAACATTTCTATAGACATCCAATACATACTTGTCCATGTGCCATTGCACCTACTACAATTGCAATTGGTTCATCAGGAGGAACTAATTCTCTTGGGTTTTTTACACCATTTGCACTAAATGACATTGCTATTTTGCGGCACCCAACTGGTAAATGATTTGTCACTGGATTTTTAATTACTTTTAAGAGCTTCATTGGTCCATCAGATGCACGAACACTAAATTTATGTAATAACTGCACTGTAAAGCACAAAAATGTTAATAATCATGTGAGATTATAAAAATATAGAAAATGATATTCTATTACCCTGCTGTATACACCCTCATATACTCTGACCATCAATGTTAATATACAGCATAAAAAGTGTTTAGTAATTTATAGATTACAACTAATTTTGATATTTTAATTCTTACCCATAAGACCAGCAAAACGTTTAAATGTTCTTGGAATCCTGGTTTGCGGATTTACTTCTATTAATACATGTTTTTCTGTACAGATATACACTTGTAGTAATCCAGCTCTGTTTAATGGACTATCCATTAACATTAATAAACACTGATGAGTTATATCTGGTCTACATGATCCAGGTTCACGATTATTTTTTTTCAAGATGTTTGTGTGGTCATCACAATTTAATAATTCAAAACTATTTCCAACCTAATAGTAAACGTTTTATTTAAAAGTTATGATGATAAAAGAAAACAATATTAGAAAAATTTTTCTATGACTTATATGCTTAGCTGTACACATAGAAATAAAAAATTAACAAATACTGAGAATAGTACAAATCTATACTTCTTATGCCTTTAAGTAAAATTAGGAACTTATTCGTAAAAGTTCAATAACTCGTTTTATTAATATTACTAATATTATCATTACAACATAATCATGTTAATAAAAATGTGTAACAATATATATACACAAAATAATAAAGGAGACGGAAAAACGGTTTAAGTAACAAAACAATAAATATTGTATTGTAGTATTGTTAACAAAACATAACCTCACCTTAACAGATTCCAACTGAGCATTATCAAGAATAATAATTAAACGTTTTTCTTGATTTTTTATGTGAGCTATTTGGAGGTGTTTAGGATGTGGATCGTATTCGAAATCGTCTTTTTCATTGCGATTCTTACGTTTCTGGCCCATTTTTTAGATATTCATTTGAAGTATCAATAAAAAATACTAAATATAAACATTCGTTATTATCTGACCCACATGGAAGGTCTTAAATAAGTAATAATCACAGAGTTAAAATCAGTATAGAAGTCTCATGTAATATAATTTTCTATCTACGGTGTTAAGTTACCGACACTATCGAAAGGATCCTAGCCATAGATCGAAAATCCCTACAAACATCATCAGAGAGCAGAGAGGAATGAGAGTGCTCACCACTGATAATCAGTGGTGCTCATGCCCGGGGTTTTGACGTTCTCACTTTTTACATTTTAGTAGATTTTAGCATGGATATAGGAATTATATCTCCTCTCTGTTATCAAAGAGGATTCTCTGCTGTTACATCCATACATCTTAGCAGAGAGGAATATTTTAGCCAGAATCAGAACCTACCATATCTTTTTACCCCCTTTATGGCATGGATCAGAACTAACATTTAGCCTGGACACCGACACAGACTTAAGACTACTACAGACATTGCATCTTATGGGCTTTTCTGTCTAGGCCTCGGGGGGCCACAGTGGCCCCCGTACCATTTCGGTGTCGCGCTCAATATTACCGATAGTTCACGAATTTAGCCGTATTAGCAAGATCTGAATATTCCGTATACTTTATTTTTACTACGGGTGTTTTGGAGGCTACTAATGTATAGGGCGCGTGTATTTGAACGGTGAAAATAATATTTATGAAGAATGTATTACAAAAATACGAATTGTAGTAAAATTAATTTGGTTTCTATACGTAATATTATTTTTATTACTCGTGTCACTAATGAATGTATATTATAATAGTTTTATACACTTTAAACCAATAGTTTACTTTCTTTACACTTAAAATCAATACAAATTCTATGCAGTTGATGAGTGCGTACACATTACACATATATTAACTATGCTTGTGTTTTCTTGTTTTTAAAATAAGTACTTGAAATTTTCATAAATTTATTAAATTCATTAAATTAAATTTTCATTATAATATTTTTAATGAATATGTATAAAGTAATACAAATTTTCTATTGTATTAGTTTAATTCTAAAGTGTCCAAAGAGACATTGCTTTATTATACAATATGTAAGAAAGAATTTTATTCGAGGCTTTCGACGACGTATTCTAATCTGCATAATTTTTAATATATGAATATCAGTTTACACATGCTCGTGTACACTGCAACAATTATCATGCCGCGAAAGTTTATACATTTCTTAACATTTTCATATCGGAAAACAATACGTTTCGTGTTAAAATTCAAATTAGTTATGTTGATAAGTTAACATTTGTTAATAATATAAAAATGATGAAAATAATATTAAAACTACACGTGTGTTCTGCAAATTGCTTTGGTGAACATGGTTTTTATCTATATAATCAGGTGTACATACATGTAATAAAAAAACCACGAATTGAAAATTGCAAAATTTTTAACAATTTTATATTCGCATAAAAAATTTTTAAAAATGATAATGATTTTTGAAGAAGTCATCGAATATTCAAATGATCGTTCAATAAAATTGTGGTTTAGATTAAAAAGCAACGTGCCTCTGAATTTCCACAGCTTCGAAAAGCAGGACAAAACATTTATCTCATCGCTAGTGATAGAAACCGTTCGAACGATTTCGATGCGAGCATCGATAGCTTCTTATACGAACGTAATGCGGCAACATGGAACAGATCCTGCCTCATCTTTTTACCCCTTCTAACACATGAATCAGAACTAACTTTTAGTCCGGATAAGAACTAGTTTCAACCGATTATTTAATTTGAATATAAAATAATGTTGCAATGTCGAAATAATATGCGATATGTAACGTACATCTCAGTACGTACATCATATTTAGACTACATCAGAACCTACAATCTACTGCAGGAGTGCAAATCTATTTAACACTCGCTCACGAGAGCAAGAGTTACATGTATTCTGAAACGAAAACTTTGTATTTGGATTATTAATTGAAAATAATTGTTGAAGCTGGCACATCGGAAAAGGAAGAAAGTATTAAAAGTCTTACATTCTACTATGAAATACATATTTACGCAAATTCTAAATGTGCAGCTATTAGCTCGATATTATCCACTACATGCGAGATACTATAATTTATAAATTATAGCAGTTTGCGAATTGTGGATAATATCGATTGCCCAGGTCTCACCACGAGGAGGTTGCTGCACAAGAGACCCGAAAGAGAGTCAGAACGAAGTCTTCCTTCGTTCTGTCTTCCTTTCTTACAACGACGATTCTTAGAAACTAAGTTCGCAGGTTGCTAAATGGAAAAATAGTCTTTTTCACGGAAAAGACTTCTTTTCCATTTAGCGTATGTCGAGTAATTATTGCGGGCAAAGAGTGAATCGGAGAAGAAGTCTCCGATCCACGAGGGACCAAGGGCGAATCAGGCGGAAGGCTCTGATTCTTTCAAAGAGAGAAACAAGATCGAACCAGAGCAGAAGGCTCTGGGTCAAGGGTGACGCGACGCGTTCAGTGCTTACAAGTCCTGAGCCGACCAGCCCGATACCCGTCACTCCATCACCAAGAAAGATGGCAAAGAGATGCGCTCAAACGGTTTCTGGCGCTACTGGGTGACATGAGAACATGGCGTGCCCAGGATTACGTTAACACAGAGGATCGTCAGAAGACGAGTGAAAGAGTCTCTTAGACATCCCTCTCAATGACTTCACGCCGGATACCGAAACTGAACCGGGTCAGAACCTGCAAGCAAGGCCGACACAGCAGAAGGCTGTGTCGGAGTCGGAAAACGGAGCGAGCAAAGTTAAGTTACGGCAATAATTACTCGACATAATTACAACGACGATATACAATCTTAATAACTAACGCACGCACTAAAACTAATTTATAAATAATCTGGAGTCTTCGTTCGATGATTCCTCTTCGATCGATGAATTTTCTTCTTTCGATGAATTTTCTTCGCAAGATGAATTTTCTTCGCAAGATGAATTTTCTTGAACAGAATCGATAACCAGCTGAAACAAAATTGACTCCAAATGGAAAGGCTGTTGAAAAAAAATCGAAACAGAATCGAAAACCAGATGAAACAAAATCGAAACAGAATCGAAAACCAGTTGATACGAAATCGACACCAAATGAGAAACCAGTTGAAACAGAATCGAAACCATGTCGAGCCCAAATCTAATGATTTGTGGACGCAACGATCTATAGGCGATTCGGGTGGCCCCGGGGACGCGAGTCCCCGTACCCACTCACGGGCCCCATCCCGTGAGTGAGCCCCTGAGGGAACTCCGATCGGAGGAATATCAATTTCAAGACAAAAATATCAATTTGAGAAAGTTGGACTTTGAAAGTTCAGGAGCACATTCCAATTACGAATCCAAAAATTAATAATGGAGGTGTTTGTTGAAGGTACATGTATTCTGAAATTGAAATTCCGTATTTCTATTATTAATTGAAAAAAAATGATGAAGCTGGAACACTTGAACAAAGGAAAACGAAGAAATTATTAAGTCTTACATTCTAATATAAAATACATATTTACACAAACTCTAAATGTGCAGCTATTAGCTCGATATTATCTACTACATGCAAGATACTACAATTTATAAGTTATAATATCTTGCGAATTGTGGATAATATCGATTGCCCAGGTCTCACCACGAGGAGGTTGCTGCACAAGAGACCCGAAAGAGAGTCAGAACGAAGTCTGCCTTCGTTCTGTCTCCCTTTCTTACAACGACGATTCTTAGAAACTAAGTTCGCAGGTCGCTAAATGGAAAAATAGTCTTTTTCACGGAAAAGACTTCTTTTCCATTTAGCGTATGTCGAGTAATTATTGCGGGCAAAGAGTGAATCGGAGAAGAAGTCTCCGATCCACGAGGGACCAAGGGCGAATCAGGCGGAAGGCTCTGATTCTTTCAAAGAGAGAAACAAGATCGAACCAGAGCAGAAGGCTCTGGTTCAAGGGTGACGCGACGCGTTCAGTGCTTACAAGTCCTGAGCCGACCAGCCCGATACCCGTCACTCCATCACCAAGAAAGATGGCAAAGAGATGCGCTCAAACGGTTTCTGGCGCTACTGGGTGACATGAGAACATGGCGTGCCCAGGATTACGTTAACACAGAGGATCGTCAGAAGACGAGTGAACGAGTCTCTTAGACATCCCTCTCAATGACTTCACGCCGGATACCGAAACTGAACCGGCTCAGAACCTGCAAGCAAGGCCGACACAGCAGAAGGCTGTGTCGGAGTCGGAAAACGGAGCGAGCAAAGTTAAGTTACGGCAATAATTACTCGACATAATTACAACGACGATATACAATCTTAATAACTAACGCACGCACTAAAACTAATTTATAAATAATCTGGAGTCTTCGTTCGATGATTCCTCTTCGATCGATGAATTTTCTTCTTTCGATGAATTTTCTTCTTTCGATGAATTTTTTTCTTTCGATGAATTTTCTTCTTTCGATGAATTTTCTTCCTTTGATGAATTTTCATCGTTCGTTGTGACTAACAAGAGTGAGATGAACGACCCAAATCGAAACAGAATCGAAAACCAATTGAAAGAAAATCGAAACAGAATCGAAAACCAGTTGAAGCAAAATGGAAACAGAATCGTAAACCAGTTGAAATAGAATCGAAAACCAGTCGAAACAAAGTCGAAGCAAAATCGAAATCACATCGAGCCCAAATCTAATGATTTGTGGACGCAACGACCTATAGGCGATTCGGGTGCCCCCGGGGACGCGAGTCCCCGTACCCACTCACGGGCCCCATCCCGTGAGTGAGTCCCTGAGGGAACTCCGATCCGAGCAATATTGACTTCAAGATAAAAATATCAATTTCCAGAAATAAATATCCATTTTCAGAAATACATATCAATTTTCAGAAATACATATAAATTTTCAGAAATACATATCAATTTTCAGAAATGCATATCAATTTTCAGAAATACATATCAATTTCCAGAAATACATATCAATTTCCAGAAATACATATCAATTTCCAGAAATACATATCAATTTCCAGAAATAAATATGAATTTCCAGAAATAAATATGAATTTCCAGAAATAAATATCAATTTCCTCAAATAGGTATCAATTTCCTGAAATAAGTATCAATTTCCTGAAATAAATATCAATTTCCCGAAATAAATATCAATTTCCTGAAATAAATATCAAGTTCCTGAAATAAATATCAAGTTCCTCAAATAAGTATCAATTTCCTGAAATAAGTATCAATTTCCTGAAATAAGTATCAATTTCCTGAAATAAATATGAATTTCCTGAAATAAATATCAATTTCCTGAAATAAATATCAATTTCCTGAAATAAATATCAATTTCCTAAAATAAATATCAATTTCCTAAAATAAATATCAATTTCCTGAAATAAATATCAATTTCCTGAAATAAATATCAATTTCCCGAAATAAATATCAATTTCCCGAAATAAATATCAAGTTCCTGAAATAAATATCAAGTTCCTCAAATAAGTATCAAGTTCCTCAAATAAGTATCAAGTTCCTCAAATAAGTATCAATTTCCTGAAATAAGTATCAATTTCCTGAAATAAGTATCAATTTCCTGAAATAAATATCAATTTCCTGAAATAAATATCAATTTCCTGAAATAAATATCAATTTCCTGAAATAAATATCAATTTCCTGAAATAAATATCAGTTTCCTGAAATAAATATCAATTTCCTGAAATCAATATCGATTTCCTGAAATGAATAACAATTTCCTGAAATAAATAACAATTTCCTGAAATACATAACAATTTCCTGAAATAAATAACAATTTCCTGAAATAAATATTAATTCAAGACGAATATATCAATTTCAAGACAATATATCAATTTCCTGAAAAAAATATCAATTTCCTGAAAAATATCAATTTCCTGAAAAATATCAATTTCTAGACAAAAATATTGTATCAATTTGGTAGAGTTGAACTTTGAATGACTTACAAAATTAAGTATTACCATTCTTACAAATTACATAAGAAATCCAAAACTCTAACGTCTAAAATTCTAGATCGGTACTTCTAAAACTACTTTAAATCGCGGCTATTTATTCGCAACATTAACTAGACATTAAGTCAACTTTGAAAATTTATACTATTTCAACGCGTGTTACAATTTGTTTTTCAACGCTACTTAAAATCGCGAATGTTCTTATCTCACAGTTGATCGTTGCAACTGGAGCATGGGCGCCTGAAATATCGAATCATTCTAATGCAAACGCGATCTTTTTGATGCGCAACGCTAATTCAACAAATCGAAATTCAATATACTATTTAAATAAGAAAAGAACTCTGACGTCTAAAATTCTATATCGGTGTCTGTAGAATTACTTTAAATCGCGACTATTTATTCGCAACATTAACTAGGCATTTGATCAACTTTAAAAATTGATACTAGTACAACGCGTGTAACAATTTGTTTCGCAACGCTACTCGAAATCGCGGATGTGCCCATCTCACAGCTGATCGTTGCAGCTCGAGCATGGGAGCCTGAAAAGTCGAAAGACTCGAAAGCAAACGCAAACTTGTGGTACGCAACGCTAATTCAATGAACAGAGATCCAAAAAAGATTACTCTACAGTTTCTGCAAAACGAATCGCGACTATTTGTTTCGCAACGCTATAGTTTAAACAAGCTATATCGCTGATAGAGACTACTATTATATTTAGAAGAAAGGCTAACTCTGATCTCCGTTCAAAATCGACTAACGCAACGCGTACTTTTTTCGCAACGCTAGTGCAAGTCGCGGACGTTCCCATCTCGGCTGATCGTTGGGGCGGCGAGGCCTGCCCATGCATGCAACTAACTACTTTTACATTCTACTACAACTCTATTCCTACAGACGAGTATAACGACAAGGTAGTGATAAAATGACTCACTCGAAGATGCGAAGACGTTGCAATGATTGTCGTTTTGAATGACAGTTTGTCCGGCATCTTTGGCATAAAACCTCGTCTGCTCCTTCGGCCTCATCCCGACAATTTGTTTCGCACCGCTACTCGATATCGCGGAAGTACCCATCTCACAATTGATCGTTGCAACTGGAGCATGGGCGCCTGAAATATCGAAAGATTCTATTGCAAACGCGATTCTTTTGATGCGCAACGCTAATTCAACAAATCGAATTTAAAATGATATTTAAATAAGAAATTTAAAACTCTAACGTCTAAAATTCTAAACAGGTATCTTTAGAACTACTTTAAATTACGACTATTTATTTGCAACATTAACTAGACATTTCATCAACTTTAAAAATTGATACTAGTACAACGCGTGTAACAATTTGTTTCGCAACACTACTTGAAATCGCGGATGTGCCCATCTCACAGTTGATCGTTGCAGCTCGAGCATGGGAGCCTGAAAAGTCGAAAGACTCGAAAGCAAACGCGAACTTTTTGTGCGCAACGCTAATTGAACGAACAGAGATCCAAAAAACGATTACTTTAGATTATATGTAAAACAACAACAATATGAACTTTAAAAGCGCAGTTATCAAATTGAAATGTAATTTTGAACCGCGACTATTTGTGATTCGCAACGCTACGCTCTAAACAAAATTTTTCGTAACATTAACTTTAATCTCTGTTCAAAATCGACTAAATGCAACGCGTGGTTTTGTCGCAACGGTAGTGCAAATCGCGGACGTTCCCATCTCGGCTGATCGTTGGGGCGGCGAGGCCTGCCCATGCATGCAACTAACTACTTTTACACTTTACTACTACGGTATACTACTACTACTTCTACAGACGAATATAGTAACAAGGTAGTAACAAAATGACTCACTCGGAGATGCGAAGTCATTGCAATGAATGCCCTCTCTGAGTCGATCAGCACGGTAATGACTGCATGCCGGATACCGAAACTGGACCGGCTCAGAACCCAAGGTAAACGAAGGAAGCATTGAAGAGTCCATGGCCCCCCCCGAGCTAGCTTAAAGTAGGCCAAGGAAGTTTTAAATAACCCTTGGACTACCTTAAGCTAGCTAAAGGTGGACCATGGTAGACAATGGTAGGCCATTAGTGGAGGACCCTTGGTTAAGCTTAAGCCAGCTGAAGGTAGACAAGGGTAGCTCTGGAAGACCACTGGTCAGCCTCAAGGTAAGCACCGGTAGGCCAGAGTAGCTCTCGATGACCACTGGTCAACCACAGGGTAGGCCACTGTTGGAAGACCCTTGGTCCACCCTAAGCCAGCTGAAGGTAGGCAAGGGTAGCTCTGGAGGACCACTGGTCAGCCTCAGGGTAGGCCAGAGTAGCTCTGGATGACCACTGGTCAACCCCAAGGTAGACCACTGGTGGAGGACCCTTGGTTAAGCTTAAGCCAGCTGAAGGTAGACAAGGGTAGCTCTGGAAGACCACTGGTCAGCCTCAAGGTAAGCACAGGTAGGCCAGAGTAGCTCTCGATGACCACTGGTCAACCACAGGATAGGCCACTGTTGGAAGAACCTTGGTCCACCCTAAGCCAGCTGAAGGTAGGCAAGGGTAGCTTTGGAGGACCACTGGTCATCCCCAAGGTAGGCAGGAAAGGCCAGGTTACCGCTGGAAGACCCTCCTGGTCTCGGAGCCCATCCGCTCCTGCCGGAGGGCCCGGCCCGACTGATTGACTGAGCGCGCTCCGCGAGCTTAGGTAGCCAGCGATGCGCAGCGCGCAGCGAAGCACAACGCTCCCTACCCCAACTAATTTCGGTAGATCTCGATTGCCGTGATAATAATTATTGATAAATCTATTATTTCTGGCTGTTTAATGTTTATAACAATTCCTTTTGCCAACGATGTCGACAAGCATCCCCTTGTCTATCTACCAACTAATTTTTTAGTAAAAATATGTAATGGAACTCGAGATATTGAATATCTTCTGACACATGAATATTAGCGTGCATTAATTTATCGAACACAATTCACTGATAAATTTATCATCTCTAGCTGGTTAATATTTGAAACAATTCCTTTTGTCGATGATGTCGACGAGCACACCGTTGACCATCTTGCCATCTAATTTTTTAGTAAAAGTAAGTAATAAAACTCGAGATCCAGCATAATTTATGATACATGAATATTACTAAGCATAATTATATTGAAAAAATGTAATTAATGAATTTGTTATCTCTGTTTGTTTAACGATTACAACGATTATATGTTTGGTTACCTCACCACCCAATTTTTTAGTAAAAATAGCTATTAGTACTCGAGATACAGATTAACTTTTATGCATGAACATTTGGAGTGTACAAGATATTCAATTCTCACTAGTATGCACAGTTTCATTAGAACAAGAGTAACAAAGATTATTTATAACTAATTTACCTCTTCTAGAATCGAATTGAAAACTATACATGAATGTTGCCGAAGGTCCATTCTATATTCTTCGAGAGCTAATATTTATAAAAATTACTTGAAGTAATTTATCAACAATTTTTGTGGAGGTAACTTCTATCTTCTACGCCCGCAATGAGTAAGACAAGGAGAGTCCGAGTATTTGTCAAAGGTAAACACACAAATCGTTGTGTCACCTCTCTGGAAATCGTAAATAACTAATTAACTAGGCGTCGAATCTACATAAAACTGCAACAGAAATGTAGCTGAGACATCATTCTAGATCCTCCGATCACAAGGAAGATTATTTTTTACCAGAGATCTGTTAAATTATTTGAATTTATTTTAGAACGAGACTTAGAATAATTGTTTATAACTATTTAGTCAGAAATAACACGTGACTATAAACTATATGTGAAAGTAGCTGAAGATCTATTCTATATTTCTTAACTGCAAATATTTGTAAACAATTCCTCACAAGTGTGTTACTAATAAATTTTCTGTCGAGTGTGCACAGTATTCAGCAGCTCTGTGTCTGTCTTTGTTTCTCTTCTTAAAAGTGCATAAGTTCGTCCTTGTCGGATACAAATTTCTTTATCATGTTCGTCAAATTTTTACCAGGGGGTACGAAGTCCTGTAAAAAAATAGGCGGTACAAGTGAATAATACGTGGAGTATTTTTGTACGAATACAATTGCGTTTTAAAGCTGACAACGCTGTAAAATCGAGCCTCCTCGGACACACACTTTATGTGTTGCAACCTCATGTAGTTCACCACCTGACCGTCCATTTCGATAGAGTCCGCTATCATACTAGGACATTTTCTACAGAGTCGGTAATTCAGAACCGTAGACAGAAAAATGCATTGCATACAATGTCTGTAGGTATCTTAAATCTGTGACACCGACGAGACCGTCGGTGGCCTGGATCCTGGATCAGAACGTACTTGTGGTGAACTGACTCGACCGGATAATTCTTTGCTGGGATAAAGAAGTATTACCACCGTTTACGTTGCTTTCGCTCTTTATATATTTCCAACGTGCCCTTGGTCCTTACAATGGTCGAGAGACCGAGGCTTTTATAATTTATAAGTTATAATATCTTGCGAATTGTGGATAATATGGATTGCCCAGGTCTCACCACGAGGAGGTTGCGGCACAAGTGACCCGAAAGGGGGTCAGAACGAAGTCTCCTTTCCTTCCTGCTCCCTTTCTTACAACGATGATTCTTACAAATTAAATTAGAAATTTAAAACTCTACTGTCTAAAATTCTAAATCGGTACCTCTAAAACTACATTAAATCGCGGCTATTTATTCGCAGCATTAACTAGACATTAGGTCAACTTTAAAAATTGATAATAGTACAACGCGTGTGATAATTTGTTTCGCAACGCTATTCGAAATCGCGGATTTGCCCATCTCACATTCGGTCGTTGCAACTGAAGCATGGGCGCCTGAAATGTTGAAACATTCTAATGCAAACGCGATCCATTTGATGCGCAACGCTAATTCATCAAATCGAAATTTAAAATACTATTTCAATAAGAAATTTAAAACTCTAACGTCTAAAATTCTACACTGGTATCTCTAGATCTACTTTAAATCGCGACTATTTATTCGCAACATTGACTAGACATTTAATCAAGTTTTAATATTGATACTAGTACAACGCGTGTGACAATTTGTTTGGCAACACTATTCGAAATGGCGGATGTGCCCATCTCACAGCTGATCGTTGCAGCTCGAGCATGGGAGCCTGGAAAGTCGAAAAACTCGAAAGCAAACGCGAACTTTTGGTGTGTAACGCAAATTCAACGAACGAATCCAAAAAAGATTACTCTACAGTACAAAACGAATCGCGACTATTTGTTTCGCAACGCTATACTTTAAAGAAGATATATTGCTGATAGAAACTGCGATTATAATTGGAAGGAAGATTAACTTTGATCTCTGTTCAAAATCGATTAAATACAACGCGTGGTTTTTTCGCAACGCTAGTGTAAATCGCGGACATTCCCATCTTGGCTGATCGTTGGAGCGGCGAGGCCTGCCCATGCATGCAACTTACTACGTATACACTCTACTACTACTCTATTTCTACAGACGAGTATAGTGACAAGGTAGTGACGAAATGACTTCTCACCCGAACATGTGAAGCCATTGCAATAATTGCCATTCATGTCGGATATTGAAACTGGACCGGCTAAACGAAGAAAGCATTGAAGAGACCATGGCCCGCCCCGAGCCAGCTTAAAGTAGGCCAAGGAAGTTTTAAATAACACTTGGACTACCCTAAGCTAGCTAAAGGCAGACCATGGTACACAATGGTAGGCCATTGGTGGAGGACCCTTGGTCAAGCCTAAGTCAGCTGATGGTAGGCAAGGATAGATTAGGGTAGCTCTGGATGACCACTGGTCAACCTCAGGGTAGACCAAGGTAGGCCACTGGTGGAGGACCCTTGGTCAACCCGAAGCCAGCTGAAGGTAAGCAGGGGAAGGTAAGGGTAGCTCAGGATAGACCAAGGTAGGCCGCTGGTGGAGGACCCTTGGTCAACCCGAAGTCAGCTACAGGTAGGCCCGGGGTAGCTCTGAAGATTCACTGGTCATCCCCAAGGTAGGCAGGATAGGCCAAGGTAGTCGAAGCCCGTCCTGGTCCCGGAGCCCGTCCGTTCCTGCCGGAGCATGCCGGAGCATGCCGGACGGCCCGGCCCCCGGCCCGACTGACTGACAGAGCGCGTTCAGCGGGCTTAGCGTTCAACACTCCCCACCCCTACTAATTTCGGTAGCTTTCGATCTCCGTGATAATAATGATTGATAAATGTATTATTTCTGGTTGTATAATGTTCATAACAATTCCTTTTGCCAACACTGTCGACAAGCACCCGCTTGACTATCATCATCATACCATCTTATTTTTTAGTAAAAATATGTAATGGAACTCGAGATATTGAATAACTTTTAACACATGAACATTTGCGCGCATGAATTTATCGAACACAATTCAATGATAAATTTATTATGTCTAGCTGGTTGATATTTGTAACAATTCCTTTTGACAATGTCATCGAAAAGCACTTCTTTGACCATCTTGCCATCTAATTTTTTAGTAAAAGTAGGTAATAGATCTTGAAATACAGAGTAACTTTTATGCATGAATATTGGGAGTATATAAAATATTAAATTCTTATTAATATGCAGTTTCATTAGGACAAGAGTTACAAAAATTATTATCAACTAATTAACCTCTTCCATAATCGAACTGAGAACTGTACATGAATGTTGCCAAAGGTCCATTCTATATTTTTCGAGAGCTAATATTTATAAAAATTCCCTGATTAACTAGTTATCAATCATTTTTGAGGAGGTAACTTCCATCTTCTATGCCCGCAATGTGTAAGACAAGGACACTCTGACTATTTGTCAAGGATAAACACACAAATCGTTGTGTCACCTGTCTGGAAATCGTAAATAACTGATTAATTAGGGTCGCATCTACATAAAACTGCAACGAAAATGTAGCTGAGACATCATTCTATATTCTCCGATCGCAAAAGTACATGAATTAAATCTGTAAAGTTGGAAGATTATTTTTTAATGGAGATCTGTCAAATTATTTGAGTTTATTTTAGAACAAAACTTAGAATAATTGTTTATAACTGATTAATCAGAAATAAAATGTGACGGAAAACTACATGTGAAAGTAGCTGAAGGTTTATTGTATATTTCCTAACTGCAAATATTTGTAAACAATTCCTCACAAGTGCGTAACTAATATATTTTCTGCCGGGTGTGCATATTATTCAGCATCTCTGTGTCTGTCTTTGTTTCTCTTCGTAAATGTGCAGAAGTTCGTCCTTGTTGGATGCCAACTTCGTTATTATAATCGCCAAATTTTTACCAGGAGATTCAAAGTCCTGTAAAAAAGTAGGCGGCACGAGTGATTAATACGTGCTACATCTACATCCATCCGAGCTGATGGAAGTATTATATATACGCAACATTTGAATATAATGCTGCGTATAGCGGTTTTCGTCGAAAAAATTGGTTTATATTTTTTTAACGAATAATAGCCGTAGCCAAAAATATGAAAAGAAATTGGAGATGGCAGTGTTGATGACAATACCTTATTATTAAACTAATGTCCAGGATGGTCGCTCTTGAGGTTCGATATGAAATCTTTATTTTTTCGAACTTTCTTGGGTTTTTCATTTTTTACAACTACAGGTTACAACTAAAAAATCAGGAAACATTAAAATACTTGTCATTATAATTAACATTGTATTTAATTTATTATTAGTTACTTATTAGCTACCTATTTTATATAAAACATAGTTAACTATTTATCAGATTCTGAGATGTACGATACATATTGTATATTGACTCGTTATTTTATACATTGTTTTATATTCAAATTGAATAATTGGTGGAAGCTAGTTTTGATTCATGCGTTAGAGGGGGTGAAAAGATGAGGTAGGGTCTGATCCAGGCTAGATTTAGACTAGAGGGCAGCACTGTACCGGGCACGACAAAACCTCGGGCCTGAGCACTCTCATTCCTCTCGGATATTAGCACAAACGAGAGCTATACCTTGTCTATGATGTAATCACAGACGAGGTATAAGAGTAGACCACTCACCCAATGTATTTTTCTGTCTCACGCCCCGGGGGCTCTAGAGCCCCATTACCATTCCATGTCACATCCTACCGTATCGACCAAAACTAATATTGTGGAACTTATATTCTACAACGGCGCTGTTACTGATAGAATTTGGCATCGAAATATCGGGGATTATATAAATGATGTATGAAACAAAAGAATATTGTGTCCTTTTAATTCCGTTACGTCTGTTACACGACTGCATCGAAGAAGACGTTTCTACATGGGAAAGCTTATATTCAGGTAAATCATATACATACATAATACGTATGTATACATGATTTACCTGAATATTACATATACATATATTATTTTATATTGCATGCGTTTAGTAAATATTGCATATACTTAGAAAACTAGCGTTTCTTTTCTATTTCCTTACTTATTTCTATCTAATCGCTTTGCTATTCTATTTCTCGCAAACAATGAAGCGAAACGAAAATAAAACCCATTATAAAAAATGTGTCTATTCTTTTTGGGGTTTAACAACCCGTAATAGAGCAGACAGTATTTTTTTTCATTCATTTCGAACGAGAGATAGTGATCGGTGCATATCGTGGCTGATTAACTTTGGTTTAGGTGGTTGGGTGGAAATGGAATTGTTTGATAAAAAATTACAAAAAAAATATGTATGCAGTCGACATTTTTCTAAAAAATTTTTTTCACGAGTCGGGTAGACTGCGCAAAGATGACGTACCGGTAATTTTTGATTCGTCCAATATAAATAATAATAGTTGCAGCACTAAATCAGACACTATGTCTCTACAAGGTGACGTTTCATCAATACAAAGCTGCAATGTTTTGGGACAGCAGCTAATGGACGCTCAAATGCAATTAGAGCAAGAGAAGAAAAAATATAATATTCTTCGCTTGAATTGGCCGGCAAAGTGTAAGGTAATGAATCGGTTGCAAAATAAGCTTTCTTCAGGCAGTATAGATTAAACATGTTTGGAGAAAGCAATTTCTAAAAGAATATCCGGTTATTTATTAACATTTGTTAATATCGTTAATATTCGCCAAATCGTGGCGAATTTTTCCGAAAAAGGAGCAAAAATTATGCATGACAATGCACTACACTTCTCCCGTTTTATATCATAAAATGCGTGATATTTTTGGTTTTCATTTGCCATGTCCAACCACAATTATTCGGTGGTTCGGGAAAATTGACATTTGGCCAGGAATTTGTCAAAATTTATTTAATGCATTGAAATTAAAGTCTGCACACATGGAAATTGCAGATCGTCATTGCATTCTTGTATTTGATGAAATGGCCATGAAAAAGTGTCTCGATTTCCAACCAAAACAACAAGTCATTGAAGGTTTCGAAGATTTAGGATTTTTGGGAAGAAATGTAGCTGTGGTACCCACAGGTTCTTGTATTTATGATACGCGGGATGTTCACTAATTGGAAACAAGCATTGGCTTTCTTTGTATCAAAAACTAGTGTTAAGAAAGATGAGTTGTCAATTATTTTAAATAAAATTTTAGATGCATTACATGGGACAGGTTTGAAAGTCAGAGCAGTTGTTTCCAATCAGGGAAGTAGTTATCAAAGCCATTTTTTATAAGAAATGGTGAAGAAATTTATTACATTTTTGATTATCTCCATTTATTCAAGAGTATTAGAAATAATTGATTAAACTATTAGTTTTGTATTAATGATCGTATAGTTTCGTGGCGCGATGTAGTATTTCTCTGGAATTTAGAGAAAGACAAAAGTACGCGAGCAGCATACAAGTTATCCGAAAAACATGTGTTTCCAAATTCTTTTGATAAAATGAAATGTAAGCTTGCTCTTCAAGTTTTTAGCAAAAGAGTGTCATCTGCTATGTTTACCGCTTCACTTACTGGTAGCATTAATACAAATACTGTACAATACACAGCTAGTTTCTTTGAAACGCTTAATGATTTGTTTTACAATTTAAATCAAATCCCATGAAGCGGGCTATTTCGCGTTTTAATGATATTGAACACCATTTAATTGCTCATGTTGCCAACATGAGAAATTGGTTGGTACTTACACCTAAAGGTTGTAAAACACCTCCATGTTTTTTGGGATTACGGCAGTCTATAAATGCCACCTTGCAGTTGTGGAAAATAGCGATTGTACAGAAAATTTTTTTTCTGTTCTTCGAATGCACGGTGGCACTTATAATCGCAATCCTTCGGTAAAAGCGGTGCGTCTTGCAATTCGAAAAAATATATTATTGAGTTTTAATCGTAGTATACATAGTGGTAACTGCATGCCTGATGACGATGCACCGTTCATGCCGGGAGATACGATAGCACAATGTGAATCAGCCACGTTGGAATCAGATACTTCATTGTCTGCTATCCAAGAGAACACAGGTGATGATAGTTTTGTTGGCAATATTGAAATCAATAATATTGAAGAACTGTCAACATCGGTGTGCTCGCTAGAATCGTATGCACTTGAATACTTTGCAGGGAATATTGCTAAAAAATGTATTGACAAATCGGGATGTCGTAGGTGTTACGACATGTTTTTAGAGAACAATGCAACGTTCACGCGAAACGAACAACTACTGTTATCTTTTAGAGCATATATTGTACACGATAACATTGAATTTAGGCATCTTTGTGTCCCGAGTGTACATTTTTCGGCAATTTTAAAAATTATAAATACAACTTTTGATATGGTTTACCCATCTATACGCAGCGAGGCATTCATATTGGATAAACTATTTTCGATCATTTCACGTTCTGTGGAACAGAAATATCCAAACTGGTTTAACCAAGACGAATGCACTGCAAATAGGAAAGATATTGTATATTTTACATTAACTGTAAAAATTCATAAGGATACAGTATGGCTCGGACAGAAATTTAGATGTATAAAAAATTCCGCGAAAACATCTTCCAAATTATCGCATTTCAGACATGTTTAAATTTTTTCATTTTTATCAATAATCCTGTTGGTATTTCTATATATTTTTCAACTGTGTCTATAATAAATTCATTAAAATCAGTTATTAATCATATTTCCGGAATTTCGTGCATAGAGATTTGTGTATACGTCGTATATATGAAACTCTGAAAACTAGGTTAATATAAACAGTTTGTAAATGAATTTTTTGTAGAAGCATTTAACAAATATGTATATACATAGTTGCTTTGTAATTTGTAGTTGCTTTGTCCAAAAGAATATGGTAGCTTTAGTAGTTTAGTACTTCATTTATTCTTTTTATCACGATTCAGAGTACACTCAATGTTCTTTTACTTAATAAAATGTGTAGATACCTATTTTGCATATTTTATTGTGAAGTTTATGTTTATATACATATACTGATGTTGGTAAACATTGACTGTACTCTAGGGTGGATAAGACCTTCTTTCACGCCTTCACGTGGACCACCCTTCTGTTAATTTTATTACTTGACCAATGCATGTATTTACTACCTGACTGGCGTGCTAAATATATGTAATTGTATATTTGGTTGCAAGAAATGCATGTTTTATAAACGTCGCTTTACACGGGATGGGGGGGGGGGTACTAGGGGTGTGTAAAATGCACCCCTCCGAGGGACGGGCCCTTACCGCGGTTGGAGACTCCTCTGCCCGCACCGGCCGAAGAGAGCGACAGGATCACGAATCACGGTCCGAAACGAATGGGAACGGACAAGCGACGGGGGCACTGGAGTGAACGGGAGGTCGCACACGTTACGGCCGCACGCACTCTATCTCTCTCGCGCGCACACTCTTCGCGCTGTTTTTCTCTCTCTCGCACGCACACTCTTCGCGCTCTTTCTCTCTCTCGCATGCACACTCTTCGCACTCTTTTTTTTCTCCAATGCACAGTCTTCACGCTCTTTCTCTCTCTCTCTCTCTCGCACGCACATTCTTCGCGCTTTGTCTTTCGCGACACATTGCGGTATTTACGCACCCTTTCGCGAGACGGCTGTTGCTTTTCAAATTAGCAATTATGCGGACCCCACATATTCAAAATAGATGCGTATCAATAGTGTTAGAAAATTGTAGTAATGCAAATAATAATTATACGTATGGGGTAAACTTATGTACATACGTTCAAGATTTATGAAAACTGTATTTCTATAATTTGAAAATTTGGTATTTATGTTTATTAATATTTTACTGATAAAAATAATTTTAGATATATAACATAATGACATGAAATAAAAAAAAATATAATTTGAACATATAGGAGAGAGCAGATCTATATATATAATACTATCTATATATATACTAATAATCAAAAACGATATCAACCAAAATTTCTGTCCGTCATAACATTTATTTAGAATATCGGTCCTTCATAACTGTTTCAGGGAACGAAACCGATATCATAACTGTTTCCACAGACACAACTCGTTAGCCATTTGTTTTTGAGTGTTTTCGTGGATCTAGTTCCAACATTTATCGTTCATCAGCGTAGAGGGCGTAAGAAAACCAGTTGTTATTGTGTGAGACACGAAACCCCATATGGTGATTGGTCTACTCTTATACCTCGTCTGTGATGTAATGTCTGTAACATCGTACGTCTGTCCCAGACAAGGTAAACCTGTGCTTTCATTACTTCTGTAAGTACTTACCTTGTTTGTGATTTTATTTGGGCATGTTTATAGGAATTACCAACAGATGGCAGCACGTATCTCAATAAGTTGCCAACCGTAATTTGGTACTTTCACTTTAGATGGCTCTTCGATGACGAAATTTGTCTCTTGCAGATCTGAAAATGCCATTTTCAAAATGGCGATTTTCCTAACTTATTTTGTATGGGTTTGTATGAATTTGAAAGGAGGGAATAATATCTCGATATTGCGATACCAATAAACATTGAAGATGATATTTTATTGACTTATGTTTTATCAAATTAAATAGTCCTTGTTTATGCATGACATCGTAATTGTAATTGTGTGTAATTTTTAGAAAATTATTAGACTAATATAAAATAAATGATTGAATACGAATTCATAGAATGAGTTTTAAATTTATTCCACAACCTGTTCCATAATAAGTACACCATTTGTTAACACAAGCGACTACAGCAAAGTGTATATAAAAATCTGATTAATGTAACATATTTAAACTTTAATGCAATGTTACATTGCTTTATTAATATTAACTGGAATTAATGTAACACGCAAAATATAACATGTTATAATATAACATATATTATATTTGATAATGAAGTTAAATTACAAATCCAAAATGATTGTGTGCTAATTATTAACATGCATAATTTATTCATTGAAAGTTTTAAAGTGAAACTAAAATTTCATCTTCTAAATATAAATCCTTTTCTACGACTTTTAATGTCGACTAATTGTTGTGCTTGTTTTTTTAGAACACTTCTGGACGGTACGTCTTCCTCATCTTCGGATGGAGCCGCGGCTGGTACTGCCGACAATGGAAATCTTGAAAAAAGTTGTCCTTCATTTGCACGTGTTACTTTCCCTTCTGCTGATGTAGTTGCAATTGATACTGTTTCTACCTAAATAAATATAATTTTAATATATTTTAACAATACCGGTTCGATAAATATCTTTTACGAGAAGAATTTTTGCACATTTGTAATATGAAACAAATATTTCATTATTGAAGGAATGTTTTATTTAAAGAAACTATTAAACACTATAATAGTTACATATGCATTAACAAATTCTAAAATTTACCTTATCGATCAACATTTCGTTTAAAACTTCCAGATATTTATCCGGGCCGCCCAAGGTTTCAATTACAGTGTTGACCTTATCGTTTATGACTTCTACGAGTTGCAATGGATCTTGAATTTCTTCTTGATCATCAGGTAACGTTTCAAGTATCTCCTGTAAAATATCTATTATGAGTGAGATTAGAAGTAAGCATGGAAGAGTGTAGGTATTTCCAAACTGGTATATGTATGTGTCAAATTCTTTTAGTCTTTAGTTTTATTTTTTCTTGTACGCAGTGTTTATAGACACCTAGCAGCGAAGTGAAAGAAGAAATAGAAAAACGGAAAGCGAGTTAGAGTCGTCCGTACGGATTCTAGGGATCGATTGAATCAATAACTGATATTCTTGCGCTTCGCCGTGCTACCGAAGTATTTACTTTCGATCAGCCTGGAAGGTGTTAATGCGCAGGACAACGGCTTCTACAGGTGAGAATTACAGGCAGAGATTGTTGAAAGAAATTCATTGGTGGATGACCAGAGAATAGCATACGTGTCAAGGGTGTTAAATCTCCTGAGACAATACACTCGGTACGAAAACTCGAAGTGGTTCCATTATGGTGGGCGCCATTGAAGACAACTTCTCTAATTTAATTAAGTATTTACATGGTATTTCCATCGGCCATTTTAACATGACACTAACTGATGGAGTTTGATTTTGTGAACTCTTTGCCTTGAGAAGTGTTAATTTACTGTGATCTCTTCGGTTTATTGAAGGACTCCATGTTAATTGTAAACTCTTGTTGGGACAAAAGCTGCTTGTACATATAATAGTTTCATTGCACACCTCACTCACAATTGATTTTTTTATATTTATGAAGAAACTGAATGATCTCTATAACATCGTTAGTATGATATCTGAGTAGGGCGTAGGGTATATATTAAGTAAAAAGTAATAAACTTTCGTGCAAAGAACATTACGAGAGTGTTCGGAAGATGAAACTTGTTTATATTCACAAACTTCTGTAAATATTATTTGTATATAAGTTAAAGGTTAAACAGGAGGTACCAGAATTTGTGTACACACTAAGAATTTCTAATTTATCAAGTTTTAAAGTAATATCTTACCCGGAATTTATCACATAAATTCCACAACATGGTGCTGATCTCTTGAAGAAGTTCCTCGACCCTCCGCGTTTCCTCTTCTGCTTTTAATTGGCGCGCGCGTTGCTCATCGATACTACAATTCAGTTTTTCCACTTCTTCCGCGTTTCTGAAGGATTAGATTATACAAGACACGGGGAATATAAAATTCGTCTTTGATACACGTAGAAAGCATGACTTACTGCTCGGCATTCTTCGTTTCGGAGAATTTTCTGGTCTCCAACTCCGCGATAAACTCTTGCCTCTGCTTTTCTAAGGTCATTTTCTCCTGCTCGGTGGCCACCCGCATTTTCTGTAGATTATCCTTGGTCGCCCGCTGACCCAGAAACCGGTTCAGAACGTCCTCGGACCTGGACACTCCGGTGGCGCTGCGGAGCTTAGCGAACGCCACCTCCAGCCGTGTCACCTCGTCCTTGGTAATGTCCTCTGTGGTCTGCACACGGCTTTTCCCACGTGTGTCGAAATCATCTCGCAGACGTGAATGGAATATCATTTTTTCTAGCCGCTCGAGTTCCGTTTTTCGTTGTAGTACACGCTGCCTGGTTCAACGAGGACGCTTAGTGTACAAAAGGTAGCGAAAATCGCGATACAAACGTAAAGCTCTGCACATTGCAATCCTTAGCTTACTTTCTGAGGCAAGATATAGAATAATTATATAGAATAAGATAATATATACAAAGTAAAGATTATTAGATAATTAGATAAAATAAAGATATAGAAGAAACATTTTTTGTTTGTAATCTTATTTTAAAAAAATTTCAATTTGAAAATGTTTATTTGTATGTTAGTTTCTCTATTTATTTTAAGAAAAATATATTTATTTAAACCTGTATTCTTCGAGAACGGCATTTCGCTCTTTACTGCAGTTGGTTACTTCGATTTCTTCTTTAATCAACGTCTCCTGTGTGCTGTTCTTCAACTTAATAGCTTCTTCATTCACTGCCTGCGCATAAAAGTATGTTCACGTCGATTTTATGTTTTCAAGCCATAAATATAATCCAACGATCAATTTCATGCCTTGCCTGCAGACGTTTTATTTCGTTTTCTTGCTCCCTTATTTCATCTTCTAAGCTTTTCAACGATGAAGCGTAAGATACAGACTTTTCTTTTAGATTGGAACGTATCGATCGATATTTCATTCGCGTTAGGTTCGCCTTTATTTGTTTCATTCTAATGTGCTCCAAACGTACCTCTAACTTGACGATTTTCTATAAAAGTACGCAGAAGCTTAATTGGCCGTAACAGTTGTGGCAACCTCCTTTTCGCTGTTCAACTCACGTTTCTCAACGGGTTATCCATCTTTCTCTTGAACAGTTTTTGCATTTTATCGTTCACTAATTGGTCATACTCTTCCAACAGCGATCTTAATTGTTGCTGTCGCTAGGGGATATATATTCGTGTTAGAATATTGTGTTACACAGCCACGCGAAATCTCCATCGGGAGATTAATATCTAGCTACTTACCTTCTCGCACTGATACTTAATTAGATCATGCTTCTTTCTTAAGCGTACATTGTCCTCCTGCGCTTTAGCAATTGTCTCGCTTAAATTACGTTTTTTCCCATAGGCCGACGACTCGCGACCCATGTGAACCTCCTTCTGCGATTTTCCCTCGTTCTGGAACGTACCGCGTTAATTTTAATTTCTCGTGGCCAACGAATTTTCGAGTTTCTGCAATTACGTTTTTCGTTTTCGCGTACTCCATGTATAATTCCTTGATGCTCTGTTTGAGAATTGCGATTTTCTCTACGCATTCATGCTTCTTTGCCTCGTACTCTTCGAAATTCGCTTTTCTTTGCCCCTCTGTGAGAAAAGTGTATTCATAATGCGGTTAGTTTCAAGCATGTTTGGATGATGATAAAATCTACATATACTTCGACAAATGATGATAAAATCTACATATACTTCCACGGGAAACATTTATGAATAAAGTTTTTCTATTTAGCCTTTAGCATGTTAATTATCAAACCAGCTATCATAAAAATTCTACGCAATCAAAGTAATTTATTCAATGAAACAAAAAGTGAAATGTCAGGATTTCATTTGAATAAAATTGTAATAATATAAAAATAATTATTAAATGTACGAAAACATACCAGTAATTGCAAAAATCATCTAAAAAATGGAAATATTCATGTAATACATTATTTTTGTAATTTTATGTAATTAATGAATTGAATTTCTAGTCAACATAAACTATGATTTATTATTCGACTGTTATAAAATTGAGTACAAACATGTCAAGTTCATCTTATAATCATAATTATAAGATTTATATAAACTATGTTTGACTAAAACTTGTTTCATTACAGTTTATTGTGTGTATTATAATGTACTTAACAGGCGACATGCATGGGACTACAGATTATAATAATATTTATGATAATATGTTCCGACTTTACGATACTCTGATCATAAGAGAAATTAAGTATTTATTAAATAATTAGAGAATTCTTTATAAATGCAGAAAATATGAGAATTGTTAAACTTTCATAAAATGCGGTTAGCTAGTTTAACCACTAAAGACTCAATTAAGCTATGAAGTACGAAAATATGTTTTCCGTAATAATAGACCAAAATATAAAATAAATACAAGTCGTGACTGTACTTAAGGTTGCGATGGAACGATCCTCATAGCCATGATCATCGTATTTTGCATGAACACCTTGAAAAAACTGAATTACCCAGATTACTTAAATTGATGTCACGATTTTCCTTAAAAGACCAGAACACTTAAGGAAATTTACTAATGTCAGGTTGCTGCTTGTCCTTTTAGGCGACTTCAAGAATGAGGACAGTGTTAGATGTTCGCGATGTCTTCTAAGTGACCAATTTGTCTTTCGCATTTAGTTCACAGTATTTGAATTGCAATACATTCTATTAGCTTGGGATATATTATATGTATATCTAACATTCTAAATAATTCATTACTACCCCTTATTATTAATATTAATTGCTAATATAATTGTTAAGAGAACTCTCTTGAATATTGTATTAGGTATTATTCAAAACTAGTGTCCATTTTCAATTTGGAATTTCAATTAGCGCTACGCTTGTATTAAGTGAAGAATTATTCATAAACAATCTAATTCATTTATTTACATGAAATATATTAGCTATACCTAGTATATTACAGAATACAGTTTATAAATCAAGTTCACATGTAGATGAGAATATTAGAAATCATTCTCAAATGGGAAGTATTCAATCTCCGCTGGAGAGTGTAACATAAGACTTGTTATTTGCTGAGTTTGGAATCGAAAATAAAAATGCTTACTGGAATATCCGTTTTATAAGTTACGTTTTGATAGCAACATATCGATAAACCAGTGTTGATATTCTTTCTTTTCCGAGGGAGCCACTTATGCGACACGAACATTTCTTTCTGGACTCTAGTCTTTCCGGTTAAACGTGTTCTTATATATCTTTGCTTGTAATCAGGAACTGGCTTGGAAAATAAATGTCAGTGAATTTTCTTCTTTTTCTCGGTGTAATCTCTTCGTGCAGCGGTGAAGCAAACATATGAATATTAAACTATGATTAAGAAAACTGATTACAGGTTTATTACTTTCGATAGTATCGTTTCGTGCGCAGCTTTACCTGACAGTTGGATCTTCTTCTTGATTTCTGCAATTTTCTTGTTTAATTCGTTCAACTTGTTTTCAACACTTGGTGTTAAGTGGTCGGACATGTTGTCTCAAATGTGTTCTAAAATCCACGTGGCGCTTATTGACCTAACAATGCGTTGCTTTGACGACAAAATCGTGCTGTACAATGCTTGATTTTTGTCGATATATGCAAAATACAATCAAAATGTTCTTAGAATAACACCAAACATTTTTATAATCTGAATTCTATAGTAATGCATTTTTCTATTTCATAAAGGCTAAAATTTCATTCGTAGACTGCTGGTCTTTATGCATTTAAGGCATTTATAAAAATCACCAGCAAAATAAATTGTTTCAAAAATGAAAATTTGTATGAAGATCCACTGTCTAGTCATAAGCATTTACAGACTACAAAAAGTAGACTGCAGATTTTATGCATTTATATAAAAAACAAATAAATAAAATACAAAACTGTGAAGGTATTGGAAGAATTTGAGAATATATTATTATATTATATTTGACTCATAAAATTTATTAAAAGAGGAAGTTCATTTTCATTTAACTTTTGTTTCATACAACAACAGTCTAATAGTAATAAATACCCTTACACAGATATTAAATAAAAGTATAGGAATTTTGTTGTAATGAGTAATATAACTGTAGTTAGTAAAATTATATATAAGTACGGTTACTGTAACTTAACGGATCTAGAAAATTGGTTGCCGATCAAGAAATCAATAATTCGCATCGAGTCAGTGAAAAAGAACAACGGTGCTCTCAGCTATGTAATATTTTGTGCGACAACGCTTCGCTCGCAGATGTTTGCGGTACGATGATAGGGTTAATAGTTTCATTAATAAAAACTAACGACCGCGGCGTATTTACAGTTTCGTGCTTGTATATCCCGTGCTCGGGCACAAAAGGGAAAGCAATTCGTAAGGCTTCGTCCGTTGAATGGTCTTAAGGGGAGGGCACCGAATTATAATTCCGCATTTGTATTCGTTAGGGCAGTAGCCGCGCCTGGCGGCGGCCATGCCGGCGATGAATTTCGCGTTACACGCAATCAACCGCTGGAAGGTTAATTAATGATCAGACATGCCCCGCCAGTGCCCGACGAAGTCCATACACATCGGCGTCTTGGTACTTTATAACTGACCACGTTCGTTGTGTTCCGTTTGCCGGCTGAATTCTATGTTGAGAACCGTCACGAGCGACGGTGTTGGATTTCAATCTCATGTCGAATCGATGATTTTGCTCGAATATTGCCAAACACTATAATTAGTCTGCAGATTTTACGCATTTATGACAAAATCTTTTAGCTGCAATTTGAAACAATAGAAAAATTAAAAGAATTAAAGAGCATCGATATGTGTCACTTTCAATCCATTAAAATTAATTTCTATGTAGATACAGAAACTTTTTATTTCACATAAAGATCCGCAGTTTTAATATAACAAACAGTTGGCAATTGCTCTGTAAGCAGTCTGATTATTACAATTATTATTTGCGGATGGCATAATGATTGCTGTATAAATTCATAATATTCATTTCATAACGACAAAAGCGAAAAAAAGATAATACAAGATCATGTATTATTAAGTAGTTGACATTGAACAAACGTAACTTGTTTTCTGAATGAACTTATTGATCAAAATAAGCAACATTGTAATCAATGTACTCTGTCAATGAGTTTCATGTTTCTTGATTGTATTCTGGTAAAAATTGATATTTTTGGTCATTCACGTTCTTTATTTATGGAATTGTTATCTCCATATTGTAGTCCTTTTTGCCATCAACGAATAGTATTAGTTAATAATATTAGAATTAATCACCGCATTTTGACCAAAAATCACAAAATGCAATCATGAATATGTTAATTTTTCACATATAACAGGTATACACGACAGTCGTATTGATTAATGTTAAAGTAAAATTGGTTTAAAGATAGAATCGAACGTCTATATTCAAATTGAAGATAGGGTATTAAGAATTTGTTTTGTACCTGAAAGTTGTATATAATAAACCTGTAGACTGTAATAGCATCTTTTGATTAAAACGTTTTATAAGATATACATTCTAAAATCGGGCATTTTATATGCAACAACCTAATGTAGTATCGGTAATTGATATTCCATACTTCTTTCGCTTCTTCCGTATTCCAAAAGACATAATTTTTTCGCGCCAACGTCATTGGAACGGTAACTGTAAATTGCCCATTAAGATTCCAAATGCTTACATAATTATTAGTTGCATACACAAACTACTCAAAATGAATTTAATATTCATAGAGCAATCGCGTTTAGCATCATGCATTCAATAATCTCTACTAAATGTGGCATTTATAATTTATATAAAAAAAATATCCTGTTTCATTCGAATAAGAAGATTTTATTTCCAGCAGTACGCAAGTGGCGTTCTGCGCCGCCGTTCTCTTAAAACCGGGCTCTGATTGGTTCACGTGGTCAGCCATCCCTTGCCGGCGCATTGATACAACGGTCGTAGGTAGGTGCGCGCGCATCGGGGAACTACTTTCAGCGCGTTAAGCGAACAATAGGGATCCCAGAAGTGTTTCGGACGCGGTCGTGTTCGTATACGGTTGCCGCATGTTTTTTTCTGGTTCTGGCTCGCGTGTACGTGTATACAGATTAGCTGGACGTATCGGAGGTAACATAGATCTCGGACGATGTGCGTGGTCAAGTGACGGTACGCGGATTTAATACTGAAGTGTACTAAAGTGTTGGTTTCTCTCTAGTGTGTGCGCCCGGGCTCCGATGAGTGTGTGTCTGCTCGATGTGTGTGGATAAAATTCACGGCATCATGTTGTTGCCACGCCGAAAATTGGATTACGCATCAATGGCGTTTCTCTCGCTGCCACTGCTGCTGTTGGTTTCTCTGCCTACGGTGTCCGGTGAGTTTCCTCATGATACTTTTGTTCGTTCGGAGCAAACTCTCCTCGGCTCCGTTTCAAGTCGTTCTTCGCCACTTGCCGCTGCTAGGCAACAGGTCACGAAACAACGCCGAGCGCCGGCGCGTTGGACGCTCGCCGTGTTAACTGACGTTCCGCGTCTACTTTGAATATTTTCTCCGTGAAATGTCGTTGGAGGAACTATTCGAGGTCAACGCGTCCAAAGATTATTGAACGATTTCGGCCCCGTGCAATTGGTATTCCACGCCGGAGTTTCGGCATCGGCGTGCTCGCTTTCAATTACTACCTGTTTCGAAAATATTGGTCGTTTCGACGCTCCTCTCTTCCTGCTCGACACCCGACGCTTCGTTCCAATTCTAAAAATTATCAAACAATCGCTTCTTCAATCTCCGTTTTTACTTTATTAACATTAAACGTACAGCGCCCAAAGTGTAACTGATATAAAAACTACAGGACTGAATTTATTCCGATTTCTTGTAATTTTTTAATAATATGTGCTTGAATGAAGAAATTTATTTAATAATTTCTAATGGAAGCATCTTTGTAATTTCAATAATTATAAAATAAAGAATGCGAAACTGGACATGATACGGTTAGCGTTAAACAGGCAAGGGAGCTTGCGTTGCTATAGGCAGTAAGGTAACGCTGTGACAGACGTTCACTTGGGAAATAATAATTCATAAAAATGAACATAAGCGGTTCAACAATGTTTTCGATTGGAAAGAAGATTATTCTGTTGTTTATTGCTGTTGTGTTCGTGATGGTCGCATGCTACATAGTCTCGAACACACGTGGTTATGTTACTGTCACAGTGGTGCTCAATTTCGATACTGTCGATACCGCTCGCTTGGAGGTTGGCAGTCCCTGAAGGACAGGTGCCCAACCCTGCTTTCCAGGAAACGAGCCTTTCTTCCCTCGTGTGCACGTAAACATTCGAACCAGCATTTCGCGTCCCCGTTTCCTCTCGACAATGTTCACAAATAACAGCTTAGTTTTTCTTTCCGGCCAGCCTTTTTATTTATGCAGACAATTTTTACTTGGTCGTTATAAAATAATAACGTACTTTATCTCTGCGACGTAATTTTTCTCTTCACCAAAATGATTAAAATTTTATTCATTTTCTCAAATTGGAATAATAATGTTTAAAACTGAACATGGACTGTGAATTTTTATACAAAATAAAAATTTTCTGCATCAAGTACAAGGTACTGGAATCAAATAAGAATTTGTTTCTCCCTTTAATAATTTTAATAATTGTCATGTAAGAATTGTGTCATGTTTCGCCTACACATTTTTGTCACAATTGCATAAAATCCGGTGTCTGATCATACATTTTATTTAAATTTCTATAACTCCGTGTAAAGTCACATACTAATATATCAATATTTTTGAGTCTTTTTTATTTTTAACCAAAATGTGATACAAGTATCTTGCTCTTTCGTTAACCAACATCCGTGGATCAGTGTTATAAATTCAATGTTTTGTTGAACTGGGAATTCATTGTTCATTTGTCTGTTATTTAGAGGATACATTCTTTTTTTCAAGTTACAGAAATTGTTTTACATTCACAACTAGATTACGACATTTATTGTACATTTAAGGCAAATATGGATGAGTCGAAAACAAAACTGCGAGAACATAAAATGAATTGAAGAATATTATTACCTTCTTCTCGATTTAGTAAAATTGTTTAAAGAAGAAATATATTTTTATCTCACTTTCATTTCTTACGATTTGTTTGGCAATTTTTTATTTTGCATAAAGATTCGCAGTCTGTTCATAATAAAATTCGAGCTACAGAGGGTTAATTCATAAACTTCCAATTGAAAGAAAAGTCATGTTTGTTCATAGTAGACTTTTACATATCCTGCATTTTTACAAGTTGTGTAGTTTGTGCAGAATTTTAATGAAACATTAAAGAATTCAGCTAGCAGTTAGAAAGTCAGTAAAGATTTTTGTGTACGGTAAAGCCGTGTGAAAAGTGAAACATCGGTATTCGTACTTATTTTAGAAAATAACACGGCACAATACTTTATGACCTCGTGAACGCTTTCGATCGTGAATTTTCATTTTCACTTTTCCACAACACATAAATCCACGATGGATCGTGACGTAACGCTGGTTCAGACTTCAGACCAATGAGTACACTTAGGCGGGAAGAGCGTGCAGCCGGCACAAAGCAGTTCGCTGAAGAAAGTTAACAGAACTAGACAGCTGCGATGTGTAGACAAAGAGGAACTTGTCTACATAATATTACTGCGTAATAAATATTAAAAACTTACCGATACAAATACTGAAACTAATTAAAGTCAGTCTACCTTTTCATCCCAGAAAATATTATTTCTCAAGTTTTGCATGGATCATTCACTATTATTTGAATTTTTGAATTCTTCAGTTTGAACCTTTTCGGTTATAGTCAATACTTTCCTTTGCGTATATTTGTTTGAAATCATTTCTACTTGTTCAAGTGGCAGAAAATGATGCTTACGTAAGTAGCATGTCTTAGAAGAGGAAAGACAAGTTAGAGGAATTTACATAAATCATGTAAGGAGTAATAACAATTATTATCGCCTGATCTTTCTTCTTCAATCAAGAAACTACATTATTGAAAGTATATGTAGTTGTTAGTCACGAAGACAGTTAATACGACTTTAAACTTCTACAAAAAGTCCTATATTTTCCATAGTGGTGTCACGTTAGTTCGAAAGGTCAAAAATTTTAGGTTACAACTTAATAAATCAGTTGCCAATTTTTACACAAAATAAAAATTGTTTGTGGGAATCAATGTCGCCAGATCAACTCAAAACTGGGTTGATTTTTCTCTCCTCCTTTTCCCCTTCCACTATCCCATTCCAATCCTGGGCACTCCAACGTCCCCCACCATGAACGTAGACTGGTCACGTGACGCGACGCGCAACGTGTTACATATTACTGTGGTCATCAGAGAGATGGTAAATTGTATTCCC
This sequence comes from Sphecodes monilicornis, assembly GCA_913789915.3. Classification (NCBI taxonomy): domain Eukaryota; kingdom Metazoa; phylum Arthropoda; class Insecta; order Hymenoptera; family Halictidae; genus Sphecodes; species Sphecodes monilicornis. The sequence goes on along the minus strand of OU565291.1, from coordinate 8,514,976 downwards.
CTCGATTTCAGCGATTTGGCGACACTGGTGGGAATATCTGTGGTGAGCATGAGAGAGAAACATTTATGAATGAAACAAAAATATATGAAGTGAATATGGTTGTATGTTAAAATGAAATGTATGGCTGTGATTTAGAATGGTTGTAATTAATATATTGTGTTGAATATATAGTTATTTATTAATATTACATGATAATTCAATTCACTGCCTGAACAATTATATCTCTTAGTAATTTTATTAAGTTGAAAATAATACAACAGTATTTTAAAATTTTTTAATATTTTTACCGTTTTGCATTTGATCTACTTATTCTTGTCATAAATGCATAAAATCCGCAGGCAACTAATAGTATATATCCAAAGAAATAAGTTTATTATTATTAAGCAGGTATGGAAGTACCACTAATCGATTATTTGTAACTTTTAATCGCTTGTTATTTTCTATTTTCTATTTCTTCTGCAGAAGCAACCGAGAATGGTAGGAAAAATGTGGTTAATGGCTGATATGTTTCGGAATGTTCTTCGATTGAGGCGGTCTGACAGTCGCTTCCGAGAGCAGATCGAGGCCCTCGCCTTCGAGTCTGTTACTTTGCGTTGAGATACTCTGAATGCGGCATGGCGGCAGTTCTCCAGACGCTCGCTGTTCTTACGTTCTCAGGCTTTCTCTTCTCTCTCTCCTTAGGAAACGATTCGCCCGGACTTAACGTGCTTTCACACAAAATTACGCGTCTCCTGCGCGCCGATATACGTATCGTATTCATTTTGGCCAACTTAAACCGCAATGAACTTTGGAATTGTTCAAATTGTGAAATTAATTTACGGACCACCAAATTATTTGTTGAAAATGATAAAAATTGTTTTCATACGAGCCGTCCCACAGTTAAACGATTCGAATACTCCAAAATACTCTGTACGTTAAAATGGACAACTTAAATCTTGAAAATACAGTTTACAGTACGAGTAATGTTTCTTTTTAGCTTGAAATTATAAGATTTAAATAAAAAATTACGTCAAGTAGCATTGAATTTAAATTGTATTTTGGAACAGTTTTAAAAGTGCTTCTTTAAGAGACTTGGTATTAACAATTAAGGAAATCAAACAAAATTTTATGATAATTTAGAAATTGATTAATCACTTGTTAGTTCTACATTCATCGAATTAATTTTTCTTATATTTATTTATTGTCTGATTTTAATCGTTTCATTTAAGACACCCAGAATGAAGATCTTTATGCATTTAAAGTATTTAAACATTATTAAAATGCAAGAAAACATGTATAGAAATAAAAATTAGTGACATTGCTACTGTACGCGTACCAAAAGAAATTTTATAGCAGAGATAAATTGAACTTATTCATCATTGATCATTTATTTCAATCGGTAGGTATGTTAAAACTCTGGCATGTTGAATTCGATTAAATTAGATTCGAATATGCAGACATAATTAAATTTTCTCATTCAACACAGCATGCATGCAGTAATAGAATTTACAAACTATCAAAATTATCATTACAAATACTTTGCAAGTAGTTTTTGGAGTACCTCTGGCATTATTTAACTAGACGCATACTGTTCGTAGAGTATTATTTAAACAGTGACATGTGGCATGACACTGTAGAAATTTAATTTTCCAGAAATTCCAAGCTGTGTATTTTCGAAAACATTTCAGTCCTTTGAAAACCTGCGATTTGAAATTGTTGTCCAACGATTATACAGAAATTCCGTTCCTCTCTATCATTCTCGTCTCCAAAGACACTTGAAACTAGCATGACTTAGAATCCGAAGTACGACCGACCTGCAACCGGTTCCTTGTTCCCTTTCATCGATTCAGGGGCCACACGAGCCTTCCGTGCATACGTGCATGCACGCCGGTGCAACTTGAGAAACGCGTGCTCGACGATACCAGTCTGCCGCTTGTCTTTCTCGCCGTTCACCTGGAGGGAACGCGTTCCCCAATAAAGGTCACAATTCGACAATTACCGGATTTCGTTCATGGAGATGTCATAAACCTAAATATTCATCCTCTATAAACAAATTCTTTTGAACAATCAGCGGGAGAATGTTGAATCCGGTACATGCACCAAAAGTATTACGCGATTGCAGTTAAATATAACAATAAACATACACATAATATAAAACACAAACGCTTACAATTGAACACCAAATCTACCACCGCCGGTGAAATGACCGGTTTCAGTTTTATTATTTTATAATTATTAAGGTTATAAAGATGCATCCACTGGAAATGCTCGCATCTTTATTGAAACATATATTACAATAAAAATCACACAAAATCAAAGTAAATTCAATCGTGCCATTTTTATGAGGCAATATATATCAGTCACTTTTAATGATCGGTAGGTTTAGGTTTTCGTAATATGCGATCTATATTTTATTATTTTTTAAGCTACAATTAGCTTGCTCAAAAAACCATTCTAAGTATCATCAGTTCGAATAATCGAGGTTCTACTGGACCGTGAATTAAACGACTAAATAGGATCCAAAGTGTGTCATGTTTGTTGTCATTTCAATAAAAAAAATGTCACAAATGCATCAGTAAAAGTTTCATAGAAAAATATTTACACTATCCTTTTCCATGTTCGACGCCAACTTCAGGAGATGAATGAATGGTACACGATATGAATGACATTTCGGTTCTGAAGTTTCCACATGTGTCGAGACATTACTGTACTTCAATCTCTAGTTATGGCGCATCCTCTTCCCCGAGTCTCGCTTGCACCAAACCACGAGAGGGGTTGAAAGACTACACGAGTCACTTGTAGTCTTGAGATGGATGGATGCCAGTACTTTTTCCCGGTCCCTTGATCCTTCGGTTTTCTCTGTCAAGAGGTAGATTGAGGGAAGACTAGAGGTAGTTGGTATCTCGCGGCATCTGGTAACTAAAAGGGTAAGATCTCCGTCTCCCCGTTGCGTATGCTGACCTGGCCTATGGGCCACGTGGACATTTGCATTCGTTTTAACCCTCCAGTCCCTTTTCATCCTGTTGTTGGTGCATTGCGTAAAACCGCATAATTAAGGACCTTCGCTACTGTACGTATGTCCATCCGTTCCTTCTGTTCTTTCGTTTCCCTCTGCGAGTTACGTTGTCCCCGTCGTACAGAGATCCGCGGTGCTTCTCAGTATCGCGCAAGGATCGAGGATTGTGCCGTCAGTCAACGGCGGGACAGCCTCGAGCCCTTATAAAGCACGAAAGGATCTATCCTGTGTGACAGTATGTAGATTCCATGAAGCTCGCGCGGAAGAGGATCCTTTTTATCCAGTCGGATAAAAAGCATCATTCGAGAGCTTGTTCAAGCATCCCTTCTAGCATCCAGTTCGAGATGCACCTTGGCAAATAAATTGCTAGCCGAGGAAACATGTTTATTTAATAACTTCTGCATCGCATTTTGCCCAGTCTGTGCTAAGCTGGGATAGAATACGGATTACAGAGACTATCTTCTATTTTTATTTCGACTACCGAGTCTTCAACACTGAGTTTAAAGCCCACAGCCGCGAGCAACCATATTTAAAGGACATCAAATCTGCAAAATGATTTTACGTTTCACCTTCACTGTGCAAGAATACCGATATTTACAGTTATTTTATTTCCAACGATTCGATACTTCCTTATTGCCGCGTATTGTAACATATTTTTGGTATACTTGCACATTTCTAAAAGACGCGCCTTTCTAAAATTCCACATGATGATTTTATCATCGGGTTGCCGATCTTTGCGTGTGTACAAGAAGACTTTCATATCGATAGACATTAACGATGCTAACATTTTAACCGTAAGCCAAAAAGAAAAAGGATTTGCATAAAGATTCGTAATCTATTCATAATTTGATCAAACAACAAGCACATTCTGGTTCTCAGTGCAGCGAAAGAACTATTGAGTTCCTTTAGTAATTCGCAATCCTGGCTAAGGTGCAGCTCAGTACGAGCCAAATGGAACAACATTGCCCTCATTAGTTTAAGTAGAATACAAGGTGCATCGCTAGGATTGCAAACCTTCTCTCGTACGAAGTTGAATAAAATAAATTTCGAAACGAAACGATCTTGAATCTTTCATGCGCCTTTCATTCTCCTCGATACTTCTTCGCCAACTTTGCGAACGAAGAATTCCGTCGCTGTCGCGTTCTCACAAGCATTAAGCGTTCCCTTCAGAGCGGTGGATTCATTTCAATTCGCGATCGCCGCGGAAGATCTTTCGAAAGTAGCGAAAAACATGCGAAACGTTCCTCGTGGGCGAAAAAAATCAGACTAAAAGAGACGCGGTTGTTTTCGTGGTGAGAAGACCACCGGGAAGCTGTCTTCTCGCAGAGACACGTGGAAATGATTTCACGCAGGTCGGACTCTGAATCCGTTTAAAGCGATTCATCGCGTCACAGCCACAGACAATGATTCTTCTTATTCCGACGTTGATAGCGAGGTTTTTCCCTAGACGAGCGGCGCGTGGGGTACCAGAGGGACCCGCGTGTTCTACCTTAGGTCAATGTGATCGTATCTATTAATCATTCGATACTTTCTCTCTGTCTCTCTTCACCACTGCGGCAGCGCAACATCGTGTACATGGTCGCTCTTTTGCCTGATAAATGGAAATGAACGCCACGCTGAGGCGAATACTTTACACGAGGCTAATCGCTGACTAACTAATAACTTTTCTCTCGGCGAACGATCATGGGAACCTTAGCAGAACCATAGTTTTCCTGTTTTTGGAAACAGAAGTCTTCCTTGATGATAATCAGCTAACTTTTTTGTGTGATTAACATTATGCTTTATTGTAATAACCCTTATACGTTCCTCAGGAATAGTCGCATAAAAGATCTTAGTACAAAAGAATAATTCATCCATTTTTGTTCTATATTTTAAATCAACAAATTCTGTTGCATTTGTAACGTCACATTTTAGAGAGGTACATCTCACAATACAGACACATAGGGAACAATCATTTTACAGTATGTAAAAATAGTAAATAGGTGAGTTTTCACCCATATTTAAGAAAGGAAAGACACGATTTATAGAACGATCATTTGAAAATGTTTCCTGAAACTAGAGGTGTGCTCATCGATTCAAAATTGTGCATAAATTAGTGTTTTTTAACGGTCGGCATCGAAATTATCTTCCAATGGTTATTGCTTTGCACTTACGTTCGCAAATGGCTCAACAAGGAGATATCGATAATCTATCGATATTGTCCATAATTCGTTATATCGTTAAGTGATGTATATTAAGAAGATGTATGTTATAACTTTGAGGTATTACAATTTGAGGTGTTTGAGAGTCGCCAGAAATATTTCAACCTTCTTTCATTTAACACAAAGGATGAATATTTTTTGTTGAACTAGATCAGTGAAAATAGTGTTTGTTATTGGCACTTTTGAACAGTGTCGCCAGATCAACGCAAAACTGGGTTGATTTTCCTGTCCTCCTTTTCCCCTTCCACTATCCCATTCCACTCCTGCGCACACTCCAACGTCCTCCACTAATACCGCAGACTGGTCACGTGCATGCTGCACAACGTGTTACATATTACTGTGGTCATCAGAGAGGTGGTAAATTATATTCCCCTCGATTTCAGCGATCTGTCGACACTGCTTTTGAACATTTTGTTTCTTTGAAAAGTGAAAGAGAAGTATATATTAAATTATATTAAACATCGATTTCGATCAGGGATATATTGTAGTTTTAAAGTTAAATGATACAAAAATAAGTTAGTGCAATTATAAACAAAGTATTCGCATCGAGTTAATTTTTACAGCGTAATCTTACGTACGGATTAAATAATTTATTTCTTGAACATTCGGACAATCAACCCATTTACATTGAGATTTACTCTTGGAGTCTCGTTTAATAAGGCTTGAATATACAATAAGTATAGAGAATTAGTTAGGAACAGGATTCTCAGTGGAGGTTTCAAATTACAATAATATACATACATCTAGTTCGTTACTATTTGTATTGAAATTACACAGACACAATATCAGAAATTCTAAGTATGAATTAAAGTAATGCAAAGTGTATGCTTATAAGTAAACTGCGGTCCTTTATGCAAGATAATAAATGTTTGCATCAATTGTAAGACAGAGGAGCTAAACGAAAATATCATTTTTCTTATAATTATTCTATTTGGTTCAAACTGATACATCGATATTCTTAAATTTTTTAAATATGTCCATTGCTTTAAATCGTACGTGCCCATTTTTGTTATAAATGCATAAAACCCGCAGTCTACTTATAAGTAGGGGTGTGCAAGTACCCGTAATTTACGAGCTGAGCTGAACTCGATTCGATTGCTCGAGCCGAGTTGTGCGTTTGAAGTTTCCGAGCTACTTGAAATCGACAAACTGCTTGAAAAGAATGCGAGCTACTTGAAAAAACCAATCGGCTCGAATATTCGAGCCTTCGTTAAAACTTCGATTTACTCGCAAATCGTTCGAATATATTCGAACAGATTTTTAACTTTCGAGTTACTCGTAAAAATTCGAATTGTTCGAGTTATTCGAACATTCATTTTTTTACTATCAAATACTATTCTAACTATAAGGAAGAAAAATATGACGCTAATTTAATGCTTCTGTTTTATTTTCATGTTTGCGTGAAGAAAACATATTCGAATTTTTACGAGTGACTCGAAAGTTAAAGATCTGTTCGAATATATTCGAGTAATACGAAAAATTTCGAGCTGAAAAATCATTTCAATTCGAGCTAATTGGAAAAATTGGTAGCTCGCATTCTTTTCAAGCAGTTCGTCGATTTCATGTAGCTCGGAAAATTCAAACACTCGACTCGGCTCGACAGACCGATCATTACTCGACTCGAAATACGAATACTCGAATAAATCGAGTACTCGCACACCCCTACTTATAAGTAACATAAACCTCTAATTTGATTATCTTTATGAAAAACAAGGTATAAGGGAGGCGAAGACTCGAGAAATTCAGTTTTAAAGTTTTTATAATTTTCTGCCAACGGCGGCATTTCGTGATTTTATATGCAAGATATTTTATTCGGTTAGGAGCCGGTATTTACGAACTGTCTGGCGTCGTCGTTGGTTAATAGCGGGATGAAATATATCTGCCATCCGGGTTGTTTCAGTCGTCCGGCGTCCTGGCAGATGGATTTTTACAGCCATCCGGTCTTTTTTTTTATCATATCTTATTAATACCGACAAACTAATTCGAAAAAGGAATGTGTAATGTTCAGCGTAGCATTGCATATCATAAAATGATCCGTTGCATTCGAAACGCATAGAATATTTAAAAAGAAGAGACGTTCGGCTGTCCTTTAACCGTTATAAATTCTTACTTTTACGATTTCGCAAAGATTCCAATAAAATGATGCTTAAGTTACATTTACACTGAATATATTAAATAGAATGAAATATTTTGACAAACTTCGCAATAGATTTCTTTTAAATTTTACTTTCATAAATCTCTTAATAAATTAATTAAATATCTTGCAGATTTCAGTATTTGTCAAGTTATTTGTTTTTTAAGAATGCAGATTTTAGTAGATCGCGAATCTGTATGCACTTGTGGAATTTCTGGGCGTGTAAAATTGAAAAAAATATTTACTTTATTTTTGCCGTAAGCTATATGAAACAATCAATAAAAATAGAAATTTTTGCAATTATGCGCAGCCCATTCGTTACTTATTTTACTGGAAGGTGTTCACATTAACAGATTCGCAGGCAAGTGGAATATTTAGCAATTAACGTAGTGGAACGATGCGTTGATTAATTTTTCACGCGGTCAGCGAAGCCTGTGTTTGAAAGTAAGAACCCCTTCGCAGACACGCTTGTTGGTTCGTATTACACGCTCGCACGACGGAACAATCGAAAGCCACACTTACGCGACTAACGTTCCATTAAACAAACTATTCCATTTTTCTTTTCAGAAGCGTGGCGTCAAATCTTGAAATTTTGAACTGCCAATAAATTAATGAGCAAAATACTGTCGATACTATTACATATTTAGTATTACAGAGCACACATTCATGTATTCAACGAAACACAGGCGTACTTAGAAAGAATAATTATTCATTATTATACGCTATTATATTTCACTTAACTGCAACGTGCTCAAAGGAGCCGTCAATGCATGACAACAAAATGACTGGTGTTTGATAAGTAAAATGTAGATTAATATAATTTGCACTTCGTCTTGAAATGAATGAACCTTTTACTTGGCAAAATCGATATTACGTCAATTCGATTATGTGAGATAGATGACTTATAGCTAGATTGCGTAAGCTACGCATTTATAGTGTGCAGAAATCTTAAAAACTAAATAAAAAATTCAACTTTACTAATACTTGATACAGGTTTCCTTGATATTTAATTTACCAAAGTAATTCGTAGATGAATAATAGATGAAATTAAAAAATCTGCTCGCACTAACTGTATTTTGTTTATTTTTATACCTAACATCTGAGGTGTTCAATGAAATAGACGTTTGATCTCCAACTTTGAGAGTTATTTTTCATCTTTTAGATATGCTATATTTTTTGTTTTTTTCTATCAATATCGCCCACTGGTTGACGACAACAGTTGAGGCTGTTAGATTGTTTAAAACACGGACATCTTCGGGAGCATACTATCAGTGATGGTACCTGCATGTGTCACGTCTGCGAGCAGCCGTTTGAGACAGTGTCGCCAGATCAACCCAAAACTGGGTTGATTTTCCTCTCCTCCTTTTCCCCTTCCACTATCCCATTCCACTCCTGCGCACACTCCAACGTCCCTCACTAAGACCGTAGACTGGTCACGTGACGTGCCGCGCAACGTGTTACATATTACTCTGGTCATCAGAGAGGTGGTAAATTGTATTTCCCTCGATTTCAACGATCTGGCGACACTGTTCTGAGATAGGTGTTGGGTTTAGTGTCGCCAGATCCGCCCAAACCTGGGTCGATTTTCCTCTCCTGCTTTTCCCCTTCCACTATCCCATTCCACTACCATGAGCACACTCCAACGTCCCCCACTAAGACCTTAGACTGGTCACGTGACGTGCCGCACAACGTGTTACATGTTACTCTGGTCATCGGAGTGGTGGTAAACTGTATTCCCTTCGATTTAACCGATCTGGCGACACTGGCTGGGTCGGTTAATGAACATCGAAGAAAACAAACCAACAATATCATGGAGTTTACCCCTTGTCCAACAACAGCGAATCACTCATGATGAAGACTTCGAACAAAATTGATTAAATATAAATAATTGCGAAAATAAAATTTGGTCGAAGGCGTGGCCGATGTTGCGGTCCGAATTTTCCGAAAGTTAGTTTAAGCCGATTCGTTCTCGAGCGTTCACTGTCACTCTTCCCGTTGAGTTCGCGCGCGCGTAACAAGGAAGGATCCGCGGCGGGTATAGAGTCTTTCGCAATTTGTAAGTGAGAAACGGCGTTCCTGCCGAGTCCCAGCGCGCGGTGCGAACCTTGCTTGAACTTCGTCGATCGTCGCATGCTTGTCTTTGTGTGTATGCACCGTGTACCTACGACCATTCACCGGGGCCCCTCTGTGTCGGGGCGACCACATGCAACCATCGTGCAACCAGCATGCAACCACATGCAACCAGCCTCGCCGCGGATTCGTTTGCGTGCACGGCTGTCGAGCAGCGCGGCGAGTTATCAACTACCGTTCGCTCCCACAAACTGGTCGCTCGTGATCTTTGCGAATGATAACGCACCGCTTCGCGCGTTGTCCCGCGCTTTCACGTTGATTGGCTGTGACTTCGCTCTAATTGGATCCGCGTGAACCGACCAGATCATGCATTTACCTTTAAATTCGTTCATCAGCCTGTTCGATATTACTCGCGTCTGCACAAGAGTTGAATTTTCTATTTGTAAAGGTCATTCCGATGGTTTCTTGCATTTGGTTCTGCATGCAACAGCTGCACGCCATACTAAACCCGTAAACACTTTCGGTATCTTTAATATTTCAGTTTTGGATTTTCGAAATCTGTATCTTTTGAAAGCTGGCGTAAGTATGGTGTATATTTTAGAAGATAAAATTGATTGAATGAAGGAGATAATTTATAATAGAACAGATTTCTATAGTGGTTCCCCATGAGTAGATTGCGAATTTTATAGGAACACAAAACTGTGAAAATATTCAACGAATTTAACACATTATTTAACGGCTATAATTTCTGCTGGAAATCGCCCTTTAACACTAAACCTACCAAGCATAAAACATATAAAAGTGAAACGACTTATAAAAGTGAGAAGATTGAATTTATTCAAACTTTGTATGGCTTTAATCGTAATGTGTGTTTACATAAAGATGCCAATGCAGTCATTTCCTATGAAAGTGTTTCTTATAATTTCAATAATTGCGAGATGGAAAACCGGTCATTTGACCGTGGTAGGTATAGTGTTAAGATACGCGATCGGGCTCGATGAATCGAACAGGCCGAACGCCAACTGATGATGGTGTGATCGATGGCCTTTAGCGAGTGTTGCGGTTACGCGAGTCTTAGGGTCTTTGTGTGTAATGCGTCTACGATACGTGTATTATTATTAAACTATTATATTCATCAATTTCATAATTTTAAAATATTTATGGCAGCATTATTTTTAATTTTAATCTTTCAACAGCAATAGAAATTTCAATAGTGAACCAATAAGTCACCCTCAGTAACGTAATCTAATTATTTCGTTTGGAATTATTATGTAGAAGAAGATTTTTAAGGTTCCTTTTAGTAAAGCACAATTATTCAAAAGCCGATTAACAGGCTTCCAGTACATACAGTGTTAAGTATGTTATTACACTATTTTTGACTTGTTAAAATTATCAAAAAGAAGAAGTACATTTTAATTTAGCCCCTGTTCTGAAGATCCGCAGTCTACTCATCAGCATTTAAACACTAGGCTAATCTAAGTGATAGTTTCGTATTGTTTACAATGGTCTTCCAGCAAGTAAATGAAATTAAATTCAAAATTAATCATGAGAAATTGAATATTTGTAAACACGGAGTTATAACGTGGTAGGTGCAGGGTGCAAGAAGTATTGTAAGAACGCTTAGGAATTATCCACGCTAATCACCGTGTCGCGAAGGTAAAGAAATTTCTCTCACTGTTAATTGGATACACTCGTCAGTTGTAGTTGGTACACGGGTCGTGTCTACTTCGGTTTTCCGGGAACGGTGATCCTTCGTCTTGTTTTTTGGTTTCTTGTACAAGCCACAGATTCCACGGAAACGTGGCTTTCTCGGCTAAAATCTACATTCATACTATACGTTGCTATTGTGTAATGGTCCTTGAATCAACATCCACCGGCGGTTGGTCGACGGTCTCCCACGCCCTGCTACCAAACGGCACGAGTCCTCGCATGATTCCCAGGATTTAACACGCTCGTGTCGAAGCAATTTGTTCGTGATTTTTTCCCCTATCCGTTTGATCACATTGTGATTCCAATCCTCGGCGGCGAAGCTTGTTTCTTCATCGAAGCATCCTGTCAGTTTCGCGTCTATCTTACATTTATTTCAGAGTTAATTCCTTTGTTACTAATTCAAATCTTCTATGCGTTAATTAGAATTATGTCATCGTGGTTTTCGAGTTACTACACACTTTATAATTCCCATTTCTGCATTCAACATATTTATCTCCTGACACTTTGATCATGTTCCACATTTCTTTTTTAATTTAAATGAGCTTTTAATGTGTGGAGATAGTTCACACGTGGCTTCGTGTATTGAGGAATGAAATTCAGATTATGAGAATTTTCTAATAATGCCTTGCTACACATTTAGATCTGAAAATGTTTTGAATGCATGAAATTAAATGGAGGAAAACGAAGCTATTTGTTTCAAACCAGTATTTGAGGCGAAAGAAATTTGTCATAGTTTACAACACCGGTGAAACTGTGAAACTTCCTTATAGTCGTCGTAAGGTTAATGTTGTGATGATGCGCACTCCATGATCTCACTAATACTTTACACAAAAAGGGAATACGAGTACCAAACGCGTCTTAAGAAAACAATTTTTCATTTCTTTAGCGACTGAAGGGGTAAAGATGAGTCGGAGTAGTAAGAACTTTCTACGCGATTCAGAAGTCTCGTGCGATTTATCATCTCCGTGGATGCTGAAATATCGTAAATTCAATTTCGAATTCAGGATCGTAAATTCATCGCGCCGTGATTCAATTTATGCGGGGCCCACAATTTGCTATGCAAGAATACACTCGTATGGAATTCCATGTAATGACGACCGCCGCGGCGAAAATACAGGCGAAAGAAAATCCCGCAAACGGTTTCGAGCTGCTTCATCTTGTTTTTCCGGTAATGATCATGCGCGACGCGACATCAATCATCACGGCCACTCGTGCATCTCCTTCCTTCGTGCCCGGAGGATCTAGCCTAGCGAATGGCTGGATCGACGATTTTGGGTCGATCACATTCTCCTCCTCCGCACTGCAGTCCCGTATAACAGTGTTTTCTTCATGTTCTTTTCTCTTGCTCGTTACTGTAGTGCACGCACGGCTAACCTTTGAATTTTCCTATCGACGATCGCGCCTGTAATTACCTTGATAGGAGCGCGTTATGCCGTTTGAACGCGGCCGTGCGCGCTGACGCGTCCAACCGTGTAAACGCGTACTGTTTGGTGCATGTTACGGAAAGTGTTTACACTATGCACGGGAAGCTTCAACATGGAAGATTTCCGAACAGAGTTGTCAATCAGAGAGTTTTTCCTCTTAAAATAATAATTTGTTTCTCGTCGAGGTGCAATTAAGCGAGGCCTTTGGTGTAAGCTCAGCGAAGAAAAGTGTTTTCTAAGAATTTTATTTTAGAATAACTTATTGGACATATGGGACTAAACCTTTTGGGGATGTAAACAGATATTCTTGTTCTTATTATTTATTGTATAATACTCATGTTTATCGAAACTATGTTTTCTAAACCAGGGCCCGCTCTAGGGGCGGACAACTCGGACATTTGTCCGGGGCGCCAAAATTTAGGGGTGCCATATTGGCCTTATTAAAAAAAAAAAAATATATATATATATATATATATATATATATATATATATATATTCTGAAAGGGCGGCAATTAGTCTTTTTGTCCGGGGCGACGTAACCGCTAGAGCGGGAGCTGTCTAAACTGGCGTACACAATAACTTAAAAACTAATCGACTGATCAATTTCGAACAATGCTTATTTAATTCATTACTTTCTTGACGTACTGAATCACTATTTCAACGTAACTTCTTGTTTCTAATATTTTTTTCTTATGATAAAAGATGCATTTTCCAGTAGCGGTGTAAATGATTAAACTTCAAGGGAATTCTTAATTTATTTCTTTCAGATGACTTGAAAAGTTGTATGCTGTTGTATGCCAAAAAATTTTACTCGGATAATATAAATACTTTTTCACAGGGGGCGCAGTGGCTCAGTGGAAAGAGCGCGCGACTACAAACAATGTGATCGTGAGTTCAAATCCCACCGCCGTCACCAATGGAAATATTCTTCTATGTGATATTATACTGCGTCGTTGACCATTGGTGGTTCGGAACCCACCGTAATAAACAGTATAGGTCCCGCTGAAAAGTAAGCTGTGAAATAGGCCGAACATTGGCGTTAGGTGAGAGTGGACAAAGTGGAAGAAGGGGGAGAATGGTAAAATGGATTTGAAACCCTGAGGGGACCAAATATCAGTACCTATAAATACTTTTTCTAAAAAAAGATCGCAGGAATCAATTTTTGTACTTGTTACACGAGAATCCCCCCTTAAGGGGATATTTTGGCTTTGAATGGCATTCTTCATTACCAATTTCTAGGAATTTTTTTCTGGAGAACTACTAAACTTTTCGCATTAGGATTTTGCACACATATTTATGGATATTTGAAGTAAATACATTTTTTTAATATAAAAAACAAAAATTACATGTTATATATATTTTTTATAGAGTATTGTTTTAAAATGGTATGCTGAATGTTGCGATGATTCCGGGTTTTCGAAAATAAAGAAATGGAGAAGCATCATAATGAATATGAAAATCTTGATTATTTACAAATGGCGGCATTTTCAATGCAGCCTATTGATTTTTTAAATAGTTTTTGGCCTTTACCGCATTTAAAAATAAGGAAAGTACAACGGATTTTAAAAATGTTTGTTGATACGATTACAGGATCTGTACTGAAAATCCTCTCGACATTTCAAGTCAATTGGCTAACGTAGAACTTTAGATATTGTGGCAAAAGTTTTAAAAACCATAGTTTCGAGCAAAACGCTTTCAAAGATACATATATCTAGCCTAAATCCGCTTCTTATTGATTTTGCTGCAACTCTTTATAATGAAGTGCAAATTTTTTAAGTCGCTCTTCCCGCTGCTCTGTTAAGTGTTGAAAATCGTGTTGAAATCCTGCTACAGTTTACTTGCAATTTTGTAAAACATTTCTTCCGAATTTACTCTGTATTATGACAAACGTGCCAAAAATTAGCATCATCTTGTGAACTGGAATTCCCGGTATTAACGTTTCACGGATTGGATAAGACATCGGAGACTTGTGGGCTGAACTTCAGGAAGTCCTAGCCCACTTTAACCACTGTTCAGTGTACTTATCAATTAGAGTTATTCTGGTTAGTCGAGGAAGCATGACTTATCAATTAGCGGGGTATAATCTAATCTCTCCGTTTGTCTCATTGGCTGATTTTTTTAAAATGGCCGCATGTACTTCGCATTTAGATGGACCCCTCCATGTTCTTCATTTTGGTATTCTGAACTGTATAAAAATCTTCATTCTTATCCTTAAATTTAAAACTTTATTGCAGTTTTATGTCTGCGTAATGTATATATTTCGCGTATTACCGAAATAAAAATAAAAATTATCATAAGTAATATATATTTTTCTTTTTTTTGGGGGTTTTTTCCATTTTAATGCAAGCATACTTTTACACCAAATTCAAATCTGTGTAACTATTCGCCTGTTTTTTTTAAGTATTATTTTTCGCTAATGTAATTTACAATTAATTTGTTATCAGCTGCATCACGTTTTAACACACCGTTTGCTCTCCTTCTGCATTTTATTTTACTTCAGTTATATTCTTAACTTATTGTTTATTAAGTTATTTTATTTTATACTTCTTTCTACATAATTCTTATATTTCTTATTTTTCCATGTTATTCTTTTATGTGGTCGGGAAATTCAATATGTGCAATGTCCCCAGTGCTTTTATGTTTATTATTATTATTATACACATACTTTTGTAGAACTTTAAGGAATGGTTAACGAAAGACCACAGAATCTGAAAAGTTATTTTTTTTTTGAAGAAGAAGAATTTATGTAGTAAGTTAATATTTTGGTTTTGCGTCAGAAAGATATTGTAGTTAATGCTTATTAAGAACATATTAGATTATAAATAGATAAACGTACTTCCGACGGGAAGATCTATAATTTTAGCACTTCCTCTTGTGCAGATTCAAAATGGTCCTCCCTTAGGGGGGCTTTTCGCGTAACGGCAGCGAAAACTAGTGATTTTTAAGAATGTTTTTTTAGAATAACTATTGGGCATATGGGACTAGACCTTTTGGGGATGTAAACAGATTGTCTTGTAGTACAAGTGTCTTTCTTTTAGTTCAGTTCTTCTTATTTATGGCGCGTACAATAACTAAAAAACTAGTAAAGTAAACAACTTCTGCCGAGGCTCATTCATTTCTTTACATATTTCTTTAGGGATTGGATCTAATGGTTATATTTGATTTTTTTATTTATAACATATTTTTTAATAATATAAATTGAACTAATCGGCCGAAAGAACTAAACTTTTCTAGCAAACGCTAGAACCTTCTCAACTTTTTATATTTTTCGTTTAAAATTGGTTCAGACCCAACGTAAAGTATCTAACTTTAACAAAATTTCTCATTTTTTGTAGTTTGACCATTGTGCTAGACGCTACATTGCACACCAACAATGATTCCACTGCCGAAGCTGTTAGGAAGTCCTGCATATTATACAATAAATAATAAGACGAATTGAACCAAAGAATATACTTGTACTTCAAGACTATCCGTTTTCATCCCCAAAAAGTCTAGTCTCATACAATATTAAAATGTAATTAATATTAAGATTAATATCAAAAAATCTAAAAATAATTAAAATTGAAGTTATATTTGAAATTAAAAAGTATAAAACTCTACAAATTTTAAATTTATTGTATGTCCAACAGTTATTCCGAAAAGATTCTAAAAATCACGTGTTTTCACTGCCGTTATGCGAGAAACTCCCCTTAACGCTTTGACCGCCAATCCGGGAACCCCTAAAAATTCGATATAAAATCAAAGTAATTTATTTAATGAAATATAAATTGAAAAGTTGAGATGTATAATACAATACTTAGCACTCTTTCGATATCCTTACATTTTGCACAAACCAACCTTTGGTACAGTGAATACATTAATGGAAAAAATTATTTTTAAAGTACAAACAATTCCGTCATCAATGTATGGTTGACATGGCGGTCGACGTGATAATTTGACCTTAACTTCCGAAAATTTTATTTCAAGAAACAGGGAACCTGTAATTTTTGCAAATATTTTAAACGAGTGGTAAAACGTGTATCAAACCACAGGATGAAAATTCACGTTAAATGTAACTGTTGTGGGACGATATACACGTGGGTACGAGTTTCACCCTCCCTCTGGATTCCCCGTTGTCCGTTTTCGGTCTACGGGTACCTTTGTACCATTATCGATTGCCAGGTGCGTCTCCGATAGGTCTCGGAGCGTGACAGAACGCGTTGCAGAAGGGTGCCCGGTCTGTTCGTAGGGTGAATAGTGTGCCGAGGTGGTCTGCAAATGCGACTGCATGCCAACGGTGAAACGTTGCTCGGTTCCGATGCGTTTATACGATACAAATCTTCAGAGAAAGTGGCAAATCCAACGTAACCGATAAATTCCCGTAAAAAGGACGAAAGGGAAATCTCCCGAATTCTGGAAAATACCTGATATCGCGTGTATGGACTGAAGACGCGCGATAAAATGCTATCTCAAATTATTGGTTTGGTCGACGCTGAAGCTGAATCATTTAGCGGCGAAGATAAAAGCGGATATTTGAACTTCAACGTAGTACTGTTTAATATTTTGGTTTGAATAGTGTTAGCGTTATGTCTTAATCATAATTTTTCATCCAGATAACTTAAAAATTTATCAACTAATAGGTATATAAAGTAAGAATTTGTTTTACGATCATTGAGTTATACAGGGTGTCCCAGGTTTAAAGTGCGAAACTTTGTCAGTATATTTTATGGATCTAAAGAAAGAAAGAAAGAAATGTTATATAGACATAAGTTGTCTAACGCTTTGTTAAAAAATTATAAACAAAAATATAGAATTTGAAGGGAACGATTAAGCAATATTTAACACTAAACCTACCAAGCAGAAAGCATTCAAAAATAAAACGCCTTAAAGAAGTGAAAATATTGAATTTCTTTAAACTTTGTACCGTTTCCATTACAATATGTGCTTAAATCATGAAGTCAATTCAGTCATTTCCTATGAAATCGTTTTTCAAATTTAAATAATTATAAAATAGAAAACCGGTCATTTCGACCGTGGTAAGTTTAGTGTTAAGTAAGTCCATGTGGTTTTGTGCAGGCTGTGTTTACTACCCGCAGTCATTAAATTAATATTAATTTTTGTTTAATACTACTATTACTACTAATCACTCAATAAGAATTGTTATTACCAATAATTTAATACTAAATTTGAATATACGTCTTTACTAATACTACCGTCTTTAGCAATACATGATGGACAACGTTTCAAAATGGAATTTCTTACTGTACGAAATACATTTGTATTTTGTTTCATTTCAGTGAATTAAACATTAACTATTTGTATCGATTCATAATGCGTATTTAGTCTCCTTTTATAAACTTTCTCCTTTAAAGTTGCCCACATAGAAAAATCAACTGGCGTAAAATTCGATATTTTGGTCTATAACTTTTTAATAAAGCGTTAACGAACCTATGTTCATATAACATTTTTTTTTTTTAGATCCACAGAATATACTGACAAAGTTTGGCACTTTAAACCCGGAACACGTTGTATATACCCACAAGTAACAATGCCAAATATTTTTAATCAAATCATTTTCTTCTGTCATATACCAAAATGCCTTTAAATATGCTAAGGAAACTAAATTCTAAAGATCTCAGAAGCCTTCAAAGAACTAGTGACTGTAAATTCTAGCCAACAGCATAATGCAAACGGTGTGCAGTGCTTAAGGAATGGTTAAATATTTATGGCTATAATTATAAAGAAGTGAATGAAAGAACAGACTGCTTATTTTTCGCCTTCATCACTTGAAGCGACTGAATATTTTTGAGCGATGCTGTGCGTGTCCCATGTTAATATTTCCCTCCACAAAAATGAATTCCAATCAGCGTTTCGTAACGTTCAGCCACGTGCACCACGCTCCACTTTTCCACCGGCATTACGACCAGTTGGTTCGGTATAATTATGCACTGTTAGTATCAGTAATGCGAGTCAAAGGACGCAATCACGTCGAAGCATAGTCGAAAATTAATGCTTTTCGCCGATACGGAATCGCAAAACGCGCGCGTGTTTGCGCGAAGGATGGCCGCTCAAAACGGACGTTTTATTTTACTAGGGGTGTGCGAGTACCCGTAATTCACGAGCTGAGCCAAACTCGACTCGATTGCTCGAACCGAGTCGAGCGTTTGAATTTCCCTAGCTACTCGAAATCGACGAACTGCTTGAAAAGAATGCGAGCTACTTGAAAAATTCAACCGGCTCCAATATTCGATCCCTCGCAAAACTTCGATTTACTCGAAAATGAATTTTCAGCTCGAAATTTTTCGAATTACTCGAATATATTCAAACAGATCTTTAACTTTCGAGTTACTCGTAAAAATTCGAATTGCTCGAGCTACTCGAATATTCATTTATTTACTATCAAATACTATCTAACTATAAGGGAGAAAAATATGACGCTAATTTAATGCTTCTGTTTTATTTTCATGTTTGCGTGAAGAAAACATATTCGAATTTTTACTAGCGACTCGAAAGTTAAAGATCTGTTCGAATATATTCGAGTAATTCGAAAAATTTCGAGCTGAAAATTCATTTTCGAGTAAATCGAAGTTTCACGAGGGCTCGAATATTCGAGCCGGTTGATTTTTGCAAGTAGCTCGCAGTCTTTTCAAGCAGTTCGGCGATTTCAAGTAGCTCGGAAAATTCAAACGCTCGACTCGGCTCGACAGACCGATCATTACTCGACTCGAAATACGAATACTCGACTAAATCGAGTACTCGCACACCCCTAGCTTTTACTCGTGGGCAACGTGCGAATAAGAAGATGCGAGTAAGGCACAGGTATCGAGAAGATCGATCGGCGAACTTCGCGGTATTCTACGCCGGTTTTCGTAAGGTGTCGCAATCAAGAACGTTAATTGTGGACATATATTCGACACGAGGCGAATTTTTTTCTTACGGAGGAGGAAGTCGGCTGAAGTATTTAATTGTCCGTCGTAATTCTCAAGAAGGAAGTCGTCGGATTCCTCGCACATTGGATTCTTCGAGTTCCCCGGAGAAGTTTAAATAGTGCATTTTTTAACCGGACAGGCGCAGGATGCGGGCTACGCTATTTTCATACGTCCGTATTCCAGCGAATACCTGTCCGCTCGCGGTGCATTTATTTCGCTCCGTTTCTGTTTTATCACCGAACCCCTGCATCCTGCTCGACACTAAAACGACCGATGTTTTCTTTGCAGCGACACGTACCGACGTTTTTTTTTATTTCGCACGCCGATTTCATGCAATACCTCTCTATCACTGCCCACGGAAGAACGGACATGATCATTTCTAGATAGCGGATTTCTTAAAATTTTCTGAGTCAATTGTGAGAAAGAAAATGTAAATGGAACATTATCTCTTCTATTAATAACTAGATTGAGGATCTTTATGCACTTAAGGCATGTGCAAATTTCTAAAATATAAGAAAATGCGTACATGGATTGAAATTAACAATGCTTTTGTCATTTTCACCAGAAGGAATCTTTTAGTCAATGAAAGCAATTTTTCTGTTATTTTAGTTTCTATAAATTAGATGCAAAAATGTGAATTAACATAAAGATCCGCAATCTATGAACAATGTTAAGAAGTCGAAAATAGCATAAACACTGTTCTCAAATTCTTCTTATGTCTTTACAGTTTTGCATTTCACCTATTCGCTTTGTCACTAATGCATAACATTTGTAGTTTAATAATTTCATTTAGAACAAGTTGGACGATCTACGGGAAATAAGTTTATTGTAGTACTCGCAGTAGTAAACATAGAAATTGCATCAATTTAATAATATCAATATTTTGGATTAAAGTAAAAGTAACATCGATATAGTCGGACTGCGAAAGTTTAAGAAAATTTGCATCTTTATGAACAAGATTGCAGATATTGATATTCCATGAATTTTTCACTCCTTGATTAACATATCTAGTAAATTAAAAATCAAATGAAATTGCATAAAATTCAATGAAGACTGGTATTTTATAACATTTTAACTATCTTTGTACAAATTTTTTTAAAGATGGAAAGTGGTCACTTAATCTTTCTTAGCTCCTGGTTAGTTATAAATAGATTGCGGACTTTACTCGTTTATAAGAAAAATGAGCAGACCAAATACTACAAAACGTTAAAAATATTCCAATAATTTAAAAATACTATTGTATTACATTCAACTTGTTCAAATTAAATAAGAACAGAAATGAATGTCTACATAACCCGTACATCTCGAAAATAATGCAAACAATTTTTATTTAGCACGAAGATCCGCAGTCTAGTTATAAATAAAGTTAAATAATGTAATCGTATGTAATAATTACATTGCGGATTTTATCCATTGATGACAAAGATGGGTAGCTGTAATTTGAAACAGTAAAAAAGATTGGAAGAATTGAAGGGTATCAATACATTATTTTCGACATTCTCAAATTGTTACGGAAAGAAAAACGTTCCTAGGTGGTAGTCGTATCTTGCAACAGATGCAATTATTATTTCACATAAAGATCTACAGTCTAGCAATAATGATCAATATGGTCACAGTCTTTCTTCAAAGTGTTCCGTCGGGAACGGAGACTAAAGGGTCATTTAATACAATTTTGTGCTAGAAAAATTCCACAAAAGTCTACACGTGCATCGCGCGCGTGCGCAAAGAAACAAACTCCCCAAGGCAAGAAAAAGAAAACAATCGAGGTGCCGCGGATACCGCATGGGTAACGTTAAACCAGACTCGGTTGCGAAACTTTCCATTGTCTCTGGATACCGGATGAAATACTATAATAAGAGGAGAAATACGTGCCAGAGGTAATTATCCGCGTCATCAATTTCGTCAGTTGATTTTTTCGCGTCCGTTGATTTATAAGTCGCGTCGAGCGGTAATAACCGGCCGACGCGTCCGATAGAACACACTGGACCCGGTGAAATCAGTATTTAGAGCTCGTTAATCGCACGGCACCGAAGTCGGTGGTGTAGCATTTTTCCATCGTTTTTGTAGCCATTATTTTGATAATTTGTCCCGGTCTCGTTATTCCTACTGGTTCTACGGAGGCCATGCGTATATGGTCATCGACGAATTATTGCGGCAATGGTCCGATTGTCCGGACCGGTGGTGACTGGTGCACTCTCGATCGGTGCAACAGACGATGCAGTGCAAAAACGAAGCTGGCTGTCGTCGCCGGAGAATACCTCTGCGTTCTGGTAACGGCAGGTGCGAGATACGAAGGTAGCGGAGGACGTTTTCACCGTGACTCGTCCCATCCGGACGATCCGGATAACCCGCGTGCCTCGATATCCGATGCAACACGGCCGAGGTGTACGCTGGACAAGGCCGAAATGCCTGGCATCTCGATTTACCTGGCTCAACTTCGCTGATCGATCGTACAATAATCACTGACCAGTTTCGTTATCTGTTACCTATATATGCCCGGTTTTTAAAGTGAAAAAGTGTCTATCGCTGTCCAGTTGGCAACAGATTACATTTGACTTATTTCTGCAGTTTAAACTCATCTTTGCGTACTTGGCAAAAATCGCTAGGTGAAATACGGCACGATTAAAACGGCAGTAAAATTAACAAATACTGTGTTCGTTTTCGCTGATCGATTGTACAATAATCACTGGCCAGTTTCGTTTTGTTTTGTTATCTGCAACCTTTGCACGCATGGTTCTTAACACATTATCTACCGGCGGTTATTCGATAATCTTTGGAAATCTATGGTTCATAGGTGAAGAGTTTTTAATAGATCCTTCGACAGCGACAGAAGTATCAATCATAAATCAACCACTCACCTTCGATAACAATCTAGTCATTTCGTTTGAGATTATTATGGAAAAGAAGATTTTTAAGCTTCCGTTTGGTACAGTCGAATTATTGAAGAGCCTATTAAGAGGCTTCCGGTAGGTACAGTGTTAATACAAACTGTACCGAGTTCAAAATGTGATTGGTATACGTTGTTTTAGAAAAATTGCGCGATTAAGTTATTTAGAAATTTTTATAACAATTTATGCCTAAATGAAGAAATTTATTTAATAATTTTAAGGGAAGCATCTTTGTAATTTCAATAATCATAAAATAAAAAATGTGGAACCGGTCATTCGACCGATTTTGGGACGGTTACTGTTGAATGAAAGTATTTCGGTTGGCAACAGATTACATTTGACCAATTTTTGCATTTTAAGGCAATTTCAATGTAAAATTTATTACTAGACTGTAGATTTTATGCACTTATAGCCAAAATCTTTAGGTTAAACACGAAATAGTGAAAATATTGGAAGTATTAATCAACACTGTTGCGTTATTTTCATCTGATTGAGATAGTTAGAAGACAGAAATATATTTTTTTTCAAACTCGACATCGTGTAATTGATGCAGAAAATTTTAATTTTGCATCAAGATCCGCAGTCTATTTACCTCTTAGGATTTTCTAAGAACCCTGGTGTGGTCCCTAAAGTGCTCGTTACTAAGAAACTAAGGCCATAATTATCACGATTGTGTAATGTTTATTACACTTTATAAAGTTTATTACTCTTCAGAGAAAGCTGGATAAAATATCCCAAGATTCTATTTTACTCATTTTCGCTGGACGTTTTAAATCAATAAATTGTGGTTTATGTATAATTTCACATTTTAAAGAAATACATCTTCTCAAAGTTCTTCTTTTATCTTCTCAACGTTCTCAAAGAGAACAAAATTAAGTATTTAAACTCAGAAAACGAATTAATTTTATTATAAACAGTGTTACAAACGAATGTTTTCATCACTTATCTTATGATTTCTCCGTAATTGCGGTCGAAGTTACTTTATCATTAATAATTTACTATAAAAGAATAGAATTTATGTTTCTAGTATGTTTATATTTACTGTCAAGTTTGAAACAATCTGTATCTATGCATAGCATTTATAAATGTACAGAAGGTTTTCTACGATGTTTTTGAAACGGCTTGGACTTGAAAATATCGTCTTCGTGTAAAGGTGCATCGAGGTTTGATATCGACGATTCTTAATCGACGCATTATCAACAGGACATTTGATAATGCAATCGGAGAAGTAGACGCAACTCGTGCCAGACGTTCTCCTTTGATACGTAGCTGAGGTGGTTTCGGAACACGATTCCTTGTACGAACTTCGGAATTCGTAATACCCTGACAACTGCATAAATTTATCGCGTAACTGACAAAATTATGTAAAAAAATGTTCGTGCAAGGTAAATTAATGCACAGTGACTAGAGTCCTGCAAAAGTTCATTTTTTTTGTTAATAATTTTGACATATCCACATTGAAATAAAACCAATACCGAACATAATTCTAATTTACGTTTCAGTATACTGCAGTTGGAAATACTGAAGGTTTAGTATTCAACTAGCTTTTGCTCGCGGCTTCACTGGAATCCGTTTAATGCCCTCGGAAATTGATATTGTTTCTCCATAAAACCTTTTAACCGCTCATTCACCCCTATAAAGTTTTAATTTTATGTCATGTCACCATCTTGGATTTCAAAATTGATGCCATTTTCGTAATTAACGTCCCATGTTTGATTAATTATATCAAAGAGCATTAAGACCAAGTTTCAAGCAAATCCGGCCACAAATAAAATATTCCTCATACAACGTTGCAACCCCTTTTCACCCCCTTAGGGGTTGAATTTCGAAATATCCTTTCTTATTCCTTGTATAGATCATAAAGGAAATCTCTGTGCAAAATTGCAGCTTTCTAGGTCTAAGGGTTTAGCTTGGGCGTTGATGAGTCAGTGAGTCAGGACTTTCTTTTTATATATGTATATAGATTATGAAGCAAATGCAAAACTAAACAGGCTTTTTGTCAACAAATAGCTTGCATTATGTTACTGAAAACAATGTATTTAATCAATTCTGGTGATCATCTGGTGGTTATTAGTGCCTTTTTGTGACTGCTCCAATGAATCAACGCTGAAAATATTATAATTTTTCGACGACGCGTTACTTTCGCCCAAAATATGTGTTTAACGACAACTTTCAAGACCATGTGATCGAGACAGTCTGCGGTAAATGAATCCCTCCCCCCTCCCCTCCCCAGCATTAATGTACTGCTCGCGCGTTCATTCACGTTCGTCAACTCGGCGCGGACCGGCCGCAGCGAAGAGAAATTCACGAGATAACTTGTGGCGCGACTCGGTCCTTGCTCTTTCTCTTATGTCAGTGCAATTGCTTGCCGTCTTCATTCGCATACGTGTGGACATTTATATTGCGTGGCTCTCGACGGTCGCCGGTCACGAAAGAATCGTCCGCGGTTAATCGAGCGTCGGTATTTGGGGTCAACGAGACCGAGCACCGATAGAGAAAACGTGTACAGTAATGTCTCGATATGTGCAACAGAAATGTGCACGATATTTTTGAGACATTTATCCCCACCACTGGCTGTACACGTTGATATGCTTATTGATTAGATATATGTAAAACCTTTTTGTTTTTGATTACTTTTGTTTTGAAACGTTCATCAACATGTTTGTGACATTTGTCTGATTAAAATGAGACTAAGCACGACATAGTTTGGAGTACACGTGCTTGTTAAATTGTCGATTATCCGAACTCGTTTTATACAAGGTGACATAATATTTAAATCAAAATATCTCAAACTGTTATTTATTTGTTTATTGTATTAAACCAAATAAGGTTTATATAGCATATGCAATACATTTTTAATTTATTTAATTTAATTAATTTAATTTAATTTTTTTTTAATTTAATTTATTGTCCATGGTCGTGAATTCGACTCGGCTTTTAATTCCACTGTAATATATTACATACTTTACGTTTATAATATACAAATATAATATAAAAAAAAAAGTTCATATAAACGTATACCCGATATGACCTTGTATCCAAACTATTGTTGTTTCTGTATGATACTTGTTATTGTATTATGAAATGTATTGGCTTTCCATACCTGCTGTTATCATCAAGAACATGTACAAAACTGATTGAAACAAACTACAAAATAGTGTTCGCTTAAGAAGCCGTTACTTGTAAACAATTCCAGGAAAGATTCAATAGAGTCATAAGAATTACTGGAACACATAAACGATTATAATTCGGTAACAATGTCATACCGGGTATACAAACGTTTATATGAACTTCTTTCCTTATTTTAGCGTACTGAATTTATCCCTGAAGTTATCCCCACGTGTTTTGAAACAAGGATCATGGAATAGTATTTGTGCACGATATAAGCAACATTTCGGCCCCGAAATTTTTACATATATCGAGACATTACTGTAAGATAAGAAAGAAAGGGTTCGGGGAAGGGAAATCGGTTGTCTCGCGCTATAGCAAACTCTCTGCACACGTGTATGGCTATTGATCCTTGAACCGTCTCTGCCACGATCCAGCGTATTCGTATCCGACACCTTTCTCTCGCGATTTCATCCTTGTTCCTCCCTTCGGTTGCCATCTCGTTCCTCTCGTAGCCTATCCACGATAATAATTATCCGTTCGAGTCCGTTGCCGCAGTCAAAGTCACGAAGCCTTTTCCCGCCGCTTCCCCTAGCGCTCGCAATCGAGTGTCAAGAATTATTTGCCATCGATTACCCCTACCCCCTTTGTCGCCCCCTCGCCCCGCCACGTCTCACCCGTTCTGTTCGATTAATCATAACCGGGTTTATCTTTCATTTCTCTGCCGATCTCCGAAGCTGTTTACGATTGAAGTTGTTCTCAAATAACTACCTGTAAGCTTGATACAGCGTACTCTTGTATATAGCGAACAAAAAATTGTTTAAAACGAATGTGTATGCTTACAGTGACTAACATAAATATTCGGACAGTTTTAAGAACACTTGGATTTTTTAAGAACTTAGAACAATTAGCTTACTACATAACGGGACGAAGGAATTTTGAAAAAATTGCAATTAGTTGGAATCATAGAGAAAATACTAAAAGTTGTATTTTACAACTTTTTACGTGGGTGTATATTGAAAATTCAAAAATACGTTTCGCGGATCTCTATAAATTATATACGGAGGCCGGAATTAATATTCGGATACTTTTTACAATACAATAATTTTGTTATAATTAAACTAAACGACTTCAGTTTTTTTTAGATGTCAGAAGGATTAGTTTAGTAGGTAACGTGTAAATAATTATTTGTAAAAATTGCTATTGGTCGGAATTGCGACGACAAAAGTCGCACACTTTATCTGTGTTCCGTAGGTTATACACATTTCACCGATAACCAATTGTAATTAAAAAAAAATTTGTTCTTTCTTCTCAAAAAATTTCAAGTTGTAGGGTCCAATATTAAAAAAGTTATCGTCTTTTTAAGAGTGTTTGAATATTTATGTGAGTCAAATTATTTGTACATATACTGCAACACAAAGTACATATACAGTAGCGCTCCGAGTTACGTCCTCTCGTCTTACGTCATTCCGCAGTTATGTCGTTTTTAGTGTCGCGGTAGTGAATTGTTTATAGCCCAAATGTAGTTCTCGTTTGGCTTAATCTACAGTAATATTTTACTGTATATTTAATTACTATTGTAAAAAAATCCTGTTCGAATTTATATGCTTCATTTAGGCAAATATCTGTTTCTATAGAATTTTTATGATAAGAAATGTTACCATCAGGAACTTCTTTGAAAAGTGCCCTTATTGGAACAGATACTTGAAAATCTGTATAATAAAAGCAATAAAAGCAATTTATTTAGATCGTGTATTAAAGAAGCTTCCACAAGCGATACACAAATAATCTTTGAGGTATGAATTAATTACATGAATGTTACAATTAATAACGTCTACAATATATAACTTTAATTGTAGTAATTATTCCATATTGTTGGAGTACTATTCATTAGATAGTATTCAATATTTGTTGCAATGCTTGAAAACTTTTTTAATATTGATGAACCGTGTTCCTGTTGTACAAATATTTTTGTTTTCATATTTTATAGGTCCTGTTCGAACTAAAACTTTTACTCAAAAGACCTTGTCTTTAGCTGTTCTCGTCGACATTCTTAATGTTAGAACATTTTTCAGAGAAGATGTTCATATTTTAAATAGAAACTATTAGAAAGTTCTAGAACTTTTTCGAACCCTGGCTAAAATTGAATTCTCTAATACAAATTATGATAACACATTTATTGAGAATTTTATAGATTTTTAGCACAACATGCTGATAAATAAATTTTTACCAATATTTGTAAAGTACACAATTCGTTTTACCATTTTGATAGGTGAACTAGTTTCACTGCTAGGCGTCCAACGTTGTAATACTAATTCCCATACACTTTCGCCATTTTGTAGACTATCAACCGTGTTTTTGCACGCTTCGCTGATGGGGATAAGCAAATTAACTGACGGATCCGGTTCTTTTACACAATTGCCACATCTACGAGAATTTTAGGTTGTGAACATGGTTGAAGGGTAGCCACTTCTAAAATGTGGCAGGAAAATAACTGGTCAAACTTTGCTAGTGCATTATACTCCACCTGAGCATGAAAAAATGGTCGTGGAAGCATAAATCGTTCCAGAAATGCATCCTTTTTAAGTTATAAATACGATTCATCTACAATGGAGCCTTTTAGAATTGCTTAAAATCACTCGGCACAGTTAAACAAATTTTAGTTTTTACTTTATCGTTTCTTAACTCTCACACGTTCCTCCGGCGAAAAATCACTCACTTTTTATTTTTGAAATTATGGTTGTTTCTCTATTGTGCAGTTTTATGCTTGTATTATTGCAGTTTGATATATTTGTTTAAAATATGAACGTGGAACGAAAATTGATGATTGTTTGCTAATTGTAAGAATTTTTTATGACACTATTTTTAAGGAGTATATGTAGATTGATTTCAAGTTTCAAATTAAACTAACTCATTGTTGACCGATTCGAGACGTTGAAAATGTTATTACACGTCCCCGTAATAACAAAAAATAATAGAGGTATAATGAAAATACGTGACGACCATAATATATATTTCAGTAATCAGTAACGTATAAAAAAATAAATATTAATATTACTCGCCAGACTGTAGGGGTGTGCGAGTACTCGATTTATTCGAGTATTCGAATGTCGAGTCGAGTAATGATCGGTCTGTCGAGCCGAGTCGAGTGTTTGAATTTTCCGAGCTACTTGAAATCGACGAACTGCTTGAAAAGAATGCGAGCTATCAATTTTTTCAATTAGCTCGAATTGAAATGAATTTTCAGCACGAAATTTTTCGAATTACTCGAATATATTGGAACAGATCTTTAACTTTTGAGTTACTCGTAAAAATTCGAATATGTTTTCTTCCTGAAAACATGAAAATAAAATAGAAGCATTAATTTAGCGTCATATTTTTCTCCCTTATAGTTGGAATAGTATTTGATAGTAAATAAATGAATATTCGAGTAACTCGAGCAATTCGAATTTTTACGAGAAACTCGAAAGTTAAAGATCTGTTTGAATATATTCGAGTAATTCGAAAAATTTCGAGCTGAAAATTCATTTACGAGTAAATCGAAGTTTTACGAGGGCTCGAATATTCGAGCCGGTTGATTTTTTCAAGCTAGCTCGCATTCTTTTCAAGCAGTTCGTCGAGTTCAAAAATCGCTCGGAAAATTCAAACGCTCGACTCGGCTCGAGCAATTGAATCGAGTTCAGCTGAGCTCGTAAATTACGGGTACTCGCACACCCCTATCAGACTGCGTATTTTATGCTTATATGATAAAAATTAATAAGAGGACCACAAAAGAGTAAAAACATTGGAATGATTTTAAAGCACCCTTCTTTTATTCCCAAACAATAAAACCGATTAAAAAAAAATAATTTTCTGTTTTACTCCAGTTGGTCGCAATTGCGGTAGAATATTGTTATACTGCATAAAGACCCGCAGTCCATTAATTACACATTAGTATTAAAATTTCTTGTCACACTATGTGCGTACAATGTTCCGCTGCATATTGTCTACGCGTTGCTTGTGTCAGTGTACGAGCGTAGACACGTTTTCTGCGTACATGCTGGTACGTTATTTTATGAAGCAAGAACACCGAGGGGTTACTAAGTATAATGGCCGCCGGGGTACCTTATATCAACCTAGAAGAACAGCCCTTTTCCTAGCCCAAGATATTCGCATCTTGTTCGAGGCTACTCCCCGTTCCCAGTTAACGACGCAAATGATGATGATTCGCCATTCTCAGTCAATCTTTTTTTCCCATCCGCGGTCAAGAAGAAGCTCCGGACAGTCGTATTCCCGGCAAATTGCGCTACACTACGAACACGTGGATCAATTTTTTCATCGACACGGATTTATTAGCGCGTTCAGATGCAGCGATACAACTTCTTTAAAATTTCAGCTCACGCCGAGCGATCATTTGATTAATGACGAGTTACACGACCGGCTTTATCGGCGAACAAAAATATGTCGATGATAATAAATGGGGAATGGAGATCGCGACTCCGATTGATTTCCGCCGGCGATCGATGGAAGCAATCGTCACGCTGATTCCCAGCTTGTGATGGATAATATCGGCTAAATGTTCCTATTTGTGGATACTGTACTATTATACACCTGTTGCTTCTCTCATATTAGCAGATATTGCTGATAAACATTTGAGGTCACAGTGTTTTAGATCTTATTTCATCTGTCAATGGTTTGTTGTTATAGTTATAATTATTACGAAGACATACTGGAAGACAAGTAAGATTGAGATCATCAAAATCGTACTTCAATCACTGTAAATAATAGTTTATACTAATGTGAATACCATACAACACGGCTTCTTATAACACGGTTTTGCTCTAACACGATCAAAAAATTGCGAGAACCTTTGTACAACACTGTACTTCTACAGCACTGGATAACATAACTTTTATTTAAGATATTTAAAAATTAAATTACCTTGAAATAATGACGGGAAGGAATAATGTACTATAGTGTCTGTACATGAAAATATATAAATTAATTATAATTGACTCATTTATAACTCTATTTCGATGTTATAGCGAAAAGTGTCATGCACAGTTTACGCGCCATCCGTGGCGAGGCTTGCCGTCTCAGAGATACAGTGTTGCGAAAAATCCCTGCCGTATCTAAAAGGATAAAGTGCGGTGCACTTTAAAAACATTTTTAATAAAAATTAAGTTGCTTGTATGGAATTAAAAAAAATGTTTGTTTTTAATAGGTTTTCGGTACGTAATTTTTGTACTAGCTCTGAGTCTCATATAACACGGTTTCACACAACACGGCATTTTCAAGGATCCTATCTACTGTTTTATAGGAGGGTTACCTGTACTATAACACAGTGAAGTGAAGTTATTCATTGAATGAAGAAGACAATTAATGTTTTGTAAAGAGCTATAAAATCGTTTCAACATTCAAATGAAAATTGAACAATGAAAAGACAGATTTTCTGAAGTTTGAATAATTAAAAGACAATTTATTAGAGTATTACTGAAGATAGTTGTAAAATATTAGCGAAAACGTGTTTTGATTGCCCTTTGAAAGTAGGAGTCTTCCATTCGTCTTCCAAATTATTGGAGAAAGTTAGAACGTTACCG
Source organism: Sphecodes monilicornis (assembly GCA_913789915.3). NCBI lineage: Eukaryota > Metazoa > Arthropoda > Insecta > Hymenoptera > Halictidae > Sphecodes > Sphecodes monilicornis. The sequence continues at coordinate 8,483,959 of OU565291.1, read as the reverse complement.
GAAGTAGATAAATGTTGCTTCTTTGTGTTGCCAATATTTTCTCTCCGTCTTATCTTCTGACCTTTGATGGATCAGCGTGATGAATGGTACTGAGGTGAAAAAGGTGAATTAAACATTCTCTAAGTATGTATAACTGTATTTTTACAAAACTGCACTCTTTTTGTATAGAATGCCTTGTTGTTGCAGTTTTCTTACTTCAAGTTTTTCGTTCTGGATATGTGATTAGCCCCGATTATTTTCTTTTATCTCTTTGAGGTATATAATTTACTGTCATTAAGATCTAATTACTAGACTAGATTAAATTTACTAATTACTAGACTAAAATTCTGTTTAGCCACAGAATTAATAGATATATTTATGTATGTTAACCTATATTTCCCCGTTTTCAATTTCACCAATGATTCCGTTACTGCCATTAACCCTTAAGTGTTAAGTTAATTTTATATTTAATATTTATCTTTACCGAAATGGTAAATAGAAAATGAAGAACTTGAATAATTAAAAAAAATCAATTTCTACCGTAGTACAATCAAGAAGCTTGAAATTCATTAACAGAATACATTGATTACATTGGTCCTTACTTTTATTAATAAATCTATTTGGATAAAAGTTTCGTTTGTTCGATGTTACTGTTCAAAATCAGAAATTTTATATGCAACAACCTGATTTTTAGAAACGTAGTGAAATAGAAGAATTAAAAAATTATTAGCATAAATTTAAGTAGGACCGTATCGGCCTCAATGGTTCACTTAAGGGTTAAAATAAAAAGGTCTTCTACTTCCTTGTCTGCTGTTTTTAACTTCCTCATTTGTTCTGATAATTTTCTTATTCTCTTTGCTTTCCCGGATATCTCACAAAATTATCTATCCTTTTGCTTTTCCTCAAACTATTGTTTTTTAATTTGTGCCTCCTCTTACAGTCTTTTTTCGCACAAGTTTTCTTAGCGTTTTCTCGAATGAAATAAATTTCTTATCAAATTCGACTTGCGAGTTCATCAATAATCGTGACCACGGGCACGATAGTGTTCATGACAGCAAGAGTTACAGTACTACCAGCGTGCTCACGTTGAATTTATGATCAACAATTTTCGAACAGGATAAGTAGAAAGCATTATCACTTCAGCGAATTGTGCTGGGATCGTCTGTGAGAAAGGGGAAGACAATTGATGGACTAAATCCACTGAAAATAAATAATTTGACGTGTTCACGACGGCGGACACAGACGATGCAAAATTGCTGCGCTCTATTTTAATTATGGTTCATAAATCAACTCGCTCGCTCGCCGCTCTGTATCTTCATCGGAAATTAGCCTTCCAGTGGATTATTTAACCACCTCGGGGCTCGGGACGCGAACTTTCTCCGTGGCAACAAGACACATTTCAGAGCAAATCTATTGTTAGATACTCGTGAAGAAGTGTATGTCACTGAATACTGTGTATGCATAACTGATAGTCGGAACATAAATGCAATTTTCTCGAAATCTTATTTTCTAATATGGCTGACAGGATATCTCAACATCTAGTTTTGCGATCAACTTTGTCGCTGTCGCACGAACGAAAAATCTCAACAAATATCGCCAAATATATATATATATATATATATATATATATATATATATATATATTTGTATCATACCAAATGCGAAGAACAAGTCTAAGAAATTGAAATTCAAAGTGCCATTATTTTGAAGTGAAACTTCTTTAGGCGCGTTAGACGCAAAACCTCGATGCGGTAGGCGTAAACAGTATTGGGATATGGTGCAAGATTTCACGCGCTTGCGCGGCCAAAACAGTACTGTATCTATATCATGATGACAGAGGTAGTGGAGCCCCAAGGCAGTCATATTGGCGGGAATGTATCGAAACAATCTGTTCCGGACAAAAAGACTTCAGGACGTGTCCTACGAGCATGTTATACATTCATTTTTCAGAATCAAATCATACCAATTTTTTAAAATTCTGCTGGGTGCTCAAGGTACCCCGTTTTATGGAGAATCTTACTTTACTGAGACTGAAATCGCCGCGCATGCGCGTGAAATCTTGCACCATATCCCAACACTGGGCGTAAAACCTCGACGCGGTAAGAGTAAAACCGATCTGACGATGAATCGATGAATCGATGAAACGATGAAACGATGAAACGGTGAAACGAAATTCTATTCTATTAGCATATAAGGTTGTGGGTTCGGCATTGCTTAGTAAAGAGTATAATAAAAATCCGATGATGCTAAGTAGAGATTTCAACGTGAACTTTGCATCGGAACAATCAAAATTATTAATAGAATTTTTTAGAAGTAAATTAAGATTGGAAATGGTAAATAATCCTAATGAATCGACAACAAGATCAGGAACAACTCTCGATGCAGTATTTGCAAGACATTTAGACAAAATTGAATCAAGAATATTTATATCATATATTAGCTATCACAAGCCAATTGTTTCAATAACAGAATCATAGAATATTAAATGTCATAAAGTGTTAATAAAAATTCGAAAAAAATTAAAGAAAGAAGTTTCACTTCAGCCATGTGGTCTAAGCACACACCAATTGTTAAATAATGAGTTATTTTATGTATTTTGATTCATGTCATAACTGCATTCATATTAATGAAAATGGAGCTTCATTTTTTTTCTTTCAAACCAATAGAACGTTTGGAATCGTGTCAGCCAATAAGACACTTTTTAAGCCCCTTTTGAAGGAACTATAATTTCTACAATTTTAAGTATTTTGTTTTCAAAAAATTAAATTGTATGGTCCAAATAATAGATAATATGTACGCAAAATCTCAATACAAAATAGTCGTCTGATTTCTTTATTAAAGTTTCCAAACGCGGCCTATAGAATGACGGTGTAGGTCAGGAGCTTCCCTTAATTTTTGTTTTTCTAAATTAATTTCTATAAATCTACATTTACATAGAGATGTAAGGTTTAGTTATAAGAATTTCCTGTTTTCACACAGAAATTCTGACTCGGAAAATATGGAGGATTGAGAGACACTGGCAAGCGTCGGTATTTAATAGGTAGGACGGCATGGGGGCTGTTACGCAGCCAGGCTCCCCCAGTTTCCGGTGTCGATGATGCACTCTAGCTCCATGCTGCGGTTCCTTTCTGGCCTCCACGCACACGCACTTATTTGAATCACACGCGAGGCCTTTCGTCCGTCTCTGTTTGCTCTCCTCCATGTAGCCGAAAGGCAATGTCCTTTCCTGTTGTTAGAGAGAAACGTGACGAAGATAAGCGGTGACGATATTTGACAATAGTGGTATTACGAATGTACCCACATGTCATCGTTTGTATTTGCTTCATCGACTTCCCAAGAAATTCCTCCGGATGTAGGAGAGATCTGACGCAGCGACGCCGGCATGCCGCGCTCGTCTTTGCAAAATCAAACAAATCTTCAAAATACGGGCCCTTGTTAACGTTTACCCGCGTTATCTGGCCTGTGTTAGCTTCCCGGAACGATGTGGTTTAACAAAATTTTTTTACATTTTCCTATGTCTTCATGCATTCATCAAATCGAATTTTTGTGATGTTATTTATTGTTAAAATCACGAATTCAATGATTCGTTTTGTACATATTTTTTAACCTATTTTTTCGAGATCAACGTTGATGTTCCTATCGAAGCCAATACAAATAGTTAATGGTTTCAATTGGGTACCAGAAAAGAATCTAGATGGAACATTTGTAATTTTCGGATCAAAATGATTAGGTACGACTTCAATTATAAAATGTAACTATGCCGTAAACATTCTTTGAGAAGCATAACTTTCAAAAAAACACTGTTTTCACTCTGAAAAAATATACAAGATAATTTTATATTAAAATAGTGGGTCATGTAAGATTTAGACATGGTTATACGATTTAGGAATAGTTTTCTTTAAATTGCGTATGGTAATGTTACATTTTCACTTTATTTAATATAAAGAAATATTAAAGTCGAACAGTTTTTATTAAATTTAATGCAAAATAAATATAGTATTAACACTAGGTTTACGGGATCCGTCAAAATGACGGAATTTAATATTTTTAATTTACGATTATAGAGAATGTAAAGATGCGTCCACGAAGAATTATTCAAATATATTTCTTTGGGTATATATTATTAAAAAAATGTTTAAAAATTTGGTTGGACATATTCTTGTTATTTTTATAAGGTAATGTAAAATGGTCACATTTAGAGCTCCGTATACCTAGTATTAATGAGCATAATATGCTTCAACAGAGATTCAAATAATCGTTGCTCGCTGTTCGCTACTTAAGTAAAAAAACGCTAGGAAAAATACGTGAACCCGATTCGAGTGTGGGAGGGACACGAATCGTGGAGCACGGGCAACCTGGCCTGGAGGGTGGCTACAATGAGAGAGGATCCTGCAGCCGAAGGATAGTAGCGCGATCTTGAAGAGATAAGGTTCGCGAAGATGAAACCGGATAACCCACCTTTCTTTTTACAAACATCTTCTCGCCGAGAGAGCGAACGAAATTCAGCCGAGGGTGCACCTATTGTACTGCAGAGCATATCCTGGTTGAGATACATTGCCTGACATACCGTTTCCTTGCGATAAGGTTAACAATTTCCGAACAGAGATCTGGAATAGCGTTCGCTCGAAAAATATCGTCGAATACTCGTTTGCCTACATCTTAACTTTGGAAGAGCTGCAATGGACTTCATAGAAATGATATTGTATACAGTCTAACACTTCAAAATAGTCGATTCAAACTGTGGGTCAAGCAGCGGCATAAATTGCATTTCTGAAGTTATTATTACCCTTCTCTTTAGTTTTGTAACATCTATCAAGTGTTTGCTACGTCACTGTTATCGGACGAATTTATTAGTAATGTATTCGGGTCTATTTGTTACACTCTTTACTTTATTTTATACGGAATATTGTTCATAAATTCAGAGAGTTTGGTATCAAATAAAATTCTATTTCTTTTATCGATGCTTTCATCCATCATATTATCATTTTTTGAATTTGCACAGCTTTTCACGGTTTATTCACAAGTGGACTACGGATCTCTTTATGCAACTTTGATTTTCATACGTCATTTAGTAAAAATCAGAATTGGGAAAGAATTTTTTTCGTCAACTAAAAGATTCCCGATTGTAAAAATAAAACAAAAATGCTCTTAGGTCTTGTTAATATATACTGTTTATCAAGAAGTACCCACTACACCAGAAAATTTGATACAACGGATAATTGCAGCATGTGCTAGAATAAGTTCAGAAACGATAAGACATGCACGTGATGCAGCGATACGAAGATTGTAAGAAAGTAAGAAACTGTAATGTAAGAAAGTTTATTTTACTACCACATTTGACCTTGCATGACCTTCAATGATAGTTCGCTGAAGTCGTCACAACACCGGCTATCACGCCGTGATAAAAAATCATAGCATTCCATTAAAACAAATAGAGATGACCTTGAAATCTCCTCTATGCCCCCACCCACGCAGAAAATGTTTGTGTTACACCATTTAGGTGTATGATAACGGAGATATTCAAGGTTTACATAGTTATTACCCCACCCTGTATAGGCAGTGGCGACAAGAAGACAATTTAGATGGGTAAACCCATAAATCTTTCTGTTTGGCGGGCCATTAAGCATATTACCTCTAAAACAAAATAAAGTGTTATGAAAGCCAGTGGATGACTACAAATTCCTATAATGAAACCCCGAAGTTAAATGAAACAGAGATGAGTAATCGCGACTCGGAAGAAAGCACTGCGCTCATCGGAGGTTGGCTGCGCAAGAATAGTTTGTTGCGGAGGATTAGAGACCGCCTGGTCGCAATCAGGGGCGTATGATCTTCCCCTCGCAGTTTCGCTGTGTCATTTCATTACCATATCGGCGGATCTCAGCTGGTCGGTCGCTTAATAACGATTTCAAAAAGATGCCGGTTAGTTTCGCCAGGGTATCTCAATCTGGGAAGGTTAGCGCACGAAGAAGAAGAAGAAGACGCCTCTCGGACGTGCAACGCTTAGCCTTCGGCAGCGTTCGCGCATTAACTTGTTTCCGTTTACGAGCTGGATGTCGATCGGTCGCGCGCGAACGCGAACGATTTGCCGCCGCGGTGTCTCGAGAGATCCCTGGCTGAATTTATGAATCGTTTTCTTTACATCCGGGATCTCACGATACTCTGGTTAACGAAATTTATGCGGCATCATGTTTGCTTATCGTCCGAACACCGCCGACTCCTAATACCAGCTGAAGGCGAACACGCTCGCTCTCCCTGTTACTTTCGGAGCCGAGCGGAGCCGAGCGGAGCGGTATCGTTACCACACGTAATCTCGGGACGCAGTCGAAGTTGAGGTTACGCTTGCATAATCGCACGTCGCGGGTTCGTTACCGACGAAACGGCCGCAGCCATGTCATCCTTTCTACGGTTCATGTCACCTCGGTACGTGAACGGAATTCCAAGCAACCAGACGCGACGCTCGATCAACCGCATCCAGGCTGTTGAATGTTCCGGTCGCTCCAAAACTCGATTCTATTTTACCAAACCGCATCACGCCGTTTTCCTTTAGTTTCGTCGTATCTATTTATCTCCGTCGCGGTACATGTTCTTTAATTCGATTTACGAACCGCCTTAGTTGAGCAGTTATTTGCCTTTCAGTTTACGTAAATGGCTTCCGATGCATAACTTTGATTCCCAACAGAGTAGCTGCCTCTATCGCTTGGCTTATTAGGTGCACCAGATTAACGACTGGACTCTGCACAAACATACAATTTCAGAGAACTAGAATTTAATGGAAATTCGTCTGCTCTAAATGCATGAATACTGAGCGTCGAGTGAAGAATTTATGAAACAGAATGATTCGAGGAACGTTTGACAAATCGCAGATGTTCAAACTTTCTCAAACAAATGCAGTATTAATACTCGGTGTTCCAGAAATGGAAAACGGAAGTAATTTGTCCAGATTTATAAGTCAGTTTTGACGTTATTAGAGATTTGAGCTATCACTAGAGTCTAGTTATCACTAGACTGCTGATCTTTATGCAAAATAAAAATTGTCTGCGTCAATTGCAAGAAACAGAAGACATTAAAATTTCGTCTTTTCTTTAATGATCTTAATAAATTGAAAATAATATATCGATGCTACTGTTGAGACTTTCAAATGTAAGCCGTGTTCTAGAGGAATTCTTTTCCCAACGTTTCGTCAGCATTACAGCTAGCATCATCAGGGGGTTGAAGACTCACTGATACTCAACTTTGATGATGATGACTAGGATATGGCTTACACCCGAAAACCTCAACAGCGATGACTAGACTAAGGTTTTATGCATTCATGACAAAAATGTGTATATGAAACTATATAAAAATAATATATTGATATTCTTAAATCTTTGTAATATTTACACTATTTTATTATTTTTGGTCCGTTTAAATTATTAAAAGGAAAATGAAGCTTCCGTTTTGCACAAAGTTCTTTTGTATAAAGATCCGAAGTCTAGTGATAGCTTGACGTTATTGTATTGTTTAACGAATTGTGTTAAGATCTGCAAAAGGCAAAAAGATTCAGAAAATACTTTATTATCGCACACCTTAACTTTTCAATTTATATTTCGATAAATAAATTATTTTTGTTTTACGATGTTTTTGAGGCTATTAAGCTGACACTGAAACTGTTGAGTAGATTTAAAATTTGTCTCCAGCACAAATACAAGTAAGTTTAATTTCCTCAGTATACAATGAAATTGAAGATTTGAATGATTTAATAGCATCGCGATGCCATCATTATTCTTTTTCCTCCTTTCGTATTGATCGAACGCAATCGATCCAAGTTATTCTTTTCGTCGAACGTTATAAGATAACCGCAAGTGTATAGTGATTTAGTGCACCGCAGCGGTTTGAATTTCCTTCCTTTAATTCGAACTCGGCCGCACGTCGAATTTGAATCGTTTATTACAGTTACGTGACGAAACAAATACGGGATATTCTTCGAGATCAATTTGAGATGAGTCTGCAGGAGACTGCACCTGACTCCGCGGCGAACTTGCACGCCCGAGCACCGAATAACTGTACTTTCATTCTGAAGATCCTCGAAGATACTTTTAACGCTTCACCGATTCTGAATTGCCAATACTATTCTTGCATTCGACGTGTAAGTTACGGGAGTTTATTAAACAGCTGACCTCGTGCTGACCGGTCATTTGTATATCATTTTGCTTTCGCTGTGTACCTTGCAATGATCGTTTAAAACCAAAAGAAAAATAAAGAAATAATTGCAAATCCGTACAGTGGCAAATTAACAGAAACGATTTTCCCAATATAACACGTCTTACATAATTAACTTCTTCTTGTGAAAATATAAACTTTGTTCCTGCATGTCAAATACAATAATTCTTCGGAATTACGCAAAACAGTGTATGTAACGTAGCGGAAAATATTTTCGTACACAAATTGAAAGAAACTGAAACAAAATAAAATTTTATTTTCCTCCCAAAAGGTTGCAGAAAACTTTGTTCTGAGATGTCAAATATTTTGTTAGAGTTATGCAAAACAGTGTATATAATACTGCAAAAAATATTTTCGTATACAAATGGAAAGAAAACTGTAATTCAGTCTTTTATTTCTTTCGTGAAAGGTTGAAGAAAGTTAAAGATAATAAGAAAATGTGTTAAATCTTGTTAAAGCTTGTACACGATAATTATTTGAGACTGCGATCACTGCATTAAGTTCTGCAGTCTGATGATTACATACTCTTGTGGATTCTTTGTTATACGTGCATATACCGAAATTGTTGTAGGTTAACGAGTGTACGAGTATATACATATTCCAGTCGCGATACAGCTTGGAGGCAATAATGCTTCAAGAAATAACCGGGACCTCTTTTTTGGCATGCACAACGGTATTTGCATGTCCGGTCTCGATGTCATTAATCTTCTGGCTCGACGGAAAATTATTCGGTACATAATTTTCAATTCTATTAAAACGCGGGGTAGCCGGAAATGCGTCTCGATTCAAATTAAATCGTACTCGTTTAAGCGTCGTTTATTTCTGTATTTTTTGGGTCATGATTCGCAAGAAATTGATTTCTCCTTTCATACTTTCAAAAAAGAGTAACCCGAGTTTCGAATTACTGTCATCTTCGTCGCAGCCTTAATTATGGACGATATTAATTCAACGAATAATGATTTCGTGAGATTGGTAACTGTAAACCGCTTACTACAATGTGGTCATGGAAAAACAATCCAGTAGGGTATAATCAGTTTTTAACGTCGATGTCTTTTCCTAGTCGTAGCACTGCAATGACCTCCTTTCCTGGTGATTTGAATGCCAGCACGTACTATACTTTCCGCCATCGTCGTGACAAGAAAGAAGCAGAGACAATCGCCACGTCTGATTCTCTCGTCCAAAAACATGTTGTCTATTGTATTAACTGTTAACCCTTTGCGACATGACTTCTTTCGTGATTACTCCCGACAGTGTTATCTTATTATTCATAATTTATGTGAACTTTATTCTCATTGAGATCAGAGATTTACTTGAGAAATTCACAAAACTGCAGGCGTAAAAGACGTAATGTTCCTATTGAAGAACTTAAACTATAGGAAAATAACGAAACACAAAATCTGCTGCGTAATTTTATGAATCTTTTATTTGAAACATTTACATTTTTCTTTTAACCCTCCGGCAGCGGTGCCCGAGTCTATTTCAACCCACAGTAACAAAATCCTTATACAATTACTGAATTTCTAGCGTGTAAATCAAATGAATCGCTGTTACATTAGAAAACATAGAGGTTTAGAAAGACTAGAAATCTAATGGGTTTGAAAGAAGTGCCTTCAAAATATATTTAAAAAATTGCTAAACAAACACACAAATTGGTCTTAAGCATGATCAATTCTACAATTAGAAAAATGGCACGCCGTTCAAGGGTTAAACGGTCCGTTTATCTCCATACATTGAAATAGGTATATTTTCTTTAATAATCACGCCTATTTCAATGAAAAAAGTCAGTATTTATTTTCTTTAAGAATTAAGTACTGACTTTTTTGGTAACAAATGTGGATATACTTACACATATTTTCTTAAATATAACAGTTTGTAGAAACTAGTTTATAAAAATATGATTTTGCATTAATAAATACAATCCAATTTATCCATACAAATGATTTTGTAGAAACAATACGGATTAGAATATGATAATATGCATCGATCCCATTTCAATATTCCTTATTCACACAGAAAAATAAAATGTTTTCATACTGACATTTGGAAAATAGAATTTGTAGTTTACAAACCGTAATATTTGGAATGTAATATCGTAAGTTTCAGATAACAGCTATTATAAACAGGTATTTGATAAAAGCTAGTATAAATTAGCCTATAAAAATACAGTTTTGCACAAATAGTATGGGTATTTAGAAAATAATAATATCCAACAATATTTCTTGCAATACTTAACATATTCAGTGCTATATATGTTCTAGAAATAAGAGGCAGAATTATTTGTCCAGATCTATAAATGAATTTTGTCATTATTGTATTGGGTGTAGCAAATTTGTTAAGATCTGCAAAATGCAAGACGGTGAGAGTGTACTCTCAGTGTCACACATTTTAATTTTTATTTCGTTAAATAAATTACTTGTATTTCATGGAAACTTTGAGCCTGTTAAGGTGGCACTCAAAGTGTTAAACAGAAAATTAAATATTTTCATACTTGCATTTGGAAAGTAGACCTTTCGTTACCCAGTGTTGCATACCAACGTCATTTCATTCTACATAGATACTCGGCTCCCTGTTTTCCACCCAAAATACTACACAAACTCATGATTTCACCTTTGACTCATCCTCAAACTCTGCCTCATTCTCAACCTCTGTCCTTGCCGCATCATATTCGAACCTTTGCCTGACCACGTCAACTTCAAAACTCTGACGTTATCATTCTAGCCCTTACAATTCCTAAACCCCCACCATTCAAGTTAGCACTTATATATACCCCGTTTTCCCTCAACAGGGCAGATTCTCAGATTCTCTGTTCTCCAGAGCACACATTCATTCCGTTCAACTATCGTAGTCTACTGTCATATTCCACAAACGTACAATATACAGGGTGTTCACGCTATTACTAGCCAGCGTTTTTCCTGCAAATAATAAATATTAGGAAAAAATGATAGAGGAAAAAGTAATACTGTTTTTGGTAAGTAACATAATGGCGTATGTAATTTTCTTGTGTTTGCACTATTTTCTTAGAAATGAAGGTGATCTTCAATTTTTTTAAATGAAATGCAATATATTTTTTTATATCGTATGAAAGCGTGTGTAAAGACTAATTTATTCGTATACAACACAATGACCTTCAAGGTCATACTAGATCAGAAATGGCAAGAAAGTTTTGAATATTTCGTACGTAATATTTCGTAAAGATATCATTCACGATACACAACGCCCAGAAATGTAAACGACTTGCAAAGGAAACTAACGCAATTGTGTGCATTAATATTTCGGACAACGTTAGAAGAAGCTAACAAGAATATAATTAATAGAGCCGAAATGTGTAGTCATGCACAAGGAAGTTATATTTACTATAGCCTCGTCAATAAAGTATACTTGTAAACGCATTAGTACGAAATGTTCAAAATATTTCTTCCATTTCTGACCTTGTATGATCTTGAAGGTCATTGTGTCGTATACGAGTGAATTTGTCTTGACACACGCTTTCATATGATATGAAAAAATATATAGCATTCCATTTACAAAAATTGGAGGTCCCCGACATTTCCATGAAAATAGTGCAAATACAAAAAAATTACATACGCCATTACTTTGCTTGCAAAGAACAGTATTACTTTTCCCTCTTTCATTTTTTTCAAATATTTATTATTTGCAAGAAAAACGCTGGCTAGTAATAGCGTGAACGCCTTGTATATTGTCAACGTGTTTTTAATTAAGTTCCGTTGTATTTTATTAATAAAATACTATTTAACGGAATACAACGCCAGTTTCTGGGATGTAATTTCGTACGTTTTAGTTGATAAAGGACAATTCCGGGTCTAGAGTGTAATCGAGATAAGTCGATGTCGTCAACACAGTTAGTACATCGTTAGCCCCTCTACCGTAATAAGTGCAAGGTGGTGGTGTTTGGAGAAGGGCCTCGACCATCGGCAGATGTTTCATTCAGTCAGCCGCCCGCTACGTGGGCCCCTCGCAGGGCTATACAAAGTTACGGGTACATACGGCGTCGTCACATGCAAAGAAATCATCGATAGCATCGAAGGGAGCAGCTGCGTTTTTCCTTCAATCGTTCCTCAAGAAACCATTATTTTCCTTTTCCTGATTCGTCGCCAGTTTTCCGAACACTCTCCACTTACAGAGGAAAAAAATTATCCTCGCCCGCTTCATTATATTTGAATCTTCATTTACTCCCATTCCAGTTCTCTTGCTCAACTGCTATAATTATTTAATTTTTGATAATGAAAATAATTACTTTGAATAATTGAATCAATGTCATTATTACAGCAAATTTTATAAACAAACTCGAACAAAATTTATGTAAAATCAGTCTTCACTCTTGTACATGGCAGCACACATCAGTCACTTTAATGCACCGTAGGTGTAGCGTTAATCATTGATAAGAACTTATTAATTCCTTAAGAGTACTATAGACCGTCTATGAGACCACGCATTGTTTCCCTTCATCTGTATTTCAATTTTCATTATATTTGATTATTACAGATTTTTCATTTTCTTATATAATCGTTCTTCAATTTCATGTAGAACTCTTCTTTATTATTGATGTATGTACAATGTACATGTAATGCAAGAACGATTGAATCGAATTTTTATTTGATATGTATTTAAAAGTATGTGATAAATATTAGTGGCCCAGAGGACCTTCTATAGTAATTGCTACGTTTGAATATCTATAATACTTAAGGGTTAATTAAAATAAGATCTTTAAAAAGAAAAGGTTCATCTCAAGAAGACGCTCCACTAAAATTGATATAAGCTTCCCAAAATTAAGTAACGCTATAAAAAAAATCAGAAATAAGAAATCAGAATCAGCAAGAAGAAGAAAGACGTATGGAGCGTTTACTTTAAAAGTTGGTGTAACTCCATTTTTGGAAAAATTGAGAAATCACGAAATATACAAATAATTTACAGTGAACTTTTTATTTAAGAAAATTCACACTTAGTATTTTAAAATATCCATATGTCTTGATCAATTTAAAATTCGTGAGTCAATGAAATTGTTTAACGGTTGGCTATGAAAGTGGTGTAAGTTCATTGACGACCCAGAAAGAATATATTATTTTGATTGAATTCACATAAAAATCATTTATGTAAACAATTTAAATATTTCTAAATTCATAGAAACATTATCAATCTTACTACATTTTATCTATATTTTTGAATCGAATAAAATGCAAACCTTTAAATATCTCGAAAGAAGAGAACATGTACTTACAACAATCAAAATATAATCTTCCATATAATGGAAGTCCATATAATTAAAGTACGATGATAATTTGTATAACATTTAACACGATAACGATTAACAACTGGCTGTTCTAAATGTTTTAAAAATTGTTACAGTACATAATACATGTTTATCTGGGCTATGAATAAAATTAATATCACGTAAATTGACGCTCAAGACCGAAGTGTTAATTACGCACAATCTTGCATGCACTGGTATTATCATATCTTGCAGCTTGGTATAAACTCGATTGCTTCCAATATTTCAAAGAGTACATTTAATTAAGTTGCACTGATCAGATAAGTATCATCGATCTATTTGCACTGTTCGATATGGCCCGTCTGCTATTGCTTGTACATGTAATATTTTTATTATAGCATTTAAGAGAACATTTTCTTAATTTATTTTCCAGTAAAACTTGTTTTACTACCTTTCGACTATATCGGTAAATTTTGATCGTTTATCGGTGGAGTAATTTTTACACAATACATATACTATAGTTGCAGATCAGGCTTTTGCATGCACCAGTATGACCAGGTTCCCGGTTGACTTATCACTTTCATGCGGATCTGCAATGTTGATATTTTATCAGTATTATTCGTCCAGTTAGTTAATTTCCGTAAGACTTCTTTGCAACTGCTTTTAACTTTCACTGTACACATCGGATGAATATTCTATACGGTGCATATGGGGTCTGTCACGTTTAAACTATTTATTATTTTGGGTCCAAAATTACTGAATATTCTTTGGACATTCCGAAAGAAGGACCAATAGTGTTCTTATTTTTTAATTATAACTTCTACGGATTCGGTTTTTCGGTCGTAGAATCTAATTCTGGTTTTACTTATTTGCTAGAATAAGGAACTGTTTTTATAAGTAGACGGTGCTTCAATTTAAGAAATTGAAATTAGGTTAAACTGTACTTTGGAGGACCCATTTTTTTAAACTTTTTTTATGCACTCCTATAGATTTCGGCAAGAAAACACCGAAAATGAAAGTCTTATTGCCAGGAGTTCACTGGTTCAGACGTTATACTCATGTAAAGTTGAGCACTTTTAGCCTTGTACATGTAGAGAGTGTTCACGCTATTACTAGCCAGCGTTTTTCCCGCAAATAATAAATATTAGAAAAAAATGATAGAGGAAAAAGTAATACTGTTTTTGGTAAGTAACATAATGGCGGATGTAATTTTCTTGTGTTTGCACTATTTTCTTAGAGTTCTTATTTTTTAATTATAACCTACGGAGTCAAAGAAAAAAGAACACGGAAACAGGATGCGAGATGTCGTTTGTTTTATCTAAACTTTCGTTGGGATGTCGTACACCCCGAGTGTACAGTGAAGGTTAAACCTGATTTTAAACAATATTGTTTAATGACGGAGATAATGTCACTTAAAAATACAGAGCGGTAACAAGGTTTTCCTAAACAGCATAACTATTTTCCTCTTGCAAAAGAAAGAATGTAACAAACCTATAAGTGATAATGGTAATTTGTGCCAGAACTTGTTCTCCAAGTTTGGCTTCTTATGATAATAATGTTGTAACATAATAATCATAAACATTGAAGGAGCTGCAATAAGGAAGGGGCTTCACTTTCAGGAATGTTGAGTAAACCAATGAAGAGCGAAAAAAAGTCAAGTACCGTTTCAAACGTGTTAGACATTCACGATTTAACAATAGTCTTGTTAATAAACTTTTACACTGTATACGATACCTACCTTACTGTTCTGATAAATACAATTTAAATATTGAAGCTGCCTCCTTTTGTGCCATAGTAGAAAACATTTAAAAAGACGAATCTTAAAAATTTTAAATTCCAAAGGAGACATTGTTTTATTGTATGTTGTTACAATATTTTATTGTGATCATGGTATAATGATGATGTATTTAGAAGTAATAACATTCTTATTGTTACTATAAAACGAACTATACAAATAATTATACTTCTATTCAATACTGCAATGCTCTCCGTTTATGCATTTCTGGCATGTGCAATGTCTTCTAGGTTTTCCCCTAAATTAAATTTTTAGTAAACAAGCTATAAAAGTGAAAAATGTATAAAAATCTTCAATCTGCTTGAAGCTACTTCTCTTTACACCAAATGAAAGATAAAATCTGTTTATAATGAAGTATATAATATCCAAAAATATGTAAAAAGTGGAGGTTACTCTTTATCGCTACTCACCTTTCAATTGTTTAGTAGAATGGCGAGCATATAATTACATAATAATCATTTTTAAATAAAATCGTGGGAGTCAAGTGGGATAGAACCGTCTCCTCGTGTAAATTGTTTCCGAAATTGCTGTGTATAGGACCACACAGGCCTGTATCGGGGGCTACCCTCTAAAAAGTATATGGACGACTAACGAACATCCATAAATCGCGCAATAGGACTCGGGGTACGAGCCACTTAGGTGAATATCCGTAATGCCCATTACAATACAATAGGGTCCCGGGTCCGCTGTCTCTTACTCTTTCCCTTTCTCCGCTCGGTTCCTCTCAATTCCCGAAAAACAATGGCGACCGAGCGTCTCCGTTCCAGGTTTCAGGCCTCGATGCTCGAACGTGTGTCGTTCGATCGTTTGAGGCTGTTGGGCTGCCGAAACGAGACTCGGGGGGCCCTAAAGCACCAACGAGAGGAGTCAAAACAAAAGCCAGATATACGACCTCGTGACTCGGTCCCGCATACCTGGCCCGTGAACCTTTTTCGAGTCCTTTGCTGCCTCCCCAGGTTCTACCCAGGGTCAACTTTCTGGCTTTTTTAACGCGTGAATCGTGAACAATGAAAATTGGATAATTCTGATTTATGAGCGTCGCCGTCTTTGCTCTCCTCTGCCCCCGTTGCCGTCAATATACTGTCCAGATACTCCGTTATTCCTATACACACGAGTGTAATAGGATTACCTGGACAAACGGCCAGCTCTAATGGCTGTATTTCTTTCTTTCAAAGGATCACGTCCTTTTAAACGGTCGTGGACAACCGAGGCGACTTGTAGTAGGTGTTTAATATTATGATTCGGATTGGTACATTAATATTGTAATAATCTGCTGCAACGACGTTTATTAACCATTTGCGAACCCGCGCCGCTGGAGGTATGTAGATACGGAATTTACTACTTTCGAGGCAATTTGTTTCGATACTTTATAATTTTTCTCGTTTACACTTTATCTACCGGAAGCCTATTAATCGGTTTTTCGATAATTGTGCTGAACTAAAAGGAACATTAAAAATCCTCTTTTACATAAAAATCCTAAACGAAATAATAAGATTACGTTACTGGTTGGTGGAGAGTGACTTGTTGGCTCACGATTGAAATTTCTATTGCCGTTGAAAGATCGATTAAAAAATCCTTAGCTACGGATCATAGACGTTAGAAAATTATAAATTAATCGCCGGTAAATAATGTGTTAAGATTCAGTGTGGAATTTGAATTGGTGTGGAAGCCTTTCGACAATTCCTAACTGCGAAGGAATATTTGCGAATATTAGGTACAGTGACTCACAATAATATTTCGACACTTTTAAAAAGACGATAACTTTTTTAAGATTGGACCAAACGACTTGGATTTTTTTTTAAAGTTATAAGGATTAGTTTACTATGGTACAATTACAAAAAATTGTAATTGGTCAGAACCGCGGAGAATATTTTCAAGGTTGTTTTGTACAACTTCTTTATCTGGGCTTGAAATGAAAATTTAAAAACTACATGTGGTAGATTAGATATATTCCGAAAATTTCATCGAAATCGGTTGATGCGAAGATAAAAACGACAGACATTTGAAGGTGTAAGAATCTTCAGATTTATTACAGTTAGGAGCTGAAAATTGTGGACACCTACGAAATAAAAATATATTTTTTAAATTATCGATATGTACCCACATAAAAAATTTGTAAAAATAACTTTTAGTATTTTCTCTACCATTTCGACCAATTGCAATTTTTCCAAAATTTCTTTTTCACGTCATATAGTAAACTAACTGTTCGAACTTCTACAAAAAATTGAAGTCGTGTGGTCCAATCTTAAAAAACTTATATTCCGTTTAAAAGTTACCGAATAATACTGTGAGTTCTGTAAGATGAACGGAACATTGAATAATGTTTGAGTTGTTTAAATCTTAGATAGAATCATGAACCAACTTACAATTATGATAACTAGACTGCGAATCCTTATGCAACATAAAAATTATCTGCATCAATCGCAAGAAACAATCATTATGTATATTGAACTTCCTTCTTTTCTTTAACGATCTTAAAAAAGTTGAATACAATATACGTTTCAACAATTCAAATTCATTAAATCTGTAGTTTAATATAACAAAGTAAATTCGGTAGATCGATGTTCTTTTGTACCTCGTTCCGATTAGTCTTCTTTTTCAGTGAGAAAGATTTTTTTTAATGATATACAGCGAAACTTTAAGACATACTTAAAATTGTATTTGACCGTTTCGAATTGGTATTTGCAGTTTTATGAGGAAATGGGACTGCAATTCATTTTGGTGCGTCACAAACATTTAGTCAGTCACATTGCGCACTGCAAAGCGTGCACAGAATTGAGGAAATCAAGCTCCAGAGAACACGCGTGTGCAGGAATGTGAGGAATAAGTAATGTTCTTGAGTCACTGTCAATATACTGAAAAAATACTTATGTTTCAGTAGTGTCATGAAAATACTCATAAATTATACAATTCGACATGTAGATAAATCAGTATCTCAATGAACCGACCTCATAAACACTTAAACACTCAGTGTTTCATATTCTCTGACAAGCAAACTAGACAATTTAATTTTCTTCCATTTGTGAACTGTATTTTATTACATATATTATACTAAATTGTAATTAATGAATTACATTAATTCTTTTTTAAGAAAGATTGAGGCATAAGTACTTAAATACGTGAATCAAAATTTTACCTTTGTAAAATATGATAAATGGACTGCAGACTTTATGCATGTATGAACATATTGAGTGGGAGCAATTTCAAATAGTAATAAACTTCGAAGAATTTCAGATTTCCATGCACATACTGTCTCTTACAATTTCAATAGAAAGATTTGATTTTCCATAAGGATCCGTAGTCTATTCATACAGTGGCTCACAAAAGTAATCGCTCGCCCTTTAAATCAGAATAACTTTCTTAAAATTTGACCAAACCACTTGATATTTTTTGAGCAATTAGAAACATTGATTTAGTAAATCACGTGCGAAAAAGATTTTGAAGAAATTGCAATTAGTAGTAATTACATGAGAAAATGAAAATGGTACTTTTTAAAACTTTATTATTTCAGCCCGTAATGAAAATTCAAAATATGCGTTTTGTAGATCTATGTTATTTACACATATGCTGAAAATTTGTGATAATCGCAGTTTTTCAAGACTATTGGTCAGTTTCTGCTTAAAATTCATAGTTTCTTACATCTTTCGATGCGCGTCGTTTTTTTCTGCGTCAACCGATTTCGATGAAATTTTCAGCATGTATATATGACTAACATAGATCTACAAAAGGCATATATTAAATTTTCATTATGAGCTAAAATAAAGAAGTTTTAAAAAGTGCCATTTTTATCTCTTCATGTAATTCCTACTAATTGCAATTTCTTCAAAATCTTCTTTGCACATCTTAAAAGTAAATCAATGCTTCTTTATTACTCAAAAAAAGTCAAGTGGTTTGGTCAAATTTTAAGAAAGTTATTCTGATTTAAAGGATGAGCGAATACTTTTGAGCGCCACCGTAGATATTCATCTAATAAAGGTAGCAGACAGAATAAGTACTAGAATATTATTTTAACCCTTAGCACTCGAATGGCGCCTCTGAGGCGCCGCTACAAATTGTTACACCATTATTCAGAATATTGTTTGCATGATTAAATTTGTTTATATGTAATAAATTACTAAACATTTAAATATTGTATGAGGTACTATATCAGTTTCGTACGCATATAATGAAAAAAAATTATGTACAATGGAAATATTGTAGGTTAGAATAAATGTTTGATTTTTTAGTGGAAATAGCTCCGAGTGCAAAGGGTTAAAATCGACTTACTTAAATGATGGTCCACAACAAATTGCAAAAATGTTGGGGCACGCAATACATTTGAGAAAAACATTTTAGCTTTCGTTCGTCGTCGTTCTTTTCGCGTGTATCGAGCGGGTCGTTTCGCCGAGGGTGATGAGGTAGGACAAGCGGTCAACAATGCTGTAGGAAAAATAGAAAGAAGGTTGCTCCGTGGTCTTTGGTCGGGGTAGCAAAGGCAGACGTTCGGACCAGTTATGTAGGTATTGAGTGTCGAAGGCAGGTATCGAATACCGGAGGGGGGGATACCTTTGCGCGAGTCGCAACCGAGATTCCTTGTGCATGTCGAAAAGACTCTGTCTTTTTGAAGACTCGTATAACTTTTTCCGACAATCTGCACACAGTGCGGTCGGGATTTTTAATCGCGTGAAACGTGCGCTGGCTTACGTTACAGGATCCCTAAGTGATACCCAACACGGCTTCGAATGCAGCTTCAGAAGCTTCTATTTCCAAGAAAGCCAATGTAAAACTGTCTACACGATTCGGCTCGAAATCATTGCGGGTCTACTCAAGTAACACTGTTACTTGGAAGAATATTGAAACTTAATAGAAAAAAGAGATACACCATGTAGGATATATTACACATTAGGTATTGAATGCTACATACATTATTGTAGAGTCACTTCAATATATCTGAAGTCAATTTTATGAGTACATACACTTTTCTTACAATAAATTCGAAAACTAATTAGTAAGATGATGCCAGGAAGTTGTTCCTTCAATCAGATTTACAATATTTAATTATGTTCTATTTTGAGGTAGACGTGAAATATTCTATTCGATTTTAAACGTCCCATTGATGGTAGAATATACTATGGACCACACAATTTGAATGGACATCACGTGAATTAAGACAAGTTCGTTTTCAATTAAAACTACTGAATAGTCAGTACTGATTTTCACGAGGAATGGTATTTTATCCAAAATCTGTACAACGATACGGCAAAGTAAAAATTGTCTAAATCAATAGGAAGAAATTCGATAATAATGTGTACCTACGTTGAAGAATTAAAGTAAGTTGGAAATAGTACAACGATATTAATTTCTAAATTCTTCTAATGTCTTCAGTTTTTTATATGAACCATTAATTTCTGTCATAAACGCATAAAATCTGCAGTCTAATGATAGACTCTGTGGCTTCAGGGCGGACAGAAAAGCAATATATCGAAGTTATGCTAACTTTATGTCTGTTCATGGCGAAAGGATCATCAGGTCTCGTTCGTATACGTTTTTACGTTGCTCGGACGGCTAGGCTCGCCACGGAAAACGGCCGAACGCGATTATTATGCGCCAAACCTGGAATTCTCGAATAATGAAACACAATGGCGTGTCTCGAGGTAATAGGAGAAAAAAGTGGGTAAGGTAGAAACGGTATGCAGACTCTTTTATCGTTTATTGTCTGGACTTAGCTATTTCGTGAACACGTTGAGACGATATACGTGAGTACAGGATTTCTGAACGAGCTGGAAGGAGTTAAAGTATCGAAAATAATGGGATCGATTCGTTCGAGTACCCGATTTTTATTGTTATTTACTGCCCGTAAATTATAGATGTTATTGTAAATTTTTATTTTCACATCATAGCATTTAACGTGCACGAGAATATAAGGAAAATATCTTTTATACCGGCTCAGAGATGTACTATATAAAATGTAATGAAAATTGTTAGTTCTTGGTGAAACTTTTATTTTCATGTTTATTGAAAGTCCGAATATACTATAAAGTCTATGATAGAACCATATATGCAGAATCTCAACAGGCTAACAATCACTTACATGCAACTTAAAAATGAGTGAATTAATTTTTACATTTTGTACTGGTACTGTTTGTATCCTTCTAAATTGTATTAGTACTGCTTCTAGTACTAGCATGTCAGCAATTAATTCTATTAAAAGTAAGAAGTGTAACTTATCCTCACGTTAATATTTCTTAAATGTTTTCACTAATAATTTCATATTATCAGGATGTATTTAAGAACAATGAAATTTATTCGTATTATACATACAACAGGTGTAGAAATTTAATACAAAGTTTATCACAAAATCTAAGAAACAAGACATTTTTCTCATTTCTTGTAAATGTATAAAAATGGTTCTATTTTTAAAAAAATCTAAATGCACTTATAAATAATGTAAGTTTTATATTATTTCCAATTTATGTATTAAATTAGGTACATATAAAGCTTTGGATCAATTACATGGACATTTTTTAATTTTAATCTAGTTTATATATGAATGGCTTTTAATTGCTGCGTATACTAGGTTAAGAATGGTTCCAAGTGCAAAGAATGATTGTCCTACTATCCAGTTCGCAAAAATTCAAAAAAATTTGTCCGCAAGCTGAATACGAAAATTTACATGGTCAACGATATTTACGAATTACGTCGACAGCAAAGATCTGGACATAATTATGGTTTTGCTTTACGATCCTCGAGTTCGAATTTCCGTGCATGCAAAATATATCGATGGCCGTGGCCATTTTATCGGCCGGTGATTTGCCTTGCAATACCTTAGGTTATTTCGCGTTTACGATAATTGAAACTCTCGGGCATGAATTCGTTAATTATGCGATCGGAAGAGTACGCGCTGGGCGGATCGGGGCTCAGCGGAAAGAGTTAACGAACCAATAAAAAAAAAAAGAAAATAAAAAAGAACCGTATTCCGTGACCGGTTCATAAATCGTAATCACGCTGGCTGCCAGTGGAATTCACGACAATTTAACAAACGGTTCAAGGCCCAAGACGAATAGTCGTACACGAGGCGGACGGCATCGTCTCCTCGACCTACCGCCTTATTAAAAAGGCTGGGTCGTTTCAACGTAGCGAGTGCCCATTAAAATTATTCCGTTCATCATACCCAGTGACACTCGATAATGAAATCGAATTTATTTCTTGCGTTACAAACTATCCATAGCCGATCGCGAAAAACAACAAAAAGAGCTCAGTTCGACGTGTTTCTGCGGATCCGATCTCGCGCGGGTTTCATTTATCACTTGTCAGAAGGGGAACCGAGGGGCACACGCGATGCAATTCGCTGCAACAGAATTTCAGATCAATTTTTCCCGCCGAACAAAGGAACATAGCGAAAGCGTAACGAAAAGTAAATAAGCGGATGGTCGACGGTGCGCGAGGGGATCGTTAATGACGAGAGATCGACGGAAAAATTCAGCCGGGCTTCTTGAGGTTAGACCTCGCCTATATTTAAGCCGAGGAAATATATCTTCTGGACGGTTTCACTGTCGGCCGAAGCTGGTCTGACAAGGGTGTGTCGAGGAGAAGTTGCAACGGAGACGGGACGCGTTTAGCGTAGAAAACCGAAGAAGAAAGAGCGTAATCGTCGGGGCGCTTTACGAGTGCGCTCGTCAAAGTAAACACCGAGGACTACCGCGGCACTCCGATGCACCGGCATGTAATGAAGGTAAAGGTGAATTTGTGCGAAGCTGCGCATCTTATACGGGTACACAATGGAACGCCAAAGCGGCGAACGTGTTACACGCGGTTGCAGCCAAGCCAGGGACTCTCTCAGCTGCATGCAACACGTGCACTCGCAGCCAAGCCGCTGAGATAGCGATGCTTCTGTAGAGCTGTAAATGTTCACCGACAAGCAAATACTACATACGTCTTCGACGTCCGCTCAAACTTCACCTTGTGCAGCCTGAGCTCTGAGGTTTGCACCTGCGGGGTGCAACTTATCGCGAAGATAGGATGCACTTACTTGGAAACCGAGTTCCCGTACATATAGGCATTTTTATCGAGTCGGTGGTCGAGGAAAATATTGGTTTGTAATATAAATTCGTTCAGTTGTAAATATAAATGTGTTCTAATTTTAACGATGTAGTTCTGACTCATTGTAAATCGGAATATCTGTGATCAAATAAAAACTAATTGTAGTCAACGATTTTATAATCAATTGATTGCAATTCTCCATTTTCTTGATCACGACCTAACAAAACGACAAATTTAGACATTTTTTGAAGTACAATATGTCTGAAATGTCATTCATATTGTGTACAGATACAGTCCTGGCTTGGGAATTATCGAAATAAATTATTTGAAAAATAATCGTTAAGGTAATTGTTGCGGATCGCAACAGCGATGGAAGAACGTGTCGAAGCGTTTATACAGCGACTTAGGCTGCGTAGTTTACAACCTCATAGCAGGCGCAGGAATCATGCTGGTTGGTTTCGAAATTTCGCTAATTCTTTAGGACCAGCGTGACTTAACGACTCTATCATAAAACACCCGAACACCACGTGCGACAGAGCAGCAACCGACGACCAGCGAAGAACGTATAAATCACGACATCGACACAGTATTCGGATATGGTGCTAGATTTCACGCGCATGCGCAGACAAAACAGTAATGTATCTATATCATGATGACAGAGGTAGTGGAGCCCTGAGACAGTTATATTGGCGGGAATGTCTCGAAACAATCTGTTCCGGACAAAAAGACTTCAGGACGTGTCCTACGAGTTACAAAATATACACAAATACACATGTTATACATTCATTATTCAGAATCAAATTATACCAATTTTTTAAAATTCTGCTGGGTGCTCAAGGTACCCCATTTTATCGAAAATCTTACTTTACTGAGGCTGAAATCGCCGCGCATGCGCGTGAAATCTTGCACCATATCCCAACACTGCATCGACAAGCCGAGACGAACTTTTCTCACAGTTTCCCACCACAGTACCCAAAATTGCAAAGACACACTCACGACCAATTATAAAACGCAACATTCCACCAACTAAATCTATAACCGCCCAATCAGGAAAAACCGGAGGTGATGTAACAGGGCCCCTAGACGAGCAATAATATTGTCAATACGTCCATCAATAATATTGACGAGACGCATTGAAAGGACATATTGACCGTTTAGAAGGAGTTCAAACGCAGTGTCAATATATTGAAGCATATTGATAGAAATTTGATGGAAGCGCATTGACGGGAGCCATATTGATGCGCGCATTAACGTTTAGGAGGTTTAGTTGTCAATATTTCGTCAGTCTCGACTCGGACGTCGTACTGGTCGTACAGGCAAAATGGCTGGCATAGTACACAACTTTTTTTTTCAAAACAACAGTGCGTAGTTGACGTATTGATAGCTAGATTGACGAGATCATTGAAGCGTATTGACGGGAGCTTCAATATTATTGGTCAACCTACATTGACAATATTATCTAGGGGCCCCTTTAGACGAAACGTGACGAGACGCAGACAAAACAAACGAAATTCGCATTCTAAAAAGTAGGGCTTCGGAGTCGGAGTCGGAGTCGGAGTTTGGGGGTAATTGCTGATCACTGGAGTCGGAGCCGGAGTAAGAAAAAGCTATACAACAAAGTCGATATGTGTATCGACTCCGACTCCAACTCCGGCTTTTTTGTTTATAAATCATTAAAAGCAACAAGTGTCTCCATGAAATATTAGAGATTATATTAATTTTCGAAAATGGAAACTTTACCGTTAGTATTTCTCAAATTGATACGTATTTGAAAGTGGGCAAACAACAGTCGTGTTGTGCTGTATCAAAGTTATCTGTTCCATATTCTTAGACTTAATACAATATTTCAACTATTTATTCAGTTCTATTGCGACTTTTAATTATTTTGAGTACATATTTTTTCAATTTTGAGAGTCGGAGTCGGAATCGGAGTCGAATTCGAAGTCGGAGTCTGATTCGATTTCGGATTCAAAGTCGGAGTCGGATTTGGATTCGGATTCGGATTCGAAGTCGATGGTAAAAAAAAGAGGAGTTGAAGTCGAAGTCGGTGTTATAAATGTTATCTACCGACTCCGCAGCTCTGCTAAAAAGACCAACGAAATCACGACACTGTATATATTCTACTTCATATCGCGACAACTTTTGTAAGTTAAGTGTGAATAAAGTGTACATAGCCCATCTTGTGTACCATTCGTACATCCAAGGTTGCTCAATACCGTCAATCCACAATGAGAGAAGGCACTGTCAATTTAGAGTGCTGATTTCGCATACAATAATATTGTATATTATCCTATTTGGTTACATGCCATTTGAAATAATTACCTATTAGTTTGGAACGTCAAATCAGTTTATAAAAACTATTTCATTCGAAACTATAATAATTTTTCATTTTATCTTTCATTTGATAAAATAATTAGTACTCTCCAAAATTCTATTAATTTCGTGTACTAAAGAACAATTTTGAAAGCGACTACAGTTAAACTGAAATCATTAAATTACAGAAATTGGTATATCTAAATTTAATAATTACTTAATTTACTTAACTTACTTTAATAACCTTATTGTGAGGTGAAATTATTCATTCTTTTATGTGAACAATGTAAAAAATTATTCAAGTAAAATATTATTTGAAAATAATTGCTTTGATTTGAACGCCAAATGAATATAAACTTTTTGTTGTTTGGAAAATACAAATATTAAAGTATTAAATAAATTCATTATTTCAAACGGATGTCCAACCACGATACAGACACTTAAAAAGTTACAACAAAATCTGTTTGTTTCTAATGAATTTGATGAAACATTTTATCAATTATCTGTTTGTTTATTGGTGTAACGAAAACACCTTCTGAAACGTTTTTACACGCATGAAATAAACAGGATTGACAAAAGAGAAAAATATCATTGGAAGTAAATACTAAATGAATATGTATGTCTTAAAAAAGTCAACACGGTTGCAAACTTTCCAAAAGCAGCGTACACAATCCCAAGATGTCTTAAAAGGCAATCGTAGTTTTTGCGCGATCTTCGTTTTATGGAGCCATAAATTCCTGGAATATGTGACCTGTTATGTTAAAATAAAATCAGCATTCGATTTCCATGTTTTTATGTGTTTTTTATATTTGAATCGATTTTAACAATAAAAGATCCATAAGATAAAGGAGATATACATGTGATAATTTTTGTACTTATTTGATATAACTTATTCAAGATGTTGTTGGACAAATATTTACATAATTAAGCAAAATAACAATATTTTTCCAAGACAGATTCTGTATGCATTTGTTCATTATCTTAGAGATTTTTTTATACAAACAATTAATTATACATGCTTCAATAAAGGATGTATGTATATGTATCAGAATATATCACGCTACCCTGTTTTAAAATCGACTTATCTTACATAGTTACATGTATTAATTCAGTATTTTATGAATACAAATTTTTCCACTAATTTTTACAAGACATATGTAGTTGTCTGTTATGTCTTGTAAAATAATTTATAACTCACCATGATTTGTCTGAAAAATATATAAATTCCACTTTCTTACATAATTATAAATTAACTTTGCATTTGAGCCAGAGAAATGTGCGCCGAAGTTATGAAATCTGACGACTGCAATTTTATTAAATGCCGTATAAAATTTTTCGTATTGGCATAAGGCTTAACACTATATTTATTCAAAATCTAATAGATTCTTTATTAACTATGATACATCAAAACAAGATTAAACAATTTTCTTCTAAATAATAACTTCAAAAGAAATGATTAAAGTATGTCATTCAAAATAACTTGTTGGTTTAACCCCTTGGCGTATTTTAACGAGTCAGACTCGTGATGAGGATTTTAAATGAACATTAACAAACAAGAATGTATTATACCTTTCTTTTTAGTCGAAATAAAATTGTATTCATTTGTAATCAATGCTTGATCATTGAAGCAAATATAGTCGTATCAAAAATATAAATTTTCTTTTCTCTTCTGTGACATTTCCGAGAATAAAGACGCTCTAATCACTACAGCCGTAAAGAAAGTGATACGGCAAGGGGTTAAGAACTAAAATTTGCATTGCCGTTGAAAAATTGATTAAGAAGCCCTCAATTATTAATCTTCGACTTTGAAAAGGCTATGAAACCATTCCAGGTAGATAAAGTGTTACAAGCAGTTGAAATATTAAATATATTTGTCTGCCATTTGTAGATTCGTGCAAAACCAAGAACCAGTACATTCGTCAGTCGAAAATGACCGATACGATGTCGCAAAGATAAAATTCTGATCCGTGAAAGTGTCGTCTCGTTACAGTAATGATACGAATCGCTCGCAGGAAATTATCGAGCGATCATTCAATGCGCACTGTTCATTTCTTCTGTTTCATAAGAAGTCCTGCTCGTTTGCGCCATATTTGGCCGAGGCGACGTTTTCCAACTCGTCCTCGGCTGCTGCACCGGACGATAAGTATACACTACGTTTCACGCTAAAACGGGAGAAAATCGTTGCCAGGCAGATCCACAATACTTCCAAACGAGTTTTTCTTGTTCGACTTATCTGAACGCAGACGCTCGTGATTTCGAAAGTTGTCTTGTCGCGTGGCGATCACGTTTAATATATGAATTTAACGAGCATATTATACAAAGTCATTTTTTCTTTATACATTTCAAGCTGCATCGAGTGCTTTGGTCATTAGCGACTTCGCACACTATCCTTCAAATGTGTCCGGACGTGTACATATTGCTTTTTTGTCAAATATTATGTTCGAACAACATAGATAATATTTATGAACACTTTGATCGCCATGTCACCCATATCTGGGTGACGGAATTATTTATACAGAATTGAAAATTAATTTTTACGTTGGTTGATTGAGAGTACAAAATTTCCTTACGATCCGAGGATTAGAAGAGGTTTGAAACAGTAATTAATATCACAAAACTAAACATCTTAGTTTTTGTTTTGTTAAATATATTGCACTGATTTTCTGTAATTTTTATGATTGTCGATCAATGAGTGGGCGAACAACACGTTAACCCCTTGCCGTTTCACTTTCTGTACGGCTGCAGTGATTAGAGTATCTTTATTCACGGAAATGTCACAGAATAGAAAAAAAAATTTATATTTTTGATATGACTATATTTGCTTCAATGATCAAGTATTGATTACAAATGAATAAAATTTTATTTCGTCTAACAAGAACGGCATAACACTCATGTTTGTTAACGTTCGTTTAAAATCCTCATCACGAGTCTGACTCGTTAAAATACGTCAAGGGGTTAACGGATGATGTTGATAAAATTGTTATTGTGAAAGTTGAACGAGTAGACGAAAGATCCAGTGTTGAACAAGATTATCTGTCATTCTGTCTTCTTATTACAGTGCACACATTACACTACATACGTACTTTATACTTTATTATACTAATAAATACGTATAGTAGATTGCGGATTGTATGCATTTATGACAAAAATGAGGGGGTCGAGTTTAAAATAGTAAAGAGATTAGAAGAATTTAAAAATACTATTGTACTATTCTCAGCCTAGTAAATATATTTTTATTTCACTGCAGTTTGCTGTAATTCAAGTAGAAAATTTGTATTTTTCATAAAGATTCGGAGTCTACATATAAAATTGATAGAGTAGTGTTATAACGATAAAATTTGAAATTGTAGAATAAATTAAATAAAAAAGTTAGATCCAGGAGTCTAAAATTCAAAGAAAAGCAATGTTGATAATTAAAGATAAATGAAAGTAAAATTTAGATCAAAACTTTGATAAATTTTTGTGCTTTTATGATAAAAAGCTGTGAATCCAATATTAACTTGATTAAATCATGGTGATTATTATTACAGTATTAACATGCTATTTATTTCAATTTTCTAGTTGACCTAATTACTCATACTCATAAGATTGTGGATCTTTATGCATCTATGGCCTGTGTAAACATGTAAAATTAATTTCGTTATTATTTTATGTTCTCCACAATCTAGTTAGTCTAGTTGATGCAAGAGACTTTTCCCTTCTTCAGATATATATAAAATAATTAATTAAAATACGGTTTTGTATAAAGATCTGCGGTCTACTTTTATGTACCTTTAGTTTATAATCTGCTACAGAAATTAATTGTGTCTTATTGATGTGGAGTTGCCGCAAGATTTCTCTTTTTTATTTCATCTTATTTTTACGAAACTCTATTTAGAATCCAGGTGCATAGACGGTGTTATGCGAGTGCAATGTATGGCCGTTCGATAGCGTCCTTCAGGTGGCACATTCACGCCGCTATTTATGCACGCCAATGTGCTGTAACATTTATCATGCGGCTGTGACTGCTCGGGTCTTCATTCAGAACTTTCATTCAACCAAGGGAATAGTTCATTCTTGGGGTGCATTATTGCGCATTGTTACGTGGAAGAACGAATTTATTGCTTTGTATAGCACCGAATAGAATAGTGGAGTACATTTTACTTTTGAAGGACATATATAGATACAATTTTAATTTAGATCGATTTTTAAACTACTCGTTTGTTCTTATCAATTGTGTTTGTTAGTACTAGGATCGTGTACTAGGATCATCACCAAAAAGCAAGTTTATTTAAATGATTCATAACATTCTTACTTAAAATGTTTACCAATGATAAAATAATTTACAATTGTCATAATGTGAACTATTAAATTGTTCCAAAGATAACTTAAGAACATTATGTGAAATCTGATGCTGATCATATGCTGTATCATATGCTGATACATTTGACTTATACAAATAAACAAAATTCTATGGAAAATCTAACTACTTTTATGAAAATAGTTTACTTTCGATTGTGCCACCAGGTTTGAAATATCGTGATCCAGTTGAAATCAGTCTGTTAAAGTTTATACATAACTTGTATTACTCATTTGTTATGTACTATCAGTTTGAAAGAAATCATGAATATTGATCAATTTTTCAGCGTTTACACGAGACAAAAACCCTTTTTTTACATAGTAATCCCAAACAGAATGATTGGATTACATTACTGGGGATGACTTTTTGGTTCACGATTCAAATTGCTGTTAAAAAATTCTTAACCATGGACCACAGGCTTTCAAATATTATGAAATAATTGTTTGTAGATAATGTGTTAAATCGACAGAAGACATATTGTTTTCGTGACAATATAACCTGAAAATCAAGAGTAGAAAACCTATTTTCCATTCTCGTGCTTATATTGTTACGAATCGTTTGCGGATTTGTATGCAAAATAAAAATTATTTGCATTAATTGCAAGAAACAGAAGTCGCTTTGAAATTTCTTTCCTGCTTTAATAATTTTAGAAGGCTGAAAGTAATATATTTGAAACTTCAATTCGTTTAACACTAGGTTCTTATATTTTTAATTTATGATTATTAAGACTGTAAGAATGCATCCGTGCGGAATTATTCAACAAATTTATTTCCTCGGGTGTATATTATATAATTTAGTCCATCTTAAAAACGTGGTATATTAAAATTTTTTTTTATTTAAATAATTTGCATTGTCATCCAGTTCTGAGTTTAAAGTTTTAAGTCTCTAGCTCATCGGGAAGTAAGTTTAAAACCAATTGCAAAATTTGTACCGAACAGACAGACAGACAAGAAAGCGAGTTAATAAAAATGAGGTAAAATGGCTGAAAATTTGAGGAGAGAAATTCTTTTTATTTTTGTAATTTAATGTAAAATAGTCACCTTTAGTGCTCCGTAAACCTAGTGTTAATCATCTCTCTGTCACTAATTCCAGCTACTCGTTTCTGCCATAAATGTATAAAATCTTCAGTGTCGTTATGAAAAATCATTAAAATCCTAGTCCTCTTCCACTGATTATTAAGCATCCAACATTTATAGCGAACCGAACAATTAGAAAAATTACATCAACGAAAAACACAGTTTTCCTCTCAAAGCAAGTAGTATTACCCTGAGTTAAAATCATAGGCTCCACATAGCTCGAGAGTTTCACAGTCTGGTGTCCGGGAGTTCGGGGCGCTATCTCCTAGCGCGAAGCCTGTTCATTAAATCGCTCGGTTTATCCTCCCCGGATTAATCAGTTCCTGCATGGCTAAGATTCTCGAGCGGTGTAACAAGAAGTAACTTTTAAAGGTTCCACGGGCTAATGAAATATCGGAGCGAATTTCAAAGCGAGATACGGTATCGGTGGTTGCGATGCGAACAGGTTTCCTATGCTGGCTCCGGGAACCTGTTGCATCAACCAGCTTCTCCTATGCCGCACGGTTAGAGTCCCTAGCGTGAATCCCCGATTCGGGGTAAAAACACGCGACGCTCGCCGAGCATTCGGTTAATTTAACAAAACAGCATGCTCGATATAGCAGAAACGAACAAATCGCCCCGCCGATGGAATGTGTCGCTGGACGAAAGCGAAGCCTCGTGTTGTAAACTCTACGGTAGGATGGACCTTAGCTATACCTAGTGAAAAGTTTGTTCGCGAGATTTTTTTTTCACGTTACCGCCTTAAATTGCGGCGTGCTAAACATTTCATAGTTGAAAAATACGGTCCACCCACGTGGACAGAATGCTTGACCCTTTTATTGCGTTTAAATAATTTTTGGAGGAGAATGATACAAACATATATTTTTTTAATTTATTTATTTGAAGTCGCGTCAGCGTTTATGCTATTTGCAACCCACTGATGTGTTACATTGTGTTACATACAGGGTGTTCACGCTATTACTAGCCAGCGTTTTTCTTGCCAATAATAAATATTACAAAAAAATGAAACAGGAAAATAATACTGTTTTTTGCAAGCAACGTAATGGCGTATGTGATTTTTTTGTATTTGCACTATTTTCATGAAATTGTCGGTGACCTCCAATTTTTGTAAATGGAATGCTATATATTTTTTCATACCATATGAAAGCGTGTGTCAAGACAAATTCATTCGTATACGACACAATGACCTTCAAGATCATTCAAGGTCAGAAATGGTAGAAACATTTTGAACATTTCGTACTAATGCGTTTACAAGTGTACTTTATTGGCGAAGCTATGGTAAATGTTCAATTTAACTTCTTTGTGCATGACTATATATTTCGGCTCTATTAATTACATTCTTGTTAGCTTCTTCTAACGTTGTCCGAAATATTAATGCACACAATTGCGTTAGTTTCCTTTGCAAGTCGTTTACATTTCTGTGCGTTGTGTATCGTGAATGATATCTTTACGAAATATTACGTACGAAATATTCAAAACTTTCTTGGCATTTCTGACCTTGTATGACCTTAAAGGTCATTGTGTTGTATACGAATAAATTAGTTTTTACACACGCTTTCATACGATATAAAAAAATATATAGCATTTCATTTAAAAAATTGAAGGTCACCTTCATTTCTAAGAAAATAGTGCAAACACAAGAAAATTACATACGCCATTATGTTACTTACCAAAAACAGTATTACTTTTTCCTCTATCCTTTTTTTGTAATATTTATTATTTGCATTAAAAACGCTGGCTAGTAATAGCGTGAACACCCTGTATATGTACAAGGTTAAAAGTGCTCAACTTTACAGGCGTATAACTTCTGAACCAGTGAACTCCTGGCAATAAGACTTTCATTTTCGGTGTTTTCTCGTCGAAATCTATAGGAGTGCATAAAAAAGTTTTAAAAAATTGGTCCTCCAAAGTACAGTTTAACCTAATTTCAATTTCTTAAATTGAAACACCGCCTACTTATAAAAACAGTTCCTCATTCTAGCAAATAAGTAAAACCAGAATTAGATTCTACGACCGAAAAACCACTAAATCCGTTCTGTGTGTAATTAATAATGTATAATTAACATGAATTTTGTCCAGCTTTTTGCGATTCTAACCCTCTGTGTGGTCAGAGCTCACGAGAATTATTTCGTTGGCCCGATGCAGAGGATTCCGTGAGCGGTCGTCCGGTGCAAACGCGTC
This sequence comes from Sphecodes monilicornis, assembly GCA_913789915.3. Classification (NCBI taxonomy): domain Eukaryota; kingdom Metazoa; phylum Arthropoda; class Insecta; order Hymenoptera; family Halictidae; genus Sphecodes; species Sphecodes monilicornis. The sequence continues at coordinate 8,450,831 of OU565291.1, read as the reverse complement.
CGAGCAGAGTCTTCCTGTCCCATCGAAATTCCACGGTGGTGGGGATTATCCACCCGCTGCGAAAACGACGACAACAGGGGTTTGTTGCCGGGCATCGGTCCGGTGGGCGGTATTTTTACCTCGGTGACTGGTGCATTTCTGCAGCTCGGCTCGTGCATCCTCCTCCACGCACGATTCTCCGGCACACTCGTGCACCACGCCACGCCACGATACACTAAGCCGCTCCGGACAAATCACACACGCACGAACGCCGCGCGCACGCACGTCGTGCCAGGACCTGAATTCACGTAATTGTGATTAATGGGACCGCTAATGCGAGCCGGTTGCTTCGAATCGTGTCGGCGATGACGTCGAACGATTTTGAAGAGACGGCGACGTGATTCCGAAATGCAATGTATGCATTTGAGCGTCGCAGGTACGTGCTTTTGTCGTCGCTTATGCGAGTACGTTGCTTCAGCTTGATTTTAAATAATCTGGACGAGGAAGAAATACAATCAAGAGTTGAGGCCCAACGAGATAAAATAATGTTTCGATATACAGGATAAGGCAGTAAGAACTACTATCTAAATTAATTTGAGTTTTTTCTGATATATCAAGGTCACCTAAAATTTTTTCAAAGTCAATACACCTTTTTTTAATACCATGTCTTTGCTGATAAAAGGACGAATTCAATAACTAATCGATACAATTTTATTTACTAATTAGAGATAGAAGTCCAAACAACAAGAAAACAGTATAGGTTAGGTGCTTTGAACACGTTGACAAAACAAAAGAATGTGCTAGAACATCTATCGACAAAATCCGCAATCATTTAGTTGCCAACACAATCTCAGCCACGCTATCTCAGTCACCAGATACAAATTCCATACCAAATTTTGGTGCATTATAAAGTAGAAGCATAAAGAAAACTGTATGTTTGAAATTCAGAATTTTAATTAATCGTATTCGAAAAGTATAAAGGTCACTGCTTGTTTCGTGCAAAAAAATTATTAGAAAGCACACCAAAACGTTGCCAAACTATGGGCGATAATGGAGGAAATTCGGTCAATTATTAAGTAAAAGTGTTTTAAGTGTAGATTCGACCCATATAAAGTTTTTTTACAAATATATAAATATATACAGAAATATTGCCGACAGGCTCTTGTGGAACAGACTGTAACTGAGTCACTATATCGACGCAATAGAAGAGCAGTGCCGGTAAAAGTTCGTCCGGACGATCGCAATTACTTTCTGCTCTATCGTATCGCGAGACACGGTCGCGTCCTTTCCTCTTGCCGATCGGCGTTGTCAAGATCGCAGAGAGCTAGATGAGAGGAAGGATCGTCTCCCACACACCCGGCAAAATTTACGTGTTTACAGACAATGGCGAAGCCGATTGACGCGCAAGATACGTGCGCAGTGTGCGCACGGTGATTTGTTTTCTGGCCGGCGACGCGTCGAAAGCCACGTGGTAGGCGTTTAAGTTGTTGCGGCACGGATGGAGAATCGTTTTTAACACGCCACTCGTCACATAAGCTTATTTATCGCACTGGAATTGCTTCCAATAGGTTGCTAAATTTTTGAAAAGCTTTATCCTGGCACTGGAATACGTTCTATCAATTTGCAATTGGTTTGATTAGTGTGAAAGCGATACTAGCTCAATTCAATGTAATACGTTCCCGTGATTATGCTTGGTCTGTATAGCGTCTGACGTGGATCAACAGCGACGAATATTTACAAAAATGTATTTGACAAAATTGGTGTTCTTTTGGTTTCATTGATATCTTTATTTTTCATAGTATTTTTATTCTTTCTATGTCATGTTTTTCTTATGTATAATTTTTTCTCAGTTCCACGGACTCGTTGCTCCAGAGTCCATTTTTATGCAATTTGAAAGATTTCATTTTACTATATCAAGAGTTTTATTTACTCATTAAATAGAAGCACTCTTAATAAAAGTATTTTATAAAGCACAATGAGGCATAAGATGACTTCCGAAATGTCAGCTATCAAGATATGCACAGTGGAACTCTGTTTCAGTGTTGCCAGATCGGTTAAATCGTGGGGGAATACAGTTTACCACCTCTCTGATGACCAGAGTAATAAGTAACAGGTTTCGCGGTACGTCACGTGACCAGTCGACGGTCTTAGTGGGGGACGTTGGAGTGTGCTCATGGTAGTGGAATGGAACAGTGGAAGGGGAAAAGGAGGAGAGAAAAATCCACCCAGTTTTGGGTGGATCTGGCAACACTGCTCTGTTTATATGAACTAAATGTTAGCAGAGCCTGATTAATTGAAATGTTGCTGAGCGAAATCTTTTTATATGAATATGAACTCCTATTAAATGGTCGAAAAATCATTCCCAGTAGTGGGAGATAGGTGAACTCCTATTATATTAACCACCCGATTATATGAATCAACTTATCTCCTGATAGGTTTATATAAATAGATTTCTACTGTAAAATGAACTTGCGACTTAGAATAAGCTAATGTAATAATTATTACTAGCAATGCCATCTGTACACGAAAAATGAAATTACTTTCCGAAAAACCCAATAATTGTCTGAAGCAGCTCCAGTTTGCACGGATGAAGAGATAACAGTTTGACTGCACTTGATTAGTAACTTGATTATGTTGGAATGGATCGATAGGATAGTAGCGCGCAGATTTTCATGGAATAACGGGATCGGATCGTATCGACGAATATTTTCCCATTTGACACCATTGCCCGAAGTACCCTTTTCTCACGAGGGGGCAGCGCACGTCCACAGAAATCGGCGTGGGAGTACATCCCGAGTGCAACACGCTGTGACTTAAGCACGTCCAGCTTTCAGCAAATAAAATCGCCGGTCGAGCACGTAATCTTCCGTACTCTGTGTTCGCTCGTAGAAAGGGTGAGCCTAGTAATCGCGGTTGCAGTGCCGAGATAGTGCTTATTTGCAATCATAACGGGGACACTTTCCCGTCAAGTATCAAACCCCATTAGAGGAAGTGAACCGTGCTTACAATTCTGATATCCGTTGATGGAAACGTGGAAAAAAGCTTTTCTCGATTTTTCCTCATTTTTACCAGTGAAACATACGCCATTCTTCCAACCTTAATATACAGGGTGTCCCAGGTTTTAATGGCAACGGTTTGCTGGTATATTCTGTGGGTATAAATAAGAAAAAAATGTTATTGTAAAGAACTGTTTTCTAAATAAGGAAAAAATTATTGCGATGCAATGTAGGAATAGATCAGCAATATTTACATTTAATCTGTTTATACGAGTCGTGTTTACTATTTGATGTCAGAGATGCCATAATGCATGCAGTATAAAAATCTCCATCGAATATAGTATTTTAATTTAATGTCCCAAATATGAACTCAAATGATCACAATATAAAATAGTTAACTTAAATAAAAAACGCTACAAGACGAAAATACGTGTGCTAAAACATTAGCATTCCTGAAGGATATCGAACTTTATCATCTAATATACAGCGACAACATTGAACCATCACTGATACACATACACTGTGGTCACTAATAACCTAAGAAGGGGCATGTGACCTAAATAATTAAATAAAAAATACCTTTTCCGATGCTTAAATTCACGCGGGCTATAGAAAATTGTGAAACCTTTTTACGAACTCTTTGCCTGTTTCAAATATGCTAACTAGATTTTTTAATTTTATTATTTATTATTGCCTTGCCACTGGGCTTTGGCGAGAACTCCCCTCTTCGGTCTTATACAATTTTGTATACCACCATACAGTATATGAGCATAACATAGTGCGTAATATTGTACAACCTAATGCAATATACCGTAATATAATACAATATAATATACCATAATATAGTCCAATTTAATATAATATAATATAGCAATATATAAGACGAAATAGCTTAACTTAATTCGTACAATATACTAACTAGTTTAATGAGAACGTTAATGTCAAAAATAGAGGTAGTCCAAGTCTGTTAGAAACAGGTTACTGTAAGCCAGGCATGCAGGGTGGAGCCCCTCAAACGCCTGCTTCTCCCACCAATCTCTCTTTCATGCGCGAGGCCTGCGCACTGTTCGCGACGGGCGAAACATTTCTTTCCTCTATGGTAACTGCGGATGCTGGGGGGGGGGGGGGGGGGCCGTGGGCGCTATGGTGGGGACGGTTTTGTCTCAATTGAGATAATCGTTGAGACCATCCCTGCTGTAAGCATACTACGATTCTCTCGCACGAGGGCTGTAGTACGTTTGTACTAAATAACAGTGTTTTAAAGAGTGCCGGGTCCTGCACTGAAGTCGTGGTACAGTCCTTCGTCCTCGATGGGAAAACATCGAGAGGGGGGGGGGGGGGCTAATTTATGACAAATGTAGCGAGATAAAAGGACATAAATATTTAACATTGAAAGAGTTCAAGATATCCGTTTCAGCGTTTCGGGAATATCAATTAGTGGACTGCTAAATGTTTCCACAAGTTTCCACTTTTATGTTAATTTCGAAAAATTTACTTTAAGTAAAATCGTTGCATGTCGAGCTAGAAGTAATTCTCGTTATCATTTTTCAATGTTGCTCAATTTAAACATTTTTATTATTCTTATCTGTTCATTGTCATGTAATCATTATTTTAATATTGTCTTTATGCGGGCGATATACAGTTAGTAAATATTCACAAGATATGTTTCGAAATTTGTAATTAGCTAGAAACTATTTTAATTCAGTTGTTATTAAAATTCACTTGTAATATTCACTTCATTTCGGTCTCCGTTGGAAGTACTGGTAATACATATAGCGCAACAGAAACGTAACGTATGTGTTTAATCACGCATTGCAATTGTTGCAAGGCCGTTTGTTCCCGATATTAAATAATTATATCGTACGAATAAAGTACAAATATTTAATAGAGCATTTAAGTATAGAATTCACAGTACTGTCAGAAATAAGTTGCTTCGTGAACATTTTCGTGCTAAAACATTTATCAATTAAGACTGCTCGATTTCACGGTGAGCTAGTCGAGCGTATCAATATTTTGACAAACGCAAAATCACTGATGTGAAATGCACGTTACAGGGAAGTTAACGCGAGATTAGCGAGGAAGTGGGTTTCCGATGTTAAAGTACGGCAATGCTCACGGTTACAGAGCAGGTTAGAGGCATGTACCTGGCATCGGTGCTCTGATTTGTTAGGAGCGATACCGGGGTCGGCGGCGAGGCTTAATGGGTTATCATTTATCGCGTTCCATATTCCGCATTGCCTAGCCGTCGACTGATCGTCACTAATTTATTGGAGGTTAAGTGATGGAGCACCTGTGCTCGGGTTAACCGTGTCTTAGTTCTTCGAGCATTCTCTAAACCCCATCATATATATATGATGGGGTTTAGAGAATGAATATATATATATATATATATATATATATATATATATATATATATAGGGATTCTCCTAGCGCCGGACACTTAAAGTTTTTCTTAAATAAATGAGAATAAATAATAAATAAATTAACAATATTAGAAACCAAAATATTGTGAAAAACATTCGACATTACCGTAATGATTAACTTCAATTAACATTATACTTTGGTTACATGATTTTAAGAAATCGTGAAACGTCCTCCAGCACCGGACACGATGAAACTTACTAATAATAATGTACAAAGATCGCAAGTATAGTAGTTAAAACATTCTGGGATATCATGACAAACCTTATGGGTCCATTTTTCGGAGTTTGAACATTGAATCCAATCTTCTTCACTATTTTTTAAATAAAACTACGCAGATTGTCCTCTGGCTTGTGTGATTTGGTTCTAGTGTACCCGTGAACCGAAGTTTATTTTTGAAATTTTTTCTTTAACCTCTTTCCTACTATTCGTGTTTTGCTTGAGTGTACTTATTAATCATTGTAATCGTAATAGTGAACAGTAGTATAAAAAGGAGCACACAAGACTGAGATTTACACTGTCGGGCAATAGGGCAAATTGCTCTGTTAGGTACAAGGGGACAGTGAATCCCTCAAAGAACAATGTTTTTATTAAAACCAATACACTCTATGCGCATTATAGAATGATAATTTAAAAAATAGTCCTGAGCACAAAAGTTAATTGATATAGCTACTGTCTGGCATTAGGGAACCCCCTAACGTTTCAGATCTCTTATCATTATATGAGGTCTAGCTTATCTGGAAGAAAACTGTGGCATCTCCAAACGTGTCAATGACGTATTAAATCTCTGTACTGCCTAAGTTTTCTGCGTATAAATATTAGTGGTGATAGATTTCTACCGAATGGATGAGCAACAAGGTACAAGAGCCGCAAAGAGTCCGTTAATTTACGATCATTTTGTGACTTACGTAGGCAGCTATGAATAATTTAGCACGGGAAAAAGCTGGCATGTGGACACATTTGGTTACAGGATGAGCACTTGCAAATGATAATGCACAACGCGTTAACTCACCTACCCCGGTGTACCGGGCTGATTAAGTCTGAAATAATTTCCGGAGATTGCTGGATAACGGATTAATGATTTATCATCATTTCGAGCGGACATTGCCGATTGCTGTCCATTCGCCGAGGCAACAGAACTTCGTAAATCAGTTAACGTTACTTTAGACCAGTTTACGAGCACCAACGGTCTGCCGCATCTGCTACATTTCATTCATCTCTATTAAACTGCCTGTGTAATGAGAGCTCATTGAAATTACTCTATCGAGTCGCGTTGTAAACTCGACAAAATTTCTGCTTTGCAAAAACCGTCTTGAATAATAGCGTCCCGAAGATTAGTTTCTAATTGTACGGGACCGTTCAGCGCAGAAATTGCGTATAGGTAGAGTTCGTAGGACAATAATTGAACAGGCGATGAATAAAAGTTAGTAATAAATGTGTTTTCAAGTATCCATGCTGTGAGTCATGCCTAAGCACTGCTGAATATGCAGTTGCTGATCAATTATGTACACTTCGGAGTTAGCTGTTTATTTGATGTTGCTTGGAAAATGTTATTACTATTTGTTGCTGAGAATGTGATGTATGCAATAATAATGATTTGATCTCGGTAGTTCTTGCTTATGATATTTCAAGGGGGGGGAATCAAATTTTAAATTACTCTCAATTCAAAATATTTGTATAATTTTTCTCGAAGTATATAGCTACATTGTTCAACTTAATTTTAGAAAAAACATCAATTATTGATCATAACAATGTTTTAACCTACCATAGAGAAAATACAAAAGAGCTGATAATTATTTATTCGAAATCAGTATGACAATATTTAGTCAAAAAATGGACCAACTTTTAGGTAAATGGCGTTTGTTAGATATAATTGCATCTAGGGATTGCAATACCGGTACACCAGTATACCGAATAACGGTATTTCGTGTTGTTTGGCAATTTCGTGAAACCGATATTTGTTAAGGAAAAATACCGGTATTTTCGGTATTAGCTATAAATAATAAATATTTTTTTTGGATCATCTACTCTTATTTGAAATTTACAAATTAATTTTTCCGATAGTGATTTCGATTTAATATCAATAACTGTATCAGCTCTGCTTCCAATAAAGCTGGCTGTGAAAGCATTATGTCGGAAGGATTTCAACTTATTAACAGCGAATTCAACAATAACTTTTATGTTGCAATCACTTAAAGATCAGGACACGCCACTGTCTGAGGAATTATACAACGCATTGAAAATTCGTATGCAGAAAAGGCATAGTGAGCTAGAAAATATTTTAAGGTATTTACATAATTATAACGAACTTAAAGACAGTTCAATAAATGCATTATGTTTTTTACAATCACATTTCAAAAATATGTAGTTAATAAATCGGTTAATGTTTTTTTCTATTAAACAACTGTGTTTTTGTACCTTCTTGAAAATTCCTAATACCGGTATTCCGGTACAACGTTTAAACAAATACCGAATACCGGTATTGTATTTTTGGTTCGGTATTGCAAACCCTAATCGCATCGTTTCTATTACTGCTTCAAAAAGTTGTTAACATTCGACGATTAACAAGCTTCCTAGTGTTTCATTGCTTGCAACTCGGTTGCTAGATGCATAATTTTTGCATCTGATCGTTCCATGAAAGTTGAATGCGAGTAACAAGGAGCGTAAATTATTCTAATGAAGAGTCGTTTGTGCAATTATACCTACGTTTCGAAAGCGAGGTAGAACATAAAATCTCTGCCATTTAAGCTTTACGTCTGCGCAACCTTGGCGTAATCTCCTGTCAGTTCCATTCAAGTTTCTAGTGCACCGTGAATTAACCAGATCGAGTGGTATCAATGATGGGAAAGTTCAAACAGTGTCTCGCTGAGGAGCGAATCTTGTTTCGCAGGGACTGCGCGGTAGGTTAAGCTAGTTAGGAGAACTAGTCTGAGAAACTTTTCTCTTTCCATATCGCGTGTCTGTTCCGGGAACGCATACTAATTGCAATAGCAGGCGACATCTTCGCGGCTTCTACAGTCGAAAACTCGATTCCGCTCGTTTCGTGTCAACGGTAGCACAAACTCTAAACACTTATTCTACAATTTAGTTTCGCGGTGATCGCATTTAACACTAGATTACCAGACCAGTCCAAATGACTGGTTTTGCAATTTCAATTCAAAATTCCTACTTCATGTAATATTTTCTTTCCGAAATGATATCATGACTTTTGTACCCATAACTAAAGAATCAGTTTTATGAACTTTATATTATTTTTATGTATTCGTTACAAATATATTTTTTGTTATTGACACTTATACCAGTACCAGTCAAGATGACTGGTGCATGTTTCTATGTGATGAAATGACATTGGGGCAGCTACAACAATTGATAAGTACTGCAATGTTTTTTCGGGACAGAATATATGATTCCGGGAAAATCATGATTCTGATGCAGTACGCTAGCGGCCCTTGAAATTGTATATTTACTCAGGGTTTTGGGCCGCACATAAGGTTCTCCTTGGGTCCCGGACACTTGGCTATCTGTAAGTGCGAACTCGATACTCGGGGTTTCTGAGTGTCTTGGCGGTGCTCGGTCGAACTCGCTTTTGGGCGAGTTGATTGAGTTGTGGCCCGTAAATTTCTAGCACTGGCCCTATCAAGCTTTTGATTAATTGATAATGTCTATAAATCTATTCTTGTATTACAATTAATATTATTCAACTTTTTTTGTCATTTTTTAAAAGTTAATAAAGCCTGGAAACACCACTAAGCACTTTTTCTGAAGCAAATCTTCATTCTGACTGGTCTTGGTAGAAGTAGATATACTTAAATAGCCGGTAAATCTAGTGTTAATATTTCAATCGCTTAATTTAGTGTTACCACTCGACTGATCAAGTCGAGCAAAATCGACCAGTCCATCTAGTTTGATACATATTTTCATTGATTAGCCTTTTGCATCCTAATATCAAGATCTCACATTTAGCAAACACAATGGAACACATAGTTTCAGCGTGCCATCTCTATCATCAAGAAAGAAGAAGATACAAAATTCCAGGAAACATCAAAGATGCCACTGACTCAAAAGAATCTTGCGAAATACAATTAAAATTCTTGATGCACACAAAATTGTTCAACCGAATCAAAATTATAAATGACCACCTAATTGTAAGCTTGTAGTTGCTAATAACCCTTGTGAGATTGATGCAATTTAAAAACTAAGATCTTGAAATTAATATACAGGGTGTCCCCGCAACTGGAACAGGCTGTACCACTAAAACGGTTGGAAATAGAAGAAACTGTTACAAATCAAAGTTAAATGGTATCGAAAGTTACATAATATGCAGACAACTTTATGTACTTTTGTGCAGCGGTGTATCAGAAAAATGCAACAGCCCACTTTTTAAAATGGAAGCCTATGTATTTGAACGCGACGTTTCCTGCAGTTTTCTGTGCTCTACATAAAAGTATTAACACACTTATGCCCTAAACTTTTTCATTAGGAAATTATCGTAGCTAAAAGTTACAAACATTGTCATCGGTGCAATCAAAAACATAGGTTTTCTTAAAAAAAAGGGGGTTGTTGCATTTTTCTAGTGCACCGATTCACTAGAGTACGTAAAGTCATTTGCATATTATGTATACACCGACCGATATTTAACTTTGACCTATAACAGTTTCTGTTATTTCTAACCATTTAGGACGGCCTGTTCCAGTTGCATGGGGCACCCTGTACATTCTTGAAATGGCGTTAAATTGCATAGTTGTCCCTTCAGCTCATACAAATTGGAGGGAAATATTCTCTTGTGCTTAGGAACAGTGATGCCAGAAATGTCAGCGTTTCGCGCATTCGTATTCGCGCGTGGCATTAGTGCTGTACTAATTTCAAATTTTTGAGACTTCTTTAAGGCCCTGTTTTAAAAATAATACTTTTCAGTCAACATTCAAATACTTTCTTTACCTAAAAAGGTTCGGATTATAGAGGGTAATAAGGTGAAGTTTGGAAATAAGTAAACACAGATTTAACATAATATAAAATTTTATTTCATTTGGCAGAATCTATGAAGGATACCAACATTTGTTGCAAGACAAAGGAAAACTGCCAAAAACTTTTCCAGTGTCCAAAATAATAAAAATATATTTTCTAATTATATAAATAAACAAGTAAATAAAAAATAACGTCCGTTATCTTCAAGTTCGTCTATGGCAAGGTTCCGGCACGCCACCTACATGTTTCTTTTTTTTGGCGCGTATACGTTACTGGATTCTGCGCGCGCCGCAGTACGCATGTGCGAAAAGCAGACATTTCTGGCATCAATGCTTAGGAATATAAAATTTGAACAGTAAATATTTATCTATGATAAATATATAATTTCTCTGTGAAAAAAGTAACAAATTATGAGACGAGAGGTTATACGTTTATATAAACAAACATACAAGCTAACAATGTTTAGTTCAACGATTACTTTTATATTTAACAGAAATTCCTTTTTATGTAGTTGCAGTTGTCTAATTAATTTTGTGACCCGAGAATTACTTATAAAGACAAAGAGATTTATGTGAATTTATAAGTATGTATAGTATAGTACTTTAGGATTCCACATCAACGATTTTTTCAGGTGTTGAATCACGATTAGCAAAGTGGATCTTCCACTTGTCGAGGGTAGCTATCTCGGGAATAGTGTATTCTTTCACGTGGAAGGGTCGTCTATACTGTTGCAAAACTGGCAGAGGCAGATCTGTGTAAATCGGGGAGGTATCGTATCGGTGTTCTGATACGCGCACACGTTGCAACCGATTACGTAATCCACGAGGTCACGACTTGCACTACCTACCTCCATTAATGCACACACTGCACCAGATCTACGTGTAACAGCGTAGAGCAACCGTGTTCGTATCGTTCAACCGGATGAACGGAAAACTGCCGGTTTAGAAATCATTTTGCCGAAACGTTCGATGTAAAACTATACAATCGATGCATACGAACTGTCAACTTTACCGTTATCATATAATTTTACTTGTATATTTTAATGCGCCAATTTAATAAATTCAATATACAGTTATAGCAAAATACAATCTCATTTTTAATCAAGCGATGTTTACCTGAATTAAGAACTAGGCAGCGAATCTTTATTCAAAATAAAAAATTTTTATCGGAATTGTAACAAAGTCGTGTGAAATAGAAATTTATTTTCTTTTTTAAACCCTTGCACTACGGTATATTTATGGTTACAGTGATTAGAACATCTTTTACGTTCATAATTTCTTAGAGGAACGAGGATGTTTATATTTATTGTATGCTCATGTATTCTCCAATGGCTATACCTGTGGTTATAAGGAAAACTGCCGAATGTCACGTGTTTTTACTTTCTCGAGCTACTGACGTTTAAAGTTCTGATCACTAATTAGTGCTAGCAATGTTTCCTTGTTTCCTTTTTATAAAATAAATGTGTTATCGCTCCGATTTAAATCCTAAACCTTTGTCTTCGGCCACGAGGTGACAATAAGCCAAACACCGCGTCGGCATTATAATAATATTCCTCATACAAACGTTGCAACCACTTTTCACCCCCTTAGGGGTTGAATTTCGAAATATCCTTTCTTATTCCTTGTATAGATCATAAACGAAACCTCTGTTCAAAGTTTCAGCTTTCTAGATCCAAGGGTTTAGCCTGGGCTTTGATGAGTCAGTGAGTCAGGACTTTCTTTATATATATATATATATATATATATATATATATATATATATATATATATATATAGATAGATGTACCAGATATATTAATTGCTATAAATTTGAAACGATACAAATCACTGTAGTCATAGTTGCATGATCTATGTACAAGCTCGCAACTACCATGAGCTCTTATCATAACAGAAAAGTTAAGTGACGTTTACCTAACCGTCGATTCACTATTTGCTATGGCAAAAGCCGCGATAAAGCCAGCAATTTGTAATTCATACTCCCCCTATGAAATCGTACTAAACATCAAAGTCGATTTAGCGTTGCTCGTAATTCATTGAATGGATCATTGTTGCGTCCGGGTGATCTGACAACGATGTAACTGATATCGATGCATATAAAGTCGAGGAACGACGGCAAAGTCGTCTAGCACTGAGAATAGCTTGCTCTCGGCACGCCCGCATCGCAGCTGATTTATGCGTGGGCGGTTCGAGTCGAGTTCGCGATGTATCGCGAGGCTCGCCGTAGCGAGAAATCGTCGCCCACGCTGATTGAGAGTACATCCTTCTTTGTCGAAGTTCATCCTCGACGAGGGCATAGAAAACACTGGCCGGTGCCCAGCGCGACAGAAAGAGAAGAAAATATATTTCTTCGTATTACCGGCGCGGCTGCGTCTCGAGAGAACTCGAGGCAGCGTACGCTCTCGCGGCATTGACATCGTCGCGTAGTTCCCTCGGCTACATCGCACACGAGATTGAATTCGGGATTTCAATTAGCTACAGCTCACCGACTAAGAGTACTTTTCAAACGATTCTTCGCTTGTACTTGGAAAAGCACAACCAGGACACCGCTAAGCTAAGATCAAAGATCAATGAGCAGACTGCCCGGAGGCTTGTGCGTTTGCAGCTCCGAAGTCTTCGAAAATTACTAAAATATCAACTTGGAAAGAATTTTATAAAGTTCTGAGTTAGTTTTGATCCAGTAAGATTATTACTTACTTAATTGCTTGCACTATAACAACGAGTCAGACTTGTGATGAAGATTTCAAACAGAAATATAACAGAATACTAATTATAAAATATGTATGTTATTAATTCCCTTGAAACCCAAATAAACTTCTGTTTCGTTGGTATTGATATATAGCCATTGGAGAATATATGAACATTTAATAAATATAGACCTCCGTCTTCTTCTGAGAAATTATGAATATCAAAGATATTTTAATCACTGCAACTATAAAACAATTTGTACTGCAACGAGTTAATCCATTAACATGGGGCTTTTTCACAATGCACAGTGGTCCAGGAACCAAAATTCAATTTTTCGACTTTAATGTATTGAAACAATTTTTTTGCTATAAACTGACAACCCTTTAAAGCTCCCAAATCCAAATTTTATTCATTTTATATGATTCTGTGATGAGATACGACGCGACGGTCTAAAGACAAAACCATTTTCAAACTAAAACTATACGTATTATATATCAATTTAGAATATCTGAGAACGAATTTCAATGGTGGCTTTATACATATATATTAGGAAGTGCACTTTAACTATGTAATCCAGTTTTTAGCATCTCCTGACCCATATACAAATAATGCAAACTTTTAAAAATTTAAACTTTCAGGAAGGTTTTAAAAAAATGCTTAAAAGATCCAGCTGTCTGGTTTCTTTTACAAGAAAGCGTCTTGTTTCTTTTACAAACGTCCCTACTAAGACTGTAGACTGGTCACGTGACGTGTCGCGCGACTGATATTACTCTGTTCATCAGAGAGGGGGTAAGTTGTAATCCCCTCGATTTCAGTGTCTGGCATCACTGATCTAGAGTAATATATAAGACTTTTCCTCTGCGAAACTCTTAACTCTTGTTAGTATTAACACTTATAAACACAAGATAATAGTCATCTAGAAATTTATTTCAGCCTCAACGCTTTAGTCTTTTAGCCAACGGGCTAAGCGAAACATGTCTGTAGAAAACCGTGAATTCAATATAATTTTATTGCAGTGGTGCGCTATTAAACGTATTCTTTAGTTCTTGTGTACATATTAAAGTGTAATATAGTGTAGTGTGTAGTTTTATCTATTATAAGTACTCTTGAGACTATATGCAATAGTTTCCGAAATGTCCTAAACAGAAGAAACATCTAGCGAAGAGGCTTCAGATCAAGAAATAAACGAATCAATATTACTCATATTTACATATTTAGATAATACAGAATTAGAATCAGAATATTAAAAACAATTATATTTTTGTATTTTAGTTCTATTAATTATATTTATTGCATTTATATTTATCATATTTCATCAAAAGTCGATATGTATAGTTCTATAATTTCGACCACACGGATTCCTGGACCTCTTTCGTACTGTCATCACGATTTTCAGGCATTTCTGATGATGTGACGAAAAAATATTTGTAATAAAAGTTAATCAATATTCAGATTTCTACAAACTCCAATACAAAAAATTAAAAGTCACCTCCATTTTTACATGTAATTATATATTTTTTTCCTTCGAAATGTCATACCTGACATCAAGACAATTTCAACGACCTACTTTACTATGGCCGTAAGTCTTCGGTAGCTAATTGTTACCTATGAACATTCTCAACTGTTGATCACTGAATACAAAATCATCTGTTCAGTCTCTGAACAATATGTATTTTCCGACTCTCCTTCATACTTTCGACAATATCTAATTTTCGCCACACACACACCCTGCGACCGAAGATGCAGGGACCGCGCGCGACCCTCTGCAAACTACCTGCGACCAAACGAATGGCACACCTGATTGATGCGCTACACGAACACCAAAAAGGTATAAATGCCGGACATTTCTCACACCGAAGACACTTAGAAAGGTCACTTGAAATGAAACGCATCTCCACAACACTCCAGTACAATAGCACTTCAAACGAAGCGCAGCACGACAAGACTATACAATTGTTAAATACATTTACTCATTACCAAAACCAGTGTAATACATTTACTAAAGCGAACAAGTAATCCGCGGCAATCACGCTCACGGACTTGACGCAACAGGATCATTAGAAAATTGCTGACATATAAGTGTTTAAGCATTGCAAAATAAATCACATCCTGAAAGGTATTTTTTAGGGGTGTGCGAGTACCCGTAATTTACGAGCTGAACTGAACTGGATTCAATTGCTCGAGCCGAGTCGAGCGTTTGAATTTTCCGAGCTACTTGAAATCGACGAACTGCTTGAAAAGAATGCGAGCTACTCGAAAAAATCAACCGGCTCGAATATTCGAGCCCTCGTGAAATTTCGATTTACTCGAAAATGAATTTCCAGCTCGAAATTTTTCGAATTACTCGAATATATTCGAACAGGTGTTTAACTTTCGAGTTACTCGTAAAAATTCGAATTGCTCGAGCTACTCGAATATTCATTTATTTACTATCAAATACTATTCTAACTATTAGGAAGAAAAATATGACGCTAATTTAATGCTTCTGTTTTATTTCCATGTTTTCATGAAGAAAACATATTCGAATTTTTACGAGTAACTCGAAAGTTAAAGACCTGTTCGAATATATTCGAGTAATTCGAAAAATTTCGAGCTGAAAATACATTTTCGATTAAATCGAAGTTCCACGAGGGCTCGAATATTCAAGTCGGTTGATTTTTTGAATTAGCTCGCATCCTTTTCAAGCAGTTCGTCGATTTCAAGTAGCTCGGAAAATTCAAACGCTTGACTCGGCTCGACAGACCGATCATTACTCGACTCGAAATTCGAATACTTGAATAAATCGAGTACTCGCACACCCCTAGTATTTTTATCTGTGAGAGAATCATCCCTCAGAAAGGAAAGTTTCCCCAATCGTACCGGCCACTCGCGTTCACCGATTCACCTGGACAATCAGATGAACGGAAGAAATCAATGAATCTTTCCGTAGGTACGTTCGGTGTCAATAGAGTCGCGAGGTCCACAGAAACGTCGGTGCCGCTGCAACATAACTACACGCAATTCCGACAAGAGGCGTGATGGCATGCACCCGTACGCAGTCGATTCGAATCTCCTATTGTGCACCGTACGTTCATTATCGCGTTATCGCCGCGGCGCGGCAGTGCAACTCCGTTGCTTTTCGACGCCATGCAATCATTCAACCGCGCCGCGATGATAATCGCTCAGCTAGTCATTAATGAGTCGTTGAGCCACGCGGATCGGTCGACCGCGAGATGGATCGTCTCTGGATAGATCTGACTCGCACATTTTTCTTGTATTGCTTTCGAATCTCACTTCCTCGTTGTCAATGATCGTGAATAAAATTAAACTATCATTAGTGGAAATTAAAGTTACGTTTGGCGAATGCTGTTAGGTAATTTAGAGAGCAATCGTGGATGCTGAACAGCTGTACCTTGATCAATCGTGCGGTACATTGGTTCTACATTTGATAATGTTATACATAAATCTTGAAAATTTCATTTGCAACTGCGATTCTTACCAATCGATTTTCTTTGGAGTTCTTTATCGATTTAAAGCATGAAATTGTAATATCCAATGATGTATTAGACGCCTTTCTTTAAGTTGCTCCAGCTGCGAAATTCCGTTTAAAATACATGAACTCGATATGTAAATAATCATAAATGTATTAAATAAGCATTAGGAGTGTTAGGCAATAAATATAATAAATCATCATCTCAGAAGTACATATTAGATTTTATGATTTCCTATGGTGACTCATGCTTACCAATGTTCTTTTCCAATTTCGATTTATCGCTGCACAGAAGTGCAAGCTACAATGATGAATTGCATTTCATACGTTTAATATTAATTTCGAATGTTGGATTGAATGCAATTTTCAGAGTCATCGTTCGTAAGTTCCTATATTATCAGAAGATTATTCCATACTATTATAAGAGTATTTTGGTAAGTTTTATTCAACATTATACCCACCACCACCGGCCAAAATGATCGGCTCGAGATTTCTTATTTTACAGTTATTAAAATTATAAACATGCTTTCATAAGAAATGATTGAATAAACATCTTTAGTAGAGCATATATTATAATAAGAAGCGCACAAAGTCTACATCAATTCAATCTTACCATTTTTATAAGGCAATATGTAGGCGAGACCGGGGCAAGTTGATACAGGGGCCGGTTGATACAATGCAGTTATCTGGACACTGTGTATGTGTAGCACAATGATGGCTAGATATTTGAGGTATTCTAGATGACTGTTCCTTATGATGATATTTCCGTCTGTATACATATGAAGACGTAGATCAGGGATGGGCACGGTAGGGGCTCCTCAAACGCCTGCTTCTCCTACCAACCCCTCCTTCATGGGCGAGGCCTGCGCATTGTTCGCGACGGGCTTCTTTCCTCTATGGTAACGGCGGATGCTGGTGGGGGACAGTGGGCGCTATGGTGGGGACGGTTTGTCTCAATTGAGACAAAAATGCCAATTCCTGATGTAGATAGCTGGCACTCAATCTTTTTCGTTTTTGTAACAGCAAAGTAAATAATCGTGTTGGCATATCGATCAGACTGGAGATTTTATACAACACGTTGTATTATAAACTACTGTAATTCAGCGTTAAGTTATTTGAAGAGAAGGTACATAATTACGTTCTGCAATTTTGTTTATATGGACGATATTTTGTTATAGAGATGGTTTTATGTAATCATCTCCGGTGGGGCACATTGATACGTCTGCTATTTGTCGCACGTTCGCACAGCGTATAAATTTGCCCTGACTATTTTTATTTATTTAATTCGATTCTTTTCTTTTATTCCTATAAAAATGGCCCGAAATTATGTTAAAAAACAAAACTTGGCGAAATAACGCGAGATTATATTGTGAAAATGCAAACATAATATAATATAAATAAAATGACAATATTAAAATACATTGATAGAAAAAAATAGAATTAAAATATACATTAAAAAAAAGTAGAGATGTACCGCGCGGGGGAAAATAAACAGTTTATAACTTATTTTGTATGTATTTTTCTCAAAGTTATGCTTACAATATGTAAAGAGGAAGGTTCAAAGAATATTATAGCATACTTGTTTTTTACGAAATCGATTCAAACAAAAATTGCAGAAATGAAAAATGTATCAGTTTGCTCCGGCCACCCCTACTAGTTTACTTTTAAGGCTCGGTAGGTTCAGTGTTAAATCTTAGTATAAAAGATCTTGTACGGATTGTAGGAACAGGAGTACACGTTAGGTACGATACGGAAATAGAAAGTGAAATGGACGTGACGTGCTCCTTTTAATGGTCTTACGATTCGCTGATGACGCAAGACCGCTAATTCCCTCTTTGCTTCTGCGACAATTTGCACGGGGTTTCCATTATTAGCGCGGGCGCGAATTAATTTCGCGGGCGAGCAGGAAGGAAGACGTAATTCACCAGTGGCTTTCTACTGGCGTTGCAATTTACTCCGAAATTGAAACAATTAAAACCATTTTTTCCAGCAAGTGATGCAGATTACTGTGCGAGTGTTTGCTCAGGCGGTTCGTTTCCCTTCAGAAAAGGAAATGCCTGACTGGTTACGACACCCTAATAACTGAATTTCCACTGGATTTTAACGGGACTTATTTGCGGAATAATTCACTTCCGCGCATTGTCAAAATCGCCATTATTTCCTTCATCGTCGCGAACCGTTTCCTCCTTTCTTCTATACGTACACTTGAATAAGCCAGACGGTTTACGAAAATGTAGATCAGTCGTTTACCTGAAGCGAATTTTCACTTTTCAAACTTTTTGTAATTATTCTCTTTTGTACCTTCTGAACAATAATGATAATTCCCATTTTATAATTTACTTACAATTAGTTTCGTATCATAATTACGATAGATAGGATACTATGGAAAGTACTATGTTTAATTTAGACAATCTTCATATTTTTAAAATGTAGGCAAAGTGATAGTGATCCCTGAGGAACGATTCGGTCTGTTGTATTTAACACACATTTAAAATATTTCATCAATAGCGAGCGGATTTTTATGAAATATAAAAATTTTCTACATGAATTGCAAAATACTGGAGTAGAATATAAATTCCTTTCTTAAAGTTAAAAGTAGTCCGTCGACATTTTTAATTTCTTTCTTATCTTTTTACTGTTTTAAATTCAGCTATTTATTCCTACCATAAATGCATTCTGCAGCCTATTCACCAGTCACAATACTAGCCATATAAAAAATTGGAAAAATTGAGGACGATGCGATGCGGTTTACTAATTTATATTTGTCATTTTATGGAAAGAAGAGAAAAATTCGATGTGTTTTAACGACGGTGCGCATATAGTTCGGTTGTAACTTTTTAGGTGTAGGAAACGTTTGTTTAACATCAGGTCGTTAAGTATGAAACTTGGAAAATGTCAATGCCATTTGTGTTATATTTGCCAAGTTTTATAAGACTTGACAAATGTCAATGTCATTTGTGTTATATTTGTCAAGTTTTATACTTAACGACCTGATAGATTATTTTCAATGGAATGGACGCAAGGCTTCGGTGTGCTACCGCTTTGCTACCAATCAGTCCGGTCCATGTCGCAGACGGAAATCCTGAGGAATCACACTAAAGCCGGTCGTCCTACATAGAAATTACCACGATAGCCCATGTCAAAGCGTGCGTGTGCAAGTGTACACGCAACTGCGTCAACGACAGTAAAACGGAGTCGCGAACCGACAGAGGAAACGGAGGATTTGTCACGAAGGCAGTTTGGTTTAACTGATCTCATCCGTCTTGTCGCGGACGTTGCTACGTTCTGCCAGCTGTCTTCGCCGTTGTCTCGACGACAACGTTGCCCGACTTTCATTGTATGCGACAGCTTGATTCACCCCCTCGTCTTTTTCAAAGTGAATTGAATCGTCTCGTCGATTCTAACCAGCTAAAGATCCCAGACTTTTAATATTCGACTGTGCCACCACTAGTCCAGTTAGCCTCTTGCATTCTTGCACTTGAAGAGAGACTCGCTGTATCAAGGTGTTACCGATAACAGAAAATTGCAATACGTTCTTGCTGAAACAGAAATGTGCAGTATCGACGAGCCCTTTGAAGCGCAAAACAATTTTTTAACGTATTTAAGTGTTTACTCAATTATTAGATAAGTAACGTCCATATGTTTGCTTTCGACTATGATTAGTCTATTATGGGTTGTTGATTATTAATGGCAGACATTAGCAGTACCGATTGTCAATGTTTACGTTTTATTGTACGAAGATTAACATTTATTATAGTGTGGACATGAATAAATCAATTAGGTAATATCACAATTTTAGACAGAAGTACACGAAGTTCTTTTTTTACACGATTTTGAAATAATACGGTCCAAAAAGAGTATGTATACCGTGGAGCTTAAAACTATTCGATCACTAAATTTTGTACTCTCGAGAAATTGTTAATGTTTTAACAGTGACGATTTGCACAAACAAATAGTACAATAATAATCCAGATCTTATTTTAAAGCTTCAGACTTCTGTTTTTGCTAATCATCATTCATTTTTGCCTAAGACAATTTTAGAAGACGCGGCAAGTGGAAAACTGAAGACATTTCTCTCTTGAAAATGCTACCAATTGAAGCGTCCCCTAAAACATTGACAAATTTTTTTTCGTGATTGAATCTTCCGCAGATTCAAATATTAAAGTTTTTCCTTTGTAACGCTAAAAAAACTTGATGTACGACTTTTTTTAGTCGTTTTATTAAGGTTTAAATGAAAGGCGTACAGCCAAAAGTTTACAGTGCCATAAGGTACACCATGAGAGCTTTACACCACCGAACTTGGTCTTTATTTTTGTCCCAGAAAACAGTGGAAAAATATCGTACATCGATTTATAAGGTGTTGTAAGGGGGAGCTCTGATCTTCCAATCTGTGGACTGTACATTTACAAACAAAATTTTTGTAATGTTTTTCCAGAGGTTTCAGTGTATAGCATTTTTGAGGAAAGTGGCTCTTCAGTTTCTCATCTGCCACATCATATAAAAATATCTTCGAGGAAAACGAATAACGGCGTGCGAAAGTAGAATCTTTGAGCTTTAAAACGAGTCCAAGTTTATTATTGTTCGATTACTTTTTTACGAAATTACAAGGGGTTAAGTATCGCGAATTTTTCGATAATCAGAAATTTTATGTTCAAATACTTTTTGGATCCTCTGCACATATATCAGAGCTTATACAGTTAAGTTTCCATTATTTTTCTGTACCGTTTTTGTACATGGTGTTTTGAGGAACACATTTACCGTGTAAGAAAAAAAGAGAGAGGTGTATCCTCACATTTTTAATTACTGGCCACGAAAGGAATTTGAAAGAGATAACTCCTTTGGTAGCTTTAGTGTCTAGCATTTAAAGCGATTTTGGTTAATTTTAATCGTAGAGTTGGCACGAATGAATCAATTAGGTAATATGACAATTTTAAATAGAAGTACCTTCGGTCTTGCAGCAATGTCTAAGCATAACTCTCGTTCCGAAGTATGTATTCAATATGTGTGAAACTCGGTGAACTCACGCGTGTCATAAGTGTCACGGTTTGCTATTGCGTGTGGACATGTCTAAGTCAAGAAATGTGTGCCATTAAGATGACATTTACAAACGTTAGAACCACTTTCTGCGTCCCACGCGTCACCATCAAAGAGTCCTGATTGTTACGTCACGTGCTTTATTCTATTAACATCCTTTTTTTGTGCGTGCTGATATTAATTGCGGAACATCACGCAGATCGATATATCCTTGTCTCCCATTCACCGTTGCGACACATACCATAGTTCGCTTAATAATTACCGCGTAATTAGCGAAGAAATAATCAACGAAAGTAATCTTCGCGTCGCGTACGATTCGCATATTAGAGCAACTATGTCATTTAATACTAAGTTTAATTACCGTAAATGCAATATTCGTACGTACAAATACATTATATCTAGACGGATCTTTATACATTTGTTGCATGTACAGATTTGTAAAATGTAGGGAAACGTGTACATTAACGAGGACTAATAGTATTTTAATTTTACTTTTACAATAAGGAACCCTTTAATCGACGAAGAAAGTATTTTCCTAGAATTTGCATAAAGATCCACAGTCTAATCACATCTATTCTATTTGAGCAGAATTTTGTTAACCGACTCGCATCTTTGGTGAATAATTGTTGGCGTTTCCATGATACCAATGCGTCAAAATTCAAGAATGCATTTCGGACGTGTATATATACATCTTTAAAATTTTGTAAAAATATGTTCTGAGCTACTACAAAGAAATTTCTAAGATACGGTGGGTGTAGAAAGTATTCGCAGACCTTTAAAAAACAAATAACTTCAATTTTTTGAGATGTTAGAAGGATTAGTATACTAGGTAGCGTGTAAATAATTCATTCTAAAAATTGCTATTGGTCGGAATTGTGGCGAAAAATTGAAGATCATAATTTTTTACTTTTTTATCTGCCTCTATAATGAAAATTTAAAAGAAGTCTTTGGTGGGAGTTCCTTTTAGCACCCACCTCCGATTGCATTCAAACTTACTCTGTAGACGTCCCACGAGGTGTCTGACAAAATGAAGGTGGCGCCGTGGCACTTTTAATACCGAATTGAGGTATAAAAGTACAAATCAGGATTATTAAGCAAACCCCAAGCCCACTAAACCTAACCTAACCTAACTCAGACCTAACCCAACCGAGACCTAACCTGACCTAACCTAACCTAGCCTAAGATAATATAACCTAACCACATAAAGTAATACAACTAGTTTAACATTGGCCTGACTGGGTATTTGTTCTGAATAAATGTGATCAGTGATTCAAACGCATCAGTTCTTGGATCATTTTGATTTGATTTATCAGAACTGTCACTGATTGTAACTTATTAAACTTATTAAAGACAAGAAACAACAGTTGAGGGTGTGTTAATAAGTGAAAATGGCGGATACGAGTTATCAACGCAAACAGTTTGTTGCGCATGCACAGAGCATTTCCGCGTCACGTGACCAACCCACATGACTCTACTGGGCATGGACAATATTTCGGGTAAGTTGGGAGCCAATCGGAGGTGGGTGCAAAAAGGAACTTCAGCCACGCCTTTTATAGGTCTAAGTAAGTTATACACATATACAAAGTTTCATCGAACTCGGTTAACGTTGCTATGAGTTACAAACATTTAAAGGTGATAAGGGCAAAATTCCCTGAAAAGGCTGAAAATCCGCGGCTTTCAACCTTAAGATTTCAACTTGTAATATTTGTAGCTCATAGCAATATTAACCGATTTCGATAAAACTTTGTGCATGGATATAACTTACGTAGATCTATAAACGGTATATTTTAAATTTTCACTACAGGCACAGATAAAAAAGTTAGAAATCGTTACAAACAATAGCAATTTTTAGAAGAAATTATTTACACGTTACCTAGTAAACTAATCCTTCTAATATCTCAAAAAACAGAAGTTGTTTGGTCCAATTTTAAAAAAGTTATTGGTTTTTGAAAGGTGTACGAATGTAACCGATTAAGAAATAGATAATCGATAAAATATGGAAGTTTAGAATCATGTGTTTTACATGATCCTCCAATTACTTGGTGGAATCAGCATTTGTATAGCGATTATAGAGACCTTTTCAAGCGTGCCAATACGTTAAATGCGATCCATATTGTTGAATTATGATCCCGAAGTTCAAGATCGTTATTTATTATTGCTGTTACGAACTTAATCATTAAATCTGCCAACGGAGGAGAATATTACAGGAAGGATGGGCGTCTTTGCATCATGCAGAGCTCTGAAACCAAAGGTCACGTAGGATAACGCGAATCCGTGAGGCCTCCGCGTTCTGTGATAAAACATAAGTACACCGGAGCTGGTCTTGTTGCTTTCCTCTCCATCTATGTTAAACAGTTATTTGCTACGTTGTTATGGTCGTGACGGTATGTGTGTATCTGCATTAGTTGCTCGGTGTACTTTACGCTGCGCAGGGCACGTTAATCGAACTTTAAGTACACGCTAGGCCGAGTGTGTGATTGAGCACGAATGTTGTTTGAGAATCGACATTAATGATTCCAACGAAAACGAATACATTAACGGTGAGATATACAAATGTATGCGGAATCGAGGCTCGGCGCAGGTTCCCTCCCGTTGCAGCAAATGCATACAAAATCCTGAAATAGATTAATTAGAATTATGTAATGGCTACGACTTGCCGGCTTCTATTTTCATTTCCAATTCTAATCGCATCAATTATTATTCAATGTTTATTAATCCACGTGAAAAAATGTCTTTCTTTCCTATGAGAGAACTTTCTCTCAAGTTTACAGCTTAAAATATTTGAACGTTATCGATTTAAACTTCATTTCTTCTGTGATAATTACCGAAATGTAGGCTCTTATGTAAAAATGAGTCAATAAAATAGGAAATGGTAAAACACCATACCAATTTAAGAACGCGAAAAAATTAAAATTTTTTTAAGTATTTTTAAGGAAGAATTATCAAATAGAGATATTCCAATACAAAAAATTCAGATTATTTTTGATCCTACGATTTTATCTTTACGCATACATAGAAAATATTTTTTTTACACAACTGTCCTAATAATTTGAGTGCCCACTGTAACTTCAGTATTTCATCGTTAATTGTCGTGAACTTCTCAATGATAATTGTCGCAAAACAATCCCTCCTTCCGCGGGGTAGACCCCGTGAGGGGTCATGATGTTCGAGAGGCCTCGGTCGCCGAGAAGTGTAACATAATACGGGTCGAGTATATCGGTGAGACCACTACTAATCCAATGACAAAACTTCTTTATCTTTTATTATTTTTTTATGGAATTTTTCTAACGAAAATGATACCAAATAAGATAAAATTGCAATGATATTTACTTGTGTAATGGACGATTTATGTTTCGGGCGCAAGGGAGGACAGCGCATGTCGTCGTAGTTCAAAGGTCCACGTGTCTTCACAGTGTAATGCCAATAAATCAAACTTTTTTATTATTACTTATATTTTTATGAGACTTTCTCCAATATATTCGTGGCATTTTTCTGATTAAAATAATACCAAACACGATATAATTCGGATCTGAACGTTAATTGTCGCCGGCCGGACCCGTGGTGGCGACAATTATCGATGAAATACTGTTGTTAAGTAATTATATAAACTGTGGATTATTACGCAAAATAAAAGTGTGGGAGAAAGGATTTAAATAAACACCAATTTCACCACGTAATAATCTTGATGCCTTGAAAACAACATAACATAATGTTCTTATAATAGTCTAATCTTTTACTTTCTTGCATTTCATCTAGCCAGTTTCCCCATGAAGGCATAAAAATCCGTAGTCCAGTGATACAACTTGAAAGTTCATCTGTGAAACAGCATTGAATGGCACGCGAGTGAGTATCTGAGAGACCTTTAGAGTCTCGTGCATAAACCAGGTTACAGGCCTGATAACGTAGATAGCGTGGAGAGATGAAAACAAATGTGGTTATTGTGTAGAGGCGGTGGAAAGCATCGGCTTTCGGTCGAGGTTTGTTTTATTAGCAAAAGGTCTTCTGTTTTATGCAAGTGACGCACGTGTGCGGTCGCGTTCCTCGGCTCGTGTGAAATTATTCAGACGCCGGTTCCGGCAAATGGTCGAGCAGGATGTGCGCGGGTGGTTTCGCCCGGACCTCGTTCTCTAGTTCGGTCGCGTTTACACCCGAAGCGGGTAAGGGTCTCCGATATTTTCGCTCCCTTAAAGGTGCCTCCTTTTTCCGTTCCTCGGTCTATCCTTATCTCACCGTATTCTTTAAGGGGGGATACACGAAAGTTCACTTTGCACGGCGTGTCAAAGGTTCCCCTCGGGGATCCGCCGTAACCCGCGTTCACCGTTCTCCAACTGGGCTTTAATTGCTAACACGATAAACGGACGTCAGGTTGCGCCTCCTCTTCTTTTTCAACAGCGAGCCTAGGGAGCGGATATTGTGCATTTTCGACAACCGTCTATCTTGTCGGGCGAAAAGAGATATTACTTTCCTTGCCTCGCAGCCTGCGAGATTCACTTTCGTTGCGATTTTCAAAGCTCTGAGAAATAGTGCTACGAAAATCGAACTCGATTAGAGAAAAATTTAATCGATCCAAACAAATGTAGCTTGAGTAAATTCAATGTCTTTATTTTAATACTGCAACTGTCAGTGTTGGTCAAATGAACGGTTTTAAAATTTTTATTTTACCATTTATTTTATATTACAATTTAGACCAGAACCATCGAGTAGATAACACCACTGGTATATGAGTCGTTTAATACAAAATTGGCGTATGTCAAGTTTTTACCTGTTTATTTAGAATTTATTTAATAATTTCTCATAGAAGCATCTTTGTAATTTCACAAAGTGTTAACACAGAATTTAACAATCATTGATTAAAGTAATTGTAATATAATATTATCTAGACAACGCCAAAGAAACATAACATTCTTCAATATTATTGTATTTTGTACGACATTTACTAAATTCCTCAATATCCAATATTTAGCTATTTTGGCTTGCACCACTTTTGCATTGAACGACTGATATATTGTTTTATAATACATAGTAAGAAGAATGAATTTCGTTTAAATGTCCTATGATTTTTGTTATAATAGGTGCCCGAATAAGGAAATTATTTCAATAATGTCTTATAAGAACATCTTTTGACAATTTCGATAATTGTAAGCGAAAAAGTCGGAAACAAGTCATTTTGACCCATCCGATAGTTTTAGTGTTAATGAAAATACATTCAAAACAAATAAATCTATCAATTTCTTTATTCGAGCACATATTATAATACAAATCAGACGAAATTTAAATATATTAAATCTTGTCATTTTTATAATACAATGCGTAGCATTCACATTCGATATCGGTGTAGTTTCTTTCGATCGAAATGAAGTATATTAATAAATCTTATAATTTCGGCGCAAGGTTCGATCCTATTAAAAAGCAGCAAATTTGCAATTAAATTATTCTCTCGACGTTTCGATCCTTGTGTGGATCATTTTCATAGAGGCTTTATTGCGTCTGAAAAAATTATATATATAATGTAAATGAAACCAAATTTAACATTCCGTCACAGTCGTGTAGAGAGCAACAGAAAACGGAATAGAAAATAAAAAACACACTTACTTGCTGTGCAACGGGTAAAATAAAAGAAAAAAATTATGAACAAAATATTAGGAGTTACGGCGGAAAGTGGTTTAACCCATGGTGGCAGATACGTAACTGACTGAGCCATGTGCTGGCGCAAACGTGCGAACTAGCTAATCCTACAGGACGACAACGTTAAATGATTGGTTGGTCGATATCGATCGTTGGAAGTCCGAAATCGATTTTGGCGGTAAATTTGAATGGTGTAACTGAACAGTTCTTATTGAAGAGTCCTACATGAAACAACACTGTAGAAAAATTGTGAAAAGAAAACAGCAAAATAAGCTATCCACATTCAAAATCTTTGTACCAGTTTTTCTTAGAGTGAAAATTTTATAATTGATATAAAGAATGTGAAGCGACAAAAAGTAGGGGCTTAGTTGGAATCTAAGTAATTATTGGAAATTATTGAAAGTTCATAATTTTTTTCTTTTTTTGTTTTATTGTACCCGTTGCGCAGCAAGTAAGTGTGTTTTTTATTTTCTATTCCGTTTTCAGTTGCTCTCTACACGGCTGTGACGGAATGTTAAATTTGGTTTCATTTACATTATATATATAATTTTTTCAGACGCAATAAAGCCTCTATGAAAATGATCCACACAAGGATCGAAACGTCGAGAGAATAATTTAATTGCAAATTTGTTGCTTTTCAATACGATCGAACCTTGCGCCGAAATCATAAGATTTATTAATATTCACATTCGATGCTCGGTACTATTCATTTTTGTCATAAATGCATAAAATCCGAAGTTTAGCTATGATCCATTGTGAATGTACATATGTAACTATGATTGAAAAGAAGTTACTTTATTAGATTTTTGTACTTTATTAAAAAGTGAAACGAGATACTGAGCATAACCAAACGTATTTATGTTACGACGCAATCTTTTATTATACAACAAAAGTCCCACAAAAATGTATCGGCGATATTTCTATAAATATTTATATATTTGTAGAAAATCTTTATATAAGTCGAATCTACACTTAAAACACTTAATACAATTTTACTTAATAATTGACCCAATTTTCTCCATTATCGATCATAGTTTGGCAACGCTTTGGTGTGCTTTCTAATACTAGGATAGGCACTGATACTTGGTCCCCTGAGGGTTTCAAATTCATTTTACCATACTCACCCTTCTTCCACTCTCCCCCTTCTTCCACTTTGTCCACTCTCCACTATCGACTAATTTTTCAGCCTATTTCAGCCTACTTTTCAGCGGGACCTATTGTTTATTACGGTGGGTTCCGAACCACCTTGTGTGCTTTCTACTAAGTTTTTCGCACGGAACAAGCAGCGACCGCTATATTTTTCGAATATAATCAACTAAAATTTTGAATTTTAAAATATATTTTTCTTCATGTTTCTATTTCATAATAGACCAAAAAAATTGTATAGAATTTGTATCTGGTGACGGGGATATCCAGACAATCACAATGATACGTGGCTTCGATGTATTAAGTTACTATTCTTTTACAAAATTCATTTGCTTCCACTTCTATGAATCCAGTGTCACAGCGTATTGGTATTTGAAATTTACTTTCGATTCACATTACATTTTCTCCAAATACATTAATTTTTGCAGAGATATCGCCAACATGTCTTGTAGGACACACTGTACATGTGGAAAATATATACCTAATGACCCCGTTGATCATAAAATATTGGTCATTTGATACGTATTCTTAAAAAAATCGACTTCCAGCAATTTCTATGAAGATCGTTCTCTACCATATGCATTTAACTGATTGCGTTTCTTTGATTGTTTCAGGTTTTGTCTCATGTTCGCCGAGCCCCTGCAAAAACGGAGGAGTGTGCATGTCATCGCCGCGCAGCGAGTCGCATTGCAAGTGAGTGCATATATTTCACCATTCCAATTATTATAATAGCGCGTTGTCATAGTCCAACCCTACGCGGCGACCTAAGCATCGTTCGACGCGCGTGTCAAATAATCGTGCGCGAAACCGTTGAGTTCGCCGTATTGACGATGGGCGAGTGTCTCGAAGAATAGATAGAGAAGGAACGTGCAAAAGAGAGAACTAAAGATAACGCGTATTCGAGGAATAGACCAGTGAGTAACGGGGGATGGGGGAGAGAAAGAGAAAGAGAGGGTAAGAGAACCGGACGTTTCGTTGCGTCCCACGCGGAAAAGACGAGAAACAGAGGAAACACCAGGAAAAGGGACGTCGTGAAGAATGGGAGGGACGATGAAAAGATAGATGTATTTAATAGTACTTTAATCGAGACTAATGCTCCTTTTCTTGCTTGACATAGACGCCTCCTGAAAAAAATGGTCATAACATATTTCTATTTTGTTTTTACCACTATTTACTGCAAGGAATAATCTTACGATTGATGAATGAAATTATCCCTTTTCTTGTTTTAGCTTGATGCATTCTATCACCCTTATGACATTACCTCCAGTGCAAGTAGATAAAAAGTTAGGAGTAATCAAATCCTATTTTATTTTTACTACCATTTTGCTACAAGAAAGAAATTTGTCTTTGTTGCGATTTTGATATAACTATGAAAATAGGAAGGTACTTTCAAACTTGCATTACAGTAACCGTTGAAGGAGGATATTATATTTTTATATCAATGTTTCATTTACATATTGACAATTATTTTGTTCCATTTGAGATAACTTTGCTGTAGATATATCATTGTCGATAGTGGGTTAAATTACAGTGCAACAGCTTGAGATTAACACATTAACTATCGAGTAAGATATTACATAAAATGGTTCTATCTAAGATTCATCGCAGTTATTGTAAGTGAGAAACTAAAAAAAAAACTATGGCTAGATACTAAACTGCAGATAGTATTTTTAAAAGTATTAAGACAAGTGTTGTAGTATTGATATAAATGTGTGGTAGAGAAAAGTATCGTTTCAATGGATTGCGAATTGATTGTGGATGTTTATGCAATTTTCAAGTTTTGTAGACGAATTTTAAGAAAGTGGAGTCAAATAAAATCTTATTTTCAGTGGCAATAGCGTTTGCAGATCTAAAATAAATAAAAATCGTATTAAAGTCTGTCAAATGTTATATTCTAGCATTTCTGGAAAATTTTCAGAGGCCATAACTGCATAAAGACCCGCAGTCTATCAATGTAATTTGTGGAGGTAATCAATGATCACCGTCAAGAGATGTATCTTCGTGTGGAGAAACATCCAGCGCCCGCTCTAGCGTCTACGTCGCCCCGGACAAAAAGACAAATCGCCGCCCCTTGAGAATATATATTTTTTAAATAAAAGCAAAATGGCGCCCCGGACAAATGTCCGAGTTGCCCGCCCCTAGAGCGGTCCCTGGAAACATCTTCCCTACGGTTTGTAACAATCGGGTTTATTTCCGTAAAATCGGTGACGTGAGAAACAATTAAAGTTAAAGTAGGTTGCCCCGTAAAACGATTTAGCAATCATCGATTTTTTCCGAAAAGGAAATCGGTATGTCCCCGGTCGCGATTGACCGCACGATTCGATCGCGCGAAATGACGCTCGGACTCGCATCGATAGAACATAATACCAACAGAATGGCGTGGGATGGTATAGAACGAGATGGAACGAGATGGGCCGGGATCCGGTAATAGCTGTAATAGTTGCCAGTCGTGACCCAGCGACGCATCTAAATTACCTTTATCTCGAACCCTCGTGGGTTTCACTTTTGTATCAGTCAGCTCGACACCTCCGTCGATCCGTTGTTGACCCTCTTATTACACTACCCACGGGTATGCAAATGGTAGCAGTTGCGGAGAATTTGGGAATCGGTAATGCCACATCGAAGCTACCTCGCCTTGCATTCAATGACTTCTTATAAGAAGATTTATAATCCCAGAAGACCACACAACAGAAAATATGAGTCAGATCGTGAGCTAATTTATGATTCATTTTTGGTTACAAATTGTCCTCTGAATTTTCATCTTAGTCAACCAGACAAGCTTTCTCACGTGGAACAATTTAACCTCAATTGTAAATTCCAGAAATCTAACTGTAGACGTATGTATATTCTTTAAATATCCATTTGCTTTACTATAATTTTCCGAATCGAATTGTCAAATGCAATTACTGTAATAGTTGCTTTAAGAATATGGCTACGATTCGATTCCATAGTAATGGCTAGACTGAACATTTTTATACAAAATAATAATTGTCCACGTCAGTTATGGGGAACGAAAATGAAAAGAAAATGTATTCCTTCTTTTGATAACTTGCAGAATTTGAAAGTAATATGATAGAATTCTTAAACTTCTATAGTGCCTACCTTTTGTTCCACCTTATTTTTTTTATAAGTGCATAAAATTTGCAGTTCAGTAATAGCAATCATTCCATTTAATTAAGACATAAACGTTTGCCTCGTTCTTTGTAGGTGTTCACCGAACTTGTTTCGAAAAGCTTTTTGTTCATTTAAAAAGTTCAGATAATTTTTTAAGGGGCAAGTAAATTAAAAATGAGAAAAGGATACAAACCTTTTAATCGAATAAAGTAGCAAGTAAACAGTATTCAAATTTAGTAACATACCGTACGGAATTGTCGATAATTCAACAACCTAATACAACCTAAAGGCAACAACCTAATACAAATTCGAAGAACGAAGTAACACAAAAAGGGAATGAACTATGCGCAGTCCATTCAATCTCGACTACGGTGCAGGATAAATCTATGGTAACCTTTAAGATACTAGGTTTAATTGCGAGCCGGAGATAATGATGCTCCGTGCTCGTGACCTCGGCGTTCAATTTTTAGTCACCGTTCCCACTTATATTTTCTACTCTTATTTCATCTTCCCTTTGATTATACTCTTATCGTACTCACCGTCCGGCGATGCCACCACCTTACCAGGCCGCCTTGTGCGAGGACTAATTCATCTCGTTGCGAATGCGAACATCACTAATCTCGCGTTGCAACGGTATGCTTTTCAAAGCAATTCTGCGTACGTGTAATTTGACGGATACTAATCGCGGTGAACTGTTGCAATTCAGCACGCGTGTAAACCCATTGCCCAGTTTAGGGATATGAACCTTAAACGTTGCTATTAATCGAGTAACGCTTCCATTTCTGTTGTCCGAAAATTTTCGGAATTTCATTCATAAAACCATCTTCATTAGGGTAACAATGGTTTTTAGAAGCTAATGTCCTCCTTTTGCATTTTTCTGTATAGTTTGCTTTGAAATATCTTACAAAAGTATTGGAATCCCGTTAATTATTTAAAGGACTATAAATTAATCAATGTCTTTGACAAATAATTTAAAAATACACTTCTGCCTCTTACGCTCGAATAATATTTATTCATTGTTCCATCGAATCTGTAGTTTGAATCATGGCAACCCCTGATCGCTCTTCATAGTGTCCGCGCAAAATGGCGATAATCCAACACAATAACAAATTTGGCTAGTGCCACTTGACAATATGGTGAGTTAAAGTTGCCGCTAACGGATGGAGGATCCGGCACAATGGAGTGGAAACCATCCCCCATGCGATCACGTGCACACTCGCACATTCATGCGTCCGTTGGTTTCGCGACGATAGTGAGGACACACACGTGCCCCTGCGGCACAGCGATCGCATAGATCTGCTCGCACAATGGATTTACACTTGCACAGTTACATGTTTGCGTGGATGCGCTAACGCGTGTGTCCAAATGCATCGCGTGTGGACAGGTCACGTGTGCTGGCACGTGACCCCCATGGATATTGCATCGGAGCTTCGACAGCTTGGAATGGAAGGGTTCGCTTGCCCAGAGAAATAATATTGTTTTTCTATTCCGATGTTTTCCCCCCTTCCGACCACAGTATTGATCTATCAAGCGAATATCTTTTCTTAATGAAAATTGCAAAATATTTCGTGATTGCTTTTGTGCATTTGTAATAGTTCAGACGACGCGACGTGGAATGTTTGCTTTTCTAAAAGAAAAAAGATATTTGTCTAAAATAAGAATGTTTTGCATTAATTATAGGCAATAGAAACCAAATAGGAAGTCCGTTCTTTCTTTAATAGTATTAGTAGATAGAAGATAATATATTGACATTTTTAAACTCTTTTAACTGTTATTGTACAGGGTGTAAAGAAATGTTTGGTCTTGGCTGCCATAGGCGTATTCTACATCTTCGGATCGATGAAGATCTGTAAAAGAAAGTTGCCGCACAATTGTCTTTGACCTTGAATTTCAAAGTCAACTTTTTTAATTGCATTGTATTCTATTCGTTACGGGAATAAAAAGTGTCACAGGAACCATATGTCAAAACTCAATAGTTCTCATAAAAAATAATAACAAAGTCTCAATATATTATTAGAATCACTTATTATCTTAAAAATTGTATATATTTCTAATAAAGCAAGTAGTTAGCGTTGTTGTTCATGCGCTGGTTACCAGAAGTCTTACATAATCAATCATAATTAATATTACCTTCTCTGTCTTGAAAAATGTTCATCTTCAATTTCTTCTTCTATGCCAAAGAACCGATCTATTTTTCCTAATATTTCTTAACAGAAGATGATCATCTTTCAAGACTTAGAAGGTAATATAGATTATGATTGATTATGTTAGACTTCTGATAAACAACAACACTAAATACTTGCATTATTAGAAATGTAAACAATTTTTAATGAGAATTATTTTTTATGAGAACTATTGAGTTTTGACACATGGTTCCATTGACACTTTTTGTTCCCATGACGCGTAGAATACAATACAATAAAAAAAAAAGTTGACCTTGAAATTCAAGGTCAAGGACAATTTTGCGGCCACTTTCCTTTACAGATCTTCATGGATCCGAAGATGTAGAATACGCCTATGGCAGCTAAGACCAAACATTTCTTTACACCCTGTACACTCGGGCTGTACGACATCCCCACGAAAGTGTTTCGTCCCAGAACGAAACCTCTCTTTCTTTCTTTCTTTATTCTATGTATATTCAGAAATAGCCAACGTAAAAGCTTCCGTCTAAAGCTGCTAAATAGAAATTTCCTAAGTTGAACCAAATGTTAGGGACTGTAAAGCAATAAATTACACGAAGCCTCTCTCTCTCTCTCTCTCTCTCTCTCTCTCTCTCTCTCGAACGTACACTGCGACCGACGACCTCCTGTGTTTGCTGACAACTTGCGACTCCACCAAAGCGCCAACTCTGATTGGTGCGGTATCCGGATACGAAAATCATACGAAGCAGTTTCACAATGACGAGAATTGACGAAGAAACATTGCTCGAGCGCACAGCTAGAACATTAATTCTGTACACTTTCTCAGAAAAATGTAATTATACCGATTAATTCTTTCTTGTATTCAGGTTTCAGAGTTATTACAAGTTTTAATTCACGTTTTTTTGTACTTTCGTCCGGAACATGTACTCGCCCCTCGTGGTTATAAAGATAACGATGAGTGGTTTTCGTGCGTCCAGGCTTCTTTAGTTCACCTTTTGGTCATGATTCACCGTAACTGTTTCCTCGCTCTTGGTACTTTTTACTTTCCTGAGCTTTTACGACACCGCGGTGCAGAGAAGATTTACGGTCCTCTGTTACAAAGAGCGGGGAACTTTTTTCGGTTTCTACTTTTTACCGACAACTCGATCGGGGGTAAACTTTCGGTGAATCCATTAATGAAGTTCCTGCTTTGAATGCGCAGCTGCGACCGTTAACCCGGGAAATTTTTTCTTCGCACCACCTCGACCTGTATCGCACGCACGAGGAAGGGTTCGTCGAACGGAGCAACATATGCGCGATGATGGATGATGGCGTGCAAACGCATCCCCTATGCGAGTCACGGGGTGCTTTTGAACGGGCGTGCACGCTTGTATTTTGTATCGTGCACGGGTTGACGGTTCCTTTGAGAAAATGGCTTAAATTCCGGACGGCCACGCCAAGGGTTGTATCGTGCGCGAGCTCGAGAAATCCGTGTCGGACTCTAGTTACAATTGTCGTTCGTTTGCATATTGTGCAGCATGTTTTGACCCGGCTCAAAGGGGTGTGGTCAACGATGTAGACATGAGACTAATTATACCGCGTGATTTATGTTCTCCACAGGTATGGTCGTTGCATTTTAAAGAGCGACCGTGTTGCTGGAGGATCTTTCCTTGCGGAACGTGTTTCTCTTTATTGAAAACGCAATGCACTTTTACAAATTGTAACATTCGTTCTTAATGGAAGGCGAACAAATTAAAGTATTGCAGTATCACGCAGCGAAAAATAATGTGGACTTTATGCAATTCAAATTAACCCTTAACTGGCCACATAAGGCCAGCCTGATTTTAAATTCGTAACTATATCATTTTATAATCAATCAAAATTTGCAACTGTTAGTCGAAAGAAGACATTATATATTTATTGTAATATACACCGGATTTTACTTTAACATTTTAACTACTAGAAGTTTATTAATAAACTTTTTACTGACTATGCTGTGTTAAAAACAAGTTTAGTTTCTTTCTCTTAAATAATAATTTCAAAGCAACTGATTAAATTATATTATTTGAAATAACTTGTTGCTCTTTTGAATATCATTGCGATCGCTATCGAAGGCTGTCTTAAAACATTCTAATTGATTCATCTTCAAATTATAGAACATCTATAAATCATCGCTAGCAGTTAAAGTGTAAATTAACACACCTATCAGTTTCATCCAAATGTGTAATTCTCAATCTACTTCTTGTTAAGAATAAATGGTGTTTTATTTTACGTTGATCTTACTAAAACTCTTAATAAGGGAACACGATTTTTATTGCATTCTAATTCCAGCATTATTTATTTATGCAATTTTGTTTCCTTATGCAGTCAAACTTGTACGTTTTCCCGATTTCAAAAATTCTATAGAGTCTTCGAGGCTCATCATTGGTAGCCGAGGGATAAGAAGCGTAACGTAATATCGAAAAGCGACACGAATCCGTCTATACATGTTTATCAGCTAGTTACATTGCAACCATGTGTAGTCACCCTTTCGGACGACAATCACCGGCAGAAGACGCAGCACGGTTCTGTCTTCTTTCAGTGTCACAGATACTCCCTTGGTTCCTACCATTGGTTCATGCAGCGGCGTCCAAGTGGTGGAACACGCCGCGAATTGATGGGTACCATTAGTAGCAATCATTGCCATCTGTTCTGTCGGGAAATGTTCTACGCTCGTTCTGCGAACTTATCTGTCTGACGCGCGTTACATCGAATGATTTAGATAGACTACGTTCTCGCGCACCGCGCGCCCTTATCGTCTTTTCAAACAGACTATTCGCGAGCAGAAGTTTGATCAGCCTTGAACCAGCCACGGGCTGGAATTAGAGGAACACTCGCTTTGTGCGAAGATAAATCACAAAGTCAGACCGCGAGGCCTTTGTTCCACGAGTGAATGGACCCGGAGGAGACACGAACCGATCGACAGAGGATGACGAAGGTTGCCGGGGCGCTGTCAAAATACCCGTGTTCCTTTTTTTTTTTCGTTATTTTCCTCGTGGACGTGCACCCCGCGGCGATCGCGTCATCGTCCGTTATCGTGCGCTTTAGGGGTATCTCCCTGTTGTACCTGCGGTGCCTGATGTGTGTGCACGCATCCACATTCCGGTGTAACAATACGCGTGCACGTACGTGCAATTTACTCGCGCTGGTCGCGGTGCAACGACGCCCTATCGCCGGAGTGCATCGGCTACCGGGTACTCCCAGTTTTTCCCGCTTTGCCGCAAAGATCAACGCGCATTAATGGCGGGGAAGATACGCATCATGGCGTCTAATTTATTTCCCAATTACCACGGCCCGTCTATTCCCAACTTATCTATCGCCGACCGAACTCTACGCAAGTCGGAATCGTTGCAACGGGAACCCCGAGCCAGCAATCGGATCACCGCCATCGGCGACAGCATGTGTTTGCACACGCAGGAC
Source organism: Sphecodes monilicornis (assembly GCA_913789915.3). Lineage (NCBI taxonomy): Eukaryota > Metazoa > Arthropoda > Insecta > Hymenoptera > Halictidae > Sphecodes > Sphecodes monilicornis. Next base: position 8,413,819 of record OU565291.1, on the reverse strand, counting down.
CATTTCGCCGATGCGACGCGGCGTGTCGCGGTGGGGCGATCGAGTCCTCTCCCTATTTGTATTACCGATCACCCAGATATTGAGCACCCCTGGACGAATAACTAACTTCATGCCTGCGGGGCCTTGGATCGTGGCCACTCGGCCGTGATCGGCGGTCCTCGTCCAGACGTATCTAGACGGAGCGAGAGAGACCCGGGGCCCGTCGGAGCGAGTGAACGCACTAGAATCGCCGGGGCAGAGGAGAAGGGAGCGAGAGGAGCTCAATGGAGAGAAGGGCTGAGCGAATGGAGCGAAAGAGAAGGAGGGGAACACCGTCTGAACGTGAGCGCGCTTTCCCACGCCCGCCGCGCATGCGCCGGGTATCCTGGCCCCTCGTGGTCCCCTCGGCTCCCTCCGCGAGTAATCGGTTCTCTTGCACTTCCAATCCTCTTTCTCCATCCTAGGGGACGTCGACGTTTCACCATCTTCGTCTCTCTCGGGTCGCGTAACTTCTTCTCCCGCATTGGTTCTTCTGACTTTGTTCCACGTTTCGCTTTCTTCCTCCTTGCTCTCTCTCTCTCTCGCTCTCTCTTCCTCTCTCGTTGCTCTCCCTACCTCCCAGATCCATCGACTCTCTCCCTCCAGATATCCGCATAGATTCAAGTGCGGACGTCTGCCGTTCTTTCTCTCCACCACGTTCTTTCTCCGTACACCTCGTTCGCGAACAATATTCGCTTCCACCACTTGTCTCCGGCGGTGGCCGGCTCCCTCGGCCCAACGCGCTCACCTTCTCCTTCCACTTCTTTCGCCTAGCAATAAGCTGCTCTAATTATCTTCGACCTGTTTGTCAGCGGATGCCGCCGATCCTATGCGACATCGGGCCCGATTGAACGCGCCGCGCTGCTGGTTTGTCCCTGCCGACTTTTTGCTCCTTTTTCTCGTGGGTGGCACGCGAAGTTAATCGATTCATTGCTTCGCAGAACACCTATGGAAAATTTTTGCGTTACCCTCGAACACAGCAACAACGACGACGACGCGTTTCTTGGAACATCCGAGGTGATAGATTTTTACTAGCGAACGGGTGCTGGATGAAGCAATAATAATTATCCGCCGTGTGCCTATGAGCATTATCATAATGACCAGCGACTTACAATAACATCATTTCTCAATGTAGTTCTCTTAGTTTTCAACGTTGCTGGTGCAATGCGTTCTAAGTTCTGTTCCGATTAATTTCGATGCATCGTTAGGATAATTGTCTCAGTAGTCAGCCATTTAAGGCCAGTAGTCAGCCGTCCAAAGCGTTGTTATTATCAGTATGCTATTTTATACATATTTTTATGTGAGGACATGAAGATATACATCGCAAGTGAGAATAGTCTGACCATTGTACTCATTCAAATCTATAGGATTTCTTTTTTTTTTTTGGTATTTGAAGTCGCTTCAACTACCAAGGTTATTAGCGACTATCTCAATTGTCAGTGGAGGAACTGGATTACAGTGTCTTAGATATGTTGATGTCCTTACAGAAATTGAGTATGCTTCGTTGAATTGGGGCTGAAGTAAGAATATTATTCAGGTTTCCATATAGACCGTGTTTTTTCCTCTCTACGTTGTAGTGTGGACATTGTGTGATTATGTGGATTATTGATAGTCTTGTGTTACAAAAAACACATATGGAAGGAGAATTGTTTTCCAGTAGGTGTACATGAGTTAACTTTGTGTGTCCTGATCTAATTCTGGTTATTATAGTTTGCTCGGTGCGCGTGAAGTCTGGGTTGATATTTAAATCGTAAAAATTTGGTATTGTCTTATATAAAGTGCACTGTTATTGAAGGTTTTCCATACTGTGTTCCAGTTTTCCTTAGTAGTCGTTGGATGTGTTTGTGTTAGCAGATATTTTTTATTTTTTAGACAATTCATATTTTATTTAGAGCAATAGTATGCTATTTTCTAGATTTTTTAATGTGAGGAGATGAAGTTATACATTGAAAGAGTGGGATAGTCTGATGTAATCATTTTTACTTTCTGTGATAAACCGTTCTCTTGGACAATATCCACAGAAGATCCAATGTCACAGAAGCCAAATCGCAGTTTGCTGAAACAATTCCCGCTTGATGAAATAAATGATCTATTTTGTGAAATAGAAACTGAAAATTTGAAATTTATACGGTAATTATTATTTATATCCGTCTGTTTCTCTCTCCACAAACAATTGCACCACCCATAGGTGGCAGATAACGACTTTAAAGTACTTAACACCATACAGATTAGAAGTACGTGAAACATTATCCGAGATTTACGAGGTAGTTTCAGCTTTAATAAATTGGATATGATTGACCGATGTTCTCTTCTATTATGGTTCCACACGTAGCCTATTAACGAATATTATTGCGCATGTCATGAAATTTGGTACAGCTTTAACGTTCTATCGTTTATTAGTAGACTTGGATTTTATGCGTCTATAGTTCCCATGATTGTTTGAATGTCGATATGGTATACCTATCTATGTTCAAATCAAATGCAATTTCTGCTTGCAATCTTTCTATCGTATTCTTTCTAGTTTAACCTACGTCTCTCGCTAATTTAATTTTCTTAACTGAATTATGTATTGATTTATAAGATCTCAAACACTTTTGTGTTTCTACAAAACCGGAAAAGCGTCATTGAGATTAAGATTGTTAATTAAAATTTATAGTCATTACGGCAATACCTGGTTCGAGATATTCACTGAAAATTTCAATAAGACTTATTTTGCAAATTACAAAATATGTTTTGTTAGTTCTCTGGTTTGTTAAAATAACTCCGCTGTTTCGGAGCTCTCCGTACTATTAACACTAGAACAACCGGACCCAAAAGTGACTACTTTTTTTTATTATCTTTTTGAAAATAACAATATCACATTTATCAAATACGTTCGAATAAATAAATGTGTTCAGTAAGTATCCACAAAACATTTTTACAATCTCAATAATTGTAAAATAAGGAACCTGAAATTAGAACATCTTGATGTTTTTGCTTGTTCTAATGTTAATATTGTTTATTCTACACAAGAAAAATAGCGTGTAGTTTTCGAATACAACTAAGAATTGCAGTATCATCTTAAGTCTTGTAGACCTAAGGAGAAGAGTGGGTTTAAAATTGGAGATCAATTTTGCAGTCCCGTTCTGGGATGCACAACTAAGAAAATTTCGCGAACGTTCCAGGAGCTAGGGACTGAATATTTGCAGAAAAGATTTCAATGAGCAGGCGTGGTCCATAAAAGTAATTCTGGAAGAAACGCGAGACGTCGGGGCAGAATGAGAGAGCGGTGCTGGGATGTTTGCAGATCTCGCGGAACCCTTCCGAACGTGTTATTTGCGAATACCTACGAGAGACGGTTACGCTCCTTCTCGTGAGAAGTCGGGCTTACGGTGCCCGGCAACTATTTCCACCAGAGGGTAACAAGATCTCGAGGAGAGCTCGATAAACCGATAAGTTCGTTTGAATCGCTCCCTCGTGTCGAATCGCGGCTGCTCGAAGGTCTGTTTGTTTTAGTACAAGCGGGGCAATTAAACGATCACAGCTCGAGTTCACGGAAGCATTAGTTCCGCCGGAAGGTACAGCTATTCCGCGGGCTATCAGTCATTTGTTTGTGCTCTGGCTGGTTTTGCTTTACGATGCTTTCGTTCGGCTCGACTCGCTTATTGCCACGGATCACCGACTCGTTTCATTCGTCGAACCCAAACATCAGAAATGCGATGTATGTATTTACAAATCAAACACACTTCGCCCCGGTGTTCCACACTTGTTTTCAAATGGTGGATGGCGAGGCTATTAATCTTGTTCCAGATCAACTCGTTTTGGCCGCAATCACAGTTAATCGGAATAATATTCGGTCACTTTTAAAAGGACGATAACTTTTTTACCACTTTATTTATCGGCAATTTCTTAATAGTATTTTCAAATTATAAAATCAACGGTTGAGGATTTCGAAGTACTACGCTATTCAAAACCTCCAACAATGCTTTTCACAAATCAACAAATTTTTGGAATTAATATAATGTACTCACTTCTTTTGAAATTATTATTTAAAAGAAAATTATTGAGATTCTGTTACATATAGCTTAGACGTTGAAGAGCCTATTAATCCGACCTGGATTTTCTTGAGAACTTAGAACAATTTCTTTACTACATGACGTGAAAAAAATGTTGAAGAAATTGCAATTAGTTGGAATTCCAGAGATAATACTATAAGCTATAAGCAATTTTCATAATTTTTAAACTTTATGGGTTATTGAAACGTTGAACATTTTTCAGAATGTACATATAATTGACACAGACCAGCAAGATGTATTTTTAAAAATTTTAACATGGGCTTACGTAAAAAAGTTGTGAAAAACATCTTTTAGTATTATCTGTGGAAGTCCGTCCAACTGCAATTTTTTCAAAATATCTTCTTCACGCCATGTAGTAAACTAATTGGTCCAACTTTGCAAAGAAAGCCAGATCGTATGTTCCCATCTTAAAAAGTTATAGTTTTTAAAAGTGTCCGAATATTACTGTGAGTGGCTGTATGTGTTTGGGTCATTTTAACCCCGTTTAAAGTGTGTTATGAATAGACTAAAGATCATCCACAAATATGAGAAAGTAAGTGACTCCACACGTTGACATTTTTTAGAAATCTGTATGTTATAAATATTCTGCGGTCTAATTATATAGTTTTTACAAAGTTTCGCACTGCGAAAATTCCTTCAAGACATCTTGAATTAATGAAGAATAATTTCTGAAACCTTAGCTTCACACAACATGTATATGCCTATGAGTAAAAACTATAACTACAGATAGAATTGACACTCATTTTTCGTCTCCTACCAATTTAATGACATCTTTTTTATTTTTAACGACTTCTTTATGAAACTTTTACCAATATATTCGTGATATTTTTCTTATTTAAATGACACCAAACATGACATAGATTGGATTATATTTAGTTGTTTAATTGATGATACAGTGAAACCTCGATTATCCGAACCGATGATATCTCAATTCTAAAGACGTGTTTCACATACGAACCGCTCATTCTAAAGCAAACCATGTACAACACGATTTATTGTACAAATCGATAAAGATTTAATCATATAATCACATTTCATTTAAATGCATATATCAGATAGTACATTGCTAAAGCGAAGCTCTTAAGAATGTTACTCTCAGTAGAGAAAACTCAAAATATCTGTGAATTTACGATATCCGAATTCTTCGTTATCCAACCTGAATTAAACGACACGATTGATTGTAAAAATCAATAAAGATTTAATCAGATACTTACTTTTAATATAAACTTAGATATCACCAGTTCGGATAATCGAAGTTCTACTGAATCGTGAATTAACCAAGTAAATATGAACAAAATTTTATCGTGTTTGGTATCAGTTTAATCAGAAAAATGTCACGAATACATTGGTAAAAGTTTTACAAAGAAATAATTATAAACAACAGGTGTTTCACTTAATTCGTATCGTCTCACTGCTACATCTAATCCCGTATCCTATTACGTTTCTCGGCGAGCGAGGTACTGGGGCCCTGAAGGGATACGCCCTGTGGTAGTGGGGACAAATTTTTCACAAATATCGTGCACATCTCATTTACTTCGAGAAATTACTGTAGGTCTTCTCGCATAATAGAAAACGTATTCCATTCTAGCAGCTGCATATGCAAATGCCAATCTCTAGGAAGTTGGTTTATTACTAGCCGTTGTTTGGTGGCTGGGAACACGGTGGTAGTGTCCGACATACTGGTGGTCAGAACATATACGGTACACGTTACTGTCCCGGTCAGAGAGTCAGAGAGGCGTCTTACCCTCGTTAGTGGCCGTAGGAGACGTCTTCCGTCGCGTTCGTCGACGCGGTACATAATGAAGCTCCTGCAAACGGAACCGTTGTGGTCTCGCACCGACGTGCTGATTGCCAGTGCGAATATTGTCGTACAGTAATGGGTCTGTTCGAAGAAACCCGTCGACAGGAGAATCGCCAGAGCCGGCCGTTGAAAAAATGATTATTTAGCGCCAATTAGAAACGGGCGCCTAACGATTCGTACGGCCCAGGCCGTGTGTGTAATCCTCCCCTTTTGTTTTTTATCATTGTACGAGCGAACACAGTGTTTCCGATGCGAAGCCTCGTCTTCCTGGACTGATCGTACACAACCACCGTCATCGATTCAATGGAGTTGAATAACCGATTCCGTCCGGTTCACTAAAACGTGACTCTCTTCCCGCTTATCTCGCCAGCGGTATTAACACGCGACACACCACCTCGCATACTAATTCATTTGTATTTTTCTCTCCTCGAGTTCAACCTTACGGCCCGTTTCTGAATTTAACCATCCGCCCCGAAAAAGACTGACGAGACTCGGTACGCCCGGTCGAAACGTTAGGAATTAATTTCAGGTAATTGAAACGTCCAGTTAACCGCTTATTCCAGTCGACCGAAGTCCCGTTGCCTAGCGTCTGCGGATAGGTTCAGCCGGCGAACATGATTTCTCGGCGCAGAAGAAAGCACCGGTGCACCGAGATAAATTTCTTCCCCGGGTATCCTTGTAGTCACACCCGCTTTCTCTGTTATCCGTGCGCGCCGGCCCCGGTAGCGAACGTTGCTGCCGCGCGTTTTATAAATCTGCACGCCCTACATCTTGAAACGTCCGTTACACGTCTACCGTACACGTGGTCGGCGTGTATTTACAAGGTTTTTACCTGAAGCCGCATACCGTCTTTGCAACACGCGGACACGGACGTACGGTTTTCGAGCGCATTGAAGTCACACGCGCGCCACCGAGTCCTCGGGCGAGAGCGGCGCGGTGGCGGGACGAACGATCGGCTCTCTTAATTACGATCGGCGCGATCGTGCGTGTGCAGCCGAGCCGAACGAGAAAAATAACTAGTGCCTCTCCTTTCTGGCGAGCCACGTGAATTTTATTCCTGTCGTCGTTCGCATACACAAGCGCTATTAACGACTCCCGTCGAGATATACCGATGCACGCCAAGCCGAACCGGCATGCGGCATCTCGCTGGATCGGCTCCACTTAGATACCGCATGATTTCAGATTAAAACACCCGATCCGCGTCAACGATTATCAGGTCAATTCGACGAACGGTTTCTGCTTGCGCTAAGTATTTTCCTGGATTAGGTTACGTCGCTTTTAACCCATTCAGTTACGCCGTCTTTCGCGCGTTGCGCGGACATACCGTCGGGCTCACTGCGTCTACAGTGCAGGACAGCATAATAAAACACTTTATATATTTATATGTTTAGTAGAGGTCTTTACTTCACGTGTAATGAACTGATCCGGATTTTCATCCGTGTAATATGTCTCGCTAATGGGTTCTAATATTTTCAATTTACGATTATTGAGATTGTAAATCCATGAAGAATTATACAACAAATTTCTTTCTTTAGATGTACAGGGTGTTCACGCTATTACTAGCCAGTGTTTCTCTTGCCAATAATAAATATTAGAAAAAAATGAAAGAGGAAAAATAATACTGCTTTTTGCAAGCATCGTAATGGCGTATGCGATTTTTTTGTATTTGCACTATTTTCATGAAATTGTCGGTGACCTCCAATTTTTGTAAATGGAATGCTATACATTTTTTCATACTATATGAAAGCGTGTGAATACAAATTCATTCGTATATAACATAATAACCCTCAAGATCATTCAAGGTCAGAAATGGAAGAAGCATTTTATTGACGAGGCTGTAGTAAATGTTTAATATAACTTCCTTGTGCATGACAACATGCACAACGTTGTCTTCTAACGTTGTCCGAAATATTAATGCATATGATTGCGTTAGTTTCCTTTGCAAGTCGTTTACATAATTTAAAAATATTCAAAATTTTCCTGCCATTTCTGACCTTGTATGACCTTGAAGGTTATTATGTCGTACACGAATAAATTTGTCTTCACACACGCTTTCATATAATATAAAAAAATACATAGCATTTCATTAAAAAAAAATTAAGGTCACCTTCATTTCTAAGAAAATAGTGCAGATACAAGAAAATTACATACGCCATTATGTTACTTACCAGAAACAGTATTACTTTTCCTCTATCTTTCTTTTTCTAATATTTATTATTTGCAAGAAAAACGCTGGCTAGTGATAGCGTGAACACCCTGTATACTATGAAAAAGTGGCTAGAAATTTGGATACATACATTCTGGTTGTTTTTATGAAGTAACATAAATAGTCACTTTTAGTACTCCGTAAACTTAGTATTAAGAACACGGATAATTAATTCACGAATCCACGGTTCACGGATTCCGTGTGCACATATCCCTCCAGTACAAGTCCGAAATAGTAGATTCTAATTTAATGGTAGGAAATGTGCATTTTATACATCCTGTATGTTGTATTCCATCTCCAGAGCAAACACACCATATTTTAGGTTTTTATGACGTGTAACAATATAGGGTATAATTACACATATACGATTTTTGGTTTGATAATAACGTAATTGATTAGTTTTTTAATCAAAATGTTATTATTCAATCACTTCGTCTTTGCAAAAATTCAATGATTGATCATATAGGTCCATGTGATACGCCCTGAGTCTCACTTGTGACTGGGCTTGAGTGAAGCTAGTCGCGAGTTCTCAGAAAGTGGATTTGCATTGCGCGACATTGCGAGCATGGAATTCTTAGCTGAACGATTGGAAGTAAAAAATGAATCAAGGAAACTGGAAATCACACGCTGCTAATGTGGTACACCTTGAAGTAATGGGAAAGTGAACTGGAGTATCTATTGAATCGGCCATTCTTTGCGTATGCGTTGCTACGAGAATAGATGCGTAGAGATTATCTCCTCTGCACTTAAAATGTATTGTCTTGCCAGGAATGGTAATTCGGTGGATAGTTAATAAAAGCAGTCACCCTATTCAGTAATTGAAATAGCTGCAATTTAACGATTGTTAGTACGACGAGATAACGACACAACTATTTCGTCCTGGGAGATAGAGATCGGGAGAAAGCAGACACTTCTAACGACTGGCGAAGCCTGGGTCCGGCACAACCTCTATTCGACTTTCTTTCTAAATATGCTTCGGAATGCAATTCTTCGGAATGCATCTCTTATCGGGAGATCATCGGCTTCGATAAATCTTCGCAAGCTGGAAAGTTGCATACAGTACTGACTTTGAATCACTGCAGACCAAGTTTCGGTATGTTCGGCCATTTACATTCTGTTCTACTTGTTCTCAGGAGAGCACCGACAATTATGTATTCGCTTATTATAAAGTCATCACTATCATTTCTGGTCAGGTCTGTATTAAGTTTATTACAAGCCTACGTCATTTCGAAATTTTCTTTTTCCCCTCAATTCTTCTGGAATTTTTGTTAACCCTGTCTCCGCAAGCCCTAAAATTTTCGTCGGCCCTAGGCACCGTACCCGATCCCTAAGCGCTTAACGAACGAGGCGTTCCTGTTTCCAGAACATAATTAGTTCAGAAACGGGTTCCGAAGTTCAGAGGACGACATCAGAGGGAATCGGATGCAGGTGACGCTCGACGGATAATAATTACCGACGGTCGATAAAGAACACCGATTTTCGCAACGAGAATGATGCTTTATCGAGCAAATTCGCATCCCAGGATTCCGCTAATCACTACGTGCTTCGTGTTGATGCCCTAGTTAGGTAGCCCGAAACTCCTTGTGACCAACCACCTGCAATGTAATTGTAGCCTCCCGTGGCTCCTTTCTCTTATTCTCTCTCTGTCTCTTTTTCTCCGTCGGTAATATCCTGACACCGGTGCCAGGAGGAGGGTGTCCCCCGCCCAGCTGGGCGTGTAGATCCGGTAGGGTCCGTATAGTATGGTCGTTCATAGTGGCAAACGTTTCAACTCGACAAGGACCGATGGACCAGGATCACCGGTTCCTATGTATGCCAACGTCGATCGGCCATCATCGGACCCACTACCTTTACGGATCCACGCGCATTGTGCGCTGGTATTCTTCGTGCATGGCACATCAGCATCGTGGCACACACGGGTGGTGTCTAAGAGCCGAGGAACGCAGATTATACGGCCCTAACGCCTCCAGCTACGGTCTGCATGTTAAGCGTCTTTCTCCCTCACCTCCCGTGATTAGGGGCGATCCCCGGAGCTTCCTTCGTCTCTTTCTTTCCGATCCTGCGAGCCTGCAATCCCGATCTTGTTGTTTTTGCCTATTCGATGGCCTGTCCCTCGATTCCTTTCACTAGCTAGCCAATTATTTTTTGATGACAGTTTCTTCCTTCACCTGCACTGTTCAAACCTGTTTTCGTTCGATAAAACAGTCGAACGTTAAATAAGCGATAAACTTTAATGGGAGCAATTATATATATGACCGGAATTTGGTTTCATTTTTCTTGTACCTTCAACCACTGAATTTCTGTTTCCCGTTGCTCGAGCATTGTTTCTTATAGAAGAAAATGTTCATAATTCGTACATCAATAAACATATATTACCAAATTTATTAGCACAGTATGACCTCCGTAATCCGAACTAATTGAGAGGATATTAGTGTTCGGATAATGTAACAGTTACTAAGTTACCAATAGTAGAATAAATCCTTAATAATTTGAACGTATACGGATCAGTGTTGGGATATTGCACATTTTTTTCGCGCATGCGCGACGATTTTAGCGTCAGTAAAGTACAAAGTTGGGTTAAAATGGGGTACTTTGGTCAAATTAGCAAAATTTTTTTTCGATTTCCAAAAATGAATGTATAACATGCGTATGTTACATTAAAACTTAATGTGTATGTACAAATAATATATCAATATATTATAGTTGTATATATATATATATATATGTATAATATGCTCACTCTTTTCCTTTATTTTGAGGATAGGGCAGGGTACTACAATAACCTTATAAACCTTATAACCTTATAAAATAAAATATTTTATTTGACTTCGGAGCACGGTCGTCTCGTCGTGTCGTCTTGCACTCTTCCGTCCGGTTTCCCGCCAATAACAGTTCCCCCTACTTTCCCCACAAACTTAGGACGTACGTTCCTGCATTTAGTCGCACATGCGCGAAAAAAAGGTGCAATATCCCAACAGCGATACGGATGACAGAGAATTTGGCTAACTGAATGCTTGGGTTCATTGACATGTTTTCATTTTTTACGGATATGGCTTATTACCTCAGATACAATTAACGACATAACTGTCATTTATACAACCGTATACAATTATATTTTACATGTCCAATACATTTTACAAACCAATTAAATGGAACGACGCGATTCATAAATGAAAACCAGTTATTACCGACTCAATCTACAATTACGATTGAAGCGGTTGAGCACGCTAAAGGAAATAAAACTATATACAAAAAAATGTAATTCGTAGGATTTTTAATTTTGTCCGTACTCGCAGAACCTGATACGTTCTCGATTCATTTACGTTTGTCACAGTTGGAGCGTAATACGCAGAAAATATGCAATTACATCACAGATAAAAACTTGTCAGGAATTCCTCCCGTTTCCGACTCCCTACTTCGTATCAATAATCCCAACCCTTCGCCTTTCATCTCCGTCGGTTTGTCTCTCTTTCTCTCCGTCTGGCCTTCATAAAACGATTAGTATGCCCATCGGAGCCGGTTCGAGCGTTACTTTCTTCGACTCCGGAGGAGTATCGTAGACGTAGGGTCCAAGCAGTCCATTTGTTATTCCGCCCCTGGCCGAGACCAGCTTTTCTCCGGTTCCTCGGCTATATAGAACACAGGTCGGACTCGAGCAGAGCCCTCGAATCACGTTTTTCTCCTCGCGTTGCAGTTTCAATTTCCTCGGCAAAAAGCTGTGTCTAGTCTCGTTCGTTCTGCTACTCATTTGCACTCGGAAGGTATAAATTAATGGAAGCTGGCAAGAGCGCGGGCGCGCGCGCGCGCGCTCGGTTTTGTTGGTCATTGTTTCGCCCCGGCGTTCATTAAATCATTGATAACCAGCAGTGCGGCGCTAGACCATATCTACGTGGTAATTACACTTGGTTATCATTTTCCCGGCCGTGGATATGGTATGCACCGACATGTACGGTCGGTTGTAAATTAATTTTCTCCCCGCGCGGCGGAGCAGGTCAGGTTGCAAATTAAACTAGTCACCGTATCAGCTGTCGCGCAAATAAAACTAGACGCCACCGCAGTCAAACAAATCGAACCAGATAATCCATATCTACGATCGAATATTGTTTGCACGATCACACCCGTGTGCAAATTCAACGACAAGCTTACTTGCAAGTCGATACCCATTTTAGCTTTCGAACCCCTCCTTGACATACATGAAATTCACAAAAATATGAGTTTAAACAATTTTAGACGAGAAAACTTAGTGACATACTTGCTCAAGTTTCATTTCAATTCAGTACAATTTGAACTGAATTAGTGTCAGGTTTAAATGAGTTAATGAGTTTTGTTATTGTATGTATGTTTTATTCATCTCTGTCTACTGGGCCTGTCTTACAGTAAAAAATAACAAAAATTTGTCTACTTATTAATACATATATCTGATTTACACCATGCACTTGGTCCTATGATGTCTTCGAGCGATGTTTTTCCGTAAATGTTACGGAGGGCAATGCGCAAATAATTAATATTTGTTATATTTTTCCTTCGTTAAAAAATTACATTTGCCGAAAATATTTTTTGATGTTGAAACCCTGACTTTTCGAGAAAAAGATGGCAATACTAGAAAAGTTTAGCAAGAAAATTACTGTTGCCATTCTGAATGGGGGTTTAGCGCTGTACATGATTTGTTATTGAAAGAAAAAAATCGTCTGGATATCACAAACCATGGAGATTTAAGATTAAAATGACCAAATTATTACCTCGCATAAAAATTCTTTGCAGCACACATCATGCACAAAATTTCACACTAATTTACATGTTATTTTCTTCTCACTTACGAAAGTCAAATTAAAAATAGTATTGACTGTGTGCAGTTCTTATTTGAAGCAGACATAAATTCTTTCTCAAAATTTGTTAATTTGAAAATTATGATAGGTCGCATGGAGATTTTTGAATCGTTGAAGTGGGAGTTCACTAATAAAATGAAATAAAACAGAAATTCAGAAAACTAGAACTTCATGAAAAGCTCCAACCAAAATTATTTTATATTAATTTTTGCACTTCTCTCTCTCTCTCTCTCTCTCTCTCTCTCGTTCTCCCTGTCTTTCTCTCTCTCTCTCTCTCTCTCTCTCTCTCTCTCTCTCTTTCTCCCTCCCTCCCCCCCCTCTCTCTCTATTGAAATTTTATTTGCTGTTTTATCATATCACCATATTATTAACATTATTATCTAGCAGTTTCTTGATGATTTCTTCCTAGCACTCCAACTGTCCTTCCCTTCTTTTACTTTTCGTTTTCATGGACGCCATGTTTTTTGTCACAGTGGGGACATTAGTATTTCAGAGATGCTTTGGTGGGGCATGGCCAGAAAAATGTTGAGAAGCACTATCTTAGAGCTTCTTCTTCTTTTCTCCCATATATAATACATTGATCATTTTACTTCTCTACCTCTTTTGATATCACGATGTTATCTGTAGTCGTTTTACATCCTGTACAAAATTCTTTAAAACCTTTTTCCATCATAGTAGGTTCACATGTCGTCTGCGCAAAAGAAACATTCTTTCTGGATACTTATATCCAGACTGTCCAGACAAAGCATACATACAGTAAATATAAATACTCTTTAGAATCTTCAAATTTTAAATCCATGTGATGGTGCATTGAATTATATTACAATAAAAATATAAATATGTTTGGTTCATAGCAGGAGTTCATAAAGGAGAGACTTTAAAGCAGCTTCGATACATGAAAGATAGAAGAATATGTAGAGTGTTACCTGTTCAAATTAAAAATGAAAATATGTTTAGTTCGTAGCAGGAGTTAGAAAAGAGATACTTTGAAGAAACTTCGATAGAATAACTGTTAGAAACGTATGCAGTATATCGCCTTTTCACCAAGTTCAGCTCACTGTTACCTAGAATTACAAGTTGATGAGTCGAATCGATATTTCAGCGAACGTTTTGCGCATTTTTCGTGATCAGCTCACCCCGTTATTTCTGCTTTGATTAAGCGAACACGTCGCTTTTAAATTTCTTTATATCTGTCTCTGTCACTTTTTTTGCAAATGATATCGTTGCGCGTTCCCTTTCTTTTGCGATGCGAATAGAAAAGCACGCAGACTCGTGTGTACGCGTATCGGAACACATAAGTGTTCAGGAATGTGTCGGTGCATAGAGTCTGGACGGTGTATCGGCTAGAGTGTATCGAAAAGGACGGTGTTATGGCGTAGATCGCTGCAAAAGAATCAGGTTTTCGAGACTGTAGACGATTTGCTCGCCTCGGGCTCTGTCTCGCATACCTGAAGAAGAACCTGCGGCTCCGCCGTGTTATTAAAGAACCAGAGGGTCTCCTCTTCTTCCTCTTGCTTCTCCTCTTCGCCTACCGTATCGTTCCGTGCCGCCTCGCGATACCTCGGACCTCTGTCTTCAACCTCCAGCGCAGAATCTCATACGCGAAATTTTGCTTTATATCTTTTCAGACTTTAATTACTGCTTTCTGGCTGGTTTTCGTATCGATATCGATGACTGACCAACTTGTCCAATTTTACGTCGCCCTTCCGCCGAATCTCGGCAACGAATGCGTCACTATGGGATTGCTCACGATTTAGGGGATTCAGAATTGAATAACATTGTTCTACAATTTGTAGAATTGCATGTGGAGCCGTTACAGAGTCTAGAAAGATTATTGTATTATACGCGTTTGTTTAGTTTGGTTATCTTATATTCTAGTATATTCTAGTATATACTAAAATATACTAGAATATACTAAAATATACCAGAATATACTAGAATATATTAGAATATACTAAAATATAGTGGAATATACTAGAATATACTAGAATATACTGGACTATACTAGAATACACTAGAATACACTAGAATATACTAAAATATATTCATTTTGAACCGCTTGCCATGTTAATTTCTTCGCAGTTACAGTAACTAAAATTTCTTTATGAACAGTTTCTTGTAGCAGGAAAAGAACATTTACATTTATTGTATGTCTACATTTATATGTATGCTGAAAATGTTCACTGCCTAAGCCTTTGGACATCCCATGAAATATTAAAATACTAAGCTTAAATGTCTAATTTTTTTTTATTATTTGGTTCGTTTTACCTGGACTCAGTGTTATTTCGCACATACTTCTATCTGTGAATTACATATGATGCACGGGACAGTGAACGTGTTAAACATTTATCATAGACGAATAAAATTTCATTTTGATTTAAAAGAGATGAATGACATTCATATTTAGTAGTGTCTTCTTGAAATGCTCATTACTAGTCTAATTGATTGTTGCACGGAAGGGGGTCGTCTAGTTTAATTTTTGTTCGATTGTACATATAAATACATATTTACAAGAGAATTCGTTTCATAATACATTTTATTTGATTGTCTTCTTCTATACACAATACTGATACATCTCTGCATTGACAAACAATGAACAGCATACTTTTAGAAACAATACATTGGCCACTACGTTACTCATATCTTGATTTCCTAGTTTTTGCTCGATTAAATAAACTATTGTGATTCTGTTATTTTTTCATGGTTGGTGGTTCGATATACGACGTGTCCAAGCAAAACATTTCTTACTAATTAACCCCCAATTATGACCGTTTCATAGGAAATCAAATTATGTAACAATGGTCGTGTTATTAAAACTGCGTTTAAGAATGTAGAATTTATAGACAAAAAGACGAAGGCGTTTTATTGGAACTTTGTCAAGATTTCTTCTTGCGAAATGCGATTTTCATAACTGAATTCTGTCTTGTCTTATCAGATATATACTTTTTTATATCGTTTATTCCGAAGTCGAAGCAATTCCATTTTTTCTGGGAAACGTGCCTCACGATTTCCCTTTTCTCTATTGTAATACCGCCAACAACTTCCTTTTGCAAGAATGGAACTGGCAACGATTGGTATCCGATTATCAGCGAATACGTGGCAAGACTGAAAAGCGCAAGCGTTCGATCGATCGATCTGCCATCTCGAATCGAGACGTTTTCCGTTTCTGCGGTCACGAGGCGATTCCGGACCATTATCACGATTAAGGCCCCGGTACCCCTCTGAGCCCCCCTTGTGCCTTCCACCACTGGTCTACCATCTTCCATATGCCGTATTGCTGCCGATTATGGTAATGATACGTTTGCGCGTATCGCAACTTGGCACAATGATACAGATACGAGTGCAGAATCTATAAAGCTTTCCTTTGCTGCACTTTTTTCATTCAGGGGACCCCTTAAACCGTAATCCCATAAACCCTGCACCACAACCCTAACGTAACTCTAATGTGAGAGAGGGACTTTGCAGACCACCAGTCACGAAACATTAAAAATTTATTATATTGTAGAGTATTTCAACGGAATTATTTGTGGAGAAAAATTAGCTATATTTTGGCAAATACATATAATTTCTGTAAAATGTGTTAAAAGTAAATTGTACAATGCACAAACAATTTTAAATAGTTCTTATGGGGTTAATACATACAGTCGGTCACAGTAACATTTGGGCACTCTTAAAAAGACGGTAACTTTTTTAAGATTAGACGAAACGACTAAAATTTTTTTGAGACGTTAGGAGAATTCATTTGCAATGTGACAAGAAACATATTTTTCAAAAAATTGCAGAGAAAATACTAAAAGTTGTTTTTAAACTTTTTTATGTGAACCTACATTGAACATTTAAAAAATTAATTTTGTAGGTCTGTGTCAATTATATATATACTGAAAATTTCATCGACATCGGTTGATGCGGAAACGACAGACCTCAAAATACATAAGAATCTTCGGATTTATTAGGGTTAGAAGCCGAAAAGCGTGAAAAACTGCGATTTTCATCATCTTCAACCGTTTGTAGCTCATAACAATGTTGACCGATTGTGATGAATTTTTCAGAATGTATAGAATTGATACGGATCTGCAAAACGTATTTTTTAAATTTTCAATGTAGGATCACATAGAAAAGTTGAAATAATAATTCCGATGAATTGCAATTTTTGCAGAAATTTTTTTTCTTGTCACATAATAAATTAATCCTTCTAACGTCTCAAAAAAATTGGTCGTTTGGTCCAATCTTAACAAAGTTATCGTCTTTTTAAAAGTATCCGACCGTATCTCTGCTTTGAGGTCCATTGTGCATAGCGTTATTTTAACATTAATTTCTCAAGAAATAGTTTGGAACTTTAGAACAAAATTATAAATTATAAATGCCTACCTTAGTGTAAGCTTGTAGTTGCTAATGACCCTTGTGAGATTGATGCAACTTAAAAAAAAAGCTCAATATTAATTGATGGAATACTATTTATAAAATGATTCGGTGCGGTAAAACGTGACAGTGATTTTTTAAATGAAAGAATTATTAGTTGAGAAAAATACTAATACCGTTCAGTATATTTGTTCTGCATCAAACTAGTAAGGTTCATACAATTTTTTAAATTTGCAGGATACAATAAGCTGTGACGATACAAAGAATTTTTTATTTTACATTTTTGTGTTAAATTGTTCCTTTTTAATACTTCGATCAATATTAAAAACAATATGTAACTTGATAATGTTTCGATTAACCCCTTGAAATACGAATTAAATCAATTTTGATGTTGATAAGATTTTACTTTGAAAAGGATTTTGGATTACTTTTACTGGTTTTAGTCTTACATATATTTATATTTCAGTCAAGTTCATACGTGTTTACACAGTTAATCGTTCATACAGACTAGACCGCCCATCACTCGTGTCTCCTCACGCATCCACACACACATACACATTCACACGTTCGACCCGGCCGATACGGTCGCTCTAGATGCCACCGATTCGCAGTTGCCTATCTACCAGTCGATTTCTTCACAGATGTGACCAAAATATACTATTTATTATTTAACTTACCATTTATCTGAGCGTAACAATGAATTTCGTATAAATTTAAAACAGATATGTTCCTGGTATGATAATAAACTTGTCGCTGGTGACATTTGCTGTTAATACTAAACAACATTTTACTTGAATGTGTACAATGTCATAAGAAACACATAACGCATCGGAGACGTCTTTGTACATTAAGGGGTTAATTTGTGTAACCAGTCTACGGTATTAAGTGTTTTCCATTACTCAATTTGACACTAAGTTTACGGAGCACTAAAAGCGGCTATTTTATATTCCTCTATAAAAATAACAAGATAGTGTCTATTGAAATTTTTTTTTATAATCGTGAATAAGAACTTTTAGAATCCTTCACTTTTACAAGTCCCGTCAACCTAGTGTTAACAAATATTTATCTGTTGTACTTACAACTCTTGACGGTATTATTTTTACAAATATAAAAATAATTTTTTTCACGAATTTATTCCCTGTACTTTTGGTTGATGTTTGCAAAATGTAAGAAGGTTGGAAGAATGCCTTTAACTTCTCAATTTGTATTTCATTAATTGAATTAGTTTGATTTTGTAGAATTTTTATGGTTTGTGAGTTGGCAGTCAAAGTGTTAATTCTAAACGCAACATCAACGTAGTGAACAAGCAGACGGTACAAAATCAAGCCGGAAGCGCAGCGAGTTTACGAACGTTCCCCGACCAGTCTGCCTTGAAATCCATCGTTCATTATCGGTAATTGATTTTACGAGCCACTGTGTAGGAAGGTATTTAGAAATTCAATCACGTATTCACTTGCACTCGTGAGCCTCGTTCGAGTCCACCGGAATCTTCCATAGAAAGGCTGGTCTTCGAACGGTAATTCAAAGGATATAGGGGTAAATTTCAAGGAAGCGAGGAAAGTTGTTTTAAAGGGTGCATCGTTTAGAATTTTTAATTACTATGCAAAATCAGCCGCGGAGGAGTTAGTATTACAATACAGCGTGATTGGTGGCTGGGTATATACTCATCACTATTCATAGGACGAGCACGTCCGGAGCTGCAGGTTCGTTAGAGCTATCCACCCTGTTCCGCATAATGACGTAATTAGCGCGAACCCTTAGTCCGAGGGCTACCTGTACCAACTCACCCTTCTCACGCTTTTGTAATGGCTGTTGCACGAAGTCACCTGAAAAACTAGCGTCACGTGCACTATTAATCCCTGCGGCGATTAGGGTATCTATCCAGAAGTATCTGCACTCAAACCTTTGTCCCTTATTATACGATAGAGCTACTATACTGGTTACCATATTTAGCAAACCGCGATTATGCTAGACTGTCGATTCTGCGGAATACTCCGTCCAATCAGACTGCTAGTTGCTCCATTACTCAATCGCTTAAACGAAATTTAATTTTCTTGTTTTCTTCGTTTAGATATTAGATGAAAGTTTAATAAGCTTGTTACAATTAATTACTTTCGAATGGTAAACGAAGTTGACATTGTTTTTAACATTATCTTAAAAGTAGTTCTTTCGTGTCACATGATAAGTAAGTCAATCTTTCAGTAGCATTTTTAGTAAATGATCATTTAAAATGGTAACATGTCTAAAATGGTAACTTGTTTCATGAAATCAAAATTCTATCTATCATCTAGCCATATATGATCTTCGGGTATTAAGAAATTTCTGATTTCTGTATGGACCACGATATAAACTTGCATCGTTGTTGACATTAGAGATGGGATCAAGTTCAATATGTACTCACGAATCTGAGTCAATTTCAATAACCAAGTTTGAATTCATGGGTTTCGATTACTACTTAAAAGCAATAATGTTTCAATGATTATATTTGAAAAGTATTCATTTTATACAAACTGATATCGAACCTCGGAATGAGTACTTACAAGTTTCGAAAAGATACTTATAAGTACTTCGATGTTGAAAGGAATCGAATCTTTCACAAGTATTACTCAAATCTTCGAAATCAGAACTGCATAATAGGTTTTAAGCACTGTCTTTATTAAATTCGTAACTATTTAAGAATAATATTTCATTTACAATACTCGGTTTTATCCTATTTCTTTTATTATCCATGATATTTCCTGCTTTTGAAAACACTCTTTCTGAAGGTGTCCATTACTGTTCATGTTTATATCTTACAGAATACAACACCTCTAATGGGTTCGTGGGCACTTCATAGCGATCACGTAATTGTCGCACATTCATTGATTGAAAAGTAAGGGGGAGGGTGGGAGGTAGTGGTTGTTATTATTGATAAGGAAAGCTGCAATTAGATTACTGGATATGTGTCCATATGAAAATCTGATAGATTATGAAATTATAGTTACACATATTGAATTAAATTATGCATTAAAGGACAGCATAATTGATTTTAAAAGTAAAAAATAATGAGAAATTAGAAAAATCAGAGAATTTATGGTACGATATTCATCAAAGTTTCGAATCTATTCGACCAAGATTCGAATATACTTGCAACTATTACTTCCGTTTACCAAAGTACTTGTAAACGGTTCGAAACTATCTGGCATAGGTTCGAGTATGCTTAGGAGTACTATTTCTATTTTTTAAAGTACTTATAGAGAGTTTGAATTCAATCAACCAAAGTTCGAACCTGTTTGCGAGGTACTTGATCCCATCTCTAGTTGACACCTTGACGCTTTTATACATTTTTATTTATACGCATCTGCAGTCTGTCAAGATAGTATTGGGACACTTTTAAACATGCAATAATTTTGTTAATATTGGATCATAGAACTAATAATTAATTTTAATAATTGTTCTAACTTCTCAAGAAAAAAGAAACATCCAAATCGTATGATCCAATATTAAAAAAGTTATCGTCTTTTCAAAAGTGTCCCCAATATTATTGTGACAGACTGTGTGTACTTATAAATCAATGTTTATTTTTGGTTTTATTGCAGTATTTCAATCAATAGAGTCAATTTATGATAGGGACAAAATATGCTTGATTAACAAGTACAAGATGAGACTTGAATATAAAAAAAGTTTATTGTTAGTAGTTCTACTCGGGCAACTTTAATGTTGTCAACTAAAGCTGGAATGGTTCTTTAACTCATTTAACTGTCTTGTTATTGATAGAAACGTTTCTTTCAACTCACTAGTCCTTGTTAAGTAATGCTTGTTGTGTCTATTACAAACATTTGTAACACATTCGAAAAGGATACTATTATCCAAGAATTATGTTAGGGAAATGAGGATCGATGTGATAAAGTATTGGGCCGTTGCATAAGAAATGTCCGATTTCAGAATGCAAATATAATAAAGTATTTTAATCAAGAAATAGTATTATAATTTACAGGTTAATAAACCTGTGTACATTCATTATTAGTATTAGGTCGTTAAGTATGAAACTTGACAAATGTCAATGTCATTTGTGTTATATTTGTCTAGTTTCATACGTAACGACCTGATACTAATAACAAATATATACAAGTTTATTAAACTGTAGATTATAATATTATTTCTTGTTTAAAATACTGTATTTTATTTGCATTCTGAAGTATCAGGTCGTTAAGTATGAAACTTGACAAATGTCAATGTCATTTGTGTTATATTTGTCAAATTTCAAACTTAACGACCTGATGTTATTATATGATATCATAATATACCATTTAAAGATACAAGGCTAATCTTTTAAATCTTATCTACAGTTTCTATTTTCAAATCCAACTTTACCTTGAAATAAAACTTATTTCAATATCAGTCGATGTGATCGTCGTGTATTATTTTTATGTAAGTGAGAAAATAAAAATATGGACCAGAACATTCTGCGATGTTTAGTCTAAGTGTGGTAGTAAATGAATGCACTGTTAGTCAACGATACTAATGTAACTAAGTAAACAATGTTCACTTCGGAATTAAAAAAATTTAATTTTTACTGTAGTATAATCCGAAAACTCGTCATTTGTTGACAGAATACAGTGATTACTAGACTGCGGATTTTATTCATTTATGATAAAATTGGGTGGGTGTAATTCAAAACAGATGAAAGACTAATAGAATTTGAGGATGTCAATAGATTATTTACTACTAACTAAAATAATTAAACAAAGGGCAGCCTTTCTATTTGGCTACTGCTTCTTGTAATTGACATAGACAATTTTTATTTTACTTCAAACCCGTAGTCTAGTGATTATAACGGTGCTTGCTTTGACCCCTTCCCTTGCTATTTATTTTTCCGCTACAGTGATTAGAACTTCTTTGTAGTTCACAATTTCCTAGAAAAAGGAGAAAATGTATATCTATTGTATGTTTCTATGTTCTACAATGACTGTACATTAACAACAACGAAATAGAATTTTATTTCGGTTTAATGGAAATTAATAACATACATATGTCTTAGACTCTGTTCAGAATTTTCATCACGTCTCTCGCACGATATTGTAGGCGAAGGGGTAAATCAATAAGTTTTATTTCGGGAAAAATAGTGTTTGTTTAAAGTTACTGTTACGAACCGGACATCTGAAAAGCAATAACCTAATAGTTAACATGACAATTATAGCTGGAAAGTAATTAGACGACTTAGTTAAAGGAAATCGCGTGCTCAACATCCTGTAACGAAACAGCAATTTTTTACTCGGTGCATTGAGCAATGCCGTAAACGAGCTCGTACGTCCAAGGGGCAACTCGGGGCCTCGAATATATTGTCGGTTCCTTTCTCATTAAGTCGAACACTCGTGAGTGGCGCGGGTCGCGGCTTAATCGCACGTAATCGCGCGGAGAAACGCTGTGTAGCGGTTTGATGTCACTTCGCGCATGGCTGGTTCACAAAACCGCGTTGCAGACCCGATATCTGGACCCGGAGTCACGATTTTCTTCGCTGCGTGTTCTTATCGATAATCGAGCCACTGGGCGAGCCGGTGAAAGTTTGAGAAACCCGGCCGGACATTAGCTAGAGCCGACAGCCAGAGCCGAGCGTTGTTAAATCGAGGATATGTAGAGTGAACTTTCCGTCGAAATGGCACTCACGGTAAATCCGCGAGCGATTAATGACTCACCGTTTCATTGAAAGAGAATGGCGCCGCCTCAGCTTTTCCCCCCGGTGCGGTGTTTCCGTTGTCTCTAGTTCACTACAAATCGCGATAGAGATTTCAACGCGTTATCGGAGGATAACTGGTGGATAAACTTCTGAAAAGACCATACCTCCGATTTTTGTTATACTCTGGATTCTTACGTATTTTGACGTACTGATTGGGAATATGATTTACGAATTTATTTTCATAGCGGAAACCACGAAAAAACCATAAAAATCATAGTTTTTCCATTTATTTCCGTAAATAAGGGGAATTTTGAAAAATACTTCAAATAAAAGTTGTAGGTCTCATCGAAATACACATTTTATGTCGTATTGATTTTTGTCATAAAGACAATAGTTTTTGAGAAAAACGATATTAAATGTTCAAAACTTCATATAACTTATCCAACACAAATCAAGTTTTATTGATAATTTCATTAGTTAATACTAGAAAGTGATACAGCAAAGCTCCTCCCTCGTCCACGTGTTTTCAATATCATTGGATTTTCAAGTTTCCACGCTTAGCGAGATCCACCCTCTGCGGGAAGCTTCATCCCCAAAAGGAATAACCTAACCTTAACTAATCTAAACCTAAACCTAAACCTAAACCTAAACCTAAACCTAAACCTAAACCTAAACCTAAACCTAAACCTAAACCTAAACCTAAACCTAAACCTAAACCTAAACCTAAACCTAAACCTAAACCTAAACCTAAACCTAAACCTAAACCTAAACCTAAACCTAAACCTAAACCTAAACCTAAACCTAAACCTAAACCTAAACCTAAACCTAAACCTAAACCTAAACCTAAACCTAAACCTAAACCTAAACCTAAACCTAAACCTAAACCTAAACCTAAACCTAAACCTAAACCTAAACCTAAACCTAAACCTAAACCTAAACCTAAACCTAAACCTAAACCTAAACCTAAACCTAAACCTAAACCTAAACCTAAACCTAAACCTAAACCTAAACCTAAACCTAAACCTAAACCTAAACCTAAACCTAAACCTAAACCTAAACTTAAACATTAAGTTAAACGACTGTTCGTTATAGAAGAAATGAAACAACCTCATATAAACTAAAAAATAAACCTGTTTGTTCTAAAAAACGAAAACAAAGTGGATAGAACAATATCATGAAAACTAAAAAGTGGACATTGAAATCGAGAGTGGCTCCATAGATGTCAATAATTACTTATTATTTTTCTCAGAAAGTATTATCTTTATGACAAAAATCAATACGACATAAAATGTGTATTTTTATGAGGTCTACAACTTTTATCTGAAATATTTTTCAAAATTTCCCTTATTTACGGAAATAAATGGAAAAAACTAAGATTTTTATGGTTTTTGTGGTTTCCGCTATGAAAATAAATTCGTAAATCATATTCCCAATCAGTACGTCAAAATACGTAAGAATACAGAGTATAAAAAAAATCGGAGGTACGGTCTTTTCGGAAGTACACCCTAACTGGTTAACCGTTTCCAGCCTGTTACCACGTACCCGACGATGTCACCGTGTTTTGTGATAAACTGCGAAGACCGCCAAAACTGGAGCTATAAATCTGCTCCGAACGGAGGAAACGCGTGGAATTTTATAATCCTGTTGCCACTTATGTTTATGTCGCGAAATTGTATGCTTGTATCTTAGTGAACCATATCTTGACGCAATTAAATGCATTAATGAGCAATACATCGAAAAATGGCCCAGTAGGCTGACGGAGAGATAATATTGTAAAGCTCTACGAGCTTAGAAGCTCTATAAAATCATATTTTTGTTAGATATAAAGTACTCATTTGTATTGGTATAATTCTTTAATGAATAGGTATAGTAGTCTCAATTCAAAATATCGTTGTCTTTGAACGTTAAAAGTGTAGAGATTTAGGACATATCCCATTGCCATGTTTGTATTAAATTACACAAACAAATATTATAAGTACATCTAAATAAATTGATATCGGCGCAAGGTTCGATCTATTTTAAATCTTCAACACTTTTGCTTTAAATTTTAATTCCCAACGTTTCGATCCATGTGTGGATCTTTTTCAAGGGAAAATTAAGCGTGTGTTGTGCAGAGGATTTTTAACAAAGCCTGGAATATTGTATATTGTTACAACTTACGATTTTAGAGGAATTTTTTTGGCACGGTGTTCGTGCCATCATGGTTAAAACACAACTGAATCTTGATCAGTTGTGTTTTAGCCATGATGGCACGAACACCGTGCCAAAAAAATTCCTCTAAAATCGTAAGTTGTAACAATATACAATATTCCAGGCTTTGTTAAAAATCCTCTGCACAACACACGCTTAATTTTCCCTTGAAAAAGATCCACACATGGATCGAAACGTTGGGAATTAAAATTTAAAGCAAAAGTGTTGAAGATTTAAAATAGATCGAACCTTGCGCCGATATCAATTTATTTAGATATATCTCACAATACGATCGATAAAAATTACAATTATATTATAAGTACAGTAGGCAACTATATCTTAATCAAATTTAAGTCTCTTTAACTGCTTACCAAAGATACTGTTTATTATTTAGCTTATTATTGGTGAAGCTTAACAAGGAATTTTCGTATTTTAAGATAAACATGTTCTTAGGATAATAATTAATTAATTATACATGATACAGTATCGGTATAATATGGTGAGTAGACTGCGGATCTTTATGCAAAATAAAAATTTTCTGCATCGATTGCAAAAAATAGGAACCGTATAGAACTGCATTCATTCGAAAAATATAATGGAGTCCTTAAAATCTTCTGATATTTTTTCTATTTTGTGTTTCATCTGTTCATTCTTGTCATTATTAGTTTTCGGCAGTAGGTGGAGAACATTTTGAGAAAGATGTTTCATGACAGTGTATGAAGAAAATCAAGAGTAAAACAATTGCGTTCCTAGCTACTTGTTTTTTTTTATTCGTGTCTATAAATTGTCAATAGTATTGTTATAATTTTCTGAACATCGTCCCTTAAATATGTGCACTTCTAAACTCCTATATTCAACAATTGCACAACAGAAAAATTGTAAGAAATTGCAGGAAAGGTTAATTCAGCTTTTTTAAAGTGAATGAGCAAAACAAACATCGCAAAAATTAAAGCAACTTGGTAAAATCAATTAAATCAATTTCAAGCTGCTGTTAAATCTAGGAATATACTTCTACATCAATGAATAATTTACTAAGATCACTGTCCCGTATATTTTCGCTTTTACGAGCATCGTTGACTTTCTCGTGGATCTATTTTGTTTTTCATCGGCACCGATCTACAAGACTTAAATCAGGGTACGCTCTCATATCTCCGCGTTTGGCAGCGCGTTTTCTCCGCCAAGTGACCGCTGTTAATCTTTCGGAAATGCTCTGTCGAGCGTCGACGTTTTACAACCGCGAAAACGCGATCGATGAACGCGGACCGCGAAGCTCAGTCAATTAAACGGTGATCTATTTCTTGCTCGGCGAAAAACTCGGTCGAGGAAGTGATCGTACAGTGAGTTGATTCTCGTGCGAGCACACGCGTACGCATGCTGTAAGCGCTTCTACGGTCTAGTCGCCTTATAAGTATATTTTCCAGATATGTACTTCAGAAAGCATAAACTATCTCCTGACGATTGTATTTAAAAGAACCATATTACTCGAGCCGGCGAATCAATTAACTGATTGACAGCCGACCCATTTATTAACCATTTCTGGCGAGAAATAATGAAATGACACATGGGAGGACCTCTTAATGGGCATCCGTAAATGGTAACACGTGAGAAATACGCGGATCGTTAAGCCTGTTCGGGGTATACGCGTCAGAAAAAAAGACGAGTGGGTTTCATTAGAGCGTTATTACGTTCGCGCCTGCGAATAAGCTGCTATTATACGTAATTATACCAACTGGGAAAAAATGGAGGGCGTTCAAGTAACTCCGAGGGAAATCAGTGTCGAGCCCCTTCAGCTAAGAACGGCCAACGGACGGAAGCGAGTGGAATGACTCGCAGCTTGTATTGCCGCATCGAAGTCATTTTCTTAATTAACCACCGAGTTTCTTATTCTATTAATCCATTCTACGCGTCCTGGCATGTCCCCTCAGTGTAGAAAATTGATGTTCGCTAATTGCTTCTGATCCCGTTTAGCACAATGGAACTTTTTTACGGCACTTTGCTTAGTCACAGCTGGTAATCAATTCTTCTCAACGAAATTCTTATACACTCGAGTATTTTTTCTCTTCTGATAGTATTATTGCGCATGTTCTCTCTAGTACAAATGTGTACTTTATGACGATGTTATTTTGATTTGAATTTTCATCCTTTTTTGCTTGTTTTTCTTGCAATCCTTTTTTAAAAGATGTTTTCATTTGTAAATAAAATTACGTACACCGCCATATTGTTTATAACAACAGAGAGTTTCCCTAGAATGTAATAAATTCAATAACAATGAGAATTGTGACTAGACTGCGGATTTTGATTCCTTTTCTTAATCATTTTAATGGGTTGGAAATAATGCAGCACTATTTTGAAATGCCTTGAATAATTTCACTGTTTTGTATTTGGCTACTCGGTCGTATCATACATGCATAAGATCCGTTGGTAAATATATATAAAATATAACCTTGAAATATGTTGTCAAGGTCAACATTCTGAACAACTTTTTCCTATACATATACCCGTCGCTCGGTCTTAGTTTTGGAGATAATTGTAAAAAACTTTCGTTAAATTTGGATTACATGTACACTTTATTCCCCTACAAGCTGTAACTGAACGGTAATTAAAATGTACACAATCATATACGGAATCTCAAAGAGAAGGTATAATTCAAGTTGGTTTGGGGTTAGGTCGCCAAGAGGGAGGGGGGGGGGGGGTTGAGGGGTGTCAGCCGTCAGGCCGATCCGACTACGCTTACAATGTTCCGCATTTCTCATGGATTTCTGTGCATATGTATTGTCGGGCCAATCTAACAGCTCAGATCTAATCCAGAACTAACCAAAACCTAATTCAGAAGGTCCCGTCGCGAAATAACCTTAGCAAAGAGTTGAAAGCGACGTAAAATAAGAAAAAGAAAAAAAGAAGAATTAACCCAGGCCTAATTCTAACGAACTTCAAATCGGCGAGGTCATAGATTTTCAATATAATATTTTTGAGTATCCTCCATTAAAACTTGCTGAATAAACTGTACTCGTAATCTTGATTTATTTAAAGTTCTTCTGCAAATATCTCGGAAACTAAGACCGAGCAACGGGTATATGTATAGGAAAAAGTTGTTCAGAATGTTGACCTTGACAACATATTTCAAGGGCAACGCGATCGGAGCTGGGTCCTCTTTTCTATATATTTATCGATCCGTTGTCTAATTATGACAAGTTCAATGAAAAGATTTATTTCTCGTCGATGAGAGAGAAGACATTTTTCGTTTAATTTATTACCGTTGGAAAATTGTTGTTTGATATCAGCACAAAACATCCATGGAGGTGAATCGCAGTCTTACACCTATGGTAGCATACGCTTCTGTTTGTCAAGTCATCTAGCGTGCCCAGTCAACGAGGTCAGAAACACGATGGTGTTGCGATGCTGATGACCTCTAACCATTCTCGTACCTTTCTACCAGCTTCTGGAAAGTCGCGGCCGCATGTTCTTCCTCGCCCCAACATGTTTCTTACGCGTGAAGCTTTGTATGGTCAAGCTTTCGTTCCTCTTTAATCAGATATGGTACCGCTTGAAACATTACGCATAGAACGTTTAACGGAATACTTTGATTAACTGTACATTCTTGCAGCATCCTCGTATAGAAAATGTGTTATCACTGGGGTTGGTAAGACTGCAAATTTTTATACATTCATGTCAAATACTGATTAACTGAATTCTGGTTAACTTCAGTCTGTGTAAATTATGTATGCATAACAATCTATGAAGAATGAATAGTTGATTGTATTATACATGACTTACATTTGATATTATCTTACTATTTATTCTTTCTTTAGAATCTTTACGAACTTCACAAAATATAACGTTTGAACCGCAAATATCTCTGTTGTTTTTAAAGATACGTTAAATGTCTTGAGGACAGAGTTGAATGGTTTAATGAGGCCCACAAGATGGTATAAAAATTATTGTTTTTATGTCATTCTTTTTAGAGATAGCAAGGTCACCTCAATTTTTAAAAGTGGAACTACCCTTTTTAAACACTCATGATGATAGTTACTTTTATTAGAAGTTCAGCGACTATAATTACTCAAGGTCATTCAAGGTCACAGACAGAGAAAACGTATAAGATTTAAAATGATTTTTTTTGTGGTGTATGCTAGAAGATAGCGTATACACGAATGCTACAACAACAATTGAAGATATGCATCGGCGTATCACCATACGTACGAATATCAACTCCGATTTATTATTCTTGTCAGAGTTCAAAATTCCTTCAGAACCTGTTCATAAAACTGTATCGACGTAAACGGCCATTTTGAATATTTAAGAAATACAGGTATTCTGCTCTTATATTTTAAATCTTATACGTTTTCTTTGTCAGTCACCTTGAATAACCTTGAGCAATTATAGTCGAGAAAAGGGTGGTAACGTTTAAAAAAATGAAGGTGACTTCTAAAAAAAAAAAATGACAAGAACAATAATTTTGATGGCAACGTGTGGCTCCATTAAATAATTCAACTTTGTCCTAACTACATACATTTAAAAATAAATATATTTGACGTACAAACGTTAGGTGGCTCATCTAGTATATCGCTTTTTCCAAACAATTAAATTGCTCTTGCATTAATTGAATCTCTCCTGCAACACATATCCGACCGGCATGTTTTCTTTGCTCATCTTTCAGTCCTCTTTTATTATTCAATGTTCATGAATTATTTTAATTAATTTCGACTTAAAGGAACCAGAGTCATTATTTACTGAAAACCACAAACGAGTAATATGACTAATAATTCTTCATAGATTCATAATAATAGTCCAAGATGGGAAAGTGATTAATTAATATCATTACTTTTACGGTAATCGTTACGGTGCATTTTGCGGTATAGAATATCAAATGAATATCCATCAGTACATCTTCCTATTCTACTTTGTGAAAATCGAATAGAATTAAACTAAATCCGCGTCGTCAACTGTTTCATCAAACTCAGTACAAACATTGTAAATTCATAAAATTCGTAGTCTTCCTACAACGTACATCACCTTATTACTTTCTCAGAGACCGTATTGCAAAATTCTGCTTCATTTGTATCCTAAACTGTCCAAGTTATCCAATCGTTGCATCGAACTGGAAAACGAGTAATTAAATACATACGATTAGTGATCAATGAATATGTCACCGGCTTTTCTACACGCTGGGCTCGCGTGCGAAGGAAACTAGTGCCAACCGCGTTCATTTATCTGTCGAACTGACAGATACCTGATTAGACTGATACCTATCGACGGATTCGTTCGATGTACGTGCCACTGATCCAGCCGAGAACGCATTATACTCGTTTTCCTCGACACTGCCAGAGAGGAGAGGACAGTGGTACTGTCAACCGGCGTTCCATGCATTAATGCATGAAGATAGCGTAGCCACACACCCCGGCCCCCAGCGTACGATAAATAAATGTACAGGCTTATCACACTTTGGTCCATGCTTGTCGAAGACGAGTCGTATCCCCCTTTGCATACTAGCGTGAAGTATCCGCGCTCATGTCTTGTCTCTGCATCTGGTTCTAAGCTAACGTGAACTTAATTACCGGCAGATCTTTTTGTAATAGCGTCCCGAAGTTTCTACTTCCTTTGGCACGAAAAAGGCACACTCCGCCCGGGATAATAAGCCACTGAAAATTCTTTAAAAGCTCTTGACTCAGGGACCGAACGTGTACGACATTTCGAAATTTCATCCCGATGGGGTTCCTTTTGTACTTTCTACGCCGGTCGAGAGCAGTGTCCATATTTGACATGTTTCGGGGTATGGTCTGTTGATTATCATTGATATATTTGAGAACTGAGCACAGGGCAGAGGGAGAATGGGGGCGGGGGAGTATTCCTTTCGCTCGTGCGCGCCTCGAAAACGTGAGCAAACATTGTAATGGCGATCCGGCGTGGCTACCGACTATTAATGTCTCTTGACCACTTCTCCTCCGGTGAGTGATCTCACCGTCGACCAACATTGCTCGTGTACACAGCCGACATTCGGGTCGGTGCATCCGTGCAGCGGCGTTGAAAGTAATTATGTTGGTTTACCCGCCCGATCATCCATTCCTTCAGATTATACAGGGTGTTTCCGAAATGGAGTCCGTACAAACGGTCGGCTGGTGATTCTACACCAGGGTGGTCTTTAGTTGTAGGGGTCAAACATTATTTTGAGGGTTTTCTTAGACTTGTCCCTCTGAATTGTGAGACTTCATGAGAAAATGATGTGCGCGAAACTTGGAGGCAATCGGACAATGGGAACCTGTGTCACCTTTGTGTTAAAATTTTAAAGATTTCTTGTCATTTTCAAACAGAACTGTTATTTTGGAAATATCGTGAAACGTTTTTGTAGAAAAGACAATTCTTTAGATGAATAATGATAAGATTTATGTATTACTTAAAAAACACACACACAATCTTTAAATTTGATTTACCATTAAATTTCATTGAATTAAAATTTTAAAACATTAACGCAAATGCGGCGCGGGTTGCCGTTTCTTGATCGCTTCCAAATCTTGCTCAGATCATTTTCTCACGAAGTCCCACAATTCAGGGTGATGAGACCAGAATGAATCGAAAGTCGAAAAATAAGGACCACCCTATTATAAGAGTAAAACAAGTCGCAAAGAAAGAATAACATTTCTTTGTTTTGACGCTCTGTTTTCGAGAAACCCGAGTTTGAAGGTCCATCGAGTTCGCGTACTCTTGTATTTGCAGGAAGTAGAATTGGTTAGTCATGATTAGACGCATCACTCGATTCCTGTCGAATAGCGCGCGTTTTCGCTGAATTTTCAAACACGATTTACTTTAAAACGAAGCGTGAAATGCAACTATGTTATTCTCTTTTTTCGACTTGCTTTTACATGTAGAACCACTACCCAGCCTTTGGACCACGATTTCGGAAACACCCTGTAGAGGCGTCGGACACTTTTCAGCCACTGATCGAGCTGCTTCTCAGACCTCGATCTCCACGGAAGCAGAATTAACGCGGTCCGATGATCCTATCTGCGAGAAACATGCAACTTGCATCGATAATGAACATAGAAGTTTGTGCGGAAAAATGATCGTCGGGAAATGGCGCGAGTGACGAGTTAATCTGCCGTTCTAGATGAATTGCATCTTAATAGTGTTGTTACATTCAGTTAAGAAGTATAGAGGATGCTCGCGCTATCACTAGCCAGCGTTTTTCTTGTAAATGGTAAATATTAGAAAAAAATGAAAGAGGAAAAAGTAGTACTGTTTTTTATACGCAACACCATGGCGTATGTAATTTTTTTGTCTTTATACTATTTTGTTAGATATGAAGGTGACCTTTAATTTTTTAAATGGGATGCTGTATATTTTTTTATATCACATGAAAGCGTGTGTCTAGACGAATTCATCCGTATACTGCACAGTGACCTTCAAGGTCATGCAAGAAACATTTGAATATTTCATACCAATGTGTTTACAAGTATTTCTTATTTATACGAATCAGATGATGTTGTCATTCACTATCAGAGTGCTTACTTCTAGTTTCTTCTATGATGAGACAATTTTAGTATTACTGTGGGATTATAAAATAATCGGGTGTCGGAAGTGGGATTTAACTATGTGTATATTACTTCGTTATGTTACAAACAAACTATACTCTAATTACGCTCGCTTACTCTTTCACTCTTATACTTGATTTCTCTTATGCTCTTAATCAACGACTCTTCGCGCTTCCGCGGCCCGCCTTATTTATATCGGCCGCGAATCACACACGCGCGCACATGTACATTTCGGGATTATCGCACCTTACGCTCTTCTCTCTCTCTCTCACACATCACTCTGGCATTGTTTTCGCAGCGACGAAGGTGAGCCGCTGACAAGTAACGGCCGATCTGTTCCGAAAAACGCGTACGGTTTTTCGGATGCTCCAACCGTCACGTCGGTTATCTATAATTATTTTAAATCGCATAACTCTTTATCCTACATTACTTCCGACACCGATTAGTAATATCGCATAGTAGTGTATTATTATTCGATGGACGAGAAGTCGGATATGGTACGTATTTATCACCAGCGCAATGGAAATAAAGACAAAGTAAATTGAAATACCTAGAAGAAAAGCAAAATAACACAAGCATGTGCATTAGTATCTCGGATTACATTAGAGGAAGCCACCAAAAATGAAATTAATAGAGCTGAAATGTGAATTCATGCACAAGGAAGTTATATTTAATATTTACTGTAGCCTCACCAATAAAGAATACTTGTAAACACATTGGTATGAAATATTCAAAATGTTTCTTCCATTTCTAACCTTGAATTCCATGCATGACCTTGAAAGTCTCCGTGCAATGTACGGATGAATTCGTCTAGGCTCATGCTTTCATGTGACATAAAAAATACACAGTATTCCATTTAAAAAATTGAAGGTCGCCTTCATGTCTAATAAAATAGTATAAAGACAAAAAAATTACATACGCCATTGTGTTGCGCATAAAAAACAGTACTCCTTTTTCCTCTTCCATTTTTTTCTAATATCTACTATTTACAAGAAAAACGCTGGCTAGTGATAGCGTGAACACTCTGTATATTATTGCAGAAAATATAAACAAATCTATTCGTATTATTCTTTTTCATTGTTTACAATCTCTCGATGTATAGTATAAAATTGAATATGAATATTATTGTTAATGTTAAGATATTAATTTTCTTTTTCTTTTCTTTTCAGGTAAGTAAACGAATCTTTGATCCAACGTTTGTGTGGGTTAATTCTACTTCAGGTCAGTTCAATCTCATTTCAAAATCAGACATGGACTCTTATTACGGGCCTGAACCGTCATCACGTTTAGGAACCAAATTGGATTATGACGGGTCAGACTCGTCATGCGATTGTTGAAGCTATTTATGACGTTTATCCTGACATGAATGTTTTAATATTAGAATTAACTATATTTTCCTTCATGTTTCACTATGTCTCAAGTAAAGAATGCAGACGTTCATATGTATGTTTGTATTGGTCCAGTAGAAAAATAATTTGTACGCTTTAAAGTATTTTTTTAAACACGCATAATCTACAGTATAATAATTGCAAAGTATAACTTTATTTTTATTGGAACAGTGACTGTCTTTTGACAATAATAATTTCTTACCTTTGCCTTTAACCTAAATATTACTGAAACTAGTTCTTTTTGTCAAGTCAATCTTTTTTAAAGAAACAATTTAAAAAATTTATTCTTTAGGAGATTCAAATTGTTAGACTGTTCAGGGTTTTAATACCTAATTTACAAACTTCTGTTTTTTTTTTTTTAATGAAGATTTCTTACTTCTGCCTTTAACCTACATATTACTGAAACTACTTCCTTTTGTCAAGTCAACCTTTTTTAAAGATACAATTGAAAAAAAGTTATTCTTTAGGAGATTCGAATTGTTAGACTGTTAGGGGTTTTAATATCTAATTTACAAACTTCGTTTTTGTTTTTTTTCAATGAAAAACTTCATCAAAAGATAAAGTAGAATAAAGCAGAAGTTATAATATAGTTTTGTTCTGTTTTAAATATCTTTTAATCTAATTTTACCTTTATTGCACAAGGAAATATAACTTACATTCATTTCCACAGTTTAATTTATAACCAGACTGCGGATTCTTATGCAAAATCGAAACTGTCTGTATTCGTTGCATGATACAGGCACTACATACACATATATTTCTTATTTCACACTAGAACTACCGGACCAGTCAAAATTACTGGTTTCTAAATTTTTCTTTTGCAAATATTGAAATTATAAATATGTTTTCCGGAGTAATTCTTTAGTAAACTTCTCTATTAGGGCACATACTTAAGCAAAAGTTGTACGGAAGTTGAATAAATGCAAACTTGTCGTTATTAGAAGGCAATATACACCAGTCGCGTTTAATGCTCGGTAGTTCTAGTGTTAAATAATTTCATTGGCTTGAAAATAATACAAGAGTAACTTTAATTTTTTTAAATGTCGTTACTATTTTGTAACTGATGTATCTATTTTTTTAATAAATACATTAAATCCGCAATCTAGTTACAATATAAATATAAAGAATTTAAACGAAATCCAATTACATATTACATATGTAATTTGAAAACAAAAGACAACACAACATTTTGTTGCTGGAATTGATTCTTCCATACATACACATATCTGTATTACAGGCTCGGATCTGCATGTCTGGCTAATTGTAGATGAACGATTAGAATGTCTGAGGGAATACCGTTGTTAGCGCCGCTTGAAATATCTACGGATCGTTCCGCGATCATACACGAGGGTGCAAGAATAGCCAATTCGCATATACACCCTTGTTAGTTAGCTCAGCCGCATGTTTTCTTCGTTATTATCGCGTAGGCGTCAAGGTTGTCGGAATTTCCGCTTATTAAGGGCCTGCCGTCGGCATCCGGCGCGCTCGCATAGAATTCGCCGCGTCAATGTGAAACTTGAACTTGAAAGAGCCGGTGTTTGCACTTGCATGCATTTGCGAAGCTTGTTCACGAGACACGTGACCGCACGATCTCTGGAAAGCGTCATCTTCGATCTTGATTTCTTGGTTCTCGAACCACCGGTTCTGTGAAATTCACTTTCAGTTGATAGTGTTTCACACGCTTCATTTCTATCCTTGCAGAAATTTATTTTAGATTGCAATTATGTGTGAAAAATTAACCTACAATCAAATCTAGATTCGCAACAACCGTACAAAGTTTAGTGGAAAAAAACATCATTTGATATTCAACGAATTTACATTTTATCGATTGGCCTATCCGAGGATCTCATGTTTTGTCTGGTCATTGTTTGCTGTTTCCACTTACTGCACTGTATTTCCACTTATGTAAACGTTTGAAATCTGTTTCTTGAAAATGGAGATATGTGTGGAATTAAATTCTTTCTATTTGTGCCAGGATTTCGAGTATACTATATTTATGTAGCTTTTTACATTTTTAAAAAGAAGGAAATCTTTTATGCAGGACATTTTTGAGAAATATTCATAGTTCATAGTCATAGTAACGGCAATCAACATCTTATTACGAATGTTTATGCGCTAGACATTTAATAGACACACTAAAATATAACGTACAAATTAAATTCAGTATTGTGTTTGAATTTTTTATATAAATAAAAAAAGTTAACAGTAAAATATTCTATAGAAATGTGTTTCTTTTCTTTTTCAGTTGCATCAACCTCACAAGGGTTATTAGCAACTACAAGCTTACAATTAGGTGGTCATTTGTAATTTAGATTCGGTTGAATAACTTTATGTGCTCCAAGAATTTTATAAGTTTTTCGCAAGATTCCTTTGATTCGGTGGCATCTTTGATGTTTCCTGGAATTTTGTATCTTTTTATTAGAGATGGCATGCTTTAACTACGTGTTCCATTGTGTTTATTGTGTAGCATCTTTTACATTTAGGTTTGTCCTGGTTTTCAATTAAATATGAATGGGTGAGGTTTGTGTGTCCCATTCCCATTCTGTTGATTACTACTTGTTCTTTCCTGTTGAAAGCGCTAGCGGGGTTGAATTCATAGATGTCTTTCCTAATACGGTGGATCTGGGTCTGGCGAGAGTTTTTCCATACATTAAGTCCATTTTTCCGGTAGGGCTTTGGCAAAGTTCTTTGCAACCTCCTTGTGGAAGACAGGTACGTCTAATTCTGCAAGGTGTGGTGCTGTCTGCTAATTTTGCTGCTTGATCTGCTAGTTCGTTGCCAATGATTCCAACATGGGATGTGACTCATCCTAGCAGGATTTCAGTGGAAGAATTATTATAAATTAGTTCATTGTATTTTGCAATTATTTGATGATTCAAAGGGTGGGCATAGTTACCCACTTCTATTGCATCCAAGACACTCATGGAGTCTGTGTAGATTATGAATGTGATTGACGTGTTATGGTTTGTTGCAGAATTAATGTTTTTTGATGTTGTCTCTATATGTTTTAAACTTTCGAGGATTGCAAAGGCTTCACATACGTAGATCCTATAGTAGTGTGGGAGTTTAAATTTTGAGTTTTCTTTAGCGGTTACGATTGCGCATCCGGCGTTTGTTACATTTTTTGAGCCATCAGTAAATATAGTTGAGTAGTCGGGATGTTTGTTCATGTTTTCGACGGAAATTGCTTTCGAGGTGGTTGGGAGTTCATATTTCTTAGAATAATCGAATTCTATTCGCGTTGGAGTATTTAATAGCCATGGTGGTGTTTTAAATTCTTTGTGTTACCCTTTGCCTTACAATTCTTTCACAACTGTTTTAATCAGAGCTACGTTATTATTAATAAATTACTTGTGAGAAAACGAATACTCGAGATCATTGCGTTACGTACATCTACAGTCATTCCAGACGTAGAATATCGAAGATAGAAAAATAGTACAGTAAGACCTCGATTATCCGAACTACCGATATCCGTAGTCTTTAGCATCCCAGCATGCTTCAGATGTTATGGCGATCCATATGCAACATTACTTTTTCTATAAATTAATAAAACTCAATCCTGGGATTATGACTGTAAGTAACAGTTCTAATATTCAAACAGTCATGTATTATATTTCAATAAGAATATAAAATCATGAACAAAAAACTAAACTTGTATTCAAGAGTCTTCATAAATTATATTCGGGAAATGTTATGTCGTAGAAAAGTCTGTATTTTGTTTGCGATTAACTTGTGTAGAGTAAAGACGAATGTAGTAGGGAATAAAAGTCAGTGAAAACTGGAAAGTACAGTGATTAAGCGGCGTCTTCGGCACGTTCTCATCTTCGATTCAGCATACGAATCCTCCGGCGGACTATCCAGACTGCTCTTGCCAACTGGTTTCTATCACGGTGGCAGCAGTGGCACGAGTAATTCGTCGGTCAGAGATGGCCAACGAATCCGTAACGAGCCTATTGTCTTTGTCGCCGATTGCTCCAGTCGCGACGCCTTCCTGACGGCGTCGGTCGTCTGCAAAAAGCGCGATTGTAACACCGGCTGGCCAGTACATAATTAATTAAATGGGCGGACATCGGCAGCTGAACGGTAGCTTGGCCTTTAGCTGACTATTAATTAGAGTTACACAGCCGGTGTGCACCGAGGGATACTACTGATTTTATTTTGCGTTGCGAATTGCTCCGAGAAAAATTTTCTTTTTCTTTCTTGCCACGAAACAGGATCTAACTTTGATTCCTATATTTTACATAACATTTCTCTATTTTTTCTTCAGTTCTTTATTCTTCGTAGAACACATTACAATCCTCCATGATTCTATCCCTTTAAATAAAAGCTAGAAATTTTGTATTATTTACATTTTTCTGTTTTCTTCTCTCAAAACAGAAATTAACCTTCGATTTCATATTTTACATCTTCAAAATTTATTCTAATTCCTTTTTATCCTATTTTTTCTTCAGTTCTTTATGCTTCGTAGAGCACATGACAATCCTCCATGATTCTGAACCTTTAAATAGAAGCTAGAAAATGTTTTATTATTTAAATTTTTCTGTTTTCTTCTCTGAATACAGAAATTCACGTTCGATTTCATATTTAACATCTTCCTATTTTATCCTAATTCCTTTTTAGTCTGTGCAGCATGTTACAACCATCAATGATCCTGAATCTTTGAATACGGGCTAGAAATTCTCAATAATTTAAATTTTCCTTTTTGGTTCTCTTCAAAGAAAAACTAAGTTTGAATCCTATATTTTAGATGATTTTTTTCAACTTTCTCCTGATTTCTTTTTAGTTTGTATGCCATGTTACAACCTTGAATGTTTCTGAACCTTTAAATACTGGCTAGACATTCTGAATAATTTTAACTTTTATTTTTGTCTCTCTCAAAACAGAAACTAAGTTAGAGTCCCATATTTTACATTAAATTCTTCAACTTCCTCCTAATTCCTTTTAAGTTTGTGTTACATGGTACAACCTTCGCTGATTCTAGATCTAGAGCTTTAAATAGAAGGTTAGACCGTAAATCTCTTGAAGAGATATTTGTAAATCTCTCAAGAGATAATTATTTTTTTCTGACAACATTGACACCAACCGCGACATAATTTCGATTAACACGAATCTCCATTATCCGAACTGATGACATCTACATTCAAATTAAAAGTAATTAGGGGAGACCAAGGCAAGTTGATACAGGGACAGGTTGATGTAATACAATTATGTGGACACTGCGTATGTGTAATAGGGCTGTTACTTTCCTTCGAAGGTCGAAGATTTCGAACCTTCGATTCGTTTCCATTTAACGGATGAAAGAAATAAATTTTCATAATTTGTTTCTATATTCACTATTTGAATTATTTTAATATGAAATAGTACCTATTTATCCCATATAGTATTTGATGATGCTGATTTGCATTTTACCCCCTCGATGCAACGGCCAGAGATACAGGCAGAGTAGACGCAGTTGATATTGTTTATCCTCGAGTACACACCGACGCGTCTCCCACCACTGACTTTCCCACGCGTGCTCCGACTCCCTTAGCAGTGTTTTTCTGCTGTCTCGGCTGTTGGCAGCGACTTGCCGTCTGGGCCAGTTCGAGACGCTTCACGATTTCCCGAGAAACGTGGTTGCGCGTGCTTCTTCAAGCTAGTCGCAACGATCGATCGTCTTTTTCCTCGATGCCTCGGCGTCGTTGAATCTTGCCACGATCGCAGATCGGATAGAACACCAGGAAAATATCGATCTCGATCGGGATTCATAACGGAACTTTCCGAGACATCGCTGTTTCGTAACGAGTTCTTTTGCTTTTCTTTCCTTTTCTCCGTTGTTTTTGCATCTTTATTTACGCAAAGCATGATTTTTCGCAGTCTTCTACTGTAAATGGCGATACTACGTGTCTTTCTGTGATTTCCGCCGCAACACCCGTCTCTAGCTTCGTCTAGACGGGAATCCTTTTTTGATCCTTCTTAGGCGATAGTCGGCACGCTCGCCTACAACATCCCATAGAAACGCGTTGTCCGCCATAAAGGTAGCGGCACACCTTGTGCCTCTCTCAAGGCCATTGCCGACCATTGCACAATACTTCGTCCCTTTTTCAGTTTTTGTTGTCGTAATCCTGACACAGACTCAACAGGAACCATTCACTTTTAAGATACAAAGGTGATATGCTATATAAGATACGTAATATACATAGAAATGATGTCCACAGTTATTAAATCATTAAGTACGCGTGTCCCTGCAGTTGTTATACATTTTATGGTATTCAAGCTCTATGATTATTCTTTTGTACACTTTTTCTTTTTTCATCACAAAATCATAATTATTCTAATAGTTTTTTGAAAAAATAAATACATGCGAAGACACATCGAAATATGATTTCATTGACGCTATTAAAACCCGGATTTTATTGAAATCTAAACACTTTAGACATGAAGTTTCTTTTGAAAAAATGTATACCCTAATAATACCATGAAAATCATCTATCACTGAAACGCCTGATACCAGAGTAGGGCACAAATCAACTAATAAATAAAAATGACTAAATGTCTCATTGATTGTTAGTCATAGCAAAGTAGTCATTAGTCAAAACTAAGTATGAAATTTATTATTTTACGGAAGATTACGGAAACGGACCACGTTATAAGAAGTCTAATTCATCCAATAATGGTTCACTGTATCCGTTTCCGTAATACGAGTTTTGAAATTTTGCATACATGTAAAGTACTGCATACTTAGTTTTGACTAATGACTACTTTGCTATGATTAACAATCAATGAGACAATTAGTAATTTTTAATTATTAGTTTAGTTGATTTGTGCCCTACTCTGCCTGATACAGTATATTATAAAATTTTAGTTTAACTCGTATTACGTATTTGAACATGTAACTTATTTACGTTGCAATGTATGTACACCATAAATGTACATCGCCTGCTTGAAGTTGATTACTTAATGGTATTCATACATAGCACATATAACGACGCTGACTATCCAAATCACATTAACCAACCACGTTGATCGTATTTAAAAATCGGTTTTTACACTAATGTATTCGTTGTACCAAATTTTATTAAGATCTGGCAAATGCAAGAAGGTTGAAGGCTACTCGTTATCACACACCTTACCTATCCAATTTTTATTTGATTAAATAAATTACTTCGACTTCATGGTATTTTTGACCTTGCTGGTATGTCAGACAAAGTATTGAACGGTTAGAACAATACTCTGACTCCAACAGTTTTAACAATTACCTTGTCAACTAATACAGTATTTCATCGATAATCGTCGTCCACACGGGTCCGGCTGGTGACAATTAACGTCCAGATAATACTATTCTTTGACTTGTGCCGAACGTAGAAAAGGATAGGGAAGCTCGAGACTCGAGTAATCGTCCATTACACAAGTAAATATCATCGCAATTATATCTTATTTGGTATAATTTTCATTAGAAAAAAGACCCGAATATATTGGGGAAAGTTCCATAAAAAAATAATAAAAAATAAAGAAGTTTTGTCATTGGATTAGTAGTGGTCTCATCGATATACTCGACCCGTATTATGTTACACCACTCGGCGATCGAGGTCTCTCGAGCTTCACGGCCCCTCACGGGGTATACCTCGCGGAAGGAGGGATTGTTTTGCGACAATTATCGTTCAGAATATGACGACAATTAACGATGAAATACTGTATTTACGACTCTGTTGCAATATCCATCTTAAATCGCACGCCATTAATGTCTGCATACTGTGCAATACATTTAACACTATATAAAAATGTACACGGGAAAGTTTCATTTATGTGCAAGACGGAGGGTGTTTCTATCTTCGGAAAGGCAGCGTAACGGTGTCTTAATTATCGAGAAAAACCAGAGTCTGCCGTTACTAATTAATTTTTCGCATTTTTCTCCCGCCCGATCGAACTTCTTCGAACACGACGTAGGTTGTCGCTATTTCGCGGTTGACAAGCTGTTTATTAACGTCGCTTAGCAGTCGCGTCAACGTCAGCCGACATGTTGACAGTCCCGCTTCCCTTTTTGAGCCGGCCAAATCGGAAAATGTCTCCGAACGTTATTGCAAAGCGTAAATTCGATTCGTGAAAGCGTACTCGCGTCGATCATCGGGCGTATCAGAAAGGAGGGACGCGTTCTGGTTGATCATTAACGATCATACGATCGTATCGCCGAGATATCCTGTTAATTACGAAATTGCCAACACGATAGCGACCGCGGATCTCACTCCCAACCTCGTCGCAACAACATAATTCGATGAAAGTTGACTTCTGCCCGCTGTGGGCCTTGTCTATAGCATTAGGGCGGTGAAAAAGTATTTTGCGAACGCGATAATTGGCTGAAACCTCTTCCGCATTAGAAAATTTCAACCCTCATGCAGCGGCGTATGCCTCGACAAATTATATAATTTGTTGTAAGTATTTTCAGACAAATTATATTCTTCGAAGGCGATTGCATCTTTGAGTATGAATTAATCGAGAAAAGAGCATAACATAAATAGATAAATATGAGAATATTGAATATTTATATGTTATTGAAATATTTAAATTTAACAGGCTGGAATATAAAAACTATAGGGATATACAGGTCTTTGTTTATGCATAATAACTTTTTTATATGACTCTAGTAGTAGGATATATTGATAGAATTGGTGATATTCATGATGAAGAAAGCTTCGAAGGTTTCATGTATAATATATTATAAATATTACTGTAACATAAATTCTATTCTATTCTCTTTTTTATAAGTCGGGTTATAACTTTCAAGCGTATTATAATTTTCATTAGTGAGGAATTTTCTTTATCATTAGAATATATTAAGAAACAATAATAATTACATTTTAGCAGTTAAATAAAAATAACAATAATATAGTATATTACTTTTATCATTTTATTAACAACATATAACAACTGTTTATAGTAAATTTTATTAACAATTTAGTTCGAATGTTCTATAGTTTTTAAAAAAGGAAATGAGAATAATTTATCTCGGTAATATATTATTTCATAAAAAGGTCAGTGTTTTATATAAAGAAATGCGTTATTACTAATAGTTATAATGCAGGTCTGTACGTAATTTTTAAGTTTTATAGTGAATTTTTTGACAATGGGGGTAAGGTAGAAATTGTTTTCATTAACCAAAAAAATTCTTTTTATGCAAATTAAAGTAGAAATATGAATCATTTTTACTCATATACAAAATTTCTTGCACTTCGAATGTTAGCACACGATATAAAAGCATAAAGATCTGCAATCTCCTAATAGTCAATATACCGACACCAGCAATTACGTAGAAGCATAATCGATATGCGATAAAGGTTGCCGACAAGAGAAACTGAAAGAAAAAAAATTCTGCAACGGTTCTGCACCGGTTATAAAATCTTCTGGGATAATTTTCACGCCAACAAGCATGCTGCAGATCAACTTTCATTCAAAACTGGTCAAGTTCCAAAGAGAATAACTCGAAAAAACGCGTGATGGTGAGCTCGGGGATATAAACAGGAAGAGGAAGGCCGCTGTTTGAGAGGGATTAGCGTTCTTCCGTCGATGCGGCGGCCATTTTTGGCATTTGGCAGCGGAATTACAGACAAAGGCCGAACAGCCGGGGGAAGGGAAGGCAAGGCACGGTCGGACAAAAGGAAACCGTAAGACGACAGGAAACGATAAACTGGAACATCCTACCGAGAGCATGCTCCGGGAACCAGTAGCGTGCAACTCCTCGTTCGGTACGTCGATGATGGAGAACTTGCGCAAAAAGTGGAATCCTCTCGAGACGAAGCTAGTAAGTAGCCTTATGTAGGCTGACTCAGGAAGGTACCTGGAAAGCACGCTGCAAGAAGAGTATATCGGCGTGCCGGTCGTAGCCGGTGCGCGCTGCTGTTGCACCTCGGTGCATCGACGGGCAGAAACGCCGGGGACCTGTTCTTTGAACCAGCCTTCGAGAACACATTGCTGGAAAAAGTGGATGAAGTAACGAGGTGAAATTACGTCTTGTTATGTCCCCGGGATTCCGTAAGGATCGATCGAGCTTTTATGACCTTCGTAAAAACGTTCGATTCCGCGGGCCCTCGAACCCTGGAAGCTTCGATCGCAGCTTTTTCAGAAAAATCTACCGCAATGTACATACATGGTGCCGCGGACAGAAAGAACACCGTGGTACGATTAACCGGGTATTTTACGTATGGTGCTCTTAACGATTCCATTGCGCCGAAAGAAACGACCATTTCAGCACCTTCGACGAGACGGACGTCTCCTGCACTTCTTGCCACGGACTGCGCATTGACGAATGTGTCTTGTCATTAAAGTCGGAATACAACTTGGTGATTTTTACCTTGCATGGTTTCGATGTTCGAGCAGCTGAAGTTAAGAAGAATTATTGTGAAGTGGATCAGATAAATTTACATTGAATTTTAAGTATCTGTTAGTATGTATTCTGGGCCCTCGGAATAACTTTTTTTAAAAATTGGACCAAACGACTTGACTTTTTCCTTAACAATGAGAAGCATTGATTTACTAAACGGTTAAACTGTACTTTGGAGGACCAATTTTTTTTATCTTTTATTTATGCAGTCTTATAAATTTCGACGAGAAAACACCGAAAATGAAAATCTTATTGCCAGGAGTTCACTGGTTCAGAAGTTACACGCGTGTAAAGTTGAGCACTTTTAACTAACCCCAAACCAACTTGGACTATACCGCTCAGTATTACTTAGTCGATGCGCTGAACACCCACCATCTATCCAACGCATGCGATCAACAGTCCTACCTCTACCACCTAACGAATATCCAATATGGCGACGCTCCAACCTATCAAAAATGCTTCCTCTTTTTCCTTTTTTTTTCTTTTCAGTTTATCTATTTTAACT
Source organism: Sphecodes monilicornis (assembly GCA_913789915.3). Classification (NCBI taxonomy): domain Eukaryota; kingdom Metazoa; phylum Arthropoda; class Insecta; order Hymenoptera; family Halictidae; genus Sphecodes; species Sphecodes monilicornis. Next base: position 8,368,935 of record OU565291.1, on the reverse strand, counting down.
GATTGGATTTTCTAATAGATAAACTGAAAAGAAAAAAGAAGGGAAAAGAGGACAAGAGATTTGAACCCTGGCCTTCCTATTACCAACCTAGTACGTTACCACCACGCCGTTTGGCACTTGACAATAACTTCAACTGAAACTGTACTGTGATCCTATAATGCTATATTTTTATAAACAGGAGAACGAAATCTACCAATATGCAAAGTTTCGAGAAAATCTGAGGTTCTAATTTGGTGGAGTCGCGTAAGATTTTAGGAAAGCTCGGAGGTCTTGGAAAATTGCATATGATTGGTTGTAGGGTGTGTTGGAAAAGTGGTGGAGATGGCGAAAAGCTAGAGAGGGAATGGAGAAAGATTGAGGTGGAGTAGGAGTACAGTACGCAGGCTGACAAAAGGCTATAGTTATTAATTGTCGTAGCTAAACGCGGTACAGGGCCTTCAAGACATCTGGCTATCAGCTGTACTTTGGTCGAGTCCTACGAGGTTTATGGTTTTTATGGTCGGTACGTAGCCAAGTGGTTTACCTGACCTTGGTTTCGTGTTTGTCCCTGAACACGGAGGGTTTTGCGACGGAACAAATAATTTATCGAACATGTGATACTCCATTTAGTGGATGATTTTCATACTGAATGTCTTCTATCCACTGATAACAGGTATTGTTTAAATGGCTCTCTTCGATTTTGATGAAGAATACTTGTGGGCATTAAACCATTTTTTAGTAACCATCATCCATATTTTAAAGGTAAAAGTAGTCCTCTCTATATTTTGTCTCTGTGTTTGTATTCATTCCTCAACGAATCCTAGCACAATAAACCATTTTTGTAGTTTAGTTCACGCCAAGCTAACTGGAAGAACGTTAGTAAATCTTTTTTAATGAACTACACCGTGTATCGTACGGTAGATCTAACAAGTGGGTTTAAAAAAAAGCATATTCAGTATTTTCCCGACTTCTATATCGCACGCAGGTTTTATTAAAATTACAAAAGGATGATTTGGCCAACATCCCCCGTGAGACCGGCCCCACGGATCACCGCGTGACGTCGGGATCATTCGAAGGGGGCGCAGGAACGTTTCTATTTACGACTCCGTATTAGCACTCATCGGAGCCCTTGGGTATCTATCTTAAATGTACACATCCGATCAGCATCGACAAACTCGCGGGCTCGGGCCGAGGGGAAGTGCACGGAGGATACTGGCTAGACACACAGTCAAAGGCCACAGGGAAGAGTTACACCCGTGTGTACGTGATTGAACGTGGGCCCGCGATTTACATCGCAATCGGAGTCGTAATCATCGTGAAGCAGCCACGCGGTGTACGCGGCTGAGAGAGAGAGAAAGAGAGAGGAGAGAGAGAGAGAGAGAGAGAGAGAGAGAGAGAGAGAGAGAGAGAGAGAGAGAGAGAGAGAGAGAGAGAGAGAGAGAGCGGGGAGGAGGAAGGGGGGAGAGAGTGCAAAGGGCCGTGGGCCCGTAGAGGATAGGTTTTATATGTGGCCACGTACGAGATCGTTAGTAAGGGTGGAACAACGACTACGTGGACGACGGACTTAGAGGAAGAAGACGAGTATCTACCGACGATTTAGCGCGTCTTTGCATCTCCGACTTGCGTCCCCTCGTGCCCCTTTACTCCTCGCACCCCCAATATCCTTTTCCCTCTCGCTTCTGTTCTTCTCGCGTCTCTAATACCTACACGTCCGCGTTCATTCGTCTTCGCTGTTCATTCGGCTCGTGTGAAGCTCCAGAGGAAAGATTTCTTCCTTGACGATGTCTAGGGTGCATGGGACTCGCGAAATTGAATAGTTTTTGTTCCATCCTTTACACGTCAATGTCCCCGAATAATTGTCAAGGATAACCCTTCCTGATTCCTGCACTAATTTTTGATAGCGCAATTTTAATACCGATTCACTGCAATAATGATCAACAACACTCTTTCATTAGTGGTTTGTAGATTTTATGCATCCGTGGCAAAAATGAGTAGATGCAATTGAAAACAATAGAACCATTCACAGAGTTTAAGAATGTCGGTAAATTATTTTTAATGTATTACTGTTATTAACCCCTTCATCCATAACAACGAGTCTGACTCGTCATGAACATTTCGAACAGGATCTACTAAATATGTATGTTATTAATTCCCTTGAAACCCAAATGAAATTCTATTTTGTTTTTATTGATATACAGGGTGATTCTGGAAACTGGGACAGGATACTGCTCTTTGTTATGTAAATATAGAAAAAGACAAAATTATCCTGGTTCAAAGGGGCACATATTGTAATAGACAAACAGATGTTTTCGAGTTTATTTTTTTCTAGGGATTGAGGTCATCAAAGATTTTTTAAATGGGACTTTTTAAATGGGATAATTTGAAATAAGATAAAAAATAATCATTTGAAATAATGAATCGTTTTAAATACATGAACTTAATTATTAGTATTTTACAAATAGCATGAAAAGTTAATTTTCATTTAACGTCTAAATCAAATAATATTTTATTTGAATAATTTTCAATTACATTGTTCAAATAAGATAATAAATAATTCCACCTCAAGAAGTGGTTATAGTAGTGACTAAATTAATTATTAAATTTAGGTATGCTAATTTTTGTAGTTTAATGACTAAAGCTAGCCACATTGGCTTTTAAAATTGTTTTTTAGTACATGAAATAAATACGATTTTGAAGAGTACGAATTAGTTCATCAAATGGAAGATGAAATCAAAAATTTATTTCATTTTCATTTGAAATTCAAGTAATGAAATAATTTTCAAAAAGCGATATGGCTACTCAAATAAACTAACATATGATTATTTCAAATGACAATGTAACCAAATAGGATAGTGTACTATTGAAACGATTATTTTTCAAATAATTTATTTCGATAATGCTTAAGCCTGCCGCAAACCAATCAGCCGTAACATTTACAGGCCTAGCTCGCTCTCGGAATCTCATTGAGCATTCACCGAGCGCGTCGTTAAATTTTCGCGGCACCTATTTCACGGTTCTTCCCGGCGTCTTTGTAGGGTCGTAGGTGTCTATCCGTGGCGATGATTTTTGCGCTCGTTAGAGCATGAAAGTGCACCGGTGAACATACGTTTCCGTCACTGGTATCGGCGCGATGCATCACCGGACCGAAACCCGTGACTCGATAAATCGCGGCGCCTTAACCCTTTCAGCGCTATGAACCCATATATGGGTTCTCACACAACCATTCGTTTTTGGCTATGAACCCACATATGCGTTCTCGCGCAACCATTCAGTTTAGGTTATGAACCCACATATGCGTTCTCGCGCAACCATTCAATCGAAAAGGAAATCGATAAACAGATATATGTGACTGGGGCCTATGAGCCTTTACAGATATAACAAACATCTTCGAATATTTAGCACATCTTCTGAAGAGGACGAAGGTCTACAGGAAAATGTTAATTCGATATCTAATTATACGGCAGAAAAGTGTTCATGGTCTAAGAAACATTTTGTACCAAAATTATATGATTTTGATGAATCAAATTCGGGGATAAGGGGTCACTTATCGGAAATATCCACTGCTTTGGATGCGTTTAAAATATTTTTCTCAGAAGAATTAATTACTGGAATTTGCGAGAAAACAAATAATTTCCATAAAAATCTGGCGCAAACTAAAATTCATGCAGTTCATTCACGCGTAAATAACTGGACAGATACTTCACCTTCGGAAATATATTTATTTATCGCTATTACTATGCTAATGTCCAGAATGAAAAAAACATCTATAAGAGAATATTGGTCTACTGATAAAGTTACAAAAACTGAAATTTTTTCAAAACTAATGAGCAGAGTTAGGTATGAATCATTGCTGAAAATGCTACATTTTAATGATGACAATAATATGAGCTCGAATGATCCGTTGATAAAAATAAGACCAGTGGTTACTAAACTTAGAAACTCATTTTCTAAATCATTTTATCCGTATGAATATTTATGCATAGACGAAAGTCTTTTGCTTTATAAAGGAAGACTGTTCTTTAAACAGTATATTCCAACAAAGAGGAGTAGATTTGGCATTAAGTCATTCATTATTTGTGATTGTAAAACCGGCTATATACTAGACTTCATAATTTATTCTGGAAAAAATAGTGATGTCACTGAGGAAGTTCCATCAATTGGACAATCTGGAAACATTACTTTGACACTTATGAAATCATACCTAGGAAAAGGGCATACACTTATCACTGACAATTGGTACACGAGTCCGCACTTATACAATCTATTACACGAAAAGGAAAAAACCAATGCCTTTGGAACTGTGCGACAAAATAGGAAAGATATGCCAAAAATGGAAGAAAAATTAAAAGGCGGAGAATGTGTAAGTCGATCGACACACAATCTATTAGCGTTAAAATGGCGGGATAAAAAAGATGTATGGATGCTATCCACCTCACATTCTGATGATTTCGTGGAAACGAAAAAAAATAATTATCAAACTGGCGAACCAAAGCGAAAACCAAAGTGTGTAGCAGACTACAATGCCTTGATGGGCGCAGTTGATAAAATCGATATGACATTGAGTTCGCTTCACTGCGTTCGCAAAAGCACAAGGTGGTATAAAAAATATTTCTTCCATCTCTTAGACCTCGCCATATATAATGCGTATATTCTCCATAAAGATACTAATGAAAAAATTGTAACATTTGAAAAATTCCACCTGCGACTTATAAAAGATATTTTGAGAGAATACCCACCAGATAAAGTAGAGACTAAAGGAGGAAGAAGTCATTCGGACGACCTCCCATTCAGATTAACAGAGAGGCATTTCCTTAGTTCCTGCGTAACTAATGAAAATGGAAAACATTCTTCACGACGCAGATGCGTTGTTTGTACAAAAAATAATCGAAGAACTGACTCGCGTTACGAGTGCAAGAAATGTAACGTTGGCTTGTGCATTGAACCATGTTTTGAGAGTTATCACACAATACAAAATTATTAAATTTAAAAATTTAAAAGGTGCAATTTACTACTATTATATTGTTCGTGTTATGAAATAAATGATTATTAAGGGTTTGAGGTCACCACGTAATTTATTTTAATTATTTTTTCGTACGGAGTGGACAGTCCACTGCTCACGCTTAACGCCGACAACGTCTGCTCTTTCGTAAAAAGTACGCAGTCCACGGCGCACGCTTAACTTCTGGCAACTCAGCGCTCAAAGGGTTAAGGGGGCCGCCTCTACGTTTTCTCCACGCTCGAAGCGTTTTCCGTCTCGCCGCCATAGATCGCGCTAATTTTCGCGAGCATTAAAGTCGCGGAAGCGTTGAACCAAGAACTTCCCGATATTGCCCTGCGCGACGACAACGACAACAACAACCACGGTTGCGTGTGTTTCACGCACGCATGCACCCGATGCCTACAGAGACTGCAGAAGAACCGTTCGAACCATTAAGTAGACTTCTACCGCATGCCTGCTTGGATTCCGCGAACATAAAATCCGCTCCTGCCATTATGAGCAAAGGGGAGGACGCGCGTTTCGCTAAGCTGCAGGCCACATCTGCAATCCAATCGCGCATTTTTGTCGCTCTAATGACATTAACTAAATTGCGGTCGACGCTCGTCCCTGGACAGGCCGACCGTTTTTGCGACCGGTGGACGTTATTGCGGTCAGACTTTTCCCGACTGATCTACCATTTGTCATTTCGTTCAATTTCTTTTTCACGGACCACTGATTTGCGCTTCTTCCCGCCGTGTGATTTTCTTTGCCAAGGTCGGCACCGTCTTGATGTTTTGATGTCTCTACTTGCCCTCCTCGAAGTTGAAGATATTTCTGAAAAAGGACCTTATAACTCTATGTGCCATTCTTAGGTAAATACCTTGTAACTAACTGTTACAAATGTAAACATGTTCCCCTAGAATTTAATTCCAATATTCTGACAATTGAGGTAGATACACTGCTGTTTCTTTACTCGTAATAGGTAATTAAAAACACCAAATGGGGCCATTCACAAGGTTCAATCTGTGGAACAATAGATATAGTGTACACGAAATAAAACACATGAAACTTTCTTCTGTGGATCATGCACCAGTACAGGAGGAAAAAGATGTTCCTGACTTATATAAATATTTAGATAACGAAAACTGTTAGTGGTTAAACAAAATGTTTGAAGAAGACAATAAATCATAGTTGAATTACTCTAAAATGTTCATTTTATTAGTATATCTGCAGACTAAATGTATTTTATTTGCATTACTCCCTTTTCCATGATTCATGGAAGTGTAGCCCATTGTACATTGTAAATTTATACTATATGCTTTATAAGAATAACAATATTTTTAAGAAACACGAAATTAACAATTCAAATGTGATAATATATTGGAAAAGATAAAAACTAATAACATCCTGAATTGTTCTTGGATTAATTCTTACAGTGGTGGACAAAATTATTGAAACACTCTTTAAAAGAGATTTAAAAAATTTACCAGCTAATATGTAAGCAAAATTATTTAAAAATTGCTATAGGTCGAAATTGTGAAGAAAATTAATTTTACAACGATGCAGAATAACCTCTGATTGGAGGTTACAACTGTATAATAATAAAAAAATATATTACAATGAAAATTTCAGATACACCTTTTGCAGATCCAACTAAGTTATATTTATATATGCATAAAGTTTTATCGAAATGGATTAAAGTTGTTATGAGCTATAAATGACTAAAATTGGCAAAAATCGTGATAAATTGCTGTCTAAACAAATTGAAAACCCTAAAGTTAAAGATTTTTACATTTCCCAATGCCTGTATCTTGGTGAAACTTTGTACATGTTTACAACTCATTTAGATTTACAAAAGGTATGTTTCAAATCTTCATTATAGGCTCAGATGAAAAAGTTAAAAATCGTTACTTTCACTGTTTTCTTCACAATTCCGATCGATGGAATTTTTATAGTAAATTTTTGACACATTAGCAAGTAAACTAATCCTCACAACATTTTCAAAACATTCAAGTCTGACCCTACTTTTGAGAAAGCTATTCCTTTCTTGACTGTGTATATAGTATGTACTTGCTTACAACTTTAACTAAAAATCCTCCCATAACGATTTCTTTCATTACTACTATTATACATAATTTATTCTTAAGATGCATAGTTCGATTTCAAAAACTTGATTGCAGTAATAACATAAAAAGAATTTCGTGTACACCAACAGGCGAAGTTACTATCATATAAAGATTCTTTTATATCTTCAGTACTTTACGAGATAATTACGACAGAGTTGTTGAGTAGATAATTGTAGTAAATAATTGAGTCTATACCAAAGAATGTTGTAAACTAACTTTATTATGAAATAATAATAGTGATGTCATTCAAACATGTACTTAAGATATAAATGTGTTCTTAGTACCCCACTGTACGAAAAAGGATGAGTAATAAAGATTACAGAAAAATAAAATTTGTGTTCTTGTAGGAGAAAATAAAGGAACTCGACTACACGTAATTATATCCATTACAATTTTCCCGAGAAACAAGAATGAAATGTTAAGAAATTTAATTACCATTGTTTAATGCTTACGATAGGGAGAAAATTCTGTAATATAGTTTTAATTAAAACTGTGCTTTCTAATTTATATATGTATAAATGACAGAGATTATATTTAACAGAGTTAGGTAAAAAGATGTATAGAAAATGCACATGAAAATTACGTTTATATAGAATATTTTAATAATTTATCCTCATTGATGCTAAAGACTCTTGAATCTTTATTGAAGTTGTCTTCGTGTGACCTACGACAATAAGGTGAATGCTCGCCATGGAACATTAACATCGATGTTTATACCCGTGATACGCAGACCTAAACGCAGCTTTGATTTACCGTCACGCAAACTCGTTACCCGTATGAACAAACGTGTGTAAATATTGCTTGTATAACGTGTATCGAGGGACACTTGTTTATATCTACCAGCGCACGGACACACGTGGGCAGACTGATCACCGAGACCTTAATGATCGAACATCCTCGCCGTAAATGAATTACAGGAAGCGCCTACTTCGATTCTTAATGTAGCGGAATGGATTACGACGCGATATATGCGTTGCATTTCGATGGGATTTTAAAACGATCAATAAACGAATCGGTGATTATCACGAAACGGTTAGACGTGTTAGGTGTTTCGGTTCCGCGATACATATTATTAATAAACTACGAGCGGCCAGTTCTAACGGAAAACTTTTATCGGCTTTCATAGACAAATTTGACACAAGGGCGATGATGTATTTATTAAGACGTACGAGTGTAATCAACGTAACAGATGTAAAGCGGCAGAAGAGAATCAAGAAGTATTAAATCGAGAATGAATATTCAAGGAAGGATTATTTGTATCGGCATAGTGCAACACGTATCATTATGAACTAGTGATGGAGTCATTCTATGCCAAATCGATCACTTTTTGCAGGCTCCATCGTCGATTTTGTTCTAAATGAAATATGTTGTAGTCCATGTGAAATTAGGGGGGGGGGGTTAAGTCATCATTTTGCCGGTTTCGAATTTTTTTTAGAAATTCAGGTCTTCGAAATTTGCAATTTTTGCCCATTTTGGCAAAAACGGGCATCACTTATGAATTTTTATCTCAGGAACTGTTTGTCCGATTGAGCTAAATTTTTTTTGTTTTATTCGGAAAGGATTGGGATATTACAAAATAATTTTTTCAACTTCGACAATCAACTTTATAATGTCAAAAAATTTAAACAAATTCTTTACGTTTTTTTCGATAAGAGTGCATGGTTATATAAATTTTGTTGTCCTTTTCTACGTTCGGCACAGTCAAAGAATAGTATTATCTGAACGTTAATTGTCGCCGGCCGGACCCGTGTTGGCGACGATTGTCGATGAAATACTGTATACAGTATATCCGATAGTACATTGTTAAAATCGCTGTCACTTGACCATTGCTTTGAATTGATGTACAAAATTTTTGGAAGACATTTCTGAAACGTTAAACTTTGTAAAAATGTAATGAAAAGAATTGATTTTTAGTTCACCAAAGGAGAAAACCTTGATAGTACATACAATACGTTTAACAAGTCAGAGTCGGATACTTCTGAGAGAGCTCCATCGAATTCGAATACACAGTAGGCCATCCGTAATAACTCATCATTTTCACGGTAACCTGTAGCGTTACTCGATACCTAGCGGGTTCGTGGAATTTAATCGAAGTGATGGCACGAATTGCACATTTGCCTCCTATATTGTTCCCCGAGCAATGCAGCGACTACGAAAAGGATCACTGTCATTATCGGCAACTCGTTGTCGAATGGCTGTGCGAATAAATGATGAGGTTTGTGTTCGCGAGACCCGTGCAGAAGGACCGCAGTTTGAGCCATTTTCCATCACTCTAGGTGATCATTTGCTTTTGCGCCACAACGGCGAATCTCATCGACCGCTATAATCGAATAGCAAGTTGTATTGCACGTCTTCCCTATCCACACACGCACGGAATGTATCAGAGTGTCAATAGCTCATGGTCGGAACGATTACCAGATAGGTAGTTCATCGAGGTAGGCATTGCATTTGTAAACTTTGTGGAAACGTTCCGATAAACAGCTTTTGCACGTAGCGGAGCATAATCGCTGCGTTATACTCACGGCGATAAATGAATAATCTTTTTTTTATTACTTTCTGCAAATTTACTTGTATCGTACGATATCAATATTTGCAATTTGTTTTCCTAGTTTTATGACGTGGTTTCTGGAGCTGCATAATCTTTGTTTTAATAAATCTTATTGCTTATATTGCCTTAAAATAATATTTCTGACGCTTGATACAATGTTTGATTCAATGCCTGATAAATCTATATTCTGGGGATATAATACGTTTGTAATATTCATGTAGATAATTCAAAGTTCGTAACTTGTTTGTGTTTGTCTTATGAAACCCTTTCTAATAAATAGTCTAAAATACAACTTACTTCCACGGAATTTTTATTACTAGATTCGGAATGTTTAGACATTTATGCTATTTATGCATTTTTGAAATACAAGAAAGCATAATATGTAATAACAAACATTAATGATATTTCTATTCTATTCCTATCGCAGTCAATTTTCTAGTTGATAAATGACACTTGTTCCTTGCACTGATTTTTTATAAAATAATCCATAGAAGTTGAAATTGGCTTACAGAGCTACAGTCTATTTATTTCGTACGTTACAAAATACTTGTTCCATAAAAACACTTTTCAAAGGAGTCTCTAGGGGTATCACTTTTATGCATAAAGATTCTAGAGAAATAGATATTTTCTCGAACGAAACATATTGTACACTAGCTTTTGCCTGCGGCATCGCTTGCACAGGAAACCGTTTAATGCCCTCGGAAATTGATATTGTTTCTCCATAAAACCTTTAACCCCCCATTCACCTCAATAGAGTTATAATTTTGTCATGTCGCCATCTTAGATTTCAAAATTGATGCCATTTTCGTAATTAACGTCCCATGTTTGATTAGTTATATCAAAGAGCATTAAGACCAAGTTTGAAGCAAATCCGACCACAAATAAAATATTCCTCATACAAACGTTGCAACTCCTTTTCACCCCCTTAGAGGTTGAATTTCGAAATATCCTTTCTTATTCCTTGTATAGATCATAAAGGAAACCTCTATGCAAAATTTCAGCTTTCTAGGTCCAAGGGTTTAGCCTGGGCGTTGATGCGTCAGTGAGTCAGGACTTTCTTTTTATATATATATACAGGATGTCCCACACAAATGGGAGCACCTAAATATCTGTCGTATTTACAGTCCTGTCAGAAAACTTCAGAGGACAAAGCGACACTACTGCAGGGGGCAAATATAATGGTAAAGAAAAAATTTTTTATGTCGTGTTTTTTAATGAAATTTCAAGGTCACCGATGTTTTTTTAAATGGAATAGTATATTTTTTTTACGGTAGCATGATAGACAATAAAAAACTGAATTTAGTGGATACCACCTTTTTGACCTTGAAATGACCTTGAGCAAGAATAATCATGTTGGAGCGGATAAAATGTGGAAGTTTAAAACTTACGTGTTTCAGCAAGGATTGCGCGTTGTTTACAGCGGGTTGACCTTTACATATCATAATAAATGTTCGAAATATTGAACATCCTCATTTATACAGTATTGCAATCTTGCATTGAATGATCTGTAGGCATTGTCGATTTCCTGAGACGTAATTGAAGCACATGCTGCAGTAATCGTTTGCCGCATATCCTCTGGCGTTGTGGGTTTATCTTTGTTCACAATACATTTTATCTTGCCCCATAGATAAAAGTCGAATGGTGTCAGATCCGGAGAACGGGCTGGAATTGTTCCTCGTCGCCCAATCCAGCGTCCAGGATATTTCGTATTTAGCACCGATCTAGCAACTATAGAATAATGCGCTGGACAACCATCATGATGAAACCACATGAGCTCCCGATCGAATAACGTAATTTCTTCTAAAATGCCCGACATATTCTGTCGTAAAAATGCAGCATACTTTATACCAGTAAGAGTTCCTTGTATAAATTGGTTCGACGTTCAATTACGTCTTTATAAGTTCAATTATAGAATTGAGATAGAAATAAGCTAACATAACTCGTAATAAAACTTTGTAAATACAAACGCTAACTGTTTATTTCGATCTGTGGTTTATTGTACTGCTAATTCCAATAGCTACATTTCAAATTCGTTCACCAGCGAGTAATAACATTTATTGAAGCAATATTTTCCATTAAAAGTTCCTGTTGAAGGGAGCAAATAGATGAAGCGAGATTCCACTGTGTGCCCAGATTGAAGTGTCCAAAAATTAAATCAAGCTTCTACGGAGAAAAGGTCGAAGCTAGCTGGCTGTCCTAGTAGCGTCCCTAGTGATTACTCATCTGAACAGGAAGGGTATATCTTTCGGCGAGGAACGGGCTTGCTAACTGAAACCGCAAAGACAAAGCACGATCCAGCATGGCCAAACCGGGAGAGGAGGGATGAGATAAAAGAATATTAGCAGACAGCTCGAAAGAGCCGGTGCCATCTTCTTTTTTCACCGGGGGTTTCGTTTCTTCTGGCTGCCGTCCTTTGGCTCTCCTTCGGCTTCGTCATCTTATACTTTTAGTAGGAGAAGAAAGACGGTCGCTAATAGAATCCGCGGTCCTTTATTTACTCGGTTGCCCGGTTCCAACCCTTCGCCTGCTCCACACCAATTTTCGATACTCCTTTTTCTCTTTCGCCTCTTATCAAGCTGATCCTCCTACCACCGTTCAGAGATTCGCCACGAGACCCTGTGACAACCAGCCTTCTTCGCAGAAAATGACAAATTCCTTTCACGTTCCCCCTCTATTATTATATTAGACGTTTCTCCGGTTCTTCCTCTCCCTTCTTGTTCTTCGTTTAACGACCACTTTGCTAAAGGTGCGCGTCGTCTTCCCTCCTCCTTTTCGATATAGCATACCGCCAGTTGCAAAAGCAGCGTTTTATGGTGGATGATCTCTTGCAGATCGAACCGGCCTTGTTGCGTTTGCCGATTTTATTTACAATCACTGGCATTAATATTCGGGCACTAGATTTTTCTTTGAGAAGTTAGGTGTTAATGCCAGTGACTGGACTTCGACTCGAAGGACTAACTTTCGTATTCAAAGGACTTGTTACCCATTGGATTCCAAGCAATTTGGCTGTACGCTATGAAGGTTCGAGAAACGCTACAGATCAGAAAATATTGTCGTGGCTCACTGTATATGTCGGTAAGAACAGAATGTCGATGAAAACATATACAGGGTACGGCTGAATAACATATACAAGCAGACAGGGAGCGATTCTACATGTACAAATACATCGAAAAACAAAAGAATAGCAATTTTTCGTTTGACACCTCGTTTTCGAGAAAATCAGTCAGTGATGAGATATTGTGTGGTTTTCTCGCGCATGCGCGAGGTTTTAGCGTCAGTAAAGTAGAAAATTAGGCTAAAATCTGTTAAATTTGTTATGTATTGATTTTGGAAAATGAATGTGTGAAACGTGTGTTAATAATAACTTACCTCAAATTCCCAGCTCACTCGTATCGTCGTAATGTTTTCGACTCTTCTGGCACTTTCCCGCCAGAATAGTTCCCAGCGCCACTTTCCCCCTACTTTCGCCACAATATAGGTACGTTACTGTTTTGGACGCGCATGCGTGAAAGAAAACCACACAATATCTCATCACTGGCTTTAGTATATGCAGGAAGTAGAATTGGTTGGTCGTGATCAGACACGTCAAACGTTTCCATCGAATGAAAGAATTGTACAGGTAACCTTCCTATAACACGGTAGATAGGTTCCTAGAAAATGCCGTGTTGTGTGAAACCGTGTGCATTGCACGGTCCATTTAAATACGACGAGACTTTCCTTAACACTGTATCGCTGAGACGGCAAGTCTCGCCGCGGATGGCGCATGAACTGTGCATGACGCTTTTCCGCTATAACATCGGAATAGAGTTGTAAATAAGTAAATTATAATTTATTTATATATTTTCATGTGAAGACACTATAGTTCATTCTTCCTTCCCGTCATTACTTTAAGGTAATTTAGTTTTTGAATGTGTTAAACAAAAATCATGTTTTCCAGTGCTGTAGAAGTACAGTGTTGTACAAAGGTTTTCTCAATTTTCTTATCGTGTTAGAGCGAAACAGTGTTATAGGACGCCGTATTGTATGAGGGCTACCTGTATTGTATATTTTTTTCTTCTTTATTCACAATCACCTCGTGCCCGCTTGTACATGTTATTCGGTCACATCCTGTATTGTGGATAATAATCTCGACGTAAACATTGTCGAAGAAGTCACCGTCGGGCAAGTAGAACGGACCTGATGATTTCAGTGTTAGAATTTGGTTACGGAAAAATATAAATTAACGTTTTATCACTGGACGGACGGTTTGTTGTCGCGCAAGGATTTTAACACTAGATTTACCGGCTATTTAAGTATATCTGTTTCTACCAAGACCAGTCGGAATGACTGGTCTTTAGAAAAAGTGCTTAGTGGTGTTTCCAGTCTTTATTTACTTTTAAAAAATGACAAAAAAAAGTCGAATAATATTAATTGCAATACAAAAATAGATTTATAGACATTATCAATTAATCAAAAGCTTGATAGGGTCAGTGCTAGAAATTTACGTGCCACAACTCAATCAACTCGCCCAAAAGCGAGTCGACCGAGCACGGCCAAGACACTCGGAAACCCCGAGTATCGAGTTCGCACTTACAGATAGCCAAGTGTCCGGGACCCAAGGAGAACCTTATGTGCGACCCAAAACCCTGAGTAAATTCCAAGGGCCGCTAGCGTACTACATCAGAATCATGATTTTCCCGAAATCATATATTCTGTCCCGAAAAAACGTTGCAGTACTTATCAGTTGTTGTAGCTGCCTAAATGTCATTTCATCACATAGAAACATGCACCAGTCATTTTTACTGGTACTGGTATATGTGTTAATAACAAAAAATATGTTTGTTACGAATACATATAAAATAATATAAAGTTCATAAAACTGATTCTTTAGTTATGGCTACAAAAGTCATGATATCATTTCGGAAAGAAAATGTTACATGCAGTAGGAATTTTGAATTGAAATTGCAAAACCAGTCATTTTGACTGGTCTGGTAAATCTAGTGTTAATAGGCTTTACTGTCCGAGACATCTGGCGCTCACGTGAGAGCAAGGCGAGTAGCTCATTAACAGTGATTTTAGCCGGTGGATGAAGCGTTCTGGCCTCCGGTGATCCGATAATCGTGTACGCAGGGTTTTTGACGAGACGGTGAGCAATAGGATTGATTCCAGCGGCGCTGGGACCGCTGAAAGAGGAAACGAACCAACGCCACGGAGCGAAGCCCCTGGCGGAGCGAGGAGTTAAGCTCGTTGACATCGCACTCGTGAGGTCAGCCAACCAGAGTTCGATTCCCACCGATCTTACTTTCGTACTTTGCCACTCACTTACTCACTTGGCCGAGGCTCGCTCGAGTATCGAGGGTATATACGCGTCGACGTGCATCGCTACCAGGGGGTCACGTGCCGGGGTCGGATACTTGTTTCGCCGCTGTTACCACGTTTATTTGCGTATTATATTGCCACTTTTATGCGCAAATATCTTTTATGCCCTTGCCACCGTTCGGGCTATCGAACCGCTACGCTAGTTGCCGAGAAAGGCCGTTATTTGCATCAGATTATCCCGCAAGAAACGTGAATTTCACTCCATATTTTGGCAGGAAACATGAAAATACAGTTCACCCAGGTACTTTTCTATATTTTATTCTAGAGGCAACGAGGAAAAGTAGATAAAACGTTAATGGTTGTGATCCAACACAAACAACATACCGCCATTGTAAAAATGTATTCGTACACCCTTTAAAAACGAATAACTTTTTTAAAATTGTACTAAACGACATGAGTTTTTTTGTTGAGATGTTAGAAGGATTAATTTACTAGATAATACGTAAACAATTTCTTTTCTAAATTGCTTTTGGTCTCAATTACGAAGAAGTAAAGGTTACAATTTTCAAGTTTTTTATCTGCATCCGTATTGAAAATTTAAAAGATGCATTTTATAAACCTTAATAAGATTTATACCTTCAAAAAGTTTCATCGTCTTCAGTCAAGGTTACTATGAAATATAATTGATTGAAAATAGCAAAGATTATAAGAAACTGCGATTTAAATGAATCGTAAACTTTACATTTAAGTATTGTTACATTTTACAATGCCTATAGCTTTTTTATGCGTCTATCGATTTCGATGAAACTTTGTACATGTATATAAAATACTTAGATTTACAAAAGGCATGTTTCAAACTTTCAGCACAGGCGCAGATAAAAAACTTAAAAACCGTGAGCTTTACTCTACTGTACAAATTTTAAAAAAAAAAGAACTACACATTACCTAGTAAATTAATCCTTTTAACATTTCAAAAATACTTGAGCCGTTTAGACAAAATTTTAGAAAAAGTTACTTGTTATAATACTTATTACTCTGACTGTATACACAAATTCCAGTAAATTTACTATGGAACATATAAATATCGTATTCCACTTGTAATGAGAGTAGAAAGGATTCTCAAAGGTTTTAACACAGGTTTTGTAAAAATAATAAATAATGTTAGCTAGCTTTTTCACTTATACTTTTATAAAAGAAGAAGACGATAGTACAAATATGTATTGATCGAGTAATGTGCAAAAACGGAAGAATCGAATATATTCTTCTAAAGCACTTTAAGAAATCTACGAACGCATAATAAAAAATTGTAATAAAAAACATGAATATATTCACAATGTTTTATACTTTTCTAATGTCGTTTATTTTTAAACAAAACTTGTAGAACAATTTGATTCTTCTTTGCAGTGTATCGTGCTCTCAACGATAGCATACAATCTTTGTAATAATGTTTTATTTTATTCTTTAGGCGTATGCATTACAAGCGCACAAAATGGCAGAAGTAATGAAAAAACCTCAACGTATAATAAACATCAGGATATTTTGCAATGTATCTACTTCGCAGAGCAATTTCTGCAAGGAAAATCACTTGTGCTGCGAACTTATATCCACACAATGATAATTATTCTTTCGGACCACGCAACTCTTAAATAGAAGCGTTCTATCGGAATGCCGCCCGTCATTTCTATTGTGTTCACCGGGGAACGTATTCATCAACGAAATCTCGGATGTCCCGTCGATATACAGTGGCTCACGAAAGTATTCGAACGCCCCTTACATCGAAATGACTTTTCGGACATTGGACCCAACCTCTTAATTTTTTTCGGATCAATTAGAAGCATTGATTTACTAACCGACGTGCAGAAAAGATTTTGAAAAACTGCAATTGGTGAGAACTACATGAAAAAGTAAAAAGGTCACTTTTTAAAACTTTTTTATTTGAGCCCATAATGAAAATTTAGAATATGCGTCTCGTAGATTTGTTAGTCATACACATTCTGAAAATTTATATAGAATTACAATTTAATTTGTGATTAATATGTGAAAACCAATTTCTAAACTTCGCTTTGGTACAGCACAAAATATTGAAAATCCCATTAATAGAATTCCGGCAGATGAAGTAGCCGAAAAGTGATGAAAACCGCAGTTTTTTAGGGCTATTGTGGTAATTATTGCGAAAGGGTCACTACACTCCGATTTTGATGAAATTTAAATGTTATGCAACAACACATTTTGAACAACTTTTTCCTTTTCCAATATAGGAGGGTCGCTTATAGTTTTCGAGATATTCGCAAGAAACTATTGCAAATTTTGGATTACAGCTACAATGCAAAGATTATGCGAATAGAATGAGTTGTGGTTAGGTCGCGGAGGAGGCGGACAGGTCCGGCCGTTAGGCCAGCCCCACCACGCATACGAAAATTCAGGAGTAGTCTTTCAAAATCAAAAACTCACCCTATATAGAGTGAAACTCTGTTTTTTCTCTCATCCCACAACTTGTTTACAAAAAAAAAGTAGACAGACGCCGCACCGGAGCAGCCTTACGTTGCCACGGAGCGTGCAATAATACGGAAAATTCAATACAGTATTAACAATAGTTTTTTGCGAATATCTCGAATACAAAAGCGATCCCCCTATATTGTAAAAGAAAAAAGTTGTTAAAAATATCGAAATCTATAACATATTTAAATTTCATCAAAATCGGAGTATAGTGACCCTTTCGCAATAATTACCGACTGTTGTTTCTATTTAAAATCTATAGATTCTTAATCTTTCGATGCGCGTTGTTCTTTTCGGCGTCAATCGATTTCGATGAAATTTTCAACATATATATGACTAACATACATCTACAAAACTCTATTTTGCACGTCATTTAGTAAATTAATGGTTCTAATTGCTTAACAATGTACAGCCGTTTGCTCTAATTTCAAAAAAGTTATTCTGATTTAAAGGCGTTCGAATGTTTTCGTGGGCCACTGTAATTCCTATTAAGAATGACCGGTTCTCTATTTCACAATAATTGAAATAATAAACACGCTTTCATAGGTAATGATTCGATTAACTTCTTTATTTAAACACAGATTATAATGAAACCCGTAAGAAGTTAAAGTAAATTAAATCTTTTCACTTCTATAAGGCATTTCAGTTTTATATGTTATGTGTTGGGTAGGTTTAGTGTTAAAATGCTGACGTCGACCTCGAGGAATTTTCAATACTCGAGCGCGATCCATAGAATATGAAAATTCCGACAATGGCTTGGCTCGTAAAGATCCAACAGGAGATGATATCGGTGCCGGCTCTCTCGTACAGCCATCTGGTAATTAGTATTCGTGCGTATCTATTTCTCTCGCGAGCGTAAGGTCACCGACGATATTTATCGTGTCGTGAATCGAATATGCGAATATGCTAGGGTGACTAAGATTGTACAGTTACACGCCCGCAGTAGCATAACTTTTGCGGTGGTTGTTCGCTGATTTCCGAGAGAGGAACGCACTGTATTCTCACCTGTGGTTAGTGGCGACATTAAAAACGCATTTAACGAACCGTGCAAAAATATTCTTTTATGCAGTCAAACTTTTCGAGCAGGACTCTATTTCTAACTCTGACATTTTACATACTGTAGGCTACCGTAGTGGCTTTCGTTGATATCATCTTTTTGAATGATAACAACAATGCTCAATTGTTCTTGCATTAAACATGTCATAAATCAAACTTTCAATTGTAGCAGACTTGAAGGTTTTAAAACTATTTTCTCAACTTCGTCTAAGGCATATTATGAGATTGTGAATATTTGTAAAATATAATTCTCTTTCACTACCCACACTAAAGAATTTATTGGATGCAGCTGCACATGAAAATTAACCATTCAGTTTGTATTTCATATATTGTTATGTGTATAACTGTGTCCACATAATGTTCTCACGTAACATAGTATATCATTTCACTAATGATTTCTTCCTGTAAACTACTTAAAATTCAATTATATTAACTGTTCAGTAATAATTTCGATGAAAGTTTAAAATGTATGAGATTGTGTAGTGAAAGTGTATTAAACCCTATACTTTTATTAGAATCGATAATAGAGTGAACGACAATTGTCATTTGTCTGGCATTGAATTAAAGAAATAAAACATGATGGCAAAACTGTCTGTCCAGGCTGTTCCTAGAAGAGTTAGCTGGGAACAAAGGAGAAAATTGAATCGCACCTTGATCTAAATCGGTGGAGCATAGATCTTGAGCATCCATCACTGGCTCGAGGGAGTTTCGCATTGGCGTAAACGCGAATAAGCGGCCTCACCGCGTAATCTCCTCGCTGCGGTTTCGCGTTGCCCGGTATTTTCCGTTAAAGCGTGACCGAACCCCTCTGTAACGGATGTTCGTATTCAATTTTCAAATAAGAGCCGTTCTTTCAGCGGAAAATTAAGTGGCGTGATCGCAGCGACTTTTTGCATGTCTTCCCGTCATTTTTCGTCTCGGCATGGAAAAGAAATAAGACGCTGAAATAACGGACTGCGAATGGAATTGTCTAAAAGTGTAGAATCGTGACTAACTACAAATTGCTTCCACCTTTTTCTTTTGGGTAAATGAAGCTCTGATATAGCAATTCAACAGAAGTATCATTTCATGCTGAGAATGCTCTTTGCAATTTTCATTTACTCGAATTTGTGTTTGCATGAAAAAAGTACTTTCAATCGAAAAATACTCTTCAAGATTTTTTGGTAACGTGAACGACGATGTTACTTACGAATAATTCAATTTTTATAGCTTATATACTAATTCATGTTGACTACATTTTTAAAAATGTATAATGCAATAGAGGATTCAAATAGAACAATTATTGCTGTAAAGCTTCGTTTCTTTATCAGTTTGCTAAAAGACAAATTTTTCCTTAATTTAAGTAACACATTAGCTGCCAGCATATGAAATAAAAGTGATTGGCTAAGGATCACAATAAAAATTGATACTAATCTATAAAATTCATACAGTCATTTAGAAACTGAAGTGTAAAACGTTTGGGTGAAGTTCCTTTTAGCGCCCACATCCGATTGGCTCCCAACTTACCCGAAATATTGCCCATGCCCAGTAGAGTCATGTGGGTTGGTCACGTGACGCGGAAATGCTCTGCGCATGCGCAACAAACTATTTGCGTTAATAACTCGTATCCGCCATTTTCACTTATTAACACACCTTATACTGTTGTTTCTTGTCTTTAATAAGTTATAATGAGTGACAGTTCCGATGAATCAAATCAAAATGATCCCGAGTGGAAGCCGCAAGAAGTGGCCCAACATGTTGCGCGTGTTTTAGTGAGATCAATGGTATGGAATTGGGAAAGAATATACAGAGTGACATCTTCCAGGAATTGTGCTATTGTGTGGGCGATCGCAAAGAGACTGTTACACGGTTCGGATATGTGCAGAAACTATCGCATACCTATGCATTTCTACATGTGTTTGAATCACTGATCACATTTATTCAGAACACATATCCAGTCAGGCCAATATTAAACAAGTTACATACATATATTACTCCATTTGGTTAGGTTAGGTTAGGTCTGGGTTAGGTTAGGTTAAATTTAGTGGGTTTGGGGTTTTCTTAATAATCCTGATTTGTACTTTTATACCTCAATTCGGTATTGAAATTGTGTTTCGTCAGCAAAAAATTTATTTGATTTCCGCGTCACCTTCATTTTGTCAGACACCTCGTGGGACGTCTATAGAGTAAATTTGAAGGCAATCGGAGGTGTATGCTAAAAGGAACTCTTACCCAACGTTTTAATTGGTTATAGTTCGAAGCTAATATTTACAAATTTTTTAGTAGCTTGTACATATAATAAATTTTAGGGGAATTAAATATTTTTGAAATAGTACGAAAAGCACATCGAAAAATATTGTTTTATTATTGAAACTTAGGTTAGATGGTAAGAAAATATTGACGTAAATCGAGAGAACTGTTGTACGTTGTAAATTGTACATTTTACGCGTATACAAACTTCAGGGGCACCATGATGTTCAGGATAGCTCGCATGCGTCTCTGCATTTCACGGTAAATGTTGAATTTGTGCTCTCCGCAGGCCACGTAAAATCACACTCCGATATCCCGGTGCATTACAACCACGTATATTTTCGTCACCGTTCAAAAAAGAAAAAGATTTATGTGAAAAGGAGACTAAGGGGTCGTAGGGATCGTTTATGAATGGCGGCAGGGAAGAAGAAACGGAGGATGGTGTCGGAGAAAAAAAGCTCCGACGACCTGTTTGCCGGATAGCGGCGGTAGACGGAAATGTCATTGCCACGTTCCGGCATAAAGGGGACGAGAGGACATTTTTTTGTGAAACAGACAGAGGGGAAAGGGTGATAGTAGTCGAAGGAGGAAAAAAAAGGAGACCGGCAGCCACATGGCGCTATGCAAACGCGAGTGTCGTAAACTGACAGCGATATGAGCTGTGTCCTGCTAGCGAGAACTCTCTCCCTCTTTTTCTTCTTTCTTTCTTTTTCTAGAACTTCTTGCGCCTTTTCCCAGTTGCTTTTTCTCACCACTGACTTTTTAACCGGCAACCCCTTACGTAGTACGCCGAAGAAGACATCTGTGCGCCAAATTGGTCGCCTTTGCGTCAAGCGACATTGACGTTGACTCTGATATTCGAAGGTTCGCGGACAATATTGTTAACCCTCGTGTGCACTTTCAAACTTGGCCTCAAAATGCAGCAACTCAATATATTCAATCTGTTAACCGGGGAAGACGAGTTAACGCGTCAGTCACGTTTGCTGTCACCTTTCAGTAACTTTTTATATTTTCTTAACACGTTGCACGCGGACACATATCTCAGAAAATTGAACGCTTTTACTTATTTATTTATTATTAACAGAATTGATTACAGTAAAGTAGAATCCCGATTATCCCGAACCACTGATATCTGGATTCTCCATTATCCAAACAATCTTCAAATCTAAATAGCTCATTTATTGTACAAATCAAGAAAGATTGGATCTAACATTTTAACTAACAAGGAGAAGATGCGGTCATCGGGTCTTAGATTTTGTCGAAACTTTGCATACTGGTAGATTTCGTTCTCCTGTTTATGAAAATATAGCATTATAGGCATCGATACTCAATAATTTTTGAGATATTTACAATTTAAATTTCATGATACCCGTTAAGCCGTTAAGTACAGTTTTGGTTGAAGTTTTTGTCAAGTGCCAAACGGCGTGATAGTAACGTACTAGATTCATTACCGGGAAGGCCAGTGTTCAAATCCCTTTTTCCTTTTTTTCCATTTTTTCTTTTTTTTCTGTTCAGTTTATCTATTTTAATTAATTGTATTTTGAACATGAAAAAAACTCATAATATCTATAGGAAACAAAATGTACAAATTTTATTGAAAAGGAACATAATATGAAAGAAACACTAACTTCATCAATCTTAACGTATCTCAAAAGTTGTTGAGTATCGACGCCTATAATGCTACATTTTCATAAACAGGAGAACGAAATCTACCAATATATAAAGTTTCGAGAAAATCTGAGACCTCATGACCGTATCTTCTCCTTGTAAGTCAATGATCTACTATAGAAACACTCATGTTTCGTAGTTTAATTCGGATAATCGAGGTTCTATTGTATTTCAATGGGATTTGATATATTTTATTAATAAATCGATTTGCTGACCTCGTGTCCTCCCAAAAGTCAAGTGCAAAGGGTTAATTCAACCAATACGTCTGTGTTGAAAAAGTTCATCAATTAAAATTTATATTTCAAAGTGTTATAATTAGATTGAGAACTTTATGTATATATGACAATCATGACTAGCTGTAATTTGAAACAGTAAAAACTCTTAAAGAATTAAATAGTTCCGATATATTCTTAAAGAATATACTTAATTCTTAAAAAAAGAAGAAACAATTCCTAAGTGGCTTCTGTTTCTCGCATCGGATACAGAACATTTTTATTTTCTACAAAGTTCCTCATTTTTATTTATTTTATATGTAATCCTTGTAAGATGGGATGGAATGAGAAAATGGAATTCATAGTTTTGCAGCATTGGAAACAAAGTGAGACAATAAAAGTTTGTCCAAATCATTGAATGGTTGCTTTAAATGCTGCATTTGTGGTGTCCTTACCTGTACCTACTCATCGTATAATATGTCGACGATGTTTGAAGAAGGACAAGCTTGTGGATGTCATTTACAATTAGTTATAAAAATTAATAATATTCATTTTCTAAAATTAATAATATTCATTTTGTACTGATCTTTCAACGATCGTTGAAGATAAAGGATATGCAAATCATCGACAAAATGCGAGGTATTTTAATATTTCTTCTAACGGAAACTATTTTAGCTAAATTCCTGTGTCACAGAAAATAGCAGATTGCATTCGATCAAATTAATTGTGCTATTTATTCGGAACTGACGTTTCATAGATTTGCCAGTAAGATTGTACTTCTAGATCCAAGGGAATCCAGAGTATCGTTGGCATTTCTTGCTCATGAATGGCCATTCGTGGTCCAGCATTCGTCCCACCTCATGGCCAAACCAAGAGGCTAGTTCCAGGGCTAATTGGCCTACCGAAATCGTTTCGGCTACATTTTTGACGATCGTTTCGGACCTCCCCACTATTTTTCGATCATTATCCCTCCCGTCTCAATGTCGAATTCCCAATCGATCGAAGTTTTACCCCAACCTCTGTTCGACGCTTCGCTTCTGTAATTCTCCGGATTTTGACCCGCATCTCCCGATTAATGGAACTACTTATCCCGAACGTGGGCTACGTTCAACTATGTAATATCGGGGATCATCTGTGGAAAAATAAAATAAAAGAGGATATTAACTCTGGAACAACGGATGCGAAGTCCGTTTGGACCCACCGTATTATCCAAATTTTTCGTTATTACTATTATTAATGTTGAAATTTTTCGTCATTATTATCATTAAATGTATTCATCATGCAATCTGCAGGTATAATGTATGCGGAAGACGGTTACAAAGTGCACACGATGCGATACACAGCTGATACACTGTGCAGATGTTTATGCAATGTTTTGGATTTTAGTTCAGTTTTAGTAGATTTTAAAGAACCTGATGTTTTTATCGAGTTTTAATCATTTTATTATATCCTTTTGTACTTTATGGTGCTACAAGTCAATTAGTATTCTGAAGTTGTTCGATGAGAAGAATCTGATGTTTTTGTCGAGCTTTAATAATGTTATTATATTCTTTTGTACTGTATGGTGCTGCAAGTCAATTATTATTCAGAAGTTATTCGATCATGCCTATAGCCTGAGTCGGTCTACTCCTTGCTCTCTAGGGTGCATTCGAAAGTGTTAGTCATCTTCGGTTATTCATCTTTGGTTCTTTGAAAAGGTCCCTTTGAATAATTCTTCGTTCTTGTAATTAGTCAGGATTTCGCTAATGCGTATAATAAAATCGTAAAAGTTGCTCAGAGAATTGGAGAACAATTCGAAGGGCAGAGAACTAAATATTTTTTTATACGAAATGTAAGAATACAATAATTTTAAGTGAGAATTTAAACTATTGCTATATATTTACCGTAAAAATCGTTAGAAATAATAATTTTAATCTAAAATATTAGAAAAAAACAGTAAGCCTCCAAGTTGATTTTCAATAATATTTAAATGAACCGGTGTATATTTTCCATTATATGTCATTCCTTAATGCCACATTAACATATTCGTATTGGGCCATTTCTGACACAGTTACTGAACGAATTCGCAAAGTTACATTATTTTAACACGAACTGTACCACGACTTCCATTAGAGATTATTCAAAAAATTTCTTCATTCAGGCATATATTGTTATAAAAATTGATAGAAATTTAAAGAATTTCAGTCTCGTAATTTTTAGAAAACAATATATACTAGTCACATTTTGTGCTCGATACGATTGATGTTAAATAAATTACAACATTGTACCCAATTGATATGTTCAGCTCTTGAAACGTTCACTGTACCATATCTGAAGATCAATTGAATAATTTCTAACGTTTTATCCATTTATCTCAAGTCTGATGATTCTAAAAATGCATATATGTCTTATCCGGTTACGAATCTGTTAACTGTTAAATTATTATTGTACTATCATGGTCTTCCAAAAGCTCAGGACAAAAATACCGATTGAACGGAGGAACAATTGTCGATCGTCGGATTCACTTGCTGTTAAACGTGTAACACAGGAAGCAACGTGTACGTAAATTTTCACACGAAATGTCACTCTCACGTTTATGTCGTTACGTCAATTAGAATCCTCTTTACAGTGTATCCATTAACGGACGCGTCGCGTTCTCAGAATGTTAAACTTAACGACGTATCATGAGCCCATTAGCTTATCAATGAGCAACCCTTGAGTACGGGGGAGTACGAAAATAAACTGTGTGACTTTATGTGAGCCCAACCACCTTTCTCCGACCCCTTTTTCCACGGTGATACATACCTTCTCACACTTAGCCGCGTTAAAAGCGGACAAGCTGGCACATGATACATATGGCACCGAATGCCGTCGACGACGTCGCCGACGTCAAGGACGATTGACAAAAACGTACTTCTCGTACTACGACCCAGAAAATCGTGTGTAACGTATAGTAGCATGCTTACGAACAGCGTCGAAAGTTTGTTGCTAGAGTAAACAGTGCGTACGAAACGCGTTACATCATGTGTTGTTGGCACCTAGGCTTTTTCGGCGATGCGTAGAATCTGTTTGCAATTGTTTCGCTTAGATAACAAACTTCGCTTTTTCCTAAAATACTTGTTTATATCTGAGAACTGTAGAGAATTTGAAACGTAGTAGCGGTGGTAAAACCTTCTACGCGTTTTACTTGTTCGTAAATAAATAAAGTCGTAACTACTACGGTAGAATACCATTTGTAGGAACCTGTTGAGAGAAAAGTTGGTTCGCATGATCGAGTGGTTCGTAGAATAGGACTCCACCTTTCTGCCACTATTGACTATGATTTCGTTCAGCTAGAGTCCAGTTAACTAGGCACTGCTAAAATTTAGTTCTTATAATTGGAGTTTATATAAACGGAGTTCCACTGTATAACTTCCTTAAAATTTGGCCAAACCACTTGACCTTTTTTGAGCAATTAGAAACATTGATTTAGTAAATCACGTGCAAAAAAGATTTTGAAGAAATTGCGATTAGTAGGAATTACATGACAAAATAAAAATGGCACTTTTTAAAACTTTGTCATTTCAGCCCGTAATGAAAATTCAAAATATGCGTTTTGTAGATCTATGTTATTTACACATATGCTGAAAATTTCATCGAAGTCAGTTAACGAACAATTGAGCTACAAGCAGTTGAAAGTGGTGATAATCGCAGTTTTTCACAACTTTTGGTCAGTTTCTGCTTAAAATTCATAGTTTCCTACATCTTTCGATGAGCGTTGTTATTTTCTGTGTCAACCGATTTCGATGAAATTTTCAGCATATGTATAACTAACATAGACCTACAAAAGACATATTTTAAATTTTCATTATGGGCTGAAATAAAGAAGTTTTAAAAAGTGCCATTTTTATCTCTTCATGTAATTCCCACTAATTGCAATTTTTTCAAAATCTTTTTTGCACGTGATTTACTAAATCAATGCTTCTAATTGCTCAAAAAAAAGTCAAGTGGTTTTGTCAAATTTTAAGAAAGTTATTCTGATTTAAAGGGCGAGCGAATACTTTTGCGAGCCACCACAGAAATATCTCTTAAATTATTAATAGTTCGAATAGCGAATAGAAAAGTATGTTTCTATTTCAATATAATGAAGGTGACCTTGAAATCTCCGAAACTCTTCGCCTACAAAAGTACTGTTACCGCCATATTGTAGTCCTCTTTATTCTTAAAACTTTTGTTAATAAAGTTTTTGCATACCTTCTAAAACGACAGAGATAATGAAGTGCCAATATGTACTGGATCAGCCTGTATAAAGTAAATATTTTATTTTGATTATTAATTGTTTGAGGGTTGTTTCAGAACACTCATTGTCAGTCTCACAGCTGGTCGAGATAATATTTTTTTTCTTGCTCGTATTTTCTTTTAGTTGTGTATTAAATACAGAGACGTTAATTCATCAAACTTATATATGACAAACATGATAGGTGTAACTTAACACTAAACCTACCACGGTCAAAATGACCGGTTTTCTATTTCACAATTATTTAAACTAGAAAAACGATTTCATACGAAATGACAGAATTGACTTCTTTATTTAAGCACATATTGCAATGTTAGCGGTACAAACTTTAAATAAATTCAATCTTCTTACTTCTTTAAGGGTGTTTTACTTTTATGTGTTTTGTGCTTGGTAGGTTTAGTGTTAAAACAGTACAAATGTAGGAAGAATTTAAAAATGTTCTGTTATTTGCAACCTATTAAACATATTAAGAATGATAATAAATTTCAATTTTGCTTCAATTTGTTGCAATTCGGGTGGTAAATTTTTATTTTGTATAAAGATCCGCCGTCTAATAATGAATTATAAGAAAAGTTGATGTGAATCCGTTTTAAGACATAGGACTGACTGCAACAGCTCGTCGATGAATGAATCAGACAATAAGTCAGCGAGAGTCTATAAATCAACTAAAAAAGAGAATAAAACGTGCCGTTCTTTATTGACACATCACAGCGTCTGCGTATCTCGAATGTGTCAATAAATAATTAATATTTCCTTGTCTGATATCGCAACGATCGCTAATGTTTGATATCCGCTACCCTTGTTCACACGCTATGGAATAAACCAGCAGAAACGTTTTATAGCGTTATCCTGTAGGCAGAATACATTATAATTTTCGATCGCGTTATCTCGATCGGTATCAGAACAGGTCCTACGACGTAGCTTTCCATTTTCCTGAGCGAACGTCGATGCACGCGAATGCAACGGTTTCTGCTGCAGCTGCAAGAAAGACACACGAGGGTCGCTGCAACTGCGGTCATCCGCGACGTTACCGCAACTCGCGTGTTAAAAAAAGGAACCCGATGGCCTGTACAGTCTGCACGGAGTTTTGCTTTTTACTCGTGCCAGCTTGCTGCTCGTTTCGAGATGACGACTATCGACATCGACGTCAAACTTGCGTTTACGATCGACGATCGCACGGGCCAGCGAACGAGTGTTACGTTTCAAAAACCGCAGAGCATACTGACGCGTCGTTCTATGCTTCTGAGAACACGTTTTGTTTCTCCTTTCTTTTTATTCGGATTACCATTCGATCTTGTCCCCGTACAAAAATATTTCGATAATCCTTAGTTATAGCCTTTGTCGAAGAACTTGCAGAAAACGTTCGGACGTTCGCAGATTTCTTCTCTCTACTATTTTGTGGTGTTAAAATGAAGATGAATTTTATTAAATGACACGATCGTTCGATACTACTATAATATAAAGTATTTGCGGTTTGTCTTGTGTTTCTTTAATATATTAGTCATCGTATTATAGTGACGGTTCACAGTTGATTCGATTAGTCGAGGTTAGACTGTGGATTTTGAGCAGTTATAACAAAAATGAATCGGTGAAATACAAAACTGTAAAACATTAGAATAATTTAATGATATTTTTACATTAGTTTAGATTTGTTGTAAATGATTAAAATAGGAAAAATATTTTTATTTTTACAGTTGGCTTTGATAATTTTTATTTTGCACAAACACCCATAGTTTCATTATGATACTGGTAATCTGAATATCATGTGTCTGGAATAGTTTCATTTATTCATCGAAGTACTGATATGACTCCTTTATGGTTATATGCTTTATTTTCTTATTTCAGGACTGTGTGGTTGTACGTGAAACGCATTGTCCATTAGAATCAACGCAGCTACTTTCAACTTATAAACTAAAACCAACGAAATAATCTATAACCACTAGTACCAACGATATTTTTGCTGCCGCTAATCGTAACTGACATAATACTAATGTTCTAATATTAATATTAATATTAATATTAATATTAATATTAAAGTCTACTAATATTAGTTAAATATTAGTCATGTTAGTCATCTGTATCTTGCAGTAATCAAACGGCATTAGTTTCCTAAAATAGGTAAATCTTGAAATAAGAATGGAAATAATGAACATTAACGAAATACGAAATCATAATGTATTAGAAAATGCAGCAAGTGTTAATAATGGGTTCTACTCGAACGACCACTCTCTGGATTTCCAAGGGTATTGATTTATCGTCGAATTAAGAAATCCAATTTCAGAGCCGAAAGGGATATCCGTGGTCCAGGTGCCACGATCTAATTAGGAGCTAATGAGGGTTCACTGGCCTCCCAGGTAATTCGATATCCAGGCAAACAAGGGTTTTCCTCCAGCACCGCGTGCTTGTGGACTGCAGCTTACCCCGTGAAAGAGAGCAGCCCCCAAGCCCGCAGTCATACTATCCACGTGGGAAGCTTCGCCTCGCTCTTTGCCATCTTCTCATTCATAGAGGCTCTTCGCTGCCTTATCCATCCACCGTCCTTAAAGAGGCTCGCGATTGTCCTTGCTTTGAATATCAAATGGTCATCGATCCTGACAACGAAATCGGACGCTTGCTCTGCTTTATTCTTGTCGGTTCGCCTAATGAGTTCATCATGGCACGACACGCGCTACTCGGACACTTTCCCGTTCCTCTTATTAATGCCATACCTTAACTGCCTTTAATTGCTCCTAATTTTTGACGTTCGTAATTAGTGCTCTTGGAACTAGATTTCTTTTCATCGAGAACTGCACGTGTAACTTTAAAGTCATCCATCCGTTATTATTTATTAATTATTTACAAGTGTTCATCTGATTTCACTTCTTAACTAGAATACTTGATATTATCACACTAGAAACTTCTTCACGTGATTCTCCGACATTAGGTACTACCATTTGTTTCTTTAAAATCGCGAGTCAAAGTTTGAAGAAGATTTATACTAATTGTTGTATCATCTTCTTCGCAGCTACAATGATTAAAGGTTCTTTATCTTTAATAATTTCATAGAAGGAAAAAGAAAATTTATATTTATTGTATGCCTACATTTACTTTGATGCTTCAATATTGATAACAGAATTTTATTTCGGCTTAAAACAAGTGAATAACATTGATGTTTAGTAAATTCCATTTGAAAGGTTTGACGAGCCTGACACGAAATTGTATGGCAAGGGGTTAAATACATGTTTTTCTTCTGATTGTTTCGTTTATTTGATCGGATAATTAGGTTTCTTAATGCAATTTGATGCAAAGTAGAGATCTAAAAGACACGTATAATTTTATATATTTGAAAAAACCTCATGAGTCAGGCACATGGGGAGCTGCCTTTAAATTAAGAAGAAAAATTAACTCTCCTCTTAATAATAAAAGTTAGACTATAGTTCTTGTTGGAAAATAAGAGTATAGGTTAAAGCAGTCTAATAAAAGACCTCTCTTAATATGAGACCCCTGCTTATCTCCGATACAGAAATCTTAAATTTATTGTAGCAATGTTGTTTTGTTCCGTAATTAAGCATTTGTTATTTTTTTTATTGGCACATTGGCATTCAAAGGAAATAAGCGTCTGGAGAGAGCATATTCTGAAATACGTTACTCAAAGTTTTTTTATGTGCCCGATTAGAAATAATGAACAAATAACCTTGTAGGTATTTAATAGTTATAATGTTATGATTTCTCAATATGGGACCTCAGTAAGTTCCTACTATGAGACTGGCCTCATATTAGGTACCCAATTTAATTGTAAGTGGGTGTCGTTAAAAAGCGGAAATAATGGGATGAAAGTCAAAGGATATTGGCGATGAAAGCAGTTAGAGAACGTACTATAGGTTATAAATCGGCGGTGAAACATTATTAAAAATGTTTTAGAAATATAAATTAAACTTGAACTTCCGCTAAAAGCTAAAATCTATTGATAACATTTTTAGATTACAAACCACAATAATTAAATTATTAAATAATAATTACTACAATTATTTAATTATACTGATTTCAGTCAATTCTCCACCTTGTTTAATTAATTTAAATTCCTAGAAGCTATTATAATACTATTATATTAACATCAATAACCATAATTACTCTATTTTCAGCCTTTCCGAAAACTAACTCACGGGTCAGCTTCTGTACGATGTACAGCCTTGGTTGTAATGTAGTTGACTAATTTCCTATACCATTGGCGGTATACACTGTGCTTGTTTTGCAAAGGTCTTTCCTCTTCAGATTTACTGGATGAACAATGGCTTAGGTTGAAGAAGTAGATTTTATATGTCCAATGTGTGAGAAAAGATAGAGAAAATAAACAAACATACTGGGTCTTATGTTAGGAGCCGATTTTTTTAATTCGCTGCTTGTTACCACTTTCGTTTTTATTTCATTATTAACCCCCTGTGCTACAACATTCAGTCAGACTCGTGATGAAGATTTCGAATAGAATCCACTAAATATGTATGTTATAAATTTCCTTTGAACCGAAATACAATTTTATCTTGTTATGGATGTATAGTATACATATAATAAATGTAAAATTTTCTTTTGCTCTAGGAAATTATGAACGGCAAAGAAGTTTTAATCACTGTAACCGTAAAATAAATTGTAATGCAAGGGGTTAAGTACCTGAGGCGTTTTTACATTTTTTCGATAGCTTTCCAAAAAATACATAATGCACATTTAGAACATGTAGTAATTTTTAATAAAAATGTTCTTAATCGAGAGTTCTGATTTGTTTGAAAAATTGGTCTCATGTTAGGCCACTTTACTGTACTGTATAGAACGCGGTTCAATTAACACGCAGCGTCGATTGCTCAATCAAGAACGCTGGCCAGCTCGCAAGGGCCAATCCGTACACGTTGGTCAGCGTTCGGTCACGATCGAATCGCGACATCTTTCGGCTCCCTCGGATTCTTATCTCGGTTTCTTAATTGATCGCGTCCGTTGACCCTTAATTATTCGACGAACCAGCGTTGACCCTGACCAGACTGCCACCCTCCGGGCAATCCCTTCGAGCGACTCTGCATCGAGTCCTCCTACACCTTGCCCGAGGGACGGCTCCGTTTTCAGTCGGTGACGTTCCCGATCTTAATGGATGCTAATTCGACGACCGTATTACGGTGCCGTTTCTTAATTAGCGGTCCTCACGAGCGCCGGCTGCGATCAGTGTCCCGAGCTAATTACACGCTTCTAGATCTCCGTCGAGGACTAGGGAGCACCGTCGTCGATGCGCTCTCTCTCTCTCTCTCTCTCTCTCTCTCTCTCTCTCTTTCTCTCGAATCGTCCGTGCTATTCTCGGCAATTTTTTCGCGCGACGTCCACCGCACCGTCGGCGTCGAGACGCGGTTATGGCAACCACCGCAAGACAGTGACGGGCCAACCGGACGAGGAAAGAGATTTTCGAGGGGCCAAAGAAACGTCCGCCGGAGAGTCAGTCCATTAACATTCGGCGCGGCAAATTACAAGCCGACACACTAATGGACCCAGCACGGGCGGTCGAGCGACCATTGATGGTGGGTGGTGATGGTGATGCCGAGCCTGATGGTTCACCGTGGTGGCAGCTGTGGCGCTGACGACGCTAACCGACCGTCTCTATCATTTCGCGAGACCAACTGCGAGATGAGCTTTCGCGATATCGCGGTTGGGACCAGTCTTCCACAGAAAAATGACCAACAGAATCTATTTCGCGCGACATCGGTCGAGCCTTGTGCCTTCCGTCTTTTCTTTTTTACTTTTTGAGAGACTCCGTCGTGTCCACAGTTCTCCATCGTTGAGGATGTGGTTTCGACCGTCGATTCGGTACTGGGATTTCGAGGTCGTTGGCAAGGTTCCAGCTACTATACTGCTGGACAAATTGTAGGACACCTCAAAAGTTACCGGCATGCAGCAGTACAGCCCCTGGCAAAAAGTATGGAACCACATTTAAAAATCGCATAATATTCTTGCAATGGAACCAAATGAGTTGAGATTTTTTAACAAGTTAGAAGAATTCATTTACTTAATAACGGGTGAACAAAATTCTAAAGAATTGCTATCGGTCGGAATTACGAAGACCAGAGTAAAAGTTGGTTTTTGCAACTCTTTTATCTAAGACTGTAGTGACACTTTAATCAATGCGTGTTGAAGATCTATATCAATTATATACACGGTGATAATTTCATCAAAATCGATTAACGTTGATATGACTTACAAACACTTAGAGGTGATCACCAACTACGCATTTTTATGCAAAATAAAAATGATCAACATCGAGAACGGTGGATGAACAGAATATAAAAGAAACAGTGGCGCTAACGAAGATTCTTTCTTTCTTTGATAATGTTAATGAGTTGAAAATAATATATTAGTGTCCTCAACTTCTTTTAATCTTTGTGCTACTTAAATTTGCACCATCTCGTTTTTGCCATAAACACATAAAAATCCGCAGTCTAGTCATGATTAGAAAGTGCAAGAAGGGACATATGTAGGATGCACAAAACAGTTATGTAAAGTATCATAGCACCTCTATGCTGTGTTATCTTCTGTGCTTTTATTATATAACAAGAATTTGAAAGTGACATATAATATTAACTTTTTAATATTATACTACAGTACTTTGTGGCACCTAAAGATAACTCTTTCTTTCTTCTTATTTATTTTTAATATTTAGACATGGCTTTATATAATCCTTAACAACTAAGGCCCAAACTACATATTTTCAACATTTTATGTTAGAAGAAAATGTTTTCATATTTTGAACAAAAATTGTTCATAAAACATATTCGCATGATTTTTAAACTTTAAACGATTAAAAAATCCATTGTCTTACGATTAAGTGTAATAAATCATGAAATACCTTGAAAATATATCGATTAATCAATTAAAATATTTTTGACCAGCTATTCGGTGTAAATGCCCAATACTCACTAAGATTTTTCAAGAATTTTCGATAATCTGTCAAAAAAAAAGGTTTCGAACAAATGTTAATCGGTATTCAGTCGTATGTAAATCTCGATACAAAAAATTTTTCTTTTTTATAAATTGCCATGTTAATTTTTTAGATGTGACTGTATTTTTGACAACATATTACTGTAGCTGACGTCAAGATGAATCCAACGACCTACAGTATGGCTTTAAGTCTTAAAATATTGCTAAAATAGTTTTGGCCACCTTTTTGGGGTAAATTGCCAAACTGTGCGATGGAGGGGCTGGGGTCTATTTTGACCCAAAGTATCAAAATCGTCATTTAATTAGTCAATTTCTGGCGATTAAATTAAATGAACAGCTGTTACCTCAGGAATAATACAATAGGTTAAACTTATAAATCAGTAAATTCCTAACAATAATACTTACATTTTCATAATGTTTTCATCGATATTTACAGGATTACATAAAAAAAAGTTAAAAGCATCTGGTCCTGCAAAAGAAAGAACAGCCATAAAATAATCTAATGTGCCCACAAGAAGTGCCTTCAAAAATATGTTTTAAAAATTTGATAAATAGTAGTGAATTTAATCTAAATAGTAGTCGTTATCCGGGCGATTTGCAAAGCGTCTCATAATTTTAATTACTAATGTGTTTATCGGTCCGAGAGCTAAATGAGTTGCTCCGTGGCGGATACAATTTTGCAATTTCAGTTTCGAGGTAATCGAGACCCGTTCGCTGATAAGATCTGGTAAATAACTGTCGCTGCTAAAGAGAGAAGCGAAAGCTGGAACCAGCCTGAGTGGCTGGACGGATACGTTTTCACACGTCGTTCGTTAAGTCCGGTTAATTGCGACACCTTTGCGAGCTACTTTCCCGCGGTTGATTCGATATTCATAGGACCTGTTCAACGCGCGAATTTCCAGCATCGCAGATCGGTCGCCGTACCGGTTTTTCTTTTTGCCGGGAAACCAGAATCGATTAAATTCACGGCTTCTCGCTGCGACGGATCGTCGACGACGCGCGACGGGGCAAATTCACAAGGACATGGGAGTATTTGCGTGCATAATTGTCCGATACAGTCGAGATCGCACTGCAGGGGAGTGGCCTGTAGATATTAATCCGCGAAGAGGGAAATGTAGGTCGATGCATCCCGATCGAGCATGTTCCGCGACTGGTTGCGTAAGGCTGCGTGTATTCCCTTCATTGATGAGTGACGTATTGGTTCATTAATATTTATGGCCTACTCTCGTCTTCTTCGTTTTTTTTTTCATCATGCGCGAAACACGCGTACCTTTTGCGACTTTTTTCAGACATTTCCCTATTTTACAACGACCAAACTGCCGCTTTTATGCGCGTGCACCATCTGTCATCATGCAGCAGAAACGCATATTTTAATTGTTTCTCAACCACGTGAACGGAAAAAATAAATTTCTCTTTGTTTATATAGATTATTTATGTAGTGTTCTGGTTCATTGCTCTGCGGGAATGCGAATTTGCATAAACTTGCATGATAATTGCACTGGAACTAGCATAGTTTATTGCCTGCAAAGATGGTTTTATAAAAATTGTATTGCTGTCTGCATGAAGGAGGTTGCATCATCAAGGCAAGCTTTTTCTCGGCGAAAATAAAAGAGGCTATTGCTTCTTCTTAATGTTCTTCACTTCCGTATGGAAAAAAGACATATTTTGCCATGCAGACAGATATTCGATAACGCTTTTTGTTTTTGTTTAAACAAAACTCAATATCCGGTTCACCTTTAATGTATTACAACGGTGATTTAGAGAAGAATTAGTCATACAACTAATTTTTAAACTGTGTTTTAAACTATGTCTGTATTAATTGCAAGAAATAGAAGCTAAATATAAATTTCACTCTTGTTTAATCACGGTAACAAAATAAAAATAATGTATCGATTTTCTTAAATTCTTTCAATCTTTTTACTGTTTCAAATTACACTTACTCACTTTTGACATAAATGCATGAAAATCCGTAGTAACAATTACATATATAAGGTGTCCCACTGTTGATGATGCAACTCTTAGACACATATATTTATAGCTCCGATTTCAGACAATTACCTTATATCCAAGATTAAATAATCTAAGAGATGACAGTTGTGGGCAAAGTGTGTTAAGATAGTATAGTTAAGTTAAGAACTATAGTAATATCTACTTTTTCCATTGCTTGTTCATTTCTACTTTACTCTTATTATTTTAAATAGTGTAAACCCATTTTGTGAATTGTAATTTGGAAAAAGTTAAATTTTAATGTAGATATTGATAGACGAAATCCGTATTTATTTCCTCATAACTTACTTAATTTAGAAAAAGAATAGTGAAAACAATATATATTGAATACGGTACCTACATAACACGTGATTCGTCTCATACACTATCCACCATTTTGAATTATCTTGAGACGTGAATTGTGGGCACTTTTCTCTTGGCTGTACAGTATCCTATGCATGTCCTATACCTACGGCGGATCTTTAAGTATATATGATCTAATGTGTAACCTTGGAAGGGGTAATTCTATATGACATAATAAGTTGAAAGTACGAAATAAATCTGTTTGACTCAAAGTTTTGTTTTCGAGAAAATTGATTTCTAAAATCCATTAAGTTTGCTTGCCTAGCATTTGTAAGTATAACCGGTCGATCATGAACAGACGCGTCAGACGATTCCTATACAATAGCACGTGCGTTCGCAGAATTTTCAACCTCGATTTTTTCGAAAACGAGGCTTCAGATCAACGAAAATTATTCCATATTCTCGATTTGTTCTCTCATGTACAATCATTTCCTCTACGACTGTACCAGCAATACTGGGACACTTGTACAGAAAAATTCACTTTATGTGTTAACCCTAACACGTCACTCAGGGAATAAATTCAGTCACTTACTTTTCTTACATATTTTAAAATGAGTGATCCCTTTCTGTCTGTTGTGAGATGTACAGTCGGGGGCAAAATTACTTTTTTATAATTGGACCAAACGACAGGAATCTTTTTGAGATGTCAGATGAATTAGTTTACTAGGTAAAATAAATGTGTTTAAAATTACTTTTGCTCGGAATTTCGAAGAAAAGGTGGAGGTCATGATTTTTAACTTTTTCATCTGTGCCTATAATGAAAATTTTAAATAGATCTTTTGCAGATCTAAGTAAGTTATATATGCACAATGTTTTATACAAATTTGTTGACGCATAAAAAAGTCATAAGCATTGAAATATGTGAGAATTTTTGAATTTTGGTCCTATATTTCTGCCATTTTTAATTATGTATAGCTCGTAACAACCTTAATCGATTTTCATGAAATTTTGTACATGTATATAATTTACTTTAATATATAAAAGGCATATTTTAAATTTTCATTACAGGCACAGAGCAAAAAGTGAGAAATCGTGATCATTACTGTTTTCTTCGCAATTTCGACCAATAGAAATTTTCGATTATTTTTTTCTTTACATTTCCTAGTGAATTAATCCTTCTAACACCTAAAAAAAGTCAAGCCGGTTGGTCCAATTTAAAAAAAGTTATTGCTTTTCAAAGAGTGTCTACCAAATCTTTTCAATCGACTGTATTTCTTTAAAATGTAAGAATTTGAATGAAACAGAAATTGTTGATTTAAAGTTTAAAGCACAAATGAATGAAATATTATTCCATGATGTTTCATATAACTATTTCAGAGCAGCACACGAGGGCTATATAGTTTCGATATATCGATGTTCATCTCCTCTGTACACAATATTATATGTTCACCCTGTGAATGGTTTTGAATGAGATGGTAGACGCTTTGCCATCCGCTCGCCCGATTTTCTTCGGCACAGGCGCTTAAATCAGTGCATCGATGACATTGATCGATCAGCCGGCGCGAAAAAATTAGCGTCATTTCGGCGAAACGAGCGGGGATCGCGCGGACCGCGTTTCACGAAGCGCAATTGGTCGTGTTCGCGGTGGCTGGAAAAACTTGGTGGTGCAGTCGCGGGTCGCAAAAAAGCATCGATATCGGGAGCGGACGAGCAGTTAATGCGAGCGACGAAGCGTGTTGCTTGGCCTAAGAGCCACCAATAACAGCCTGGCATCGGCTCTTTCTCCACTTGTACCCGTTTCCTACTCGTTCTCTTTACGTCGCGTTCCTTTTCGTCGGCCTTATCCTCATTCGGTCCCCGGGTTTCGCTTCTTGCGCTTCTACTTTTTTCAACGGG
Source organism: Sphecodes monilicornis (assembly GCA_913789915.3). Lineage (NCBI taxonomy): Eukaryota > Metazoa > Arthropoda > Insecta > Hymenoptera > Halictidae > Sphecodes > Sphecodes monilicornis. Next base: position 8,330,960 of record OU565291.1, on the reverse strand, counting down.
GGGCCCCCAAGTAATTCGAGCTCGTGCCAAAAGAAGTCGGGGAATTTGCCGCGGTCGAATGCGCTCGAATTTGATGGTTCCGGTTCCAAATTCGACGATCTCACTGTCTCCCCCGAGCATGGTAGGTCGTTACCTTTACTTACTCGACTCCTTTCTTTAACCCCGAGATTTCTTCCTCGTCCTTTGACGCAAAATACTATTTCAAATACTGTTCAAGATTACGCGAGCACGCAATGAACTTTGAGGATAGTTTTAATAAAGTATTGGCTGTTCTTTCTTTTGGAGGACCAGATGTTTTTAACTTTCTTTTATGTAATCCTGTAGATATCGATGAGAACATTACGAAAATATAAGTATTAATGTTAGGATTTCAATAGTTTATAAGTTATACGTGTGTAAACATGAGCAATTTCAAGTGTTTTTCACAAATTAAAGTGTCGTCACATTAGTATATTCGCTCGGTGGTAGACGTAGGAGTGTTGAGCGTATGCGCTAGATAATATGGTATATTCGCGGATCGGCTAAATAGTACTGAGCGCATGCGCTAAATGGCACGGTATGTTTAAAAAGTTAAACTTTATAATACTTGAACTAGCCATTTTGAAATCAATAATAAAATGTACAACAAACTGGAGAAAAACATTAAAATTATCCTCATTTGTACTTGTACTCCTATCCAGGAAATATATTGTGCCATCTACTGTATGCGTTTAGTGTAACCTGTCAAAAAGGCTGAAAATTGCTCAACTTTACACGCGTATAACTTGTGAACTAGTGAACTCCTAGAAATAAGACCTTCATTTTCGGTATTTTCTCATCGAAATCTATAGGACTGCATAAAAAAAGTTTAAGCAAAACTATTAATTATCACGTGGACGTTTCTGATCGTTATGGTCAACTTCTCAAAGTCAGTGTACAAAAACACACGGAAAACGATACAATAATAATCTTACTTGCAAAGATTACTAGCAATTAACTAATCGGAGTTAATAATTTGCGGCAGAAACTACTTTAAGAGGATCGTGAGCACGCGCCACTTTGACCAAACACGATTTAAGCAAGAGAGGAAGAGGGAAAGCGAGTAAAGGTTTCTACTACCGATCGCGGTTAAATGACAAAGAAAAGTTAACGACTCGCGGCCGCGAGAGCCGCTGAATTCAGTTTGGCGTCAGTATCACCGATACAGGTGGCTCTTATTGCCCAAAAGTCTACGTTTTGGCTTGACAGGTGACAGACCCGATATCTACGCACTCGCTGTCGCCGTGTGACGATACGGCTCACCCGTCCACTCCCGCACAAAGAGTAAATAGCCTATTTTATTTAAAGTCACATATGCACGTTTAAAAATAAAATATTTTAGTCATCAGAAAAAGTTTTTAAAATAGTATTTCATTTGAAGGATTCTCATAACAGTGCGAGTTTTATTTGAGGGGCTGTTTCCTCATGGGAAAATAAATCGAAAGTATGGAATAAATTTTTTCATTTCACGCTTCGTTTTCGATAAAATCGACTTCAAAAATATTATGATTTCTTACCTTTTAATATTTCCTGTGTCCTCAATCCATTTTTATCGTCAAGAGATATTTTAAATATATAGTAATTAACGCAAAATTCAAATATTTTATGTTTTAGATTATCAAAAGAAAAATATTTTATTTGAATTATGGAACAACGACTATTTAAAATAGTATTTGATATACTTTTTCTCTAAAATTTTAACCAGCTCTGGTTATACACCACTATTTGCCTATATGCGCAAGACCGTCTATCGTCGATCATCACTAGACTGCGGGTTTGTGGCAAAAATGAGCAAGCGAAACACAAAAACGGTGAAACCATGAAACAAATCTAAGAATGCTGTTCTTTCACTTTTAGCTCGTTAAAATTTACTAAAAAAGAAGCTACTCTCTATGTGTTTGCGCAATTTACCGATGAGGATCAACTCTGCCGAATGATTTCGGCACCGCGTAGAAACTGCGTTTTCCCTGCACGTTTTACTGTGAAGGGTTGATTCAATGAATGTGACACGGATATTTTGAATTGTGTTAATGTTCCTCGAATTTTATAGAATTGAATGATAGATCCGGATGGCTCGATACGATATTTTGAACTGATCTTCCCCATTCGGCTGACGATTCAAAATGACGATGCCGGACATTTCCCGGGTCGTCGTCGACTTACATATACACCTTATTGGTTAGCTACGCAAAACGGAAATGACGTATTGTTTGGAAAACGAATACTGATTGGCGGAAGAAAATATATTTTTTCTGAGTTCCGTTGCATTTTCGGCGGCAAGACGGTCTCTGGAGGGGGTTGTTGCAAATCCCTGATTAAAGAAAATCGGCGAAGCCGACGATGTGATTAAACAAAACGAATAATTTTATGACTGGGTACCTCGAGGTACCGTTCGGAGGACGCTTCTGGTCACCAGATGTACAATTATGTCGAAATACAAAATATACGGACAATGGCAAAAAGGCTATGAGGGATGACTAAACGAAATAAAGGAAAAGAAATGAAAGGAAAGGAAAAGAAAGGAAAGAAAAGCTTAACGTCTATAAATGGCGCAAATCTATGTACATCGCTTAACACTATGTAACTCCTATCTCTTGTAGTCGATGTAAAAAAAATTTTCTTTATATACAAATCTGCAGGGTAATCATGTTTTTATAGAGGATGTTCATTGCTCGGGATTTGTAATTTAGTGTCAAGTTTGATCAACTTACATTTCATGTAATGGAACAAGTGTTATAATGTTGAAACATATGCACACTGCTAAATGTTACAGATTTCAAAAAGACAAACATTTTACACATTTTATGGGTGTCCATTTACGTGGCTAATACAGTTCAAGGAAAAATAATATTTACTTGCATAGTAGATGTCAAAAGTATAGTCGAAAAATATTCGATATTTGTCATATTCTTGAAGACTTTTGTAACACTTTGTAGATAAAAATGCTAAACCCAGTAACAAATTTGTATTACAAAAACAAAGTAATATTATGTCATAAATGATTATTCTCATAATAAATAAATATAAAATAGTCTGCAGTCTGAGTTACGTAACAAGAGTCGTAGTAGACGAATTTTATATAGGCTTCTATGTCATTTCTGGTGGATATTACAAAACCACAAAACATAAATTATGTGTATCATAATCCTCTTATACGACCGATTTTAATACATTATTTGCTTACATCATTCCATAAAGTTTATTTATTACCAATAAACTCATTTCACATTTTTATAGAGACATCTATAATTTTGTCTTTCTTAAATTAATTCAATAATTTAAGGTAATTATTTATTAATTAATTACTAATAATTATAATAAATAATTAAACTATTAATTTAATTAAGTTATTCAATTAAAATACCCGACGTTTCAGAGCGAAGACTACAAAATTACACGAAAATTGCGACTCCTTAAACTCTCGAAAAAGCAGCATTACTTTTAATACTTTTTCAATCACCTCGCAACTTTTTTCAATTTATGTGATTATTAGTTATTATAACGGAAAATTACGGAGTCGCAAGTGCCTCGAGTGGTCACCGGGACTGTACGAAATTGTAGTGAAATCGTCGATGCAAAATCGACGATAGGTTGTACCTCCGCAAGATCTTCAATTTGCGATGGCAGAGTTCGTTTTGCTCGTGGTTCGTTTTCCGTTCGTCTGGGACTGCGATGTTATTACCGACTAAGTGGACGATTCGTAATGACACCGGAGGCTGCCATTTTAGTGCTAAGTGCCGCGCATTATCGGCAAGGGATGACGGTGGCCTCTTTTTTATATTTTTTCCTTTCCATCACCCCTCTCCCTCTTTCTTCTGCCCACCTTCAGCGTGATCGTATTTCGATCCAACTTTCGCGAACGGGTAAGAAAAAACATCGATCGTTTTCGTAAACTCGCGGGCCGTCGATCAATACTTATTTAGGCACTCCAATTATAGTACTCCGAATAATTCCGCGAAAGAAACTTAAGAAAAAAGTAATAAAATGATTAAATACTTCCAGTCTTACCCCGAAGAGGCACAATTTCGAATTAAGAAGTATGAAGTTCATTTACTCGGTTATATGAAACCGTTCTCCGAAGTAATTGAAACGAAATAAGATATCTATTTTACAAGTCAGTAGATTTTTTTAACATTTATTTCATTCCTACCGATTCACTTTTTTTTATGAATTCGTCCTATTTTATAATTTCATGTATAGGTTATTTATCCAAATTGAATCGTGAACGTTTCGCTTCAAAAGTATCTAACATAGTACGAAAATGTATCAAATTTATCGTTTAATCATGTCTCGTATTTTATTGAAACAACAAAATAATATTCCAACAGAAACCGTAGCTTTTTGATAGAATTGATGCAAGTGATTCAGTCCCATAAATTCATTTCATATTTTTCTAATGACGTCTACAATTTTGACGTTTACACAATACGAAGTAATACGATATTGCTGGAAATGTTACAATAGCTACTACAATAAAGAAGAAGTACATTTCAATCTAGCTTCCATTCTCTATATTGTCTTATTAAATGTTTATATTGCTTAAAAAATCCGCACTCCACTTATAACTTGTTTCAAGTAAACATTTTGAATTTATGTGGAAATTAAAGATCAAGATTATCTGCACTCTACATGTCGTACACATTTAAATAAAATTAATCAGTCTTTCGAGACAAAATCAACGCTAAAGAATTAGACAGTATTACATAATAATTACCGAGACATTAACTTTCTTCATTTTAAAACATTTCGATTGAAATTAAATAATTATTTGAAATCCAAATGGTGAGTTATAATGGCAAGATTGTAAGTGTTTCATACAAATTTAACATCATTTTATCTGCACATCTCATATATTTAAAAAAGATTCATAGACTTTTAAAGAGTTAGACAGTATTAAATAATAATTACGGAGACATTAACTCTCTTAGATCCAGTGGAATACCTCCAAAGGATTTCGAATGGAAATAAATAATTGTTTGAAGTCGATGGTGGGTTATAATGGCTTTGTCTTTCGTGTTTCCCGGTGGATTGTGTCCAAGCAGTGTTTGCTGGCCAATTAAACGTCGAACGATCGGTAAAGGCTTGTGTCTTAACGCGTTGCGCATAGCACAATTTCAGATGCTCGTTTAGATAGCGCCTGGCAAAATCGCGCAGCCATTCGTCATGTCCCACCAGAGGCAAAGTGAGAATGTGGGAAGGGTGGGCATCCTTCGGATTTACGAGGCAATTTCGGCGGACGATCCGTTAATTTCCAGACGATATGACACGATAATTCCGAAGAAATCACAGCTATCGACCTTTTTTTCTTGGATGCCGTTTGCACGGTGTCGAAGCTGAACGAAAGGGTCTTATTAATTGCCTGTGAATTACCTGAATTTCTGCACCTTCGGACGCAATGAAAATTTGATCGGGCCTTTTGAAGACCGGACTCTACCTCTCGTCTTGCGACAATTTTTGTGACTTCACTACTACCTTATTTTTTAATAAACTATAGGAACAAAGAAGGATTGTACAGGGTGTAAAGAAATGTTTGGTCTTAGCTGCTATAGGCGTATTCTACATCTTCGGATCGATCAAGATCTGTAAAGGAAAGATGCTGCAAAATTGTCCTTGATCTTGAAATTCAAGGTCAACTTTTTTTTGCATCATATTCCACGTGTCATGAGAATATAAAGCGTCAAAGGAACCATGTGTCAAAACTCAATAGTTCTCATAAATAATAATAGCAAAGTCTCATTATTAGTACTACTTATTTTTTTAAAAATTGTTTACATTTCTAATAAAGCAAGTATTTAGTGTTGTTTATATGCTGTTTATCAAAAGACCAATTATCTAAGACTCCTGATAAATAGCATATAAACAACAACACTAACTACTTGCTTTATTAGTAATGTAAACAATTTTTATGATAATAAGTAGTTCTAATAATATAATGAGACTTTGCTATTATTTTTTATGAGAACTATTGAGTTTTGACACTTTCTATCCCCACGACGCGTAGAATACAATGCAATAAAAAAAAGTTGGCCTTGAAATTCAAGGTCAAGGACAATTTTGCGAAAAGTTTGATTTACAGATCTTCATCGATCCGAAGATGTAGTATACGCCTATGGCAGCCAAGACAAAACATTTCTTTACACCCTGTACATTCATGTAAAATAAAAAAACACATTATTTCGGTTTGGTTTAGATGGAAAAGTAATTTTCACATATATAAGTTCAGTTTACTATCTGCGCCACGAATCTGATCGTTTGAAATAGTGACAACTTTGATGTCTACCATATTTTAATTATTATATCCCTCTCAGCAAGAACGTTAATAAATATATAAACTGATAACTAGATAGCGAATTTTATGCATTTATGACATTAATGAGCAGATATAATTTAAAACAGTAAAATTATTAGAAAAATTTAATAATACTGTTATATTATTTTAAACCTATTGAATATATTAAGAAAGAAAATAAATTTCTATTTCACTCCAGTTTGTTGCAATTCAGGTAGAAATATTTATTTTGCATAAAGATCCGCTGTCTAGTGATAACTTTATCGATTAAAAGATATAATTATATCATCGACCCCGGAATCGGCAGTAAAACAGACATTCTACTAAATTTTAATCCGCTAACAAGGAGAAGACGCGGTCATCGGGTCTTAGATTTTGTCGAAACTTTCCATACTGATAGATTTCGTTCTCCTGTTTATGAAAATGTAGCATTATAGGCGTCGATACTCAATAATGTTTTAGATATTTACAATTTAAATTTCATTATACCCGTTAAGCCGTTAAGTACAGTTTTAGTTGAAGTTTTTGTCAAGTGCCAAACGGCGTAATGGTAATACAATACTAGATTCATTACCGGGAAGACCAGTGTTCAAATCCCTTTTTCCTTTTTTTCCATTTTTTCTTTTTTTTCTGTTCAGTTTATCTATTTTAATTAATTGTATTTTGAACATGAAAAAAACTCATAATATCTATAGGAAACAAAATATAAAAATTTTATTGAAAAGGAACATAATATGAAAGAAACACTAACTTCATCAATCTTAAAGTATCTCAAAAGTTGTTGAGCATCGACGCCTATTGCTACATTTTCATAAACAGGAGAACGAATTCTACCAATATGCAAAGTTTCGAGAAAATCTAAGATCCCATAACCACGTCTTCTCCTTGTAAGTTCCATTTCTAATTTACTGAAATCAATACCAGTAAAATAAAACAGTGCTCGCGTTTTTCTAAATTTATCTATAAACGTAAATTTGCATTGAGTTTCGAGTTTAATAAGGAGATAAATAATATTCCATACTGTGTTTTACCAAAGATAATACACGTCTGTGTGAAAACATGAATGATGGTTGAGAAAGAGTTGTGCTTGCGTGCTCCATTTTATATCTTATTTGCTTCCTACATTGCACACGTGGCTCGTAAAGACCATTAACACCAGAAAAAAATGCTCGAATATTTCTAAACACTCTTCCGTCCAATTTATCGTGTGAAACGAGAACTAGGAAGAGGCCACGGAAATTGGCATGGAACCGACGCAGAGTTTGCACTCCCACGTAGCCAGATACATGATTCATCGGCATCGACTTAATTGTCTTGTTTCGACGAGTGAAAGTCGCAAAAATTCCGTCGCGACCCGTCGTGTCAATCAACCGTGTACGATTGCACGGTTAATTTGTGTTTGAGCAGCTTGCCGCGTGGCTACACCTGTCAGTTTCGGTGTTTACTTAGAATTTCATATTTTACTGCCCAATTAGAGGCTGCCTATGAGATATCATAATGCGTTAACCCTAAAAATAGGCTGGACAGACGAGGAACTGGGAAGGGTTTATTTGAGTTATTAGTTAACGCGACTAACGTCATCCTGACAGCTGCCGCCTTCACAAAGGCACTACAGCGATCGCCTATGAAGGACGATAATTAATTCGGAGCTACTGTTCGTCTTAAAACCCTCGAAATTGATTTACAATGGAACTCGGGCGGAATACTGCGGTATCATAATCTTTCGTAAAGTGAATATTAATATACATCATTTATTAAATGGGCAGCATAAGTTATCTTGTCTAAAACTGATTTATAAACTTTTATAGAGCAAGCCACTATAAGGGGGTATATTAATGGAACTGATTTAAATCAAACAGTATACTATGGTTAATTTATACATACGGTTATTAAATATATTTTATGCAGGGTGTTCACGTTATTATTAGCCAGCGTTTTTCTTGCAAATAATAAATATTTGAAAAAATGAAAGAGGAAAAAGTAATACTGTTTTTTACAAGCAACGTAATGGCGTATGTAACTTTTTTGTATTTGTACTATTTTCATGGAAATGTCGGTGACCTCCAATTTTTGTACAAATTCATTCGTATGCGACACAATAACCTTCAAGATCATACAAGGTCAGAAATGGAAGAAACATTTTGAACATTTCGTACTAATGCGTTTACAAGTATACTTTATTGGCGATGCTATAGTAAATGTTCAATATAACTTCCTTGTGCATGATTACATATTTAGGCTCAATTAATTACATTGTTGTTAGCTTCTTCTAACGTTGTCCGAAATATTAATGCACATGATCGTGTTAGTTTCCTTTGCAAGTCGTTTACATTTCTGGGCGTTGTGTATTGTGAATCGTATATTTCCGAAATATTACGTACGATATATTCAAAATTTTCCTGCCATTTCTGACCTTGTATGACCTTGAAGGTCAATGCGTTGTATACGAATAAATTTGTCTTGACACATGCTTTCATACGATATACAAAAATATATAGCATTTCATTTAAAAAATTGAAGGTCACCTTTATTTCCAAGAGAATAGTGCAAACTCAAGAAAATTGCATACGCCGTTATATTACTTAGCAAAAACAGTATTACTATTTCCTCTATCATTTTTTTCTAATATTTATTATTTGCAGGAAAAACGCTGGCTAGTAATAGAGTGAACACCCTGTTAATAATATATGCAAGGTTCACTATTTTAGAAAGATATTTATTTCAAACAACAGAATTTTGGCAAATATCGAAATGTCTATCACTTGGCCAAACAAAATTTCATTATTATTACAAACAAAACATAATTAAACGTTCTATTGAACAATAAGAGGAAATATCACCTTTAGTGGAATAGAAAAGTTCCGAATATTAATGCACTTAATACGATTTTTATTTATGAGTAGATAAAATAAATAGAACAATTGTACTAACTAGCAAAAGTTATGACAAATGCTTTGTAGAAATGTTTTGTACGATATAATTAACGTATTAGACAAATATGTAAATATAACATTTCGTTTTTTCATTCTACATATAGAAAAACAATTAATAACCCATTATGTTTTTATTTTCAATGGGATAGTTAAATAACTTGACGTTTATGTTCAAGACATTAATATTTTACTAGACAGAGGTACAAATTATGTTACATATAAAAATATAACAGCTATAGTTTATAGTTTGGTAAGCAGTGTTTCTGTTTAACAAGCATGGGTGAAACTTTAAACGCTGCCCAGTACATTTAAACGCTAAGCAGCTTTGTAATTGAAGACCGGCGCAATTAACTGGCATCATTGGCCGAGCTACTTCGTGAAACCAGGCACTCTTTCTTCGCATGCCTTTAGGAGTATTTTACAGAAGAGAATGCCACTAAATTGTATCTGTCTCGCACGAATTAGAACAATGAAAAGCCTAACGAGCTCCGCAACTTAATGACGCCATAATTTCGAAAAGCTGAACACGCAAGAAGACAAACATTTATAATTGATAAGCATCTGTGTGCCAGTTTTGATTACTGTAATCTTGAGCGATCCACAAATAACTTTCGTTTTTAAACTTCAATTGACATTTTTTTATTATACGTGTACAGCCACTGTTCTTGTAAAAACGTTTCCATTTATTTGTTAGTTGACCTAGATCAAGAAAACTATCTATTTAATATTCAACCCACTAGTTAACTCGGCTTATTAATCTTCAGTGTCAGATCCATATGGAATGTAGAGCTCACTTTTGAATTTTCCTCGAGTGTTTCTGTAATGTTTGTAAAAAGTATTTAGTGCAATATTATACGCAATTTTAATATTGGTCGTATATGATCTATTACTGCAACGTATATGTATGCAGTTTAATATTTATTCATTTAATCGAGAGAGAATAATTTAATATTTTTGTTGAACAAATGAATACATACTTACAAAAACTATTGAAAATGCATAATACGAATGGAAATATAAATTTCACTTTTTCATCATTAGTATACAGCGGTTCCAAAATTTTGACCGTTTTTGTAATATGTATACAAACAATAATCATGATCAATCAGTTAATGTACTTTAATGATAATGCATATGTTAATTTGCTTCGAAAATACGTGTTTTCTCCAAAAATCGTTGCCGATGTTTGTACGAATCAATATAAAAATGGATCGTACCAAACAAGTATATTTTCGAGTTGTAAAATGTTAAAACGAAAGGAACCTTAATTAAAAAAATCGAATAAAATATTCTTCTCCTTATCATTGGACTATGCCTAACTCAGTATTGTTAAATCTAATTCCACATCTTGAAAACTATGAACAAGTTAGAAGATCGTTTCGTCAATTGCAATAGAATTAGTTCCAGCAATTTACATTGAAATAGGAATTGATATGAGAATCTGAACGTTGGGAATGCACCTCGTTGGATCCGCAAATGCATCTGAGGTTGAGGGTGTGCTGCATCTGGACTTCGCGGTATCATTGATTCGAGATCTCGATCGCGTGTATGTCGATCAATTTATCAAGCTTCGAGCTGCGAGAGATGGGTATATACCAGTTACTGACAATAACAAACGATGATTGAAATCGTACGGCCTCGATCACGATGAGATTCGAGGGTACTATACGTGCAGCAAGACCCCTTTTGATGATCCTCCATCCCTCGATTACAGATCGGACTGATAATGCAACATACAATATTATTTTGTTGCAAAAATCATATTCACTGAATCGTCGGTGTATCCTTTCAGTTCGAGGAACATCTATCGTTACGAGCAGATAGAGTCCATCTTCTTGCAAATATAAATTCGCCACGTGTGAATTTTTCTGAGATTCGTCCTGTTGTAAAGTTGTACAAAATTTCAGCGAGATTTAAATGTGCAATTAAATGCTGTTGTAAATGCGATTATAGATCTGTGTAAAAGTCATATAAAGAGGATCTTGTATTCGTAAAAGATGAAGGGTTTATGAGTTTACTGCTGTCGTAAATACCATCAAGAAAAGTATTGGTTAAACTTCCCCTAGTGGAGGCACGTGATAATGGATCCTTCAATCCTACTAAAAGTTCGATTTAATGAAGAGTTAATGACATGTTAAAAACTCGAATATCGTTTGTAATATGCTAATATTTTTATCTGTATCCGTTGACAGGGATAAAGCAGCATTAACAATATTTCCGTTCAGAATATTACTCAGTTCATTTCGTAAATAACATAATTTTACTTTGTCAAGTACACCAAGATTTAATTTGCAGAGTCGGAATTAGAAAACCGTTAATAAATTAACATGCAATGGGCCAAAAATGATATCTTTAAAAGAAGCAGTAAAATTAAGAGAAATTCAGCACATACACTACTTGTTATATCCGTATATTGATTATGCAAATGAAACTCCTTACGAGAATGTTTGATATCATTACATTTTTCTAAAGCATTGTCAGTGAACAAAATTTTATATTTTCAATGTTTACGACATAAATTCCAATAATATACATGCAAGTGCTTGCATACGTTTAGTCTGTTACAAAGATTGTTGCAGAAATTCTACACACAGGCACACACACACGCGCGCGCGACTTGACCAAGTCTAATAAATTAATTTTGACTGTGGTGAATTCGAGTAAATTAAACTGGTTTAGGATTTGAACAATGTAAATATGTTGAAGAAGTAACCAGTATGATACATTGATTACTTTCTAGTTTTGGTTTCATTAATTGAATTATTTGAATATTTTTAACACATTGAATACAGTGATGACATTATTTTTTGACCAAGTCTAATAAATTAATTTTGACTGTGGTGGATTCGAGTAAATTAAACTGGTTTAGGACTTGAACAATGTAAATATGTTGAAGGAGTAATCAGTATGATAAATTTTTTCCTTTCTAGTTTTAGTTTCATTAATTGAATTATTTTAATTCTATGCCAGACTTTTATGGCTGTGATCCAGCAATGAAGATATTAAATTTCTTCGTACTACATAAATTAAATAAAAATAATAATAATCGATTACTGCTTAGAACGAACAAAAAACAAACGAAACAAATCAATAGAAAAGACTGTAATTCAAGACAAGAAAATAAACAAAGCGATTTATTGCTATTTACTTGATTTCTTTCCATAGATCTCGAAACTTTTGATCACCAGTGTATTTCTCTTGGATGAATCTCTGCGGTGTGAGCCGAGACGCGGGTTGCAGGTTTTTGCAAGGTGTATGTCCGCGGTTGTCCGGCATTTTTGCGCAAAAGTCGGAGGTGGAATCGTTCTAGTATCGACGACTATTCATCGTGTCCGCGGCATAATTCACTGTCACTCGGCTGTGCGTCGGCGAGCGACAGCGGCGGATCGGTCTCGCGACATTCCGACCGAGTGTTTACAGACTGATCGGGAGTTCTGGCGGCGATCCTGCCGCAAATACAAGTCGTCCTTCCGTTCTTCTTTCGGCGGGATTTTCTTGCCCTCTCGGCAAACGATCTATCCTTATAGACCACTCCGCCGCGTGCATGTAGTATACCTATAGTAGTAACCCGAACAGGAGAATCGCAGGGAGAAACTACTTCGGTCACGAAGAACACCTGGGTATGTCGTATACGGACCTCCCGACTGAAATACATTATTTTTGCGTGCGAATCAAATAATCGTGAAAGCATTTGTACGTTTGCGTCACAAGCGATGCCGTGATACCATTAACACTGAACCTACCACCAGTGCTGGATTAACCAATAAGCAAAATAAGCACGTGCATAGGGCATAAAGAGAAATGGGGTGCCATAGAAATTTTCTAAGTGTTACATCTATTACATAGTAATAATACTGATCGGTGTTTGTATGCATGCCTGTACGAGAAGAAAGAAGGCAAAATGAATAGGTGTAATATAAAACAGTTAAAATATTAGAAGGATTTAAAAATGAAAATTATTTCCAACCTATTAGACATATTAACAATTTATCTACCGCAAGCCTATTAATAGGTTTTTCTATAATTGTGCTGTACCAAATGGAATCTCAAAAATCTTTTCTCACATAATAATTTCAAACGAAATTATGAGCGTTATTGAGGGTGAGTTGTTGGTTTATTATTGAATTATTTAAAAATTGGTGTGTGCTTACACCACATGGCTGAAGTGAAACTTCTTTCTTTAATTTTTTTTCGAATTTTTATTAACACTTTATGACATTTAATTTTCCATGATTCTGTTATTGAAACAATTGGCTTGTGATAGCTAAAATATGATATAAATATTCTTGAATCAATTTTGTCTAAATGTCTTGCAAATACTGCATCGAGACTTGTTCCTGATCTTGTTGTCGCTTCAGTAGGATTATTTACCATTTCCAATCGTAATTTACTTCTAAAAAATTCTATTAATAATATTTATTGTTCCGATGCAAAGTTCACGTTGAAATCTCCACTTAGCATCATCGGAATTTTATCATAATCTTTATTAAGCAATGCCGAACCCTCAACTGTATATGCTAATCGAATAGAATTTCGTTTCATCGTTTCATCGTTTCATCGCCAGATTGGTTTTACTCCTACCGCGTCGAGGTTTTACGCCTACTGCGCCTAAAGAAGTTTCACTTCAAAAATTCTTAGCCATATGCCATAAACTACCAGAAATAATGGAATAATCGCCGGTAGATAATGTGTTAAGGAAGAAAATAAATTTCTATTTCACTCCAGTTTATTAGAATTCAGATAGAACATTTTATTTTGCATAAAGATTTGCCTTCTGATCATAACAAGTGATCATAACATAGTATCTAATTCGTGTGTCAGTAATTCTGACAACAATGGGACAGAGATAGCGAGATCAACGAACTAGAAATCCGTGCTTACAGTTTAATGTTTCCATGAAGTACGAATCTTCATGTAATTACCTCATGTTATGGTAACGTTATTAACCGTTTCCACGTCATAACGAAGGATCAGACAACGATTACAGCGTCATTTGGCAAGTACATACGGTACACCGAGTTCGTCAACAGGAGTTTGATAGCCCAACGATAGGATGAAATTTAAGGAAGCGGGCGCATTCAACGAGCGTAGATCGGCATTGATAGTCGCGATGCGCGCGAACGTCGAGCAAAATAAATCTTGCAGCGTGTCCTGGAACCGCCTCGAGGTCGTCCATTACCCGAGAGAATGGTCAACCATAAAGTGGCTCCGTTTCTTCTTCTTTTTTAAATAACGTTGCTCCTCAACCGGCAACAAAGCAGAATGATGATGCTACCGGACGGAACTTTACTGCCCGTGAAGTCCCTGATTGATACATGCTGCGCGTACAGCACACTCCTTGATGCAATCATATTCGCGTGCAGATGAATACACGGGAAGCAAAAGTAGCGTACACCGCTTGGAACAGCTGTACGTTGGTGGTCCTGGCTTTCCGCACGATGCGATGGTTCGTAGAAACGCAGCATCGTATGCGAGTTTGGTCAAGTGGTCGCAAAAATGATGCAGATGTAACGGTTTCGGGCAGGTTTCTCAAAATTGGGTACATTGCGCTAGAAATACTTCGGTTGATTCTTGTTGTAAATGTTCTTTCTCGAGTAAATACGAAATCTTAAATGAATAGTTCCGCTTTGTTCCGTATATATTATACTTTATTGTGTATAACAAAGCTGATATTCTAATATTCGTTCTACCGTGGTTCCACGTATCCTGTATATAGGGTGAGGCATTTAAAACAGCTACATAACTCGTTTGTTTTTGGAGATAGAGGAAAATGCCTCAGACCAAACTTATTTGGTATCGAGGGACTGATCATCCGATGTTACTAGTTTGTTGATAGGTGGAAGCGTGAAGGAGATATGAAAGTCAACTCTATTTTTTTAAATGGAACAGTACGTTTTTTTACTTACATTCTGATTGAGTATTTCAAGACGAATACAATTACTTATTATTAAGGTCATTCAAAGTCACTCAATGTCAACTGCAAAAGAAAATAAATAATTATGGTGGTGGACAATGGTGCTTACTTTATCAATAAGTTTTTGTCAAGGTAAAACCAGGGTAGCTGTACCTTGTCGAAAACTCCACACCCTAGAAATATCGGGAAATACCTGATTCCCTTCTGCGACTCTTTTATAACGTGCCGCCTTCCTTCAGGTATGAAGGTACGTACCGCCGCCGCGTTTGGGAACGTTTTTCAGTTCTAATTGTGCGCTCGTCTTGTAGACACCTCCGACAACCTCTTCCGATATTAAAATATATCCGTATTCAGACATAATTATTTTCACATAACCTCTCAACAGTTTTGGGGAGAGTACGATTTCCGTGGCCCCTCGTTGTGCGGTTATATGTGTGTTCTTGGGGTTATTTCAAGAAAAGAAATGTGTATATAACATGGTGTTAAATTGACCTGGTTTAGCCGATAAAGTAAATTTCCTGTTTTTTATAAATTTGCAAATATCTCGGTAACTATGCGAAATATGGCAAAATATCAAGAGACCTTTCTTGTAGAAAATGAAATTTTATTCGCATAATGTTTGCATTGTAACTGTCATCCAGAATTTGAACTAGTAATGGAAAAATCATGCGAATAGAATGAGTTGTGGTTAGGTCGTGGAGGGGGCGGATCAAAACGAGGGGCCACGGAAATCGTACTCGTGCCACAGTTTTAGTTAGAGAATACGTATATTTGTTTAAAGTTACTACTATCAATCGGACATTTCATATGCAACAACCTAAATAAAAATGGACTATTCATTTCAATCCCCAGCTGTATAATAACAAGACTCATGGTGAATACTTCAAACAAAATCTATTAAATTCGAATGTTGTACCTTGCCTTTAGGACGAAATAAAATTCTATTCTCCTATAATAAATATTTAAACATTAACACATTCGCTACCACCGTTGCAGAAAAATGAAGTCCACAGCGTTGCACTTGGTTTAAAAACAGTCAAATTAATTTGACACGTTTTGTTTAACACTAGGTTTACGTAACCCGTCAAAATTACCGATTCTAACATTTTTCATTTACTATTATTGAGATTGTAAAGATACATCCATGAGGAATTATTCAACAAACTTATTTCTTTGAGTATACATTAGAAACATTGCTAAAAATTTGGATAGATGCATTCTTATTATTTTTACAAAGTAATGTAAAATAGTCACTTTTAATGCTCTGTAAACCTAGCGTTAAAGCCATAGTACACAGCACAATATTCAGAGGTTTCATAGCTTTTATCCAATAAATTGTTGCAATATTTCACAAAGGAGGTATGTCGCATTTAATAAAACATTTTACCAACGATGATGAGCAATGAAACAAATGCTGGTTGAAAACGTGTTAAAGTAAATGTAGGCATGCTATAAATATAATTTTTCTTTAATTTTCTGTGAGGTTACTAAAAATAATGAAGTTTTATACATTATGCTGCATAAGTATATAAGCATCAATATGTTATTTTATTTGGTAGACTGCGAAGTTTTAAAGTTGGCTCTTTTGCCAGTACAAGATTAAAACATTGCAACTGCTTGGTATTTTTAATTACAACTAAAAACATATGTGAATAGTCACACTCAATTAATAATTTTAATATACTGGGTGCGGCCGAATAACATGTAGAAGCGGACACGAGGCGAATTCGTATGAAAAAATAAGAAAAAAGTATAGAACAACATTTTTCAAACGAAACTTAGTTTTTCGACAAAATCGAGTTTGAAAATGCAGCGAATACGCGTACTATTAGCTCAGAATCATCTGACGCGTCTGATCATGACCAACCAATACTACTTCCTGCGTATACTAAAGCACGCGAACCCGACGAATCTTTAACACTAGATTTACGGGGCTCGTCAAAATGACGGATTCAAAAATTTTTAATTTACGATTATTAAGAGTGTAAGGAGGCATTCGTGAGGAATTATTAAATAGATTTATTTTTTTGTCTACATATTACAATAAAAATCGCTGAAGATCTAAGTAAATACAATTTTATTATTTTTATAAAGCAATGTAAAATAATCAATTTTAGTGTTCCGTAAACCTAGTGTTAAACTCGATTTTCTAGAAAACGAGGCGTCAAGCGAAAAAATGTTATTCCTTTTTTCGATTTATTTTTACATGTAGTATCATCCTTGCCCGCTTGTACATGTTATTCGGCCGCACCCTGGATAGCGATGACACTGTTAATTTTTTGTTTACGACCCGTGAAAAATTGCAAACGAGAAGAAGAGTCTGAATTGCGTTTTGATTGAATCATGCGACGCGTGTCCCGCATTTGTTAATGAAATTATTGTTCGCTTTCATAGAGCGACGCGTACCCGATGGTATAATTACAGTGTACTTGACACGGTATCATGACGAGATGGCTGTGTGCGCAGTGGTTCGAGGAATATCACGTGAACGGTCAATTTTGCCCAATGCCTCGTACAAGACTGCTTTATGATACATTGTGAGCCATTTTGATTTTTGTGGCTGTTTATTATACTCTTGATACTTGGCGTAATTTGTCGGAAAGTCAATTGTGATCATTCATTTCGTACAAAACAATATTGATGACTTCGACACTATATGAAATCATATTTTCTCCTTAAAGTGCCACATATTTTTGTTAGATATAAAGTACTCATTTATATTGGTATAATTCTTTAATGACTTGCTATAGTAGTCTCAATTCAAAATATCTTTTTCCTTGAACGTTAAAGGTGTGGAGATCTACGACATAGATGAGTATTATTGAAACTGCACGAACTGCTATAGAATAATATGATATCCAAAAGAT
The DNA here is from genome assembly GCA_913789915.3 of Sphecodes monilicornis. NCBI lineage: Eukaryota > Metazoa > Arthropoda > Insecta > Hymenoptera > Halictidae > Sphecodes > Sphecodes monilicornis. The sequence continues at coordinate 8,312,939 of OU565291.1, read as the reverse complement.
ACACAAACAAATATTATAAGTACAGTTAGCAAATATAGTTCAATAAAATTTAATTTTCTCTAATCCCTAACCAAGGGTACTGTATTTATTATTTAACTTATCATTGGAGAAGCTTAACAACGAATTTTCGTATTTTAAGATAGACATGTTCCTTGGATAATAATCAATTAATTACACACAATAAAGTGATAAGCAGACTGCGGATGTTTATGCAAAATAAAAATTTTCGACATTGATTACATGAAACAAGAGGTACATACATAGAAATGTCTTCCTTTCTTTAATCATTGTAATCAGTTGAAAATAATATGTCCATACTCTATTTACTTAATTGCATTAGAAATGCTCACAATCCGCAGTCTAGTGATGAGAAATACATGAAAGATTCGAGACATTTTTTTATGTCAAGGGGTTAATATCAAATGAGTAAAATTTTCTGAAACAAATCAGGAATATTTTTTAACTCACCTAATATCTGCATTATCAATTTTTAAATTTGAGGAACGTTTAGAACCGGCTGTAGTACGTTTGATCTTCCGCGAACTAATTTAATGCAAAAGCGGATAATATGTTCAAAGCGAAATTGTTTCTAGAATCTCGCAATTGTTACTTTCTTGCAAATAAGCGGCCGTAATGTTGCACCGTTAGAAAATGCAGTGCCGCGAGCGTGGTTCCCTCTGGAACCGCTCGTTTCATCACTAAAATAATACATACCGCGGGTGGTACACGCGCATAAGGTCCGTACACGCGACATTCAGTGGCACCGCGGTGTATTCGTTACGTCCCTGCGGTGCTTAGAAAGGAATATTCACAGATAGAAGTCAATAAATCCAGCCGATGGTGCTCAACGTGCTCTTAAGCTGGACTGGTAGTCCAGAAGAAACCCGCTGCCAGCAAATAATGGCCGTGGAATCGTCGCTTCCGTTTATAGAGATACCGGCTGCGGCTTTCTAAGCGGTCGCATACTCGATATCCACGCCAGAAGTCAGAACCAGCCGGGAGAGAAGCTGCGTGAACTAACTCGGAACCAGCTGTGTTCACCGACAATGCCCTGCAGCTCTTCTTTTACCTTGCTACTGCGGCCATCCTTCTAGCAATGTTTATTCGTAAACAGCATTGCGTAAAAGACTACTCCATGTAGTAAATAGTGAATTAATTTTACTCAAAACGTAAGGTTAAGTAAAACAGAATATGTCATTTGAAGGATACTATAAATAATGGACCTTGGTTTACAACATTTCTGGTTACCTAAACAACTGACAATGTTTATTCATAAACAGCATTCCGCAAAAGACTACTCCATGTAGTAAATAGTGAATCAATTTTACTCAAAACGTAAGGTTAAGTACAACAGAATATTTTATTTGAAGGATACTATAAATAATGGACCTTGGTTTACAGTATTTATAGTTGGCTAAACAACTGCCAATGTTTATTTATAAACAGCATTCCGTAAAAGACTACTCCATGTAGTATACAGTGAATGAATTTTATTCGAAACGTAATGTTAAGAACAAGAGAATATTTTGTTTGATCAGAATACTATAAATAATGAACCTTGGTTTCCAATATTTCTATTTAGCTAAACAACTATATGTGTATTCATAAACAGTGTTCCGTAAAAAACTATTCCACATAGTGAATACTAAATAAATTTTATTTTAAATCGTTTGTGTAAAGTCAAGTAAAATGTTTTGTTTGAGGCATATTGAACATAATGAACTTTAGTTTGCAACATTTCTATTTAGCCAAACGACACTTTCGAATAATGTACTTTGTTGTATACAACTAGTTACTATTACAGTAAGAATAAACTTAGCTTGCTGAATAGAACGATTTCTTTCCTGAATTTTGTTTTATTGCCAAGAAACAGATAAATTATAATATCATATTTGAAGTACTGGATGAAATTAATTATTTCATATTTCGAATTACCAAAATAAGAATTTTTCTTGGACTATTAAAAGAAGAATACGATTTGAATGAACTCAATTGCTACACTTAAAAGCTAATGCATACCATTCTCTTCTTATCATCTATCACAAATTTTGCTAACCCTTTAAGGTCGAACATCAGGACTGTGTATCTAATTTCTAAAGTTAAAAACAAAGAAGTAAAAAAATTTATTGAATAAATTCCCATGATGTCGTCTTTATAACTTCAATAATTTTAAAATCAAAAATCTGGAACCGGTCATTTGACCGGCTATGGTAGGTTTAGTATTAATAAGGAAAATATTCATAGTATTTTAAAAAATTCACAATTTGAACAATGTAAAGCACCCAAAATGACAAAGTAATTCATTTTATCTCCATAACTAGCGATGTCCAATTAAGAAAAAAAAATTCCTTTCGTGCTTCAAGAGCGACGCCCTATAAAGGGTTACCATAATAGGTCCACCGAGCGTTATAAAAATAGACCAAGCTTCCAAAGTAACGTGAAATCAACATCGTTCTTCACACGCAAATTACTGTGACTCATTCCAGTGCGAACACATTGTATCAACGTGTCTAGATTGAACAATTTACGACTCGCTCGAACAGGCACACATGAAATTCCACGTTGCAGGAGACACTATAATTCCGTCACATTCGAGATCCGAGGTGAACGAGTCGTACCAGTTAGTCGATTGTCATTAGAAAATATCGAGAGGCAGTATTCGATGCGGGATATCTATTAAAATAGGCGTTGTGAATCACGCAGCCTAACCGCACAGAGTCGAAGGATTCCTATAGTCACGCAATTGATGGAACTTGCCCTTATAGAGACCCGTTTCTCTCGTTTCTTTCGAGAATCGACCGCTTCTCGGGAAAGAGAGGGTGATCGATCAGGGAATACAATACAAGCCCTCGAACCTAGGATCATTAGGGCCCATTAGAAAGTAGCTTTTCTTTATAAAGGCCCGGTAGGGCGCCCGGCGTTACCTTTTCGGAGGACGGCACACAGTCACTGACCCCTCAGACATTTTTCTAAGCGTCCTGCGGTAGAGATAGAACTAACCGCGTTCACTATCGTCCAGAAGTAATAATTTTATATTACAGAAATTATAGGTCCAATAATTATAGTTTGAATTATTACTTTTATATTAATTATATCGGTACACATATTTTTAGTAGAATTGATTATATAGGAAATATACAATAGTTATTACCTTTTTTAGGAGAATTGGAATTATACGAATCTCTTTTATTCTATTTGTACATATAAGGTTCGATGCATACTTCGATCTTGTGTACTACAAATAGTTACAATTATTATATAAATTTTTTGTACATACCATTAAATCAAAATTGACATACACTCATGGAAAGGAATCCAATATTTTTATTGTTCCTTACAAGCTCGATAATAATAATTATACTAAACATCCTTCTGCGGGTTCTTCAATTCTCGTTTTACAATTTTAATATGAAAATACGAACAAAGGTACAATTGATTGAATTAAACAAATACATCAAGTGGGTTTTATATTTAGAAAATGGCTGAATTTTCAGCCAAGGGCCATATGAGGATTAAATTAATGTACATACGTGCGTAACAAAAACATATAATTAAAAACAATGGTTTGAACAATGCGCGAAGTTCAAAGATTTCTAAGTTTCTAAATAAGTACACATCACAAACAAGAACAGTTTGTTCTTAAAAATAACTTGATAAGTGAATGAACTGAGCCACTCGTTTCTGTGAACATACGCTGACAAAATGAATGTTAGGTATTGAATTCACTGTTGTTTGTAGACACGTATTAAAAGAGCCATCGCTGTCTTGCGGTTTCGTTCGGTCTCCGAGACTTTTTCAGATTTTTACTGGAAACATGCCGTGGACACTTTAGCGTTTGCGAACGGAAGTGACCGATTACGTGAAATAATAAAGAAGAAGTTTAATTAGAGGCTAGGAGGAGAACGAAGCTTGAGCCGTGTAATTGGCGAGGGTGGATCGTTTCTTTGAATGGGCTGTGCTTCGATCGTTTAGAAGCCCGCCGAAATACTGTCTGAGAATGTTTCTCGCAGCCTTGCGCGAATAGAGTACAACACGAATTTTAGATATACACTCGGAGGATATAATAACACGTGTTGGCAACCTGGCCACAAAGGATTGCGTCTTCCGCTTTCTGGACCTTTCGTGGAAGCCTTGACCGCAACGCGATCACCGCTCCACTTCGCGAGAAGGCATTAGAGGTCTCTTTAAGACCGTGTCTAGATGGACGGAAAGCATTTTAGAGTTTGCTCGGTGAAGATTAAAACCAAAATGACGCCGAGACTGGAATGGTCATCCAGTTTTAATAGAAGTTCGCGTTACGCAAACTGTATGAAACATCACGAGTCTCATAAAGAAACGGGAAATCATCATTTGCTTCTGAACTTCGTTTTGCAAAAAATGTAAGAGAGGTTCTAATTTGTTGACAATTTATCAAAGCGTAGAGAAATAGATGAATTATACTTTTTAATATCAGATAAAGAACCATAGAAGCACGTTCTTTCAATGTGACTAACTTTTATAAATACATATGTTTTTCACCTCAATTTTAAGGGCTGTTTTGATTTCAATCATTACGAACAATGGTTTATATTAAAAAATACATGTCGCATATTTTTATGAGAATTATCTTCTATGTATTAGCTTAAAGAATATCACATGCCAGACAAAGGATATAAAACTGTATAAATATAATATAAAACCATGACAAAGAATATAAAACTATAAAACACTGTATTATTTAATTTTCATTGACCAGTTTATGTTACGAATATTAATTATTGAGGACAAATGGCAACATATTAAAAACAGGATTATACATCTAATTCCTGAAATTGCAAACATACAATTTAATTATGTACATTAGGAAGAACCAGTATACAGGGTGTCCCTTTTAAGTTGAGACTGTAAAAAATCTCGAAGATATGTCATTTAAAACAAACAAACAAACTGACACATGTCCTTTAGTGTTTCGAGTGGGGAGTCAAGTGGCACTACTGGTTTTCTAATGCGTGGACGTTTTCAAGGTTATTTCAAGGTCATTTTGTCTTTTTTTATCATAAACCCATATTTTTTATTTCGGAATCATATTCTATGTAAAAAGTGCACAGCTTTTGTTTGAAACATCTTTTTGTAAGTTCAATATTTTTTAAGATATTTAGCTGATTTTTCATGTTCATGTCAAGGATAATTTTGTTTTTCTATTAAAATGACAACGTTACTTTCTTCTGGAAGATTTTTTATTTCGTTTAAGAACATCATAATAAATGCTCGAAATTTTTACCCTCAACTTCTAGACACTTAGTAATTCGTTTAATAAAAGACTCATGAACACATAATAAAGTTCTTAAAAACTTACAAAAAAATGTTTCAAAAAAAAGTTGTTCATTTTTTTACATAGAATATAATTTCGAAATAAAAAATATGGGTTTATGATAAAAAAATACAAAATGACCTTGAAGTAACCTTGAAAACGCCCACGAATTAGAAAACTAGTACATAGTGCCATTTGATTCCCCACTCAAAACACTAAAGGACATGTGTCAGTTTGTTATTTTTAAATCATATGTCTTTGAGATTATTTACAATCTCAACTTAAATGGGGCACACTGTATATTGTTCAGTTTCTCATTATTATAAGACTTTGATAGGGAATCTAGTTAACATTTAACAAAATCCTCGTCCATATGAATAAATTTGTCTATTCAAGCACGAATAATAGAAACTATGAAAAATCTGATACATTTAATCTTGTTATTTTCATAAGGCACAACGTATTGGTCACCTTGATTGTTCAATAGCTTTAACGTTAAATCAAAATGAAGCTACTAATCAACGAATTGATCAAGTTGATATATTTTGTTATAATGTTAACATTGGATTTTTTTTGTTTCAGTTGTACATCAAAATACGTGGGAGAGTACTGTCAGCACCTGAACCCTTGTCACACAGGGCCACGTTGCCAAAATGGCGGTTCTTGTAGGGTAAAGGAGAGCACCGGGGGTGGCACCCCGTCTTTTACCTGTTCCTGTCCAGTCGGTTTTACCGCGAGTTTGTGCGAAATTCCGATCGATAACGCGTGTGACTCGTCGCCTTGTCTTAATGGCGCCACATGCCATTTGAAATCACTCCGAGAATACGTCTGCACCTGCTCCAGTGGGTACACAGGTAAGAAACATCTTCTTTAAATAAGGTGCTTCGATGTCGCCAAAAGGTGTAAATACTTTCAACAGCCCAAATGAAAGTTCTTGAGACTTGAACCGAAAGTGTCCACACGTACGCCTGTCTCACAATAAATCTATCGAAGTTACAATTCTCTTAAAGTAATAAATTGATCGAGTTTATTTCGCAAAATTGAATTGCATGTGTAAGTAGGTGGTATCCGTCTCGATATAATCATCACCTGTTTTTACATAACATCGTACTTGACAAAATTGATATTACATGAATGAAATTAAGGTAAACGTACCAGTAGTTGACCTGTTAAGAGAAGTTTTTCACGCGAACAATAATAACCACTTTCTCTGTCATCAAATAGCGAGAGTCGATGTCTGAAGATACTCTTTAAGTCTTTTAGGTTATGTAACAAGACCACTTTTTTAAACAAATTTAGTTATAAAAATTTAAAAAACATATTTAAAAATTCAGTAATTGCTTCAGAAGTTGACCACTCTTAAAAATGAAAAACCTAGTAATTGACCTTCTGTTCGTTAGTAATTGACCACTTATACTAGAAAGAGGGTGGAAGCAATAATGTTGGAAATCATTTTAGTATCATTTAGTTTCAACAATTACCAGCACAAATTACAATTAAAGAATAAAATAAGAAATAAAACAAATCAATTCTATAACAAATTCAATTCAGGAACAGAGTAGACGTTGCGAGTCAATATTTGACCGTGGATCGATCAATCAATAGGTGACCATGTGGTCATCCTATAAAACACAGTATGCTACAAAATTTAGAATTATATTTTGTACTTATAACAATTTTAGATGTAAAATGGATATATTATAAATCGTAAACAAATTTAAATGAGTCACGTCAGTAATTGACGTTGATTTATTGGGGGGTCAACTTCTGAAGATTGTTCAAATAACAATATTCAGAATTTGACTCCCCAATAAACTATTGTTTTTGAGGTTAGAATAACAAAAACGATGCATTTATCACTTATAAAACGCTGTGAGAATTTAAAAAGTAAATAATTCAGTTGCGGAAAGTTCACAACGTATGGATTTTTTATGGATAGTTCTTAACAGAAACGTTAAGGAAATAGAAATAGGGTAAACTGTACTATTGCTGGCACTGCATTAGTTATTGGCACTTTTGATTTAAACGGAAAATATTAAAATTCTTGGTACAGAAAATCATTTTTTATTGCTTCTTATTTATATTTAAAAGTCACGTTGTAAGTTTTCATAACAGAGTTTCACATATGACTGTTAGCAACGCTGGAGGACATCCGGTAAGACCGACGGATGACCACAGTGCAGTGTAAATAGTTTTTTTCAAATTTTCGTTACGAGTAAGCATACTTTATCGCTTTATAACTTAATTTCGGGCTGTACTACAGATGTAATAAGTGCGTATATGTTTAATTATAAATCAAATAGCCTGTTTAACATTTACTTCTTACTGCTTATCAGACATAACTTCAGATTTTCTGGTGCCAACGAATGGTTTGTTTATTTGTTTGGAAGTTTAATTAATTGCCACCTATGCCAATTACTAGATATGCAGGTTTGGATTTTTTGTTAATATTCCAATGATTAATGCTTTGGATCTTTAAAACAAATTAGAAATCTGACTTTAATTCGTTTAAAGAAGTCTTCTTATGAAAGGGGACCATTCACCAAAAAGGAAGGGCTGAATCGGATGATTCGTGTAAACCTTAAAATATTTTTCTTTTTTTTTCTTTAAGCATTATCTTCGTCTCTTAAGTTATTTCTACATAAGTATTTAGCTAATAATATTAGTTCAGACGCAACATTATACATTATGCAGAATTTATGCCTACATGCAGTACAAACTATTTTCATTATTTTTCTTTAGTAAGTTAATCATTCCTATTCAGTTCTTCAGTGCGAATAACTGATACATGTTGTGTCAATAACTGTACCAAATGTGCCAATGACTGTGCTATTTGTCTTACGATTGTTATTCACTGAATATATTTTATAATAAACGATTTATGACTCGTAAAACTGTTTGATTTTGCTGAAAAATCGCTATTAGCTTATAATAATAACAAGTTAAGCTCGATTAAACATTTCAAAAAAAGATAACAAAATTTTTACTACGATTTTGGCTTAGGGTGCCAATCATTGTACAGTTTACCCTATATCGACATAATACTTACCTTAATTAATTTAGACGTCTGTTGTTACTATGCATACTTCACTTCGCATGTAATTGTTTTAAAATTTAACCAACAGATAGTGTGGCATCCGAGGTTCGCTTTCATCAAAAGTGCACAACTTATAATAACCTTATTTTTTATGTTTTTCTAAAAACTGGTCAACCATTGGTACATGGTCAACTAATGGTACCTTTACCTTATGGTCATTCTCGAATTTTAAAAATTCGTTTATAGCTGTGCGAAGTTGTTTGATGGTCTCATAGCCTAATCATATATCGATAGTGGTTTCCTGTTGGCTTTGTATAATTCTTAGTTGTAATAATTTTTCAACCAGTAAAAAATTGTTAATATACTGAACAGTACACATACTTTAATAACGCATAATGCGAATATAAAACGATCCTGCGCATTACTTCACGAGAACAGGAAGTTGCACAACTGCTTGCAGTGATAATGAAAAAAAAAACAATAAAAGACAAACGAGGCCTAATATCCGCTATATGAGTTCCCCAAATGAATGGTGCTCGTTTACCATCGAAGCAACGTATCAATTCGCATAGGTCGAGCGGCAAGGTTACGCGATTAGTGGAGTGATAGAACCTGACTGTCCTGGTATTTTCATTGTTTCGCTCATTAGTAAGATATGATCCCGTGAATGGAAAATAAAGCACGCGATCGAATCCGAAGGATTCATAGCGTTCGCGTGGTGACGCATTGTGTCGAGAATGCTGAAGCTGAAACCGATCGGGTAAACAGAATGGCAGGAACGTCGACTATAAATCAATCGATCAGGGAAATAATCAAGAACATCGAAGAAGGTCGCTTCTGAATCAACCGGTGGAATAATCAGGGTAACACTGTATTGGTAAAAGAATAAAAAATTATTTATCAAAATAAAAATGCAAAATAAATTTTTTATATGATGCCTCATTTTTAAGTATTGTAGATTAAAATTGGAAACTCATCAAGTACAAATAAGATTTTTCATAAATATTGACAATGGTTTTTCTAGTATTTTGTAGTATTGCTTACAATATTTTTATAGTATTACACTTTCGTGAACAGTAAACTCATTTTATATTTCTTTTTTACTAATTATCTTCTTTTTTGTGAGACAAAATAAAATTCGTGAAGGAACTTCCGTTATCGATGAACTTCATTTTTAAATATTTCATTGTAAAAAATATTCTAGAGCAAAAAGATTTTTATACTAATACTCACCTTATCATTGATTTCCATATTTTCAATGGTCTGTAATAAAATAAGGAAGAAGGAATAAGAGCAGATAAGGAAAAATACAAAATTGAAATGTATATAAGACAACTTTAAATATTAGTCTTCTATGAATCTGAATATGTAATATATGGACAAAAGGATGTAGGTAAATTAAAAATTCTTCTTTTTCGTAGAAATCGTGTTTTTTATTGGCAAAAAATTGAATTATATTGGTTTTGATTCCTTCATTTACAGTGATATTTACACCACTTAAAAAGCGTTGAAGACAACGAAATAACACCCTGTCTCTAAGCAGTACTCAACTTCTTCCTTGCTTTCATTGCAGTTTTACTTGTTAGTAATAAGAAAGAAAAATATGGCGGAAATGCTCAATTTAATTTTATATACTTAATGCGACGGCAATAAAAATGCTTGAAACGTGATAAGCACTATAAGGCACGAAATTGCCGTCCGAAATATCAGCTATCGAAAGATACAATGATTTTGCGACTTAGAATAAGGTTAAGTAATACTAAATGGAAACAGTGCCATCTCTACACGAATAACCAAATTATTTTCCGCACAACCCAATATATTGAACCTGATTATACCAATGCGGCTAAGCTTCATCTCTTATTGAATATTTGTTTGCTCGAATTTGTTCGGCTTGCGGAAGTTACGGGCAAAGGCTAAACTGGTATTTTTTATGGGCTGGTTTAACACATGGGCACGTGCTGCTTTGACAAATAAATCTAGGGGTAACAGGAATTTGGCGGGAAAGGGGTAGGGAGAAAGGACGTAAGAGAAGAGAATCCACAGGGCAAGAGAGAAGTTCGTGGTGGTGGTGGATAATTGGCGGAGAGCAATGTGGCATTTCGCTGTGGCGGTACCTTTGGTCCAGTGGTTCTCACATTTGCATCCTGTGCTTTGATTCTTAAGAACGTACACCGTGTAGTACTACGAAGATCACAACTTACTAAAACAAATTTCAGAATTCGTAAAATGTTTGCTTAATGAAACAACGATTACGCTTTGCTTCTTATTTGCTCCAATAATTTTAACCTTATTAAGTAATTGCATTATTAACGCCTTGAAGTTCTATTTATTAAACCTAACGCTGTCCGATTACGGATGTTATAACTTGGAGTACTGTATTCTATTTCTATTAAAATTATATGGATTAATAGCTATTTAAAAATGATAGAGTAAACATTAATAAAGACAAATTCTACATAAGCGCTATTTATTAATATGCACCCACGTAATAAATAATAAGAGAGCATTGAGATCACACTTACAATTAATATTTAGAATTGATTGTCGTGAAACGATCGAGAACGGGATAATAAGATTATAAATAGTGAATTCAGTTTTTCGAAAAAAAACTTTTGTCACTCAAGATTCACTTTGAGATCTAAGAACCACTGGCGCGTAGCGGGTGCAGAGCACAGATCGAGGAGCAGAGACATCTTACATTAGATTTAAGGGAGCGAGTAGCGAGTCCAGTAATTAGTTCCACTAATCAGTGACCTGGAGGAAGATGGGGATGTGACTTTAGGTAGACAGAACGAGTTGCTCAGTATTACCGCCATCTTAAACGATACCTCTCTTCGCGATCGAGTATAACTAAGCACGAAATCCCAAGCTTTGTTCTCGTCTTACCGGTGATCTTAGCACTGAAATACGGAGCTAACATAGCTTTATAATTCCTGACACTAATTGAAACAGTGTGTTAGTTGAAATTGTTAATTTCCCTTTCGTTAAATTGTATTAAATTATTCAATCGATACTTTCATATTCGAGTAACTGTTTTTTTTTTATTTTAATAAGGGTAGTCGAAATGGTCAGTGTTTTTGAACTCCACTAATTCAACTAAAATAAAAACATTCAATCCCACGCTAATTAAAAGACACAAATAAAACTGTTTTGTTTCTAATTATATTGTAAGGCCAATTTTACCAACGCATTCGTGATACTTTTCTTATTAAAATCACACCAAACATGACATAATTTTAATTATATTCACTAGTTTAATTGACGACTTCGTAGAACCTAGTTTACCCGAACTGGTATCTGAATTCTCCATTGTCCAGAGAAACTGCGGTTTAGATCAATCGCAAGCCCAAAATTCAAAGATTCGTACATCTTTCCATGCCTATAGCTTTTTTATGCGTCAACCAATTTCGATGAGACTTTGCGCGTGTATTTTATATCTTCATTACAAGCATACATAGATAAAAATGTTAAGAATCATGACCTTCACTTTTTTCTTGGAAGTATCGTGCAATAACAATTTCAACAAAATTTTTTGTACCAGATATTTGCACAATAAAATATTTAGGACAATTTAATATAATATATTTACTATACAAATTACAACAACTAGAACATGCAGCGAACTGAGACACGTACATTCATCATTCAACTATTACAAATAAGTCATTTCTATAGAAACTAATACATATCGCAGTGGTGAGCACGGGTGGAGCCCCTCAAACGCCTGCTTCTCCCACCAACCTCTCTTTCATGCAGCGCGCACGTTCGTTGCGTACGCTGATGTCTCGTGTCTACGTTGCCCCATTGTACCGCGTTTGTTGGAAGGGGACAGAGGGCGCTACGGTGTGGACGGTTTTGCCTCAATTGAGGCAAAATTGCCCATCCCTGACATAACGGGTCGTCCAACACATTTGGATACATATAACAAAGTACATTCTTCACATTTCTCTTTCTTTTTATTGAATTATTAGTGACCGCAGTGTATTTGCAGCGATATTGGTTTAATGTAGTGGTTTTAAATTATATGAAATTTTTTTCTTGTAGCACATTTTCTAAAATAGCTATTCCATATTATGTTTACACATTACCTAGTAAACAAATCGTTCTAACATCTCAGAAGAACTCAAGACGTTTGTTCCAAATTTTCCCCATACAAAATATTCCCCATGTTCCACTGGTTCGTTCGGATAATAGAGGTTCTACTGAATCGTCAATTGAACAAGCAAATATTTTCCAAATGATGTCATGTTTGTCCTCGTTTTCATCAGAAAAATGTCACAAATACACTGTTAAAAGTTTCGTAAAAAATAATGTGTAGGCGTTGGATGCGTTCGGCCGTTGGCAACCGGTCGTTGACAACCAGCTGTCGATGGCTTTCGAGCCAGAGACAGCCATATCTCTGGATCTGAGGAGCTCCTTGAGCTCGACGATCGTCAATTTGACCCTTCTATTTTCTGGCATCGCGAGTCACAAACATAGACCACACAAAGTCAATATTAAAGCAAAAGTTCAAATTCTTAAGGTCTACGTTCACTGAGTTCTATTGTCACTAAAATACGGTCACCTCCTACGCTAAAAATATTCACTAAAGTTTCTCAAAGCACTGGTTTTCGAAATTTTTAAAATTCGATAGTCGCGAACAAAAATACCCAATTTTCGCGCACTGTAACAAAATCTGTCGAATCCCACTTCTGAGATTTGTAGGGGGGGGGGGGTGATCGGTCTAACTAAGAAAGAGCGAGTGACTCACGATTTTAATTAATAACGTTTATTGCTCAACGGCTCAGTGCGAATTCGCTAGGAAAACGGTCCGTGGTCCTCGCGATAAACTAAAAACCGTCGGGCTACAACGATTGCTAACGGCCAAACACCAAACCGATAATTCTGGAACGTTCGAAAGCCATCGACGGCCGGTTGCGAACGATCGAACGCATCCAACACCTACAAATGAAAAACAAAAAAGTGTATAAAGTGTGTGGAAAGTGTATTTACTATCCCCATATCATAGTAAATGGTAGGACGCTTAACCTTTTAGCTGTTTCACGTATATCAAATCAATATTGCACGTCACGAAAAGTACAATATTTGATGCGTGTAGAGGTTTTATATACTGCGGATTGATAGGTTCTCTAATTAGTACGAATCTCCACTTTCAACATTGAATCGCAAGAACACGCGTCATATAATTATCTGCTTTCTGTCACGTTTCAGGGGACCACTGCGAACGACAAGACCACTGCGCCTCGTCGCCATGTCGGAACGGGGCTGAGTGTCGGTCCCTCGAAGACAGCTACGAGTGCACGTGTGCACCCGGCTTCACGGGTCCGAATTGCGCGGAGGACATCGACGAGTGCGACAGGGACCCGTGCATGCATGGCTCCTGCAAGAACATTCACGGATCTTACAAGTAAGCTGAACGACATCATTAACGGTCCCTTCCAGCATTTTACATATCTTCTTCGAACGTAAATTGCGCTCTCACGTCGGCCAGGCGTTTCCGATAAAACACGGCGCGTCTCAATTTCACATGGCCAACATTTCGATGGTTACATTTTCTTTTCTCTTTCGTTTCCCTTCTCTGCATGCATCAAAAGACCTCGTCATGCTCCTCGTAGATTCTAGTCACTTTTTTACAACCTCCTTAAATTATCTCGGAGTGATTTTTGGACTCTGTTCTATTTTTGTAAATCGTAAATATTTGTCATAGGCTCTACACTGTTTTCGTGGTATTTTTCAAAGTAGGACAATATAAATTGAAAAATTTAGGTTTACAATTTTTCATGAAGTCTATGTTCGGTTACTTCATGGGCTCTAACATTGTTTTTGTAGATTCTAAAACGTCTTGGTATACCTTACAATTTGTTAGTCTCACAGTTTTAAAACTAGTCGTAAGTTTTAACCCTTTGCGGTCTTATGTCGATCCAGACTTGATATTAACTTTTGCACTAGTAGCTCCTTATTTTATTTATTATATTCATCGATAATGTGACAATTATATGGTACGTAAAAATAATTGTGGGCTGTGTCTTAACTGTTCTAAATAAGTTAGTAGAACTACCTATGAAAACATTAGGTCGTCTCATAAGTTCGGGCCGTTTACTGTTTTACTATTTAAACTAAGTAATATTTTAAACATACCTTTAAAGTTTACGAAAAAATGCAATCACCCACTCGTTTCACAACCTCTTCCCGCCTTTTTGGTAAAGACATAATACCGTCATCATAAAATTTCTGCTGTTTTTCATTGGGAAGGAAAAATACACTGCGAAGAGTATCCACATATCCGCGGCACGAACTTATGGGACCACCTAAAATAATTGAATTGTATCATTTTATAGCAAGTTCTGAAGTAAAAGAGAAGGAACACGTTGGACCGTTAATATTTTTATAGCTACTTCAATTTTTTTGTGCGTACTACAACTGTTTCATACGAGTTTTAAATTCAATGTCACCTCTACAATTTTTACGCACACCCCAACATTTTTTTGTGAGCTCCCACATTATGAACGATTGGATGAGACGGTTCGGATCCCCGCCGATCTTCTGACAGAGGAACAGACATGCATCACGGTTACTTTGTACTTAACATGAATTTTGATCACCGCCTTGGGCAGATTTTAATCCCGCCAGTGTCTTCTCTTTTGAAATTCTGCGCGTACTGGCGACGGAAATTGATTGAAGCCTTACATTTGTGCGAAACACGTAACGCAACATGCGAAGTAATGTATTCGGTACTTTTGCAGGCTTATACTCTGTTATTAAATTCTTGACAGTGAAACTCAGTTGCTCGTGCAAGATAAACAGCTTTCCGATAGCTTCGACGAACCCAAATATTATAAATTGATGGCTACTTAATGCACGAACAGTACGTTTTCGATGGAGGCACGCGGATGGATTCCTCCAGGAAACGAAGCCGAATTACGTGATTGGCCTGGCTTTTTAAAAGATTTTCAGGCTGATTTTATTCTGTAATTTGAATTTTTAATGCAGAGAAAAATTTAAACGCTTTATCAATAAAATACAAGACTTATTACTAGACTGTGGGTCTTTATGCAATTATGCTTTCTGAAAATTTTCTAAGAATCCTAGAATATAAAATTTGACAGAATTTAGTACGACTTTAATTTATTACGGGTCTACATTACCACGGAAAATAAAATTTGATTCGATTTCACTTTCTTAAAATTCGTCCGCAAAAATTGCAAATTGCATAAACATCCGCAGTCTACTTATTACTATTTAATATAACAGCATGTTGTTAGACTAACTATTACAAATTAAGAAAGGTTTTTTCTAACTCCAAAATTCATTTTGAAATGTGAGACATCAATTAAAATAATCCATCTATTAAACAGCTTTTTGGATTTTCACTTTGTACATTACATAGTGAAATACAGTGATTAAATTACTAAGGCGACATTACAAAAAGTGTATCTACTATTCCATTTCAAAGTTCAACATTTATTTTTCGACTCTCGATTTTTTCTTGTCTTACTAAACTAAATCTCATTATTATTCATCTAAGGCAGGGATGGGCACGGTAGGGGCCCCTCAAACGTCTGCTTCTCCCACGAATCGCTCTTTCATGTGCGAGGCCTGCGCATTGTTCGCGACGGGCGAAGCACTTCCTTCCTCTATGGCAGAGAGTTCCAACGTATTCCCCTCCGAGAACTGCAAGGTCCCCACCATCGAACCTCTTCCCACTACTAACTACAGCCGTAGAGTTACGCGAGCCACGCGGCTCTCATGGTGGGAGTTTCCAAGTCCAATAGTGGGGGAAGAACCTAAGCGGGGAAGGTGCCTCGAGTAGCTTCGGAGCTACTGGTTGGAACTAACTGCTCTATGGTAACGGCGGATGCTGGTGGGAGACAGTGGGCGCTATGGTGGGGACTCAATTGAGACAAAAATGCCCATCCCTGATCTAAGGTATAGTCTTTTATTCGAAAACGTTTAACGATATTTCCAAAATAACGAAATACAGTTATATTTGAAAATGATATGAAATCATTAAAATTTTTAAGTTTTAACGCAAATGCGGCACAGGCTCCCGTTGTCCTACTGTTTTCAAATCTTGCATACATCACTTCCTCACCTAGTCTTATAATTTAGGGGGGTAAACGAAAATAATCTCATCCAACGTAGAATATAAATAGTCGTTGCAGCTAGTGTTGGATTGGCCAATAAGCAAAGTAAGTACGTGTTTAGAAATCTTCTGAATTTTACAACGTTTACATAGTAATAATATTTCTAAGTGTTTATGTGCATGTGTGTGCGAGTGGAAAGATGAAAAATCAGTAGCGACCGATCAAAATTCTATCTTTTGTTAAATACACTTTTCAGTCAAATTATCGAAAATGTCTAAGAAATCGTACAGGTCCACTCTACATTATTTTGAATTAATCCTGTGTAGGGGCACCTTAAAGCCTTTTTAGTGCTTAAGGCATCTAAAGGTCTTAATCCGGCATTGACTGCGACCAGACATGTTACAATGATTCAGTGTTTACGAAAAGTTGCAAGCGTGGAAATGACTTGCTAAACTATAATACAAGAAGCCTGGAAAGACATTTTGTAGCAGTGTAACTGGACAGAGTCTTTTCCCTCGAGATACTTAAGGCTTCTTCGTAGCCGAGAATTTCAAGCGGTCATCAAACTGCATCAAAGGCAATATAAGACCAGAATTACCGTGAATATTTTCCAAGAACGCGTGTAAACTGTTCCATTAATTGCTTAATCGTCCGAGCCCGATGGACAGCTCGCGAGAGCAGATGCGCTCGATTTGTTCGCGCCAGAAGATTCGATGACGATGAGTCGCCCTGGAAAAAGAACGAGGGAATGGTCATGCACGTCGCGTCGACCTCTCGAAATATCGTTGCGGCCCAGCGAGCCTGGTGATGAGGGTGCAGAGAACCGCGGTAGTGTCGTTCGTCTTTGTCGCAATTACCGATTGAGCACGGACGCTGGAACGTGAAGCGCATAATGACGCCGAACAACGAGGATCCATCGAGTCGATCCCACGGCCCATTACGGATTTGCTCGTAATTCGACGTTCCGACGCCTCAAAAAATCACTTTTGTAGCAACGGCCGCGCCTTTTTCGACCGATCTTGTACGTTCTGCGACAGCCAGCCTCTTCCCTTTGCAACAGTTACAGAAAGTGAAATCGCGCTTTCGTTATACGAAACAAAGGTCTTGAAACTCTTAGATTGAAATTGCGAAAGTTTACTCTTCAGGGGCTAATTCCTTAGGTTCACTTGTACACGTTCACGTGAATGGTAAGAAAGAATAGACTCTCGTAGAACGCGATCAAAAACTGTTTAAAAAGACTATCTTCATGAATCTTCTGCTGCAATAACTGTGCAGTCTTTTTAAACAATTTTTCATACATTTATGATACATTTACTGCGACATAAAGTACAAATACAGGGTCTACCCGTTAAGTTGTGTCATTTTTTAGGCACTTCCGGTAGTGCAATTAAAAAATGTTTTAGATAAAAGTTTATCAGTACTTGGTGAGCTACTTAATCAGTAGTTATTGAGCCGTTTAATGTAAAATTGTGCAATACAAACGGTTAATCTTTCGATAATGAAGAATTCATTAAAATTTTTATAAAACACAGTAATATCCAAGGATGTTCATCTTCTGCAAGCCACGCTAAAATTATATTACAATTATTATATTTAATGACGATCAAGCCCTTTAGATATTGTTGTACATTTTTGTATAATACTATGAAATTAGAAAATTAGAAAAATAATATTATAAAATTTAGAAATGAGCATTAGACATTTTAAACTGTTCACCAGAAAGCAGAATATCGAAAAATCAACAAGGAACAACCATTAAAATAACGTGGCAGAAACAAATGAAACAAAAGATTTAACCAATCAATATAGAAACGACCGTTAGAAAATTCTATACAGTTTGCCAGAAAATCGAAAATCAACATCGCTTTAACTCGAGGCAAGGAACTATCCTCATTAAAATAATGCGCCAAAAACAAATAACGCAAAAGGCCAGTCCGCATAGAAACGGACGTTAGAAAATTCTAAACAGTTTGCCAGGAAGCAAAAAATCGAAAAATCAACATCCCTTTAATTTGTGGCGAGGAACAACCGCCCCCCCCCCCCCCCCCCCCCCATAAAATCACGTGGTCGCAACAAATGTCACGAAAGAAGTAGGGCCACACTACTCTGTGGTACAACGGACAGAGGGGAGGTCCCTAAGACCAGGCCTGGGGGATCCCTTTGTGTAAAAAAGAAAAGGGAGAAGGAAAACCGAAGGGGTGGGGGAGAGGGTGCCGCGGAAAGGAAACGAGCTCGCCAAAAACTGGTTCCAGCGGGGGACTTAAGGGCGATCGGCGCGGAGAACATAAATCGGCGCTTTGTTGAGATCGAGTCGAGATTAATCGGGGCCCGAGTCGAGCTGACTGCACGAGAGCAGATAATGTCGCTGGGTCCTATATTATATTGAATTATATCGGCTCGGCGTCAGTAGGTGTAAGTGTTCACGTACACGATCGTCGATTCTTTTTGTTTCTGCGCTCGGGAGCCGCGAGAAAGCTTTGTCGGCCCGGAATCGTTCTCCCAGCGACTGCTCGACATCTTCATTTTTCTATCTTTTGCTTTCCACCATCCGTTCGTGATAAGTCCTCGAACTGCATTTCTTCCAATACTTTTTCCACTTTTTTCTTCAGTCACTATAACCCTCTTGAAAATTCAATCACATTCTCTTGGAACGCGGGTGTACTAGAATTACAAGCATGTAATTCTAAACAGATGACTAGACAGCGGATCTTTATGCAAAATAAATATTGACAGCATTGACTGCAAGGGATAGAAGCCAAACACAAATTCTTTTCTTGCTTTATTAATTTTCGTAAGCTCACACACACTTATTCTCAAATTCTCTTAACCTGTCTACTAATTAGGACTTAACTGTCCTAGTTTCTTGCAACGGAGACAATTATTGTTTCGCACGGAGATCCGCAGCGTACTCATGACTTTTCAATTGACGACAAACACTCGTATATTACACATCTAATAAATAAAATGAAAAACTTATTCATTACTGTTTTTAACATACGCGAGAAAGAAATTACTGTGTTATTCAGTGATTTCATCCCCTAAAAGCGTACTACGGTACGAATAAGAAATATAACATTAAATCGTAGATATTATAGATAATGCATAGAAAAATTTAGACGTTTAATAACTACGATTAGAAACATATTCATTAATGTTCACAGCATTGTTCTCAAGATACCTAAGACAGAAATTTCCGCATCCTTTTCAAAGAACGGTTTCATCCCCTGAAAGCGTTCTATGGTACGACCAAGAAATGGATCCACATTATAGATTACGTGCACACTGAAAGTTTTATAACATTTTGAATTTCCGGATACTATAACCTACTTGGGAGTATAAGATGCAGGAAAAGGGAGAAGTCCTTATTGCCGGCACGCATCGTTAATTGAACAGTATCCGGTTGACGTGGACGAAGCAAACTCTGGGTCTTATAGGAGTAATCGAGCTTTAGCCGGCTAATAAATATCGGCGAAGGGTTAATCGCGCTGCTACCCAATAATTCCCTTTAACGCTGTTAATCTGCCTCTACCTCTGGACCCTGTAACCTCTCCTCGGCCGCGTAGTTAACGCGCGTATGCATCATCTTTGCATCGACGTACGCGCATCCCATTTCTGGACCATTAAACATCGTACCTAGATGCGTGCCTTTCTTCACCTGTCCCGATACCTGGCGGCGTAACGACGTCCCGAGACGATAGTCGACCATCCATCCGCCCTTTCGTCCCGCGTTGACCCTTCTCGCCCTTTCCCTTCTCCCTTCTCTTACCCGATCCCGGTTACGCCGCCCGAGGAGCAATAATGTTCAATTGGACCTAATAAAGACTTTGATGTGGCAGGCCTGACCGCCAGGTGGTGCTGCTACGAGCTACTATGTTATTAAATAGTTACCGAGGCGGTGGCCGAGGCACGCTGTCATGGTGGGGACAGAGATCCTTCGGTGATCTCTCCTCCGGATCGAGGGACAAATAATAATCGAATACTTTGTACCGCCGATGAGATCGATAATGGCCGATAGTTAACGGTAGTCGTTGTCCCGCATGAAATCTTTGGATACCAATTTTCTGATTGCTCGCTGCTCAATTTTTAAGAGCATTTAAGTAAATGCACGCGACGCGACGTGCCCGCTTTACCATACTTTCGAAATTATTGACGGAGATCGGTGTGTCGAATGCGAAATTGATGTTCATGCGGCAGCACTCGGGCAGGCGAATTAGTAGAGAAATGGTTGAAGTTGCTTTACATCTTTTCGGTACTTACAATTTCTAGTCTTACAATCAAGTTCTAGTTTAATTGTAATTTGATGACAAAGAAACTTTTGTAAAGGGACGACTACAAAATGATATTCCAATTATTTATCTTTCCAGCTAGTAAGAATCTGAAGCAACTATTTAAATTGTGACTAATATAATTCGTTTGATGATATTGTCATTATTTCTCTATCTACCTAGGAAGAATCTGAAACATCTACTTAAACTTAGACTAATAAATTTTGCTTGATGACGAAATTGAATATATCATACTTTGCAAACTTGATAGGCAATTATTTTATGACAACAACAGTTTTTGAATCCCGGATAATGATACAAATTTACAAACTTGAAAATTAAATTATAAAATCAAAATTGAAATATAAATATATGTGCTACATTAATAATCATTATATTAACCCTCGGATGGCCTACATTTCTCACAATTCTACTGCTGACAATGCTTAGATTCGGTCCACAATTTGATTTATCAATAATTTAAACAGTACTTAAAGTACTCCTTGTGCACGTATTAGTACTTCTACTGTGGCTATTGGAACAGCCCTTCAATCAATTTAGTCGTCAGAAATTGAGTAATAACACGACGATTCTTATGTTCTGTATGAAAATTGACCCGGACACTGCAGTTCATGAATTAACAATTAAATGGTGGAGCCTGGGTCCATTTTGATCCAGAATTTTAACACTAAACCTATCACAGCCGATCAAAATAACCGGTACCAGATTTTCTATTTTACAAATACTAAAATTATAATGATGCTTTCATAAGAAACGGTTGAATAAATATCTTTAGCAGATCACATATTGCAATAAGAACCGCACAAAGCCTATGTACATGTATACGAAAGCGGCAATCTGATTTGATTGTGCCATCTCTCAGTGTGGGTTGACGAGACTGAGCGACCTTGGGTGAACGAATGATACACAAGATGGCCTATGTACACTTTATTCACAATTGACTTTATACATGTAGTCGCGATATGACGCAGAATATGGTATTATTTTGCGATTTCGAACGTCATCTTAGGATGCGATTTTAATTTATTTTGTCTGCGTCTCGTCGCGTTTCGTCTAACGTCACCTCGGTATTGTTCTGATTGGTCGGTTATAGATTTAGGTGGTGGAATGTTCCGCTTTATAATTGGTCGTAGATGTGTCTTTGAGACATTGTGTAGTGGGGTGGGAAACTCTCAGGAAAGCACGTGTCGTCTTGCCGATATCGTGATTTATACGTTTTTTTTTAATTTTAGAAAATCTCATACGAGATTTATATCAACAATATACGAAGTCCAATGTAACAATGACAACAAAAAGTAGTTTCGCAGGACAAGCATGTACATTATGAGTGCAACTTACAGCTAATGTAATACAGTGATAAAGAACTATAATTATATATTTAGACCGCAGCTTTTAAAAAATGACAACATATAAAAGCAAGTCTTGATATTAGGCTTGATTAACAGTAATGAGACGACTATGGGCAGCTGAAATTTAATTTTACGGAGATTTTCAATTAATTTTTTTCTTTCTTCGTTGTACAAGCTACACTGCCATAAAACATGATTCAAAGTCTCGTCTTCCATATCTACATTTGGGATTACTAATGATGCCTATACGAGCCACAGATGCAGCCAGGTGATAATGATCTGCTCTACACCTATTGATCGTTACAACCGCCAAACGTGTTAGGTTTAGGTGGAAATACCACGGAAATGATTTATACATCATTGGCTGGTCGTCGTTTACTGCTCTGTCGCACGTAGTGTCCGTATGTCTCGGTCAGCGTTGGGATATTGTGTGCTTTTTCTCGCGCATGCGCGAGTTTTTAGCGTTAGTAAGGTAGAGAGTTAGCCTAAAATGGGTTGCCTTGGTCACCCCGCGTAGTTTAGTAAAATTTTGTATGTATTGATTTTGAAAAATGAATGTTTAAAATGTGTGTTAATAATAACTTACCTCAAATTCGCAGCTCGCTCGTATTATCGTAATGTTTTCGACTCTTCTGGCACTTTTCCGACAGAATAGCTCCCAGCGCCAGTTTCCCCCAACTTTCGCTACAATATAGATACGTTACTGTTTTGGACGCGCATGCGCGAGAAAAAGCACACAATTTCCCAACACTGGTCTAGGTTGTGATTTCGGTAGGTTCGTAGGTTGTGAACAGTCTGACTGATCACACTAGCTATTCATCTGTTGGGATCTTGCGTTGCCTCTAAATAAATTCAATCTTGTAATTATTATAAGGCAATATGTATTTACCAGTTACTTTAATGCTCGTTAGGTTTAGTATTGAAGGCATCGTCTAGCTGCTCAGTTCCCGATGATGCATTTCAATCGAAGATTTTAAAGTTGCAATTAGAAGGTCAATAAATTCAGATAAAACTTCATTCAAAATATGTTTAAAAAAATTGATGAGCAACTATCTGAATGGAGTAATAGATTGTTATCTGTACAAACATCAAAAACACTCCGCTCTCCGAGTGTTAAGTAAAATGGTGCATTTATAATATTCATATTTTTCGTGTCCGAAAAATTAACAGGAATAACAAAAACGAAATTGTACGAAGAAGTGCACGTGCACGGCGCGTGTGTGTCCGGGCAAGGATGTGATTTATAAAATGATCCCCCCGAAGTCGAATTTAATTGAGCGGAGGCAAGCCAAAAGGAAGGGAGCAACGTTTCTTACCCCTCCGTTGAATTTGCAACGGATCTTGATAAACCGTGGCCTCCTCAGCAATTTCGGACCTCGCAGTGATTGACCCCGCAGGGTCAAATTCTTCTCGGCTTCTAGGCAAAGAAAGCCGCGTTCACACCTGTTTCTGCCGCCTTGTGCTCAACAGCGATGTGGCTTCTATTGCGAACTGTAGATTTCTTGTACACTTCTTTGGTAGTATCAAATTCGCCTTCTTCTCAAATTCTTTAGCGGTTTATACCGGTCAAACATGCTTGAACGGCGCTTAAGAATTTATAATCGAGTGTTAGCTGTTCAGTTATATTAAGAGATACACCTCACAACATTTGTTTGAGGCGAATAATCGAATTTGTTTAACACTTACACGCTCCTTAGAAATTGTTGCACAAAAGATACTACATATATGTTTCACACTTCAAAACCACTAAATTGTGTCTCGTTTATAATTCCACAGTTTAGAGAAAGATGTTTTGTGGTACAATCAGGAAGAAAATGGAAATTTTACAATATGTAGTGAATATATGGTGTACTTAAGGGTCAACTTAACTTATTTCACAACATATTTGTATTAATATTTTCATTTAATTTTTAGTTCAATGATTTCATATAAATTCCATAGTAACATTCATGGCTATTTGAATTACTTCTCCATTCAGCAAATACAAGACTTGGCGTTGAATGTTGAATTTGGTGTCATTTATTATCATTTGATTAGAGAACTTACAATCATGGCTTACTGTTGCGATATTCTTACAGAAATTACTAAGCAAGTTATTCCACAGGATAATAAATTTCTATGTAATTTTTATTCTCTTAAATAAATGCTTACGTAAGCAATTATAGCATAACCATTATTTGCGATTATCTATGAATGTTTTCGTTAGCAAATGTATACGGAGTCTAAAATTCAATAAAAATTTATTTCCTTTATGAAATAATTTTACTGGAAGGTAAAATCGGCCTGTGTAGTATCCTATGAAAATTTTGTATACTCAACTTTGCAAGCCATTTTATTGTAAAATTTTCCAATGTGTTTACAAAATTATCTATTTAGCTCTCAGACGTCCCTCAGGTGAAAATTCACACATTCCCTGTTGTAGATGCTGTAAAATATATTGTTTTCCTATCACGGTGATGCAATTTAATGTATTCGTTTAGAACAGAGAGTTCCAACGTATTCCCCGTCCGAGAACTGCAAGGTCCCCACCATCGAACCTCTCCCCACTACTACGTACAGCCGTAGAGTTAGTGACTGCTGCGTGCGCCGCACGGCTCTCGTGGTGGGACTACTACTACTACTAGTAGGACGTTCCCACTACTATACATTATAACGATGAAGTCTAAGAGTGGGGAAAGAACCTAGGCGGGGAAGGTGCCGCGAATAGCTCCGGAGCTACTGGTTGGAACTGCCTGGTTTAAAATGTATTATGCAGGTCTTTATACATTTATGATAAAATTGAATGGGTATAACTTGAGATAGTAGAAACATTAACGAAATTTCAGGATATGATTTCAGGATATTTCCATTTAACTCCTGTCACTTGCTATCGATGCAGACAATTTTTATTTTGTATAAAGATCCGCAGTCTAATTGTAAATAACGTACGGTTGGTAGAATTAAAGTGTAAAACGGGAACGGATGAATATTAATCGAGAATTCTCAGACGTGTATACATTAAAAACGAAGGCAATGAACAGTTCGACAGTAAAATTCTTGCCACTTCCCGAGGTACATTAATCTAATTTTCTTCTCCAACAAGCTTTACAGTTTGTCCTAAAAGGGCATTCGAGAAATCGTCGTAGGAAAGTGCTGTTTCCACAACAGAAAGTAAGAACTTGTAAGAACTTGTTCACGTGATTTTGCTATTCAGGAAGGAGGCTAAACTAATTAGGCGGTGAATAAAAGCCTGAATGAAATTACACGGCGGTAGCAGCGCGCGCCCTCACGATCGCCCCCGCGCTCATTTTTCCCCGCTCGGTGGCAGAAAATTTCAAGGCGGCCACGATCGACTATGTATGTTAATGTTATCAAGATCTGTTGCGCAGCTGCGGTTAACCTTGGCGTCGAAGTAGAAGAAAGTAATCTAACGAAGAGCATCGGGCGTTCTCACAGCCTTGCTGCTCGCCGCGGTCTTCGTCAAACGGTCTCCCGCGTCTGGATGTCGCGCGTCTCTCACACGCAATATCATATTCATAGTTGTACGAGGTGTGCTCGGAAACGCGTCACGTCGAGCCGACCAGCCTGGGACACCACGAGCAGAACGATTCCTTAGATCGTAGATCGCTCGACTTTGAAGTCGTTTCTACGCGGCGAGCGAAGCCTAGACGAGGTCAGCCAGGTCGGCGAGAAGTGGTCGTCGTGAAGCGGAGCCCGTTTCTTCCATCGGGCCAAGGAAAAGACGTAGCCGAGGGACGAAGGGGTGAGGGGACGGAGATACAAAGATCTCGAGCAATTCGAAGAACCCGTTTCTACGGCGCGGAGTGACCGATAACTACGTGCCGTGAATGCCGACCGCGAGATTTTCGAATTTCGCTGGGTAACGCTCGCGTCTAGCCACACCAAGCTACATCGGGCAGCAAACCATTAAGGATCTTCGTTTGCGCGCCACGAATACAGAAACCCCCGGAGGGTATATCTGCCTTCTCGCGTCCGATCCTGATACGCATCGGGACCTCGAACCTTTGAATTATCGTCGAATGCTCGCCGCAGGATGGAGGCCCTTTACGTGTCCTGCATACGAGGTCGGGGGTGAAGTCGGTGTCGTTTAGGAAAAGTGGTGGTGGAGGTCGCTCTTCTCGCATGATCTTCAATCTACCTACGGATTTTTAACAAGGGAAAGATCCTTTTTACCCTTCTAGAACTTCAATTTTGTAGCTTGTACGTTGGAGCTCTGTAATAGTAGACGTTAGATATCTTTTCAAGTTCAGAAACCCCTTACAAGACTGAAAGTGGTCTTCCCCGATTTTAATGTACTTTTGCACGGTGGTAGTATACATGTGACAATAGGAAGAATGAAATGGCAGAGTACCGTTTCCAATGTAGTATTGGCAATGTTAGTTAGTAGCAAGACTAACAAACCTGGAGATCATTGGATCAAATTCCAGCTGTCCTCAATTTAAAAAATTCTTTTTCTAGTTCAATAGAATATTGTCACTTATAATTATAGTTAAAAATTATATAGCAAAATTGTAGAATTGCTATGAACTTCTTGCAACCGGCCGTGACACTTCAGAACGAAGTGATTGTATTCGATCAGATTCAATTATTCACCATCAACTTCAAGCACTGATATTATAAAAATATGATAAAGCATACGTAGAGTGTCGCCAAATTAATTTAAACCCGCGAAATATTTTTTATTGTGAACCAAATCACTTTTCTTAACGAAGTACAAAGTAAAAAGTGTATATGTAACAAAAAATCATTTATTCAATGCTCCTGGTGCCGAAGTTTTTGTGTTTTAACACTTTATCTACCGGAAGCCTATTAATAGGCTTTTCAATAATTGTGTTGTACTAAAAGGAAGGTTAAAAATTTTCTTTTGCATAATACTTCCCAACGAGATTACATTATTGAGGGAGACATTGTGCGTGTGTGCGGTGATTACTATCCGTTTTCAATGTAGTATTGAAATTTCCATTACTGCCATTTCATACGTATACTGCGTATTGAAGGTACGTAACTTTTAACTGTTTACACCTTTGATGTTTTTAAGCATCTACACCTAATATTTTATATATATCATTCAAAACATGTATACTACCACCGTGCAAACGTACATTAAAATCGAGGACGACTAACTCGGGTCCTTCTCATGTCAATTATATGAAAGGGGGATGTTTTTGACGATTTTATGGCAGTCATGTCCAGCGATGTCAGAACGGTTGAATCGAGGGGAATACAGTTTACCACCTCTCTGATGACCAGAGTAATATGTGATACGTTGCGCGGCACGTCACGTGACCAGTCTACGGTCTTAGTGGGGAACGTTGGAGCGTGCTCAGGTGTTGGGATGGGATAGCGGAAGGGGAAAAGGAGGAGAGGAAAATCAACCCAGTTTTGGGTGGATCTGGCATCACTGGTCTTGTCTAGATTCACTCAAATATTATCAATATTTTTATATATTCATGTATTCTCAATCTTTTTATATATTCATGTATTCTCAATCTTTTTATATATTCAAGTATTCTCAAACTTTTTATATATTCAAGTATTCTCAAACTTTTTATATATTCAAGTATTCTCAAACTTTTTATATATTCAAGTATTCTCAATCTTTTTCTTGGGCGTAATATAAATAGCTAACGGTTTCAACTGATTAGTAGAAAACTAGAATTTAGATAGAACGTTTGTTACTCTGGGTCAAAATGGACCCAAATCCAACTATCCGAGGGCTAATCTCGGGTTTGATTTAATAAAAAGTGCTGTTTAATCGCAAGTAAAGTTACAAAAATTTTCATCCCCACTACTGTATGCCAGCAAAGAGTCGCTAAGCAATGAACGATATTAAAATACCTTCCACTGTTTCTGAATATCTCATTGCTTCTCCCGAGTCATATTTTGTTGCTAGGGTTATCCACCTGAACAAGATAAAGTTTACTTCTCAATATTTCGGAAGGACTGTTCATGGAACATACGAAGCAGTACCTAGGAATTGAATAAAACTACATTTTTGTCCATAGTATCTGCGTAAAATAAGTACACGTTAGGTTGGCCACAATGTCTTTTCGCATGTTTTAATGTTTACAAGTAAGTTCTATTTCATTGAATAGAAATGAATAAAATGCAAGTATTATCTCTATTATTAGGAAAAGCTCTGTTTTATTTAAGTATTTATTCGTGCAAATAATACTGCGATTAGACTAAAAAGAAAAATGCGACTTTGTAGCCAATAGAATAATGAAAATAAAATTTTTATCCCCATGTTGAGGTTTTAGGGAAGAATCCACACGAACGTTTGATATAATCGTACTTTCATATAAAACTAAACACTACTACATAATTGGTTTATTAGCGAGAACGCGTATTAAAAGAACATTTCGTGGTCACCATGCGGACATAACGTAACGAGAACAAAAGGACGCATCGTAGAATAATAAAATGAATAAATGACCTCTGTTGATAACTACCTATCACTAACACGCGACAATCCAGAACACCTATCGGTATTTAGTAGACTGCGGATTTTATGCATTTATAGCAAACATGAGTTGGTGCAACACAGAACAGTAAAAACATTAAGAGAGTTTAAGAATGTATATACGTTTTCTTCGATGTATTAAGATTTTTGCAAAAGAAAAGAAAAGTTTACATGGTTACTGTTTCTTGCAATTGATGCCAACAATTTTTATTTTGCATAATGATCCGCAATCCAGTAATTAGCTATTCTAACACCCCGAAATTCTGTTTTAACCACTCCCAAGTCTAAAATAGTAAATCCGAAATTTAAATAATCATTCTTATTATTCTGAACATGTGAAATGTTTTCGATCAATACTATTTATTCGTGTTATTCGCACAAGCCTTAGAAAGCATAATAGCTGACGGATTTACGGTTGATTGGAAAAAGTAGTTAGACCTTGTCTTCGCTGAAAGCGATTCAGCCGCCTACAGTATTCGACTGGATTATAAATAGTAAAAGCGCGACGGGCATTGCGTAAAGATAATTAAACGATTGTTAGGCAAGGATAGCAGGAGACCATCAATTATTCCTCCTAGCGACAGTGTCGAAAGGTGTTGATTCAGGTCGGATCCAATTTGATCAAATTATTAACACGGATGGTAGAAACTTCGAGCAAATGGTTTCCAGTTTGTCCATAGAGACGTGAAGCAATGAATGGGCGTTTCATTTTCATCGACGTTCCTTCATAGAAGTGTAACGGAATGTAACCTTGACAGCTCGATCTGTATCAGCGGTTTTGCGACATTAATCACTTTACGCATTCGATTCCCTACGTCGATTTGCGTAAATATTAGTTATGCGAAATACGTCCGGAAAAACATGTCGTATGGTACGACATGGAGAACAGATGTTATGAAATTGAATCTGTGCATTGCATATTGTAACACGAAAGAACATAAACTGCATATTTAAATATGTTGTGTTACACTCCAGGAGATAGATCAACGCTCTGTTAACTAATTGTATATTCAAATGGTTAAATAAACATGCAGAACAAACGTCAGACTCTATCTACATCGCAGTTCCTCAAGTATGAAATAGTTCGGAAAATTTTCGAAAATAATAAACTTAGATTTAACGACATTGTAATCTGTTTATTCTCAATTATTATTAGCAACAACAATTTATACGTACGCTGACTACGTAACGTATTTTTATGTGTTCAAACTTTTAGATATATTACCTTATTCACAAGTGTAAGTATTCAGTATAAAAAATCGGAATTTAATTCTGCAGCCCCTTGTTATTTCGAGATTGATCATAATTAGTCTCCCATTATAAGTAATTTCCCATGTAGTTGAGAAATCAGAGTCTGATATAGCAATTTCGGAAGTACATGGAAACGCATTAAGTCGCAGATGATGAAGAAGATGTCCCCCGGGATAATTTAGATGTAAGATGTTTAACCTCTTGCAGTACGATTTTCTTCACGCTACAAAAATCAGAAGTTCTTCTTCTTTTTCCATTTTACTGAGAGAAGAAAGGAAATTTATAATTATTCTATACCTACATTTCACGTAAATATTGGTTACAAAAGAACGAATTTGATTTTATCTTAAAAGAAAGGCTTAACATTCATACTTTGTAGATTTTATGCAGTGTTTCACCACGAGTCTGAGTCGTTATTATACAGCAAAGGGCTAATAGTTCCTAGCAATATATTTTATTCAAAGCTAATTCAAAGCTAACTGCGTAAAATTAAGCTCCAGTGACCTTTAAGTGTACAAATATTAGTTGCCCAATCCAACAATAATGCTTGTTCTTTCATTTTTAATTTCTTAAGAAATAGTAAACTACAAATTTAATTTGATTTAAGTTAAGTTAATGTGAGTATAAATAATTTACTTCATCTTACTGCAGCAGATATGAATCTCATTTAAAACTCAAAATGCTTATAATAAAGAAAAAATAATTACACTACTCTACTTTCCATAAATGTACTCGTATGTCCTAAGCTGATTCTTTGTTTGCTATAAAAGTTACGAAGACGGATAAGTTGTTCCAATCTAGTTGCATAAATAACTATCTCAAAGCAACAAGTAACGTCTGGTAGTTCGGTTATCTGTGAAACGATCTAGAATTCCCGGGACATCTGTATATCTTCGACTAATTAATTCTCACATCCGGACTATCCAGTTTGTCACGATTCGGTCCTCTCTTCTTCCGATGGATCGTCGCAGATTCCACCGGCTTTACGCAGTTTCGTTATCTTGATCCGGTCATCGACCGGATCTATGAGATCCTTTAGGTGGTCGTGCGCGCGCGCGCGCGCCGCGCGTCCCTCAGCGAAAGGGGCTTGATCCTACAAATGCAAGATATCCTGACGTACACGTGTCCTGCGTATGCGAGCGTAATCCATCCGAACGTCATCCTCGCGGCAGAACCCCAACCACGGCTACCTTCGACCAGTTAAGCAAGCTGAATCGCGTGACAATCGTTTTTAATCTTAATCCTTACGAAACTTATCGCACGCTACTCGCTCGCGATGCCAACGGCTGCTGTTACACTTAAATATCGTGATGATTCTTGTATCGGACAGTGTTCGGAACGTCTACCTGTCTGAAGGATTAATCTGAGACGCTGATGCTTGTAGCTCGCGTTCAAAAGCATAACATGTGACTGAATACCTGGAGACTCCGACTCGGGGGACCATCAATCTGTAGTTGTGTGTTTCCGTACGAATATTTCAAAATTATTTGCGCCTTTTCAACATTGAAATCTTATCCGTGTCTGTAAAATTTACCTTTATTTTTATTACTATATTAAAAAGCGTCTTTGGATTAAGACGCTAACGTGAACCGAAATATTTTTTGTTTATGTATGATCTTATCCGTACAAATATAGTTAATTTTGTGTAATACCATTGTTAGGATGCAGTTTTGAAGAATGTGCTCTAATATAAAAACCTCTGTTTATTTTATTTCTACCAAACAGACAATATAATTGCATTGCTATAAAAATATATAACATTTTTGGCTGTTGTAAACTTAAAGGCGCAAAGCAGCTCATGTCTACGCTAGTTGTAGACAGAACGTACGTTGCAAGTACCATGACTTTTCCGGTTCGCTTGAGAACGAAATTTCGCGAGTGTCCAACGGGGAAGTTGATCGTCAAGAATCGTCTGACATAACGATTATCGAGTCCAACCAATTTAGGCAATTACGACGGTGGGAAAGCGTCCTGTACTGGTGTTCCATTAGCTACGTTAATCCTTACTTTACGCGCAGTGCATCCGTTTACGTCATGGCTCCGGACACGCAACACCCGTCGCGGAATTAATTGTTGTCCAAGTGTACGATTAATCCGGTACACTGGGAGTTCAACCATGGCCGAAAAGCGGATTCTGCAGATGTGTCGCATTCGCTGAAAGACTTAGCAGACTCTTCCTACTGTGAATTTATACTGCGCAATAATTGCAGCATCAAAAAAACTAGAGCAAGAAAATCTAATAGTAAATAGAAAGCTATGAAATCTATTAATAAGGATTCTGTTGAAGCAACAGTGCAATAAATATTTAACCTCAAGTCCAACATTTATAAGTACGAATGAAAGCCTATTTTATTGTTGTTTTAACCCCTTTCCGTACCATTTTCTTTGCGGCTACAGTGATTCCCCGCCTTTATCCCCAAACATATCAGAAAGAGTAAGAATATTTATATTTTTTGTTTGGCTACATTTACTTCAATGCTTAAATATTGATTACAAAAGAATAAAATTTTATTTTATCCAAAAATTAAGGCATAATATTCATATTTTTTAGACTTTGTTTAAAATCTTCATCACAAGTCTGACTCTTTAAAATACAGCAAGATGTTAAATCATTATTCTTCTAATGAGTTATACAGTATCTGGCTTTAATAATTTGTCTTCCATAGTTGTTATAAAAAGATTATAATAAAATAAGTCTACGAATATACATAATAAATTTTTGAGAGAATCGATATTAAATCTACGATTAAAATATTTTGTCTTTATTAAATTGTTTAGTATAACATTGGTTTTTCTTCTCATTTCAGATGAAGTATAAAGTATTTTGACTTCTTCAAAAACTGAGTTCCACAAATATTGCAAACATTGTTTTGTTAATATATTTATAGAAATAAATATAAATTACATTTTTTGTAACATATTGAATGCTATAATTCGTGCTCTGGTAGTGTTTAACACTAAACCTACCAAGCGTTAGAACTATCGGCGAATGTGGCCTTATAAAAATGGCA
The DNA here is from genome assembly GCA_913789915.3 of Sphecodes monilicornis. Lineage (NCBI taxonomy): Eukaryota > Metazoa > Arthropoda > Insecta > Hymenoptera > Halictidae > Sphecodes > Sphecodes monilicornis. Next base: position 8,280,165 of record OU565291.1, on the reverse strand, counting down.
ACACGAGATTTATTCAGATTGTGTATAATTTCCAATATAATAGATGCTTGGACAAGAAAATTTATTCCATTATTTTTCATAAACGAATTTTTCCAATTTCAATATTTACAAAATAGAAAATCGGTCATTTGACCGTGGTAGGTTTATTGTTAAAGTAGACTGGCATGGAAACATCCCACATAATCAACGTGTTCACGAACCAACCATCTTTTGCAAGTCCAGTGTCTGGAATCAAAGTCCCGTAGGGTAGTCTCGTTTCCGTCTCGTGAAACGTAATCGCGTAACGGAGTCTCCGATGTATAATCAATGAGATGATCTAGATCTGGATTCGGAACAATGTTGTGTAGCAGCCCCGTGCGAAAGGAGAATGAAAATGCGCGGGAACCGGAATCCACTTGCGAAATCCGCCATGTTTATCGTGACGCGTGAATCATTCTTCCCTGAGGGTTTCGTTCGATTTCGATCACTGCTTTCCTCGATACCGGCAATCCCATCCACAATCTAATGTAAAGAATAGAATAATCTTCATTTTGAATATTTTCGTTATTTGCAACAATCTCAACAAATGTTATACAGGAAACTTATATGGTATAGTGGGAGACATATTATGATACAACCATTTTCTGTGTTAGCGAAGACATTTTATGTTGGCTCTATTTTTGAACACTAGAATTTTTTATTTCACTTTTAACACCTTGACCTTAAATTTTCGATAATTTTAAGATGTCGATGATATCGTAATAATATCCTTAAATTCTTTGAATATCTTCACGATTTTATTTTTTACCTATTTGTTATTATAGTAAATGCATGACTCTGCAGATTAGTAATAAGGATGTATTTATCCAGGCTTCCAGCGATTTTTATCACAATTTGTGTCCACAGAAATAAAGTTATTGAATAATTCCCCATAAATGCATCTTATAATCTCAATAACCGAAAATTAAAAACTTTAGAATCCGCCAGTTTAACAACTCTCGTACTCCAAGTGATGAAAATGGGATCATGAATTTCTTTATCACCTTCGCAACAGTTGATGTTAAGGCGATTCAACAAGCTATCATTACAACTCATTCGAGCGCGGATGCGGTTGTAACTTTTTTAAAATGAATATTTTTCAAATTAGCACAAATCACGATTAAAATATTTAAAGCAAACAAAGTCATTGCTCCGCCTTGTGTATGTTGAGTAACGTGCCGACACGGCGCGGTAATCATCGCATTCGCAAAAAGAATTGTGAAAAAGAGAGATATCAGACGTGCCCGATTTTACGTGTAGACGTATAATTGATCGCATGATTGGTACCGCGAGAACACTTGTTTCATCGACGTCCCTGTCCTCTCTAATGTAAAATTCCTCTGTAATACCGGCGCGTACGAGTTATGAAGCTGTAATCGCGGAACGCGTATCAATAGCTGAAGAAGGAGGATTATCATTAAGTGTTCTTAATATTCCGCGAGAGAATGTTTTCATCGCGTCACTTGATAGCCTCGTAAAATTGATCAGAAACGGGCGTCCCGAGTCCCTTCTTCGTCAATCAGCACGATCTTCGCCGATTTCGATCTTCACCGGGCGTTCCAATTTGGCGCCAATTAAATCCTCCGGACCTGGTACCTCATAATGGCTTCTATCAATTTCTGGTAACCGCAACGACAGACCCGTTCGATCTTCGCGAACCGTGCGTTCAATTAATTCACCACCTACTTTCCTTCTCGAGTTCACGGAGTTATTTAATTATTGTCAATTAAAATTATCTTTCGTTAGTCAGTAGATAAGGAATATTGATTTTATAGGTGAATACAAGCATTAATTGAAAATGATTTATTGGAAGTATCGTTGTGGTGTATTTTTAAAACTGGGGTAGATAGACCTAATTGCCAAGCAATTTAAAATTTTTTCGGAATAATTCGTTCTTACAATTTCGTTAGGTGAAAGAATTAATAAACTATCTGATTTGTACCTATTCATTCCGGATCTTCGAACTGATAAAAATTGATATAATTGGGAAATAAATAGTGAAATTTATAAATCGTTTTATTTAAAATTTAAACCATTTTACAAGTAATAATATGCAGATCATGCTATTTGATCATATTTATTACCACTTGCACTGCGTAGGAGAACAATGTGATACTTTCATTACGTTCTTTTATTTTATTCTTTTGATTCATTCAACTCTAATTCTTTTAATGTTGCTAATTACCCACTAACTAACTCTCATCTGGGCGTTTTGTTAATTTATGACATTGTGCTCATGCACAGTGCAAGTTGTTATGAATGCAGCAATTATAGAATAAATTAAGTAAGAGCTCTAATGAACTTTGAAAATAACATGGCTTCGGTTACTAAGTACATTCTCCAATACATGAACGAAAAGGAGTTTCATCAACGTACAAAAAGCTTTAAAGGCACAATTTCTTTGTGTATATGTTTATCTACAAGTACAATTATTATGCTTATAGTAAGATTGTTGTTCCAACCCATAGAATTAATACAAACGAGAAATAAATTTATTTAGGCTATTAAAGAATTCCAGAAAAATATAACGAGAGCAAAAAAATAACACCAGTACTTTCAAATGATATATACTAAATCTGTAGATTATAATAGTATTTCTTTATTAAAACACTTCATATTCATTCTGAAATCGGACATTTCATGTGCAACGACCTAATCAAAATTGCACAAGGAAATGATTAAAAAACAAAAGAGTTTTAGGGCTAAATTATTGATAAATATCACGCATATTTCTTTCACATAGTACGAAACGTTACTATATAAAATTGAATCGGATTACTGTATAAAATGGAATTGTAAAAACTCAATGAACACGTCATCGACAGGATCGGAGTCACTGTCGCATTAGAATCCGAAACGGCGAGGTTCAGGCGTATGTCCTTTTCTACGGACAGTTTCGCAGGAACCCATGAAAAATGTACATTGTTCTTCTGATCGTCCTCGTCCCGTTGATCTCCCCCGTCTTCCTCTTCCTCTTCGTGGAAGGCGGTCGTTCTTCCACGGTAGCTTTTATTTCGTTCGTCCTTCGAACTGCACGAAATAACTGGACGTCGAAACGAATGGCGGAATTATGCCGCGGAGGATCGTACGCCTGGTTCTTCCCGCGCCGCACCGTAAAAACAGCTTCGGACTAGATCGGTCGCGGTGGGGATCGCGTGGCGATCGTTTTGCCAGCCGATCTTTTGGTCCAGGAACAAATAAAAGGGCAGGGATCGGGGCCGTATCGAGCCAATGATAACTAGCCGGGGACCGATCGGTGATCGTGACAAACTGCGATCGATTCGCCTGCTCGGATCTTGTCCCATTAGTTTGGAACTGGCCGCGCCTTTTTGCATTTGTCGTGCGCGTACGCCTCTGGCTCCCTTTTAACTTGCTGTTTTGCGAACATGCTTGCACGCTCTTCCGAAATGACTTAATTTTACAATGTTATTGCTCTCGAGAAGATCGGTCCGATAAAAAAGAACGAAAATTGAATTTCATTGCCAGTTGGTAGAAGCTCTCCGATCATTTGAAAAAACGAAAGATCTTTTGCACCCCATTCGTCGAGGACCTCCAAGATTCTCGAATTAATTGCTAATCACTTGCAGCTGTTGGCGAATCGCGGAAAATAAACGATTTCTCGCTGTTCTTCTTTAAAGAATATTCATTGCTTAATGAATTATGGAGGAGAATTGTTTCTAAGAATGCTTCTTGCTCCGCCTGTTCGTGAGTGTATCGCGTCGCAATAATTCCGCTGGCTGGAACACGTTCGGTGTTGGACGAGTCCCTCGAACACTGAGGTCTTAATTGCCAGGTGAATTTTAATGCCTATCGCGTGCCTAATTAATTAGTCGGCCGAAAAGCGATCGCCTTAAAGAAAGAACCGCGATCTGATCTATGATACAACACCCATCTTTCCGTCTTCCTTCGGCGACACAGTACAGTACAGCATTCCAAAAGGAATGTCGGGCTGCAGGATAAGCCACAAGTCGAAAGGTGACTAAATTTCGATTCCGGTTCCCGGTGCACACCCATACTGATCAAAATTTTACGCGTACGTCGCCGTGAATCCGATGCGGCACGAAGCTCCGATAAAATCGAGTCTGGGGAAATATACGATCGTGTTTTTTGCGGATATATTTGCCAGTAAATTCCCGAATTTGTCGAAAACAGGTGGAACAAATAGCGAATGCCCGTCGAAGGAGCAACTCCCGACTCGTTTCTTTTCTCCACGTGTTCGTTTTTTCTCCAGCTCGAGCCACGGGGAAGCGCGTGTTCGACGCTGAAAGCGCTGCGTGTCGGCCGTTCGAACGTCGGGTTCCCGACTGGTTCCTGGATCACTTCTGACATATTTTGTTCCTTTGACTGCTGAGAGGCGAGCTGAAACTTCCTCCTGTCACGGCTCGCCGCCGTGGCATCCAATATGAATCATATAACGGAGACACATAAACATCAACGTGCCTAACCCCTTCGCCGTGCTCGACTGGCCGGGAATCAAATGGCTCTCCCGGGCCGGATGATTTATACACGGCGCGGCGTGTCCTCTCGATATTCGGAGAGTCGACTGGACAATCGCAAAGACAATGCTCGTATTCTCGTAACGGGACAACACCCACCCGCGAGATATTAAAGCCGTTTTCGTTTAGCCGATCGCGCCAACACGCGCCACGCTGCGAGAGATACCGCGCTCTCGCCTTGGCCCGGAGCGATTCAGCTTTATGACCGGCTTGCGAAACCGGGTTTCATAAGCTGGCTTTCAATTTAAATATTCCGAGGAAGTAAGCAAGCTGTAGCTCTCGAACGGTTCACAATTTATTCCAGCATTGTTCGGTCTAGCGGCGCTGTTTTCCATAAAGTAAGTGGAGCGAATTTCATGTTCTCGCTGGACCATTCAGTCATTCGGGAACCCCCCCTCTATCCTCCTTCTCTCGAGGATCGTTGGTAATCTACGTGCGATCGGAGACTCTCTCGAAAATCGAATGTATCGAAGATCATTGGTAGCCGCCGATGCGGAATAATGGATTAAACCAGGGGCTAGATTTGTAACGTGGGTCGGGTCAGGAAACTCGAGGGCCGATGGCTCGTCTGCTCGGCGTTATTCTCGTTTCTCGGGGAAGGGAAAAGAGAAGGGGAAATCCGGATCATCCCCTAGTCGGAATCCTAGTCGGAAACCCCATCGACGGGTCTGGAGGATGCCCGCAAGCCATACCATTCGCACAATGCGAGTAAACAAGTGAAAATTAAATTTGAAAATTGCCCATCTACAGCCTGTTGTTCGATCCGCCTAAGCGGGCCGGTCAACAACGTTTAATCGGAATCCTCGTGCCTTCGACACGCTTCTGCCCCCGGTCTGTTTGCTCCGACCGGCGCATAAATATTCATATGAAAGGATTAGCGAGATTTTTCGGGTGTCGTGCAAATTTACACGGCCACGAACGGCTCCCATGATAACCATCGCCCGGTGATTAAATGGAATACCATTTCCGAGAAGATGTAATCTGCTTTTCGGAATTTGTTTGTTTGTCTAGGTGTCGCGACTACGTTCGTGCCATCTTAGAAGAAGGTCGAAACTCATGGATGTCCATGTACAATTATTATATTCCAAATAAATGTCATTTATTTATTTATTTATTTATTTATTTGTAGTTTATTTTAATGTGGTCGCATTAACGGCGAGGTCATTGGCGACCACATGGTTTACAGTTTGTAATTTGCTATAGCATCATTAGCATGTATATTAATTTGTAACGATTTAAAGTTAATATTGGCACTTGGATGGAAGAAAATAAAATATGTTTATAATAATTTATATGTGTCGATGGATTTAAAGAAGAGGAGGACGTTCTTGAAATTAATGTTTTGATCCCTAATGTTTATGTATAGTCGATCAAAAACGTCTCCTTTCAAATGGAGTAACTTTAGTATTTACCCTTAAATAGTTGATCCTCTAGAACTTGTATTAATATAAAATAACCATTAACCCCTTACACAATAACATCGATCGATAAATACGCATGTTATTAACAGTAAAACTGATAGATATATGTTTCCTTCAAAAAATGACAAGAATGTATTTATTTAGATTTTGTACAATTTTTATTATAATATGAGCATAAATAAGTGAATTTAATGTGAAATAATGTCCCCCTTTGTAATGACAATAATTGTAAAAGGAAACATTTGAAACCGGCCATTTTAATCGGTAGTGGTAGGTGAGTGTCAATTTTCTTTAACACTAACCTTACCGAGCACAAAGTGTGACTGGTATGCATTGTTTATAAAAACTACAAGACAAAATTTATTTAGATTTCTCAGGATTTTTATAACAATACGTGCTTGAATGAAGAAATTTATTTAATAATTTGTACTGGAAGCATCTTTGTAATTTCAATAATTATGAAATAAAACAAGTGAATCTTTTCATTTGACAAGTCGTGGTACGGTTTAAACCGAAATAAAATTCTGTTTTGTTGTGGTCGTTGTAGTCATTCGATATGCGTTGAATATAATCATTGGAGAATACATAGGCACACAATAAATACAAACTTCCTTCTCTACTAAGAAATTATTGACGACAAAGAAGTCCTAATCGCTAGACTGCGGGTTTTATGCAATCATGATAAAAATGAGTAGCTGTAACTTGAAACAGTATAATGACTAAGTAATAGGATCGAAGAGTATTAATATATTTTATCGAACCTATTAAAATTGTTAAAGAAACACAGAAATTCCTAAGTGACTCATATTTATTGCAACAAATATAGAAGATTTTTATTTTGCATAAAGATCTGCAGTCTAATCAATGTAACTGTAAAAAAACTGTAGTGTAAATGGTTAAATCTGGACTCCTACAACAGAGGTAAAGTGTAAATGTGCAATGTTGACTTGAAAACATGAAACCCACCACGGTCAAATGGCCGGTTTTCATAGGAAAACGCTTTCATAGGAAATTACTGAATTGACTTCATTTAAGCACGTATTAACCACATGTTATAATAAAAACTGTACAAAGTTTAAGTAAATTTAATCTTCTAACTTTTATGAGGCGTTTCACTTTTGTATGTTTTGTGCTTGGTAAGCTGAGAGTGAAAAGGTAAAAGATCAATGAATGAAGCTAACAGATTCAAGTAATGTTTCGAAAGGTAAGAGTTCAATGCACAAAGCGAACAGTTCTAAACGATCCGCGGATCGAGCGTATCGCGAATCACGACTAGAACGCTTCGAACACGCAACAAATTTGGCCGAGGCTGATCCGGCTGTCGAACACGTGAGAACTACCGTGCGACTATTGAATTAGCAAAATTCTTCCATATAGAATCGGTAAAGAAGAACGGAGGGTACGGGGGCAGGGACCTGAGATGCACGCAATGATTCCGCATCGTTTCTACGACCTAGGACCCTAGGTGGTAGCCGAAAAGAGAGACGCGGTTACGGGCGTTCGGTTGTGTGAAAGTAGGATAACGCGAGACGTGGTCGACGACCAACGAAGGGTGACGGAACGAGCCGAGGGGACTTTGGTTAACGAGTGCGGGCGAGAAAGAGATCGACGAAATTACGGGGCGTCGCGGAAAGGGATGGAAAACGGAGTCACGACAGCCCAATGGGGGGGAACCGAGTGTGACGCCGGTAGAGAGGGTCACCGATGACGGTGGCGCCCCCTTAGCGGCCCAAGCCAGAAGGTAAGGTTAGTCAGTCGCCAGCCGTCCGAGGACGATACACGTTCTGTGCGCGTCTCTGCCGATTTCACCCTTACCGTCCACCGACGACAGTGGGAAATACGCGCGAAAAACAGGTGGCAACGCGAAGTGACATTACACAGTGTTCAAACAGTGTACCGGAACTGCGGTGAACACCCTACAGCAATTTTCTTAATCGCCTATCGCGGTGAGATTTTCAGTGGCGTGCTGTGCTACGAAAAGACCGGCAACGCGCGCACGACGTGTCTCGACATCCTTCGGCGAGTTTGGATATTCTCTTCGTCACCTGGTGTTAGTAGAAACGATCGTGGAAGGATTCCAACTTCCCAAGGAAGTGTGTCTATCGGGGAAATGCACCGGGAAATTCGTGTCCTGATAAGAAGCCCATGCTGAGGTCGTCTCGAGGTGTAGCAACGGTTGCTGTCCCTCCGGTCGACCGTCATGGGTAGCTCGTCTGTGAGCCGACGTAACACAGGATAGAGGCAATTTGAGCGAGTTTAAGAGAGTTTAAAGCACGCTCGGCGCATTGTCACGCGGAACGGAACGGATCGGTCGGATCGGATCGACGCTGGAACAAGCCCGCAGAGATTCCAGGCCAGACGATCCTGGCGTCGAAGTGAAAACACTCTGCCGCGACGAAAAGTGACGCGAGCGAGCGTGAGAAAAGACTAGCTACGCTTCTCTCCACGCCGAGGAACGGCTGACAATGAGATATATTGGCTCGTTCCATACGAAATGTCCGATTTCAGAATGCAAATTTTATGAACTGTTTTAACCAAGAAATACTATTTATAATCTACAGGTTTGTTATGTATCATTTGAAGGTGCAAAGCTAATCTTTCAAGTACCATCTTCAGTTTCTATTTGCATATCCAACTTCACTTTTAAATCAAGTTTATTTCAATATCAGTCGACGTGATCGTCGTGTACTCTTTTTATGTGAGAGAGAAAATTAACATATTGACGACAACATTCTGTGATGTTTCGTACGCGCTGCTAGTCGATGATAGAAAAAGTTCAAAAATGAGATGAAAAAATTGAATTTTCACCGTAATATGTATAATCGGAAAAACTCGTCATTTTTTGAGAGGATATAACAATTACAACGATGCTTACTTTAATCGACAAGTTTTATTTAGAGAAAAGTTACTGTTATGAATCAGACATTTCATATGCAACGACCTAATACACTCACTATACGTTCCACTCGTGCCTCTGCGTGTTTTGTGCACAGGGTGCCAGGAAATTATGTGTCACGACCACCGTAGCGTCATTCTCTCCCGAGATCGTTGGAGATCTCTAGATTGTCGCAAAATTGTCCTTGGCCTTGAAGTTCAGGTTCAAAAGTCGAACCCTTTGCCTTGCATCGTGCACTGTGCATCATGAGAATCAATTTTGTCAAAGGAACTTGGACTTTTTCTAAACAAAAATTATATGAAGTTTTAAGTAGTACTTAAACTGATGTTATTCAGCACTGCTATTCAGCAATAAAGTTCCTTACATTATTCTTGTAATACTCATCACGAAGATCAAATTTGTCAAAAGAGCAACGGGTTGAAGCTTGATGTTTTTCTAAAAAATGTCATCGAATTATTAAAAGTTCTTAATCTGATTTTATTCCAGACTGCTTTACAGTAATACATTTTCTTTCATTATTCTCACAATACTTCTAGCGGGCGTCTTTATATTGTTCTCTGATTATTTCTACGAAATATTAGCTTTTGCACGTGAACTTCAGGAACACATAGACACTCGGTAAAAAATAATGAAAAAGGACTACGTCCAGACGAAGTTCCATATCGATACAACTTTTAGAAGTTGTTGGCAGAAATGAAAAAGATTATCGTTTAACCAAGACAATGATCAATCCAGAACTCTTGAAATCGAGATGTAGAATTACGCTATGGTGGTTATGATAATTTCTTCGCATCCTGCACATTTTCCTTTTCCCCCTCCATTCGTGTAGACCAATGGTGTATTTTGTTACCAGTTTCTTCCATACATCGATCGTCAGTCCAGTTGTCAACAGACTTGGACTTTCATTGATTTGACCGAAAGAAAAAGTTCTTGACGAAATGTCGCACTTAATCTAGAACTATTAGGAGAGAAGTTTGAAGATGGAGGTTTCGAAGACAACTTCTGGTCCTCAGGCAGTAAAACGGCATACGCTCGTGTCGGAATTGGACCGGTGACAAATCTCGATACGGGCTGGAACAGACTGTTGAAGCCGCCATTTCTTGACGTTTGTCCCGTGAAACTGTGCTGCATTGTCGACGGTTGGATACTTATTGGTTCAACGACTGCTTTCCCGGGTTCTTTTTGTGATACGAAACTAGTGTGCAATTATTAACGTGTGAACTTTTGTGCATTACTTTAGGATTACCTTGTGAGCATCAGTGTGAGGTGTACCGTGGCTGTGTTTATTTTTCTCGTGATCGTTAACGTAGAAAATCTTGAGAGAAAGAGAAAGAGAGTATAATAAAGTCATTCGAGAGTTGTTGATGGTGATTCTCGGAAATGGAGTAAATACACTGCGTGTTCCCGTCAAAATATGAGGAGAGCGCCTTTCTGTGAGCCGAGGGAATTGATTTCGAGCGAAAATGTATCTCACGCGTGTGTTCTTGGTACTACTTCTGGCTGTGAGCTCGAGGTGCGTTACGTTTTAAATTTTCCCGCCACTTTTTTTCTCTTTTTGAATGAGAGAATCATGAATGAGAAATAGTCTTAGTCATGCCACAATCACTTGTAATGCATAGTTTAATTACATCCTGATTAGAATCCATTTACACATAATCATCGAGAATATTATTAAGTTTTTTTTTCTAATTTAATTGACGCGCATAAGCACGCGTGCAAAATATGTTGCGCCAAGCGTAAAAAGACTGCAGCATATAAGAAACCGGTACTATAAATATTGATCGTTCGAATGGGTATCGTGGTTCATTGGTCCCGCGTTGCCTTGATGACAGTCAATGAACGGTAGCACTGTGAGAAATTCATTGAAATGCATCGAAATGCATCATAATTGCAGTATTTGCATGTTACGCAAACGGTCACGTTTTCTTAGAAATTTAAACTGCAATTGAAACTGCTATTAATTTGATCTATTAATTGTCTTCATAGCCTAATTGTTGTATTGTATGATGATTCGGATTAATAGAATATTTTTGTTTACAATAGAAATGTTTTTAAAACCGAAGATAACGTTAAATCATATTAAGGAATGGGAACAAATATTTCGAATATTTTCAATTCAAAATATTAGTCGTAAATTTCGGATAAATATCTTCGATTTTTGCAACATAATTTGTCTCATTTTGTTCAATCATTTATTAATTATTTTTTTTAAGTAGTCAATAGTTTTTCGTTCCAATGATTAAATATGGAATTACCAGTAGATCTAGTATTCTAGAATTTTCAGACTTTTGGAGTAATATCAGTTTTTGAGTACCTACGGTACTACGTCTATAATTAATCTTGATCGTGAACAGATAAGAATTGATTGTTGTAAATTCTACACGGAGAATTTACCATAGACGTGCCAGTCAGCAAAATGTCTAATAGCAAGGCCGCTGTCAAGATTCCAAAGTATAAATTTAAGACTATAGAATGTAAAGCAATTAGTGTACGTAAGTTTTCAACAACCCAAAATGATGGTTGCCGCTTTCATACTCGCAATTATCGAGAACGTAGTCTGTAATTAACGCCCGGTGACTGGATCACGCAGAAAACGCGAACGCAAACTATTTATTTATCGCATGCGTCGAACGCGATTTCATCAGACCGTTTAATCGATCCACATCGTATATACTTTCGAAGCTGGTGATTTTAACGGGTCGTTACGATTGCAGATGCATTTGCTCGAGCGGATACACCGGCCAGAACTGCGAGAACGAGTATATTCCCTGCAACCCATCGCCATGTAAAAATGGGGGCACGTGTCATGAGATTAGCAGTTTGGAGTACGAGTGCAAATGTCCTGAAGGTAAGTTCTGAATTCCTTTAATCTATTAGCTACATTTCGCCCGTGCATACTTCTCTAGAATATACCTAATCGCTTGATGCGGTTCGAAAGTCGAGAGATTGAGAAACTCACGGAGCATGATGCTTCAAAACTGTCGCTCGAGACACCATAAACTGAATAATGAATAATGCGCGATGTTTATGATATTTTCATAACATACATCGAAATGTTGGTACTTTCATAATCCAACGATCTTTTATGAAATCCATTGGATCATGATTAGACTGCGGATTTTATGCATTTCTGACAAAATTGTGTAGCTGCCATTTGAGACAACAAGCGTCTTAACAGAATTGAAGAGTACCAATATACTGCGTTCCTTCTACTAAAATTATTGAATGTGGAAAAATGTCCTAATTGGTTTCAAGGTTTTGCAACGGATGAGGAAAATTTTTATTTTGCATAAAGATCCGCAATCTAATCAAGATTCGTAGTTTTGAAACATCCTGTACGTGTGAAAGTATGCATGTTTCCAGTAGCATTAAATTATAACTAGACTGCGGATTTTCATAATAACATTTATAAAGTACCATGTATGATGACATTTATGTTAACTTAATATCTGAAGTCTTTAGTATCCCATCATGCTTCAGGTGTAAATGGTAAACTATTTATTGCATAAATTGATAAAATCTTGCATTATAACTGAGTAATTGTTCTAATATTGAAACGTTCATGATTCCTTGTTTAGTTCGGATAATCAAGTCTCTACTGTACCTCACTTTCATCCTAGTCTTCTAATTCACAATATAAATTTTGCTCTTCTTCTGTTTTTCTTTTCCGAAATAATTTATGAGGATCCAGTGTCTAATTATGATGGTCAAAGTAGCGACTATTTTATTTAATAGTGATTTTTATTCGCGCAAATCAGACTACAGCGCGTCCATACAAAAATCGATTAGTGCCCCGGAGCAATTCGTTAAGACGCTTTTAACGATCGTTGTCCCGACAGGATTAATCAGCCCAATCTGCCAATTAAAATCACAACTAACGCACTTGACGAAACCACCGAAAGTCAGTGCACCTTGGAACGACCGCTTCCCACAGGAGACATCGGTGACAAGGTTCTCGATTTCATGAATCTCACCCCTGCAATCACGGTCGTTCCAGAAAGCTTGTCTTTCTCACGAATTGAAAAGATCGACAACAGGGCCTCCGTTGGACTGGTTTGTCGCGAAAAACTGCTTGGAATGTGTCCGAGAACAATGGGGTTGGCCGATTACGGGCGCGACTCGGCATTTCGGCGTAGGAGGAATCTTTTCGAAGAAGTCGCGTTCCACGTTCCACTCTGTTTACCGCGGGAAGAAAGTTTTCGCGTTGCCCGTTGCGCAACCTTGTCCCCGCCGCGGTGATGGACGAAAGAAGAGTGGGCCCTTGCGGAGGAGAGAGACTAGAAGGGGGGTAGACAAAAGAACGTTCGCGGGGCAATGATTAGTCGGCGCAACAGGTACAACTTAAGCCAGGGGTGATGGCCATTTACGTGCGTGTGTGCACGGTGGATGGTTAATGTAAAGCCTAGGGTCAGCCTAGCGTGGCCTCCTCGGTGCTCGGATCACAATGCGTGGTCCTGTCGTTCCCAGGCGGACCACAACCATGGCGACCCCACCTTCTTTCGCTTCTTCCACAAGCCGACCTTCCGTCTTTCACGCCGCTCTGCCTTCGGTCGCGCGCCTTTTCCCGTTAAAGAAGCCCCCTCCGACTTTTCCGCTGTCTTGCTCCGTCGATGAGTATCCGTCCGTGGTTCTGGCACGGTTCACACTATCAGCGCTTCACCCGATGCTTGAATAAGTAGGCTTGTTCGGTTCAGGGGGTAATGCGGTGTAACGTCTTCACGATAAGCGGTTCCGTTTTTTACCCCTGCGGTTTCTCACAGCTCCGACCCCTGGGACTATGTTTCCCCGGTATCTTATTAAAATTTCTGAAAGTTGCGAAATCAAGTAGTCTACTAATTTTAATGCTTTGGTGAGTAAGGCATTCTTTCTGTTTCTTGGGGGCAACTCGTATCGTGCACAGGTCGAACTTAGACATTTCCCTTATTGAAACTTCCTTAAACTTATTAATTCGAAGTATACTGCGCACAATACTTTTGTTGCATTATTCGCAATGAACTTGTGCTTTAATGACATGGTGGGTGCAAAGTATGCCTTCCTTGATAGTGTCAACCCTGATAGGTCAACCCTTCAGCTACGACGTCCGCTGATCAGTTTCTTTCTGTACGATCAACGTTGTGTTAAAGATGTTGATTAATTCAGATTTTACCAAATTTTTCATAGCTGCTCTCAAATTTTAGAAAGTAAACAATGATGAATAAAAGTCGCTCCGTATCATGCAGACATCGTAAGTTGCCGTGTACCTACGAAAACTGTATTACTGTATTATTGTGAACCATCTAGTGGATGATGATGTAAACTGTATTGTTATTAGACTGCGGACCCTTATGCAAAATAAAAATTGTCTGCATCTATTGTAAGAAACAGTAGCCAAAATAGAAACTTCATTCTTTCTTCCAATAAACTGAAAATAATACATCGATATTCTACAATTTTTTAAAACACTTCACTGTTTTAAAATTCACCTCCTCATTTTTGTCACAAATGAATAAAATCTGCAGTCTATTTATTGTAAACAATCTAACAGACGAAGCTCACTAAAGGAGATTAGGTAGAGGTAGCGCTCTAGTTCTCTTGTCTCGATGCTGTTTAGTGTGTAGATGCTCGATAACGATGTCTGTACAATATCTAACAATCTCGCCTGGTATACAAAATTTTGACAGACACACAGACGTCGTTCCTGAAGGCTTCATGTTAACTGATTATCTCAAACTAATTTTGAAATAAATTTAATCGATTGCTGCATAGTCCGTTCGTTTTAAAAATTCACATTCCCTCATACGTATTTCGTTATACTGTTTTTTCAATCGCTATGTTGCATCCCTAACGACACAGGATCACAGGGAGGGGTCTGAATAATTCAGGTCGTCCCCATACCGCCCAATTACACCGGCAGGTAGCTATCACTCTAGTACCGGCGTGCTCGCATTACTGTAAGTTCCTCTAATTTCGGCGATTAATGGGTAGCCGTTGCCGAGACGAAATGAAAGGAAGCTACCTTGTCCCTTTACCCCGGCGCACCTAGAGCCCGGTGTTGCTCATGAATTTTACGGCCTGACCATTGGTACAAATAACCACGTTATATCGCGGTCACGTTAGGCGAAGCGTCTGTTTAAAACTGTGGAGGTTGGTCGCGCGAGCAGCGGTCGAGGATCGAAACGAGCCGGGGCCCAATGCGTCGCGCGTTTTATTCCGATCTTTCTTCGGGCGGTTTTCGTTTAACGAGGCCGCCGTTGAATTGTCTGCAATTACCTCGTTTCTGCTCGGGGCGACGCTTTCTTCGTGGCACGTCGTTGCGTTGTATTGCTGAGATCGCAGTGTGTTCTTTCCGCGTGATTTCCCGACGCGTCCGAGCAACAACCAGTGAAAATCGAAACGCCTAAAAGGCGTATCTCGATCACGTGCTCCTAATGGCCATCTGTGCTCGAGAGCGCTCGTTCTGGTTGTTTCTTATACAGAGGCCGGACGAGGGACAAGGCCATAACTATTCCGGAATCCGAGCGTTACGCGGAATCGTCGAGACTCATCTCGACGAGTTTATCCATCGATTGTTTGACGTTATTGCTGTAACGTGGTTTTTTTCCACGAGCGATGCGTGTACCAGTGTCACTTCGTATAAACACTCGCTCCCCAGATGGACGCTCGGCTAGTCATTATCCGAGCCATCGAAATTTATTCGTCTCCCCAGCCGTAATCTCGCCGAAGATTTTTGCTGCTCCTTTTTCCCCGGGAAGAGGAACAGGGAACTCTCGAGCCGCGGAGGTATTTACAACAAGCTCGTAACTATTTCCTACGAGCAGCTGCGCTCTCGAAATGATTTGCTCGTGTAGTTAGTTATAATGGTTCAATTTGCAACACTAGCTCGCTTCTACCACGCTCTTACCCCCGTGCCTCTTCTCGGTTCTTTGCCGGTTTTTTTTCGCCGTCGACTTTTCTTCCTGACAGTGGACGTTCGTCGGTCGCGGAGAGAGAGAGGCGTTTTTTGCCGCACGATTATTTTCCGAAGAGGAAGAAGACCCCTTTCAGTTGTTAGGACGAGGTTGTAACTATCCCTCTGGCGAATCGCGGGACTCCCCGAGAGTAGCCTCTTTCGCTTCCCGTCGATTTGGTCGCATACCCACTACCGCCTAGTCGTAATGGTTCAATTTGCAGCATCCCAGTTTCTCGGCTCCACTGTTCGAACCATGTTTCTTTCCTCTCTTTCACGTTGAGCACGAGCCACCTATCCACCTGATCCCCCCTCTCTCTCTCTCTCTCTCTCTCTCTCGCTCCCTACCCCTTTCGTAGGCTACGTTTCCCCGCCTTGTGCAACACACGGCGCCGATCGTCGTCCCTTCGCTGAGGACGACCTCGGGCCGGCTACAGATTTCCCTGGTCGACGATCCGATCACGCCTCCTCCATTCCATTCCGCTAATTAGAAACTGCTCTATCGAGCACCGGTTAAACGATTAACCGCACGCCCATAGATTAATCGGTCGCGCGAGGGAGATAGCACATTAAACGGGGACGAAGCGCGCAGAAGGATAGGCGGACTTCGTTCTTCCCCGCTTCTCGTTTTCTAGGCGCATCCTGCTTCTATTTCTCGTATTACCCTCTAAATTGAATACCAACAGGGGGAGCCGAGGGGGAGGAGAAACACGACGCTTGTCCGATCTTGATACCGTGCGCTTCAACGATTAAATCGTTTTTTTTTCTCTCTCTTGTACAGCACCGAGCACGAATTCCACGGTTTTATGGAGTTGTAGCCGGGGAACCGTTCGCGGCATCGAGCCTCGTGCATCTCGGGTCCAATTTCTCGTGGCCGTTCCCGCCTTTTTCCGTTCGTAGCCAAGTCTCGGTTCAATTAAAGTGGGTACGATTCCGATGGTAGCCGATCGGCCAGGATCGATTTTATTGCGATCGCGGACATGGACATGCGCACGCGCTACTCTCATCGTAGAGATCACTTCTACAGCGCTCTAACGCGTTTCTGCTCGCCATCCTCCCAGCGGCGATACACGTTGAAGTAGAGGCACCGGACGGTTATACGCGATCGAGCTGTGTGATTTATGTCAACGCACGGATATAAACTGTTGTGTACAGCTGGGAGAAGCGCGGTTGCCGGAGAACAGCCGGACAGAGACACCCGGGCTGGGGACATACGCTCGTTTCGCAATTCCGGCCGACCCTTCCTCCCCTGCTTCAACTATTACGCAAACTGCTTTTGCACGAGGGTTACCAAGAATATGGATCACGAGGCTATCTTCACGCGCTTCGGTGACATTTTCGGAACAATCGACACATAAGCGCGTTTCAGAAATCGTGTCACAAACGGTGGCGATTCTACGCGCTAGAACAAATCGAAATGGAGGCATAACATTTTTTTGTTTGATTCTTCATCCATTACGCAAACTGCATTTGCACGAGGGTTACCAAGAATATGGATCACGAGGCTATCTTCACGCGCTTCGGTGACATTTTCGGAACAATCGACGCATAAGCGCGTTTCAGAAATCGTGTCACAAACGGTGGCGATTCTACGCGCTAGAACAAATCGAAATGGAGGAATAACATTTTTTTGTTTGATGCTTCATTCATTACGCAAACTGCATTTGCACGAGGGTTACCGAGAATATGGATCACGAGGCTATCTTCACGCGCTTCGGTGACATTTTCGGAACAATCGATACATAAGCGCGTTTCAGAAATCGTGTCACCAACGCTGGCGATTCTACGCGCTAGAGCAAATCGAAATGGAGGAATAACATTTTTTTGTTTGATGCTTCGTTCTCGAGAAAAACGAGTTTGAGCATTCGTCGAGTTCGCGCGCTCTAGTATTTGCAGGAAGTAGAACCGGTAGGTCATGATCAAACGCGTTAGCCGATTCCCATTTAATTTCGCGCGTATTAGTATCTATCGAATGTTTATCAATAGGATTTTCAATAATTGTACTGCACCGATAAAGGGATTAAAAATCTTCTTTCACATAATAATATCAAACTGATTTATTCGTTTGCGATTGAAATCGCCATTGTTGTTGAAGGATCTAATAAAAAGTTCTTAGCCATGGATATATCCATAAATCAGTGTTTAATTTGCTTATTTTGTATATTATGAAAAAGTATATATATATACATTTTTATATTAATATTCTCTATATATACGATATTTATCATTGCATGTATCTTTATCGTAAATAAAAACGTTCTTCGAAAAACGTTTGTTCGAATCAATTTTGCCAGTGGTTGTAGAAGTGATTTCAATCATTGTATGAATGTTTTCTATTGGATTGAAGAGCAACATTTAGTGTATTTGATCAGTTTTTCCAAGGGATAATAAAACTGACTTTAGCTATTGTATTAATGTTTTCGATTGGATTGAAAATACAATGTTTCTTCTACAGTACCAATACTTTAGAATAAAGTTTACACTATCTTGTAATAGAAGATAAGACTTGGCGCATACCTCGTCTGTCCAGTGACTGGTTTTCTACATCTTTGATTACCTACTATCTGGGACTCGTATAATTTACATCATTCCGTGGGAATCGTAGATGCCTAACGATCATCGGGCACAGAGTCCAAACACAGCCGTGATTAACGGAGAAATCCGCGCCCGTGGCTAGCTAAACACCGTTGTCGCCAATAGAAAATAATCTATCGCCATTTCCGCAACGGTACACGAATTTTATCGGCGATCCGTGGGTCCTGGCTCGCTCGACGTGTCTGCCCACACGTCGATAATTCGCGTGTTCTTCGTTGCGAGACCAATCGAAGCGACATCCTGGCGAGGATTTATCGACACCTCCGCGTTACATTGTTCCCGCTCTCTCGCGGGCCACGAACGAATGAGCGAACGAACGGTTAATTAAAATTTGCGCTTCTTTCGCTCGCTCGAAATCTCCCGAGTCATCTCGCCGCGCGTCCGGTTGCCGCCGCGACGAATAATTAATAGCCGGGAACATCTGGACACAAAGGAAGCGCTCGCGACGACGTCTAACAAGTGTCCTCGCGGCGTGCCTCTATTCTCGCGCATTGTCAAGGCTCGTCTAACTCTATTCCGGCGCACGTCGTCACTCTATTCCCGACACTTTGCCAGCTCGTTCCTCCAGCTGTTCGCCTCCGCTTCGTAGGTGGCTAGCACGCACCAGGTTCTTCATAAGTCACCGGATACTTGCTCGTTTTGGGAAAAGTCTCCGCGGTTATGTCTTATTCCTAGTTGACGATTCTTTGCTGTACGGTGCTTCATTGACACAGCTAAATAACGTGGTAGCAAACAGGAATGTGGGAAATAATATACAAATTCTGGTCCTCGTCATCGATTCGGACGACCTTGAAGTATGTTGTCAAGGTCATGAACAATTCGTTTTTAAGATATTTACAAAAAACTTCCGATACCCACCACAGCAAATTCTGCTCTGCTTAATTGACCAAACACGTTTTAGTGTTAGGGGGCCCGCCCCTTCCCCAAAAACTCTAATCCAGGTCTGGGACCCGTCTATGTTTTGTACTGGCTTTAACACATATTATGAAATTCATTACACAAGCTCAAATTATTGGAGGTGATGCTCTTCCAAGTATCAGTATTGACGCACCCTTATGATCTCATTCTGAACATTGGCAACGTCGATCATTCAGAAAAACATCAGTGATCTAGCGTCGTCCCCGAAGGATTAACATGCCCATTTGATGCAAGAACTGTCATTACGATTATAAACTTTAAGTAAATGCAATATTTTGTATAAAATAGTATAAATTGAATCCCACATCTTGTACTAAATGTCTTATTTTATGCTGTATCTTAACCCCTTGTGCTATAACAACGAGTTAGACTCGTGATGAAGATTCTGAACAGAGTCTAATGAATATGTATGTTATTAATTTCCATTAACTGGAAATAAGATTCTATTTTGTTGTTGTAAATGTACAGCCATTGGAGAACATACAGGCATACAATAGATACACATTTTTTTCTTCCTCTATGAAGTAAAGAATTCATGACAGTAATTAATTGAATAGAACGACAAACACGTTCAGCGATGAAATATTCTTTGTCGAAGCTACACCGGAAACATAATAATTAGACTGCAGATTTTAAGCATTTATGACAAAAACGTATAAGTCAAATACAAAATTGATAAAACATTAGGAGAATTTAAGATCATTGTTCTATGATTGAACGGAAAATATACTTTGATTTATCTTTAGTTTCGTACAATTGGATGGATGATTTTTATTCTGCACGAAGATCCACAGTCTAATAATAATTGTAACTTTCGCTGCGACAAATTCAGAAATTCTAGTTTCATTTCATGACTTATATGTCTCGTTCTACTTGCACGGCTCAGGTATCCATTGGCTTGTGGGTAACGAAGTAGGTGTCCGCGATATCGGTGTCGTAATGTACTTTTCTGTGGCTGGAAACAAAGCTTCGATGGCAGTTTCGCAGTCACTGTATTAGTGGGTTTCGATGCAGGTGCACGGATAGAAATTGAAATTTTGCGTGGTCGAAGGCGGTTTGTCCGCTCGTCTGATGTCTTCTGTGTCGCTGATGGTGTCCGCGGGCGAAATCCTCGTGGAATTTCCTTGGGTGGATGGGATGAATAATAATGGAATCTGCGTAGTAGGTGGTACTGTCTAATGACTTCGAAAAAGTTGAACGTCCTGTTGCCATACTGTATCGTTCTTGGGCACTCTTTGATCCACAACATTATTTCGTACTGTCATCTTCACTGGCAACTTGTAATGTACTTCTACATTTTCATTATTCGTTCAATAAAATTTTTAGTTAGGCCATTATTTACTAAATAAAATTGTTGTTCTGATCTTTATCATTAAGGTAGGCGTAAGTATTGCGTTGTCCATCCTAAAGCTTTGTTTCGAACGTGAAACCAGCATTTTGTTCAGATCCAAGGTATTCAAACAGTTCAAGTTTTCGTAGGTGGTATATCATTCTCAAATTCTATTTCGTACCTGAAGTGCCTAATAGAGAAATCAATTCTGAGGGTTGAAGGTATTGTTGAGCTAAAACTAGGCTTCGGTATTCACACCATTATTAACCCTTAGCACTCGAATGGTGGCTCTGAGGCGCCACTACAAATTGATACACCATTATTCAGAATATTGTTCACATGATTAAATTTGTTTATATGTAATAGATTACTAAACATTTAAATATTGTATGAGGTACTATATCAGTTTCGTACACAAATAATGAAAACATTATGTACAATGGAAATATTCTAGGTTAGAAGAAATGTTTGGTTTTTTAGTTGAAATAACTCCGAGTGCAAAGGGTTAATAATCGTACATTCCTCACGGTAGAAATTCACTACACATTCGTTTTTTCTGATGTAATATACTTCCATAATATCATTATTTGCGAAATAGAATTATTGGGTCTTTATCAGACTATTTTATTTACTGTAGCGAAGTAGAAAATTCATATAATCGAAAGAATACGCTGTCTTCTATTCTAGAGAGGTATTCTTCAGGTATTTGTTTTTTAAACAAGCAAAACCAATTGTTATGGTAGGTCGGGTTCGCAGGTACAGAGCAACCTTCGAGAAGCCTCTGAAAAAGGTACCTAGAGATCGCTAGGAAATTTGATAGCTACCGCGAGAAATAGTTCTATTACGTTTACGAAGTTAGGTACAGAGACTCGAATAACCGACACGAGACTTTGAACTGGAAGCTCTAGCTTGCGTAGTTCCGTGGCTCGGACTCATTTATCGTGCCCACGCCACCTTTTATGAGAACGAAATGCCACCAGTATACCGATACCCTTAGCTGGAAGCAGCCACGGACTACAACGACCGGTATCTGTCACTGTCTGCAGGCAGTGCGAGTGAACCGTGGTGATACTTGTCCTTAAGAAGCTTCTGTGATTCCTCTATTCAACCGTTTCATTCAGTTATTTTACGAAACGAACCACGAAACTCAAATTCAAAAAGTCGGCACTTCTGTACAAAACAATTTTGCTGCTCTTATCCTTTGCCCTTTTCTTTTCTTATCTATTATACATAATTTCTGTAAACCGAGATTTATTTAGAAAATTTGTAGATATTGACCATTAGCTACCTTCGGTAATTTTACCACTGGAACTGTTAGACCCATCAAAACTGACTTGACTTTTTACTACCGAATTCATTGATTTGTTCAGCCATAATCTTCTTATTTCCTTATTGGCTCGGTATTCAGTAGCTCTAGTGTTAAATATTTGTTACAACCACTGTACCCGATGGATAAAACAAAATAGAACGTGTAAAAAGTATCTTGCAGCTTCATAAAAGATTACAAAAAATATTTTAACCCATTTTAAGAAGTTTATAAATAAATATTCAACAAGCTTTCTAACTAGTTTTATATAATCTCGAATTCGATAGACGGGGTGAACTGATTTCTATTTGATTCGAATTTCATCAAATTTGATGACAAAGATGGATATTTACATAAACATGTGCGTAGCCTGGATGACGGCCGTCATTGAAATCGGTCCTTCGGCAGGGGACAGTCGTCGTTTAATCAAGGGCACACCCTCGTGTCATCGAATATCGGTGAACAGTTGCGAACCTGTGCGACAGGGCTGGCTTTCCCACGATTTCGGACGAATCGGCACAGATGCAACTGTGAACCCTTTTCGTTTGTATTTGGGGGTCGCGAATATTGCGGTCCTCTCCGGGGAATCGGCCGAAAATCGGGGCGGGCGGTATATAATACGGAGTCGTAGCCCGCTCGTAAAACGCGAGCGGCTCCATTATGCGTTCCGGGGGAAGGTAAGTCGTGACAGGGGCATCCTCGAGTGGCACTCGACGAGGATACGAGAGAGAGGATACAGGCCTCTCGGAAGTCCCTCGCAGGGGCCCCGGTAGAGAGAAAACGAGAAGCATCGTGGTCCCTTTTGTGTCCGGATCTCCACCGAGGAATGATAAATCCACACCCACGCGGTGTAAACCGAGCCCTGGACATCGTGGAGTAGCCATCGAGCAACAGAGAATTGGCCGCGCCCCGAGCCCGAGCCCGCCATGCGTATTTGTACGCGTGTGTGCCCGGCCAGGATATAAATCTGGATTAATTTAATGCATCCGTTGAATCTCAATAACGTTTGGCGGCAGACATGACGTATACGCAAGCGTATTCGGACCTGGAGCCAGCCTGATTCGATCGGGAGCGACGATAGACGAAAAAGGAAAAAAACTTTGAATCCGCGAAGATACACCGTGCTGATCGTTCGAGCAGCCGAGGATCATTTGTCGTAGAGAAATCCGTCGAGTTGTTGCTTTTCGTAATGGAGCGTTTCCTGCGCAATGTAATACGTAATTATATGTTAGCTCCTGAAGTTAATTTCCTTTTATGTTTCTGTAATTAGATATTACGTGCCGCTGAATACTCGACGGATATCGGATCGCATATAGTAACGCGATAGCACCGATACTTATGTATGAAAGTTGTACATATCTAATTGAGAAATGAATCTATGATGTCTGCATATTTATAGACTATGTACGAGTGGAATAAATTGTCGAGCGATTCTTTCTGATCGCTGTGACTTGGTCTCTTTGCTTGGACTCTGAAAGTATGAAAGTGCTATCGAGCAAAGAGATTATCGTCCCAGAATCTGTTACACGATTATCTCTACGGGTACGAGGTAAAAGGGAGCTACGATACTAGCGAAGAGAGCGAAGTGTCGAAAAAGAATGTATACTTTTCTAATAGAAGCGTTTACGTTAGAGTAGAGCTACGCTTAGCAGATCATCAAAAGCGCCGCTCTGACGACGCTCTCTTCGCTAGTATCGCAACTCCGTTATACTGGTGTCCTTAGAGAAACACGATAGTCGATAAAATTCATATCAATTTTCCACGAAGAAAAGCTCGCATGTTCCATCATCCAGCTTATAAGGCATTGATCTTGTGTGGCGTAGCAAATAGACTTGATCGAAGGTTCTCCCCAAGACAATATCAATAGGCATAAAAGACAGAACCGTTTGGTAGAGTAAACTCGGCGATCGACGTTCGAACGGGGACTGAAGGCTAGACCATAAACTGCGGGACTAGAGAATACGGGAGCCAAGACGCAAAAAAGAATCGTCTGGTTCGAGTTTGCACACGATTCGCCGGCAGTGATGAAACATTCGGGCCGAATCAAGCAGATGCAAAGGATTCCCTCGACGAAACAATGGGGCCCCGGATCGATACAATGGGGGTGGAGCGGGGAGGCGATCTCCATAGAAAGGGGACCACACCCCGTAGAAGGAGAGCTGCGTTCGCTTTAGCGGTTCGCTGGAAGTCGTTCCAGGGACCCACAAAGACCGTATAGAGTCATTGACTTGCTCGTAAAGCCCGTAGCGCGGTGTGCCAGTACCTTATTCTCGTTTCTCGTCGTCCTCCTCCACCTCCTCCTCCTCCTCCTCCTCTGCCTCTTCTTCGTCTTCGGGACGCGCGAGTCCCCCTACACCCCACCCTATTTCTTCGTCTGCTCTTTTTCCATCGGTTCTTATTCCCCGCTTTCGATACCATCTACGAACTCGGCGCAACCCTCTCCTCTCGTACTCTTCATATTTTACCATTACCATATCAGGTTCTACTCCGGGAGAGTCTTCTTCACCCTCCTGCCCCTTTTCTCCTGTAGTCTATCCAGTTCCTTATTAAATATAGTTACGTAGATGCGCTCACGTACCCGAGCCACGCACCTTTGATCGCTGCCCTGATGATTTCTATACGCTCGCTCTACCCCGTGTGTCTTCCATTGTGCCGCGATGAGCCAGAATCGATTATTTTCCGCGTTTAGATATTGAATCCGTCCTGGGACCGTCCAATGCGTAAAACAGCAAAACCATTGCAAATGATGCCACGGATCCTGGGATCCAAGATGCTTTGCATCGATCACTTCGGTGTCGTCCCTTTTTCGACATTATTCGAACAGATTTTTGTAGAAATCCATAGTAATCGAACAGTTGAAGTTTTGATAGGCTGTATCTTGTACCATCATTCTAAAATTCTGCTTAGTACCTGAAGTGCTTAATAGACGAATTAACTCGGTCATGGCCAGATGTTTGCAAAGATTCATAGTATGTATTAAATAGTTGAGGTTTTCGTAGACACTACTTTGTTCATCGTACACTCTAAAATTTTGTGATTGAAAAGTCTTTAGCCCCACTATTAACTCTTTTAACTTCGTCTATAACAATTCGGACTGCCCATAAAATAATATCAGCTGATGTTTTGTTCTTCTCAGTTTTTTATTTATAATTTCTTTTAGTAATGACTGCAACAAATATTGCCAATGGATACAAAAAGGAAAGTAAAATAAAAATGAGACAAAAATAATGTCCAGGGTTAGGTCTGGGTTTAGGTCTAAATCTTATTTGACTATTAGACGATTAGTCAAGTAACCCCGCCAGCACATAATCTAATAACCCCATTCGACATTTTCGTAGCTGTATGTCCACAACGTTCACGTGCGGGATAAAGTAACTACAAAAAATTATAGTCAATGTATCATCCTTCTAAGAAATATTTATACGAAAGGTATCAAGTCCTACTGTAGTTAAAATATTGTAAAGAAAACTATTTACTTACGGTTGATGATTGTAGATTTTTTGTTCTCACTGGTATAACACGCAAATTTCTGTCACGGTAATATAAAAGTTAAAAACAATTAGTCAACTGGCCCCGGTCTCCCCTACTATTTCTAAGAATTTGGTTGATCGCTTTTGGTGCGGGAGCAATGTATTATTGCTCACAAATATCGCTTCCAGCCCCGATGAGTTCTACAAACGGATTACCCTTGGTTAGGATTCAGCCAGCTAAGGTTGCAGTAGTAAACGCATGGTCCTGTCTACCCTTTCCTTTAGAGAACGAAGGAAATTCATCTTCGTGTTACACGGTGACACGTATACACTTTGAATATATTAGAAAGGGATACCGGAGGCTGTGGTGAGGAACGCTGGGGCGTTTCGCATACGCTACAGAAGATCACGGCTAGCTTCGCGAGAGACCGCTCTTGAATTCTCACCGAGAGAGAGAGACCTGTCTTCCTCTGAAAGCAGCGGAACTGTGCAAAGGGACGAGCGCGTACCTTGCACCGGCGCGGCGAGAATATGCATACGCAACAACGGAGAGATGCACGCGGGTCTAGTTTGTGTGCTGGTGCTGCGTATGCGTGCACGTCGAACGCGTAAAAGTTCAGTAAACCCAGGATGGTGTAGCAAGGATGCGAGCGTTGTTTCCCCGAGGTCATCCCGGTAGAAGTCGCTTGACCCTTGACCCGAGGCGCCTCCGTGTTCCCATAAAGGTGGCCACGGGGTTAGTTTATGCCCCACCTAGCGTGTGTGTTCACCCTGAATGTATGGCGTTTGCTTGCTTCGCCGTCCCTTCGTTTTTACCTGACTTCTCGTCGATTTTAACGATCGACGCGAATTTTAAGCCATTTTCTCCGCAAATCTCGGAATACCCGAAATGTAACCTATTTTAAAGCCAATCAAAGTAGCAAATTAAGGGCTAATTACCCTTGAACGAACAAATTTCTTTATCTGCAGATGTACGAAACGTTCTCACAATTTCTAGTTCATCGCAACGGGTGTACTTCCGAAAAGATCATACCTCCGATTTTTTTATACTCTGGATTCTTACGTATTTCGACATGCTGATTACGAATATGATAGTGAAAATTGACGCAAATGTTATTTTCATAGCGGATCAAACCATGAAAAAACGATAAAAATCATAGTTTTTTTCCATTTATTTCCGTAAATAATGGGAATTTTGTATTTTTGAAAAATACACATACTATATCCTATTGATTTTTGTCATAATGATAATACTTTCTGAGAAAAATGATAGGTAATTATTGACTTGTACGGAGCCACTGTCGATTTCAATGTCCTCATGAGGTTGTTTCATTTCTTCTATAACGAACAGTCGTTTAACTGAATGTTTAAGTTTAGGTTTACGTTTAGGTTAGGTATTTTTAGAACAAACAGGTTTATTTTTTAGTTTATATGAGGTTGTTTCATTTCTTCTATAACGAGCAGTCGTTTAACTTAATGTTTAAGTTTAGGTTTAGGTTAGGTAAGGTTAGGTTATTCCTTTTAGGGATGAAGTTTCCCGCAGAGGGTGGATCACACTATGCGTGGGAAGTTAAAAATCCAATGATACAGAAAGCACGTGTACGATGGAGGAGCTTTGCTGTATCCCTTTCTAGTATTAACTAATGAAATTAACAATAAAACTTGATTTGTGTTGGATGAGTTATATGGAGTTCTGAACATTTAATATCGTTCTTCTCAAAAACTATTGTATTTATGACAAAAATTAATACGACATAAAATGTGTATTTCGATGGGACCTACAATTTTTATTTGATGTATTTTTCAAGATTTCCATTATTTACAGAAATAAATGGAAAAAACTATGATTTTCATGATTTTATTCTTGGTTTCCGCTATGAAAATGACATTTTCGCCAATTTTCACTATCATACAACTAATCAGTATGTCAAAATACGTAAGAATCCAGAGTATAAAAAAAATCGGAGGTATGGTCTTTTCGGAAGTTTATCCATCGCATTTGATATATTTGTGATATATACGTCAACTTGACATCGCATTTTCTCACACGCAAATTTACTCACCATAGCAAACGCCTTCGAACCTGCAGGAAGAATTTCTCAAAGTTTTATTTTACTTTGGACTTTATTATCCACTTTAGTACAATTACCAATCCTCTTTTAATGTCAGTTAATGTTACGCAGATGCGCGTAAAGGGTAACCGGAGATTAATATCAGGAAGAGCCTTCTTCCATTTCAGGAGCAAGAAGAATGCCGTCGAAATCGTCCGATTTGCTTCCCGAGATTTGATAGTACTTCGGTTCGACGTGGGCCGATAGCTGGTAAAAAATTCACGTAAATTTAATGTATCTGTCTGCCAGTTCCAGGGAGATTTACGGCGCGCGTTATCCGCGGATATTGCCTCTAATTAGCTGAGCATTCGGGTAGTTTTCCATTTCGAAGAAAGATCGTACCGTGCGGCGGAATGAGAGATCATTTCCGTTGGCGCATGGCCTGTTGTATTAATCGTAAAAGGATCATAAAGCCCTTACAAAGGGAAGCGCGGTTTTCTCTCGTCCGTTCATTCGTGGTTCGGCTGAAAAGAGAGGGTCTCCTTCGCCAAGCTTAAGCCCTGTTCCGCCGCGCCGCGCGGCACCGTATCGCAACGAGGACGATCTTTTCGCCTTAACCTGGCCCAAGAAATTATGCTCCCCAAAACAGGAACTCCTCCTGGCCACTTTCAGCCCGTGTCCTCCGTCCTCCTCTTCTTTCTCCACGCGATTATCCGACTCGTCATCGTGGAATGCGATAATTCTCATCGCGACGACAGACGTCCGTCTCTCTCGCTCTTCCGCGAAAAAGAGAGGAGCATTCAGCCACAGAATGGTTGTGCAACGATTCGCGCGTTGACCCTTTGTTTTTGCCGCACGAGATTCAGCAGCCTGCTCCTCCGTAATGTTCAAGTACTAAAAGTCTATCACTTTTTCCATCGCAAGTTTTGCTTTTACCGAGAACCGACTTCGGAGTAAGCTGTCTTTTTCACGAACCATTATGTCGCGACTAGAGACAGATCAGCCATTCTTTTGCGCATTTCATTTCTTAGTACTTTTCGTATTTTAGATACTAATTTATAAATTAAAAAATTATACATTTCTTTTTGCAGTGCAGGATCCATTTAATGTATCATATGCCCACTTTGGTACTATCTCTATTTTGCTCAATGTTAGAAATTAGAAGACGCGACGAGCACATGTTCTTTCACAGTCTGATCATAAAAGTGGAGTAGAAAATATATTCGTAATAACCCTTGTAAAACTGACGACTAGGCTGTCAGTCTTTATGTATTAGGTTGTTGCATATGAAATGTCCAATTCATAACAGTAACTTTAAACAAACACAGCTTTGTTCTAAATAAAATTCAAGGATTAAAGTAACCATCTTTGTAACCAATGTATTTTGTGAATGAATTTCAAGTTTCTCGATTGTATTACGAATGAAATTGAATTTTTTGGTCATTCACCTTTTTGGTGACTATCAATGAATAATACGTAGATTAATCACCACATTTTGTTCAAAATTCACATAATGCTATTGGAAATATGTTCTGTTTCCACGCATATGAAAACGATGCAGGACAATCGCATTGATTGATGTTGAAATAAAATTGGTTTACAAGTAAAATTAGACATCTAGATTAAAATTGAAGACAGGATTTTGGGGACCAGAATTATAGTTCTAAGAGATCTATAAACCTGTAGACTATAATAGTAGGTATTTCTGGACTCAAACATTTCATAACATTTACATTGTGAGATCGGACATTTCATATGCAATGACTAGACTGCGGATTTGATGCATTTGTGACAAAAATGGTTGAATATAATAATAGTTTCAACTTAATAAGATAATTAAAAAAAGATAGAAATTTCTATTTGACTCCAGAGTTCTGCAATTAATGAAACATTTTTTATTTTGCATAAAGATCCGCAGTCTAGCAATGACCTAATACATATGTAACGAAGCGAATTCCAGAAATAGAGACTGACGAAAATATTCATAGCGAAGGTATCACTCGCGCAACATGCTTCAGTAAAGACAATAACTTTATAGAGTTGCTCTAAACGTTTATGCCAAGTCGCAGAAAATCACGGACGGTGTAAATGCATAAAATTCGCAGTGATGACGTACGAAGAGGGTAGCTATCACATAGGTTGCAACAATTTCTAGAATTGTCGAGATACCAGGAGGCATGATTCGAGCGGAGCTAACGACACAAGGGGAACAAAGGTTTATCCGTGCATAAAGGCAGCTCGTGCCAGATCCATTTCTATGAACACGGCGTCGTTAGCATCTGTGGTCCGGCAAAAACCGTCGGAGCACGGTCCTCGATGTACCTCGACGTCCCTTTTTCGCGTAATTTCATTATTTTGCGATGAACGAGAGATAGGGGTCGTTAGCTGGACAGTAAGAGTATAAGCAGGAAAAAGGAGGATGAGGAGGTAGGTTGAGGAGGAAGAAGAAGAATCCGAGCCTCGGGGCGCGCAGATACAACCGACCGAGCGGAGGAAGTCGCGAGTCGCAAAGATTAGAGAGGAACATGTGCACGAGCGCATCTCGAATGATTCGTCGTTTCGATATCGTCCCACAAACGTGACCGCCTCCTCTATTTTTTTTCCTAACCAGGACCGGCCAACCGGGTACGCGAAAGTAAAATTAATTGGCGGAACTTTAACCTTCTTATAGCTTTAGTTCGAGTCGATTGCTAAACTGTTTAGCGTGCTTAGCTGGTCGTGCGGGTGGCTGAATCTTGTCGATACGTGACAGATTATCTGGCGAGTTGTGCAACTTCTCATGTTTATTTAAGACTATTGTTCATTTAGATGCTAACTTCAAATATCGTTCAATATTGATACCAAATTGGTAGCAATTTAAAATTAATGTTCACGGATAGACTGCGGATTTTATGCCGAATAAAAATTGTCTGTATTAATTACTTAATTAATTAATTGTCTGTATTAAATAAAGATTCCTTTTTTGTTCCTAATTATTTTTATTATTAAATTGTTTAAATGTTTTTATTGTTTCCCATCGCATCTACTCAATTTTGTCATGTGCTGCACAAGTGCTGCATTTAATGATGATTATTCTTTTCTATATTGATCTTGCGTATCCTTTTACTGTTTAGTATTACCATTGAAAGCACCAGACATGTTTTATCTGATATTGAAGCCGGTGTATTTTGCATTTATATCATTTTTCATGAATTTGTAACATTATAAGACAATTATTAACTTAAATGCTTCCAATATATACAACATAGAGTACTTAAAACGAATTTTCAACAATTTCAAGTTTTTGAAACTGTCGTTTCCATCTTTTAATACTACAACTACGGGATCGGTCAAAATGGCGGATTGAACATTTTTTATTTATGATTATTGATACCGTAAAGATGCATTTATGGGAAATTATTCAATAAATTTGTACCTGTGAACACACATTATGAAAATCTCTAAAACCATATTGTATAAATACAGTTTTGGTATTTTTATAAAGCAACGACACATAGTCACTTTTAATGCGCTGTAGATCTAGTATTAATATCAATAAATAGAATATGCGAAATGGCACAAGGATTTAGAAATAATTTGATTGGTCTCATGATTGATTTTTTACACTCTCTATCGCGCGTAGTGGCTTGACCCGCGCGACGTTCAGAGTACTAACATAAATTCCAGAATTATAGAGACACTAATCTTCTCCCAAGCTGTTGCCACCAGAAGAAATCGCGCGCAACTCGGGTGAAAACCTTATCCCAGGTATTATCAACCGATGTTTGAAAGTAGGAATTCCCTGAGATTCCACGGAATCGCTACCCGCGGCTAAACCGAACGGCAGCGATCACACATTATACAGTCGCGACTGTTAATCTATGCGTTGTTCGCTCGCAGAGGACCTCTTGGACGGTTTAACAAATTGTCATGGCAGAAACGCGTGATTCACCGGCGCGTTATGTCTGCCGGCATGCCCAGGGAAATCATAATTCTCTTTAATTGCAACCATGTAACCAGTTTGCTACGGATTCACGTTATTACATTTGATTTTCATTTATCTTGGTAGCAAACTGACTCTTCGATTTTTCTCACGCCACTGTATCTACGTGAATCGTAATTTTTATAATATTTGACATTTAAATGTTACTGTGTAAAATTTATTTCAACTTGCGAAGTATCTACTTTGGAGATAATAACTTAGGAAGTTCCATTTCCGTCGTTGCGAATTCTCTGTGCGTTACCTACACTATAAACTAAATTCAAATCCGATTATTTCTTATATCTAGATTGCGGATTTTATGCATTTACGATAAAAATGTGTACGTAAAATATGAAACGATAAAAAGATAAATGGAATTTGAAAATAGCAGTACATTATTATCAACTAATTAAATTTATTAAAGGTACACGTGAATTTTTATTTGGCTCCAATACCTTGTAAGTGATGCAGAAAATTGTTATTTTGCATAAATATCCGCAGTCTACTTATATCTAATGACTTGAAAATAAATTTTCTATTTATTCGAAGACGTTTTACTAGTTTACAGTGTATTTATTTGTAATATTTATTCTCATATAAGATGTCATCAGCATAAAAAAAAGACAAAGAGACCTTGCAGCTAATAATTTAAATCTTGAGATAATACAGTTTGCCGTAGTCTGTGATGAATGTTTCTATTGAATAGATCGATATTTAACAAGTTCCTGACATCCATATATCACAGAGGAGATTATGTGTTTCTAATGTATCCAATTACAGAGACGATGTCGGAATAGATGATAATCGCGGGTTGATGCACGGTGACACAGTATCGCATCCGAATCGCACGCTATCATGCCTTACGCAACCCCTGGCCTAAACACATTCCTTGACCATTTCCTTGCGCGTAAAGTGCGCGACCGAGACATCCGCAAGAATGCCTACGCTTCGAAAACAATTAGCTCTTACATCGAAAACCAATATTTGTACGAAGAAAACTGAATTTGACGACGTCTTACATCTCTAACTTTCAGCGCATGTTTCTAACAGAAAAATATACATAAATGAAAATGAATCCTTTGTTTTCGGGTGACAACTGTGAAGTGTCATTCAAAATTATTAATCATTCGAGATCATTTTTAATTCAATACATTTGTAATAATGTAGATCGGTTGTGCTCAACTTGGTTAAACTTTCTTTTGGAGAACCAATTTTTTAAACTTTTTTTTATGCAGTCCTATAGATTTCGTCGAGAAAACACCGAAAATGAGTCTTATTGCCAGGAGTTCACTGGTTCAGAAGTAATACGCGTGTAAAATTGAGCAGTTTTAACTAACCCCAAACCAACATGGACTATACCACTCAGTACTATTTAGCCGATGCGCTGAACACCCACCATCTATCCAGCGCATGCGCTCAACAGTCCTACCTCTACCACCCAACAAATATCCAACATGGCGACGCTCTGACCTGTTAAAAACGCTTAAATTGCTCATGTTTACACACGTGTAACTTATAAACCAGTGAATTCCTAACAATAATACTTACATTTTCGTAACATTTGTATCGATATCTACAGGATTACATAAAAAAAGAGTTAAAAAAGAGTCAAAAAAAGTTAGAAACATCTGGTACTCCAAAAGAAAGTTCAGCCCAACTTCAGCGTTATTTATTTCTGAGATATTCGGGTCGCTTTAGGTATAACTTCCAAATATTTTCATTGTACGTAACAGAATTGTTATGCATCAAGAAAATCGCATTCGATTCGAATGATTGTAGGTCAGAGCAGATTCTCAGGCTTCTAGCAATAAAACGGCTTCGAGCACAAGGGGTCAACGTGAAATTATCCAGGGAAAGAGGATATACAGCGGCTTAACGATTTTTCAACGGTAGAGAATTTTAAAAGCTCGTTTAAATTGGATACCCGGTTTTTAACACGAGGCAAATGTTCAAAATCGGTGCCGTGAACCGATTTAGGTATCGAATGGCCGAGCCTGCGTTCATCCTAGGTTAATTGAACGATCGGTAAGTGTCTTCCGGACGAGAATCTTAATCGTCATCGACCTGCACTCTCGGTCGATGGATTAGATCGCGCCAACGAGCGATTTCCTGCCGTCTAGAGGAGTCTTGGCGTCTAATCGCGTCGTGGTCACGGTCGTCGACTCGTTAAGGTCGACCATGCACAGCCAGACATGAGAGAAAGAACAGAGGGCAGTTAGAATAGGATGAACAGAGAGGATTTTCGATGAATAGACACTCGACCGCCTTTTCTTTGTCCATTCGTTGTTATTGCTTCTGTTTCTCATTCTGACTCGCTTGAAGATGCATTCGGCTGGCGTCTCCCCTCATTTCTTTTACTGAATTCCGATTCTATCGACCACTTCGTAAATCTTCGTGCGTCTAACTACAAAATTATAGAGAATTGGACAAGCTTAGTATTGAGAATTTTCGCCAAAACAGGAAAGAAAAGTAATCATCGTTTTCTAGATCAGAGTTAAATTAGTTAACTCTTTTAGTGCTGCACAACGATATATCGTCGTTAGCTTCATTTGCGAAAAGTGATTGTTCTATTCTAATTTACAGATTTCTAATAATATTAAAATCCTATCTTATTTTAATATACATATTACCATATTAGAATATTAGAATCTTAATCTAGAATTAGAATCGATGTCTTATGTTTCTAATAAATTTGGCTCAGTAATTTTCGTTCTATTTTAATTTTTCGATCGGCACTAAAAGGGTTAAGTATTTTTCTTGGTAAATGCATTGAGAGTCTTATCAGTTTATCTACCAGAAACCTATTAATAAACATTTCAATAATTGTGCTGTACCAAATGGAAGCTTCAAAATCTTCTTTTCCACAATAATCGCAAACGAAATTATTAGATTACAGTACTAAGGATGAGTTGTTGGTTAGTGATTGAAGTTGCTGTTAAAGGACCTATTAAAAATTCTCAGCCATGAACCATATACTTCCAGAAATTATGAAATAATCGCCGGTAGTAATGTGTTAAGATTTTTCTTAGTAATTGATCTTTCTGATTTTCTGATTGCATACAATTTTCAATAATAGCGACCATAATAGCAGTGCCTTCCCAATTCAATTATTTTTGCTGATTAAAAGATTTCTTCGCTGTTCAAATTTGTGAATATAGATTCGACTTTCCACACGAAACAATGCCGCAATTATTCATAGGAATGTTTTAACACGTTAGACACACGACAGTCCCGAGCAGTTTGCGAAAGCGGTATGAGAATATCAATCCCTGTCAAGTTTTTCATCCTTTCATTGTGCCTTTAATGAACGGTAGTTTCTTTTTTGCAACCGCCGATATTTGATTAATTAGCAATGGCTGTTCGTGTGAATTGAGTCTTTGAAAACGACTCGGCGCTGCATCTAACGCAATAGATGTGGGAAGAGAGCTCGTGTAATTGGCGAGCAGTGCCCGTGTTCGATCCCATCGCTAATTGGTGGATCGCAAACGGTGAAAATTGTTTGCGATAATTACGAGCTGGAGGGAAATTGGACTGAGATCAATTTGTAATTTGTTCGTTACATATTTATAACCACAATTGCATTCAACTGTTCTCTCACCCATTCACGCAAAGATCACTATTGTTGAATAATCTCTGTAAGTTAAGAATTCAACTCTCTTTGGACGTTTCTATGTTTCTGGCTGGGCCCAACGTTAAAGCCTGCCTCTATATACTTTCGTTCCTAAAAAGCTGTAACCTGCGTGTTTAAAGAAAAACGAAAAAAAATAAAAAAATAATGATGTACCCTAGCTTTTAGTTTGTAGAGGTTACTTTCTCTGTACAATTTTGGTTTTGTTTGTACCTAATGTTGTAATAAATCTCTTATGAGATTTTCTGAATAAAAAAAAAAGTGTGCATTTTAGTTTTTTTCTATTTAGGGAAAATTCTACGTGGCGTATAATCTTCAAGTTGCTCCAATCTTTCTCAACGAGTATCGTAAACATTAAAACACCTTATAATCGAAGATATTCGGAATTCGCGATTTGTAAAAGAATTTAAGCATTCGTTTCGCGTGAGAAAGTCGCTGGTGAAACCGGAATCTATGAAATATATAGTTCGTCGCACAGAGGAACGAACGGAAGCGAGAATAGAATTATGGTTCGACTAATTAACAAAATCATTAAAGAAGCTCGATTTAAAGAATGGGCATTGTCGATTGCGTGCGCGCGCTGGCAAGCTTTCACACGATCTTCTCGAGCCCAGACACCTGGTAAACAGACTGCCGATTCATTGTTTCGCAAACTGGATCAGTTCTCAAGACACACATGAACCAGGAATTTTAACATTTCTGCTGTCGGTGAGAATTATATCCTGATTCGTGTATTTTTAAAATTAGGATACAATTTCTCATGGGTTGCTCTCGATTGCATTAACTGCGAATACATTGACTTTTCACATACAATTTCTGAAACCTAATCAACTTTCCTGAGAACTATTTGTTTGTATTGGGGAAATGGTTATTCGAATGTTCAATTTATCAATTTATTTTTTTTTAATCAGCTATAATAGTGCCCATTCTTTCAGTACCATCGTTTTATTAATTTTTATTGTGTATAGAAACGTAATATTTTTCGTTCGTCTAGAGTGTCAATTAAATTAAAAATTACATTTGGTTAGGTCTGGGTTGAGTATTATCGACGTGACAAATAATAAGAGTATATTTGTTATTATTTTAATTTTATAAGTTTTATTTTATTTTAATATGTCTTTTCACTCGGATACACTGGTCACTCTTTTATACGTGCGCTTCTATACAGTCTTCTTCTCTCTTACTCACACACTCATACCACACACTCTTCCTTATGTTCATACCAATTTATACAAAAATTACCATTAACAATATTTACAATTCACAAGCACCAATACTCCATGAAAGAATAATAAGAATTCAATTCAGTATTTTCATTTACAAATTTATAAGATTCAATGTAAAGTCTGTGGAAGTGTTTTTAACAATTCGAGCATCCACTATATTTCTCTATAATTTGCTTCTATCAAACGCGCTGGACACTTAAATTTACCTGATCATGAATTCCAATTACAATCATTTTTGTATCTCAAATCCACCTCAAAAATTCGATAAAATCAAAGTAATTTATTTAATGAAACACAAACTGTAAATTTAAGATGTATAATACTCAGTATTCTTCCAACCTCCTTAGATTTTCCAACACTGAAAATTAATTTTTTAATTTGTACAAAGAATTCCGTCACCCATATATAGGTGTTACGACAGTTAACGTGTTAAACTTTGATCTGTATCGATCCTCTAAGAGAACATGATCGCGTATCCAGCGAAAATTCTCGCCTCTCGCAGGTTCCTCGGTGGAAGGGTAACACCAGCGTGGCGATAGTCATCTCGAAATTAATATTACCAAGCTAATTACGTGTCCCTTTTATTTTCCATTGCTGGGTCCTATCGGCAAGGGTCTTTCGAAGCGCTCGTAGTTCCACGGCCCCGGAGGCACGCTCCTAATGACCGTGACTACCGCTAAAATACATGCTCACGTATTTGCCACGATGCATTATATAACGTGTATACGACACGTATCTCGTTTTATAAGTCCGCACGGACCGCGGGTCCCTATTAGAAGCAGAACTTGGACTTAGGGAGACCCTTCGGGGTGGAAGGGTTGCAGACTGGGGGCCGAAGGGAACGGTGAGGAACCAGCAGAGGTGAAAAATGCCTGGAGTCTGGTCGAAGCATCTAATTGGAACACGATTCTGACCCTGAAACCCAAGATAGGGGAATATTCCGGCTTCGGCTCTCTCTCCCTGGTCTTCCTTCGTCTTCTTTCTACGAAAGCATCGTGGAAAAAATAAGGCAACAAGCTCTTCAGCCAGTGAACAACGAGAATATCGTTAAGGTCCCCGCGTGAAATATTTCCAGCACATTCTTTCACTGTAATTGACGCGTCACATCCTAGAGCTATTTATACGGGTTCAACCCGATTGTTTTTGCTTTAAATAAAGGATTTCTCGAGTATAGTTATTTTAAAAAGCATACCAGTCCCTTGCTTCTTGATCTCTTTCACAAATGTGCTAGTTAACGCTAAACCCACCATCACTGAATAAATGACCTATTCCAAATTTTTTATTTTGCATGCATTCAAATTATAACGGTGTTTTCAATGGGAATGGTTAAACACATGTCTCTAGTATTCTGTAGACACCTATTGTAATAAAAATCGCACGAAGTCTAAAATTCAATTGTGATATTTTTATCAGGCATACCTCAGCTGCTTTAATTGTTTATGCCAAGGGTTGAACATCAATATCAGATGCATTAAGCCTTTGCCAAATAACTTTTAAAATAATTAATGCTTTCGAAAAATGTCAAAAAATTTTTTTCTGTACACAACATGTTTTCCTTCGTTTATTTCATACACTTAACTCTTCAGTAGACAATTTTGTTT
Organism: Sphecodes monilicornis; assembly: GCA_913789915.3. Taxonomy (NCBI): domain Eukaryota; kingdom Metazoa; phylum Arthropoda; class Insecta; order Hymenoptera; family Halictidae; genus Sphecodes; species Sphecodes monilicornis. The sequence continues at coordinate 8,242,323 of OU565291.1, read as the reverse complement.
TGCAAGGAAAATGTATTCGATCCATCAAAAAGTTTGCTTAAAATAATTCTCGTCCCCTACAGGTTAACATAATTTATATTGATCATTAGACAGCGGATTTTATGCGTTTATGACAAAAAAGGAGTTGGTGCAATTCGAAACAGTAACGAAATTAAAATAGTCTAAGGACGTCGATATATTATTTTCCATTTATTAAGATCGTTAACGAAGAAAAGAAATTTGAGTCTGTCTTCTGCTTCTTGAAATTGATCCAAACAAAATGATCCAAAACTATTAGATTAATGTACACACGTGCTACAAGGGGTTCAAATTGGTAAAATCACAGATTCTTATATCTTTCGATGCGTGTCGTTGTTTTTTGTCCATAACTAACGTAGATCTACAAAACGCATATTTTAAATTTTCATTACGGGCTGAAATAAAGAAGTTTTAAAAAGTCATTTTATGTTTTCATTGTGATTCCTACTAATTACAATTTTTCCAAAATATTTTTTGCACGTCATCTAGTAAATAGAAGCTCAAAAACAATTGCTAAAAAAATGTCAAGTCAGTTGGTCCAATTTCAAAAAAGTTATTCTGATTTAAAGGGCGTTCGAAATTCTTAATAAACATTTAAAATACACTTGAAATTTCCGAGATAGGTGCAGTTTCACGTCTGCAGTAACACGGTGCTTTCTAACCCACGCAGAGATTGGTTAGCAGGTTGCGAGGGAGGCGGAACATCCGCGTTTACATACTCGACATACTGTTTCAATGATTCTTGCCGGTAGTGGCTGTGCTACGTGCGACTTGAAAGGCAAGAATCAATTAACTCGTATACTGAAATCGCTCGGGTGAATCTTGACGGCGGCACTTAGGCTGTTAAACGGTGGGAATAGCTGTAGCTTGACTGCGAATTTTGTGCATTTGCTGCATTTACAAATATGCCAATTTGAACGGAACAAAAACCCTAAAACTGATAAATATGTATGATACAATTTAACATACCAATCTCTTCCCATCGTATTAATTCGCAAAGTAATTCAGTAATTTTCAAGGTACTGGAACCAAATAAAAGAATGTTTCTTCCTTTAATAATTCTATTTGGTTGGTGTTGATGTATCTACACCTTATATTCTTTTTACCTGTATACTGTTTTATGTTTCATCAACACATTTTTGTTATTAATTTATAAAATACACAGTCTAGTTATTATTAGACAGCGGATTTTTATGAAAATGATCCAGATAGAAATTTGTTTCTTCTTCTAATAATTTTTATATGTTAAAAATATTGTATCAATATGTTTAAATCTTTGTAATTTTTCTAATATTTTATATTTCATCCACCAAAATCCGGTATTCGGATAATTATCATCGTTGTAAAGAGCAGTTCAGAATTCTTGCAGCAAAAATGTAACTAGAATGATTGCTTGCATATGCAATCCCTATTACACGGAGTACGATCGAATATATTAATACACAAATTCAATTCTCGATTAAAATGACAAGTGTTGCCAAATAATTGCAGAATAGCTTCCAGAACAAAGAAAGATGGTAAAAGATGGCCTAAATCTGGGTAGTTCCGACACCTAAAATATTGTTAGGGTGTCTTTCTATAAGTCCTAAGGAATTGTAAAAGCATGATTTCTTAGGGTACATATGATGGGACAGTTATGCAAAATGCAAACAAAGTTGTGCGTTTGCCAGGCAAAGACCAGCATTGCGATTCGCTGACATTAAATCATCAAAGCTTTAAACTGTATGCACACAATATAATAATTCAAACGCTATTTCGTAACTAAAAGTCGATGTTTATAAAATTGTCCTAAAGTTTAATTGACAACCGCGAAAAATAATAGTACAAGGAAACTAACTTCCCACAGACCGCACATGCTGGTGAAGTGTGTCCCTATCTCTTAGAAACATTTTAAGCTAAACTTTGCTGGGGTGAATGAAACAATTGTAAAGATTAGAGGCCAAGCACACGATTTTTGAATTGAGAAAGTGGCTTTTGGCGTTTCCCGTATAAACCAGCGACAGTCCACGCGGCGATCTGATTTATTCGCCATACAAAGTGGACAGGAGCAACCACTTCCGAGATGCAGATATCTTTAGCAGCGGCGTGAACAGCCATCCTTGTAGGGATGCACCGCGAGGTAGACGAGGAAGAGAGGTTGTTATCCAGCAAGAGGTTACTCATGGCGGAGGTGGACTTTCCGCCGCGGCGGTTAAGAGCGATTTAAGAGGCGATTCCTATCTTCCTTAATTACCGTGCGTTTTTTCGTAGTCCTGCCATCCTTCGGTGCAGGCGAACAGAGAGATGGTTCCAGCGAAAGCCTGACCGAGGTTTACCACGTATATGGGCTTCTTCGTGCGGCCTTTCTGTTTCTCGATTTGCAATCCGCGGTTTCGTTTACAAGTTCGCGGAATGGAGCCGATCCTACGTTGACTCTCACTATCTTTGCTCTCTTACGATCTGCTACTTTCTTCGGTTCCTTGCCTTTGTAGGCCGTTTTTGACCATCTCTGAATCTAGGATGTTCTACACTAGTCTTATCAAAACTTGCTTGCGAAGATGCTCATCTTTAACACGTTGGCTGTCATGACACCCATACATTGGTGACAGAATTATTTATTCAGTTTTCGAAATAAATTTGTGCGGTCATATACAGGGTGATTCTGGGAACTGGGACAGGTTACTGCTCCTTTTTAAGTAAAAATAGAAAAAGATGTTAAGAGGACAAAATGGTTTGATTCAAAGGGGCAAATATTGTAGTAGACAAAAAAATGTTTTCAAGTTTATTTTTTTCGAGATATCAAGTTCATCGAAGATTTTTTAAATGGGACTGATACATTTTCGTGATGATAGTATGATAGCCGAGGTCAACAAAGTAGGGCAACTGATACAAATTATGAAATAATTTCTGTTATTTTGATATGTTGATTGTTTGACTTTTGTGAATTCTTTGCAATTCAAGGTCACGCAAAGGTCATAGTAATATATGCCGTTGGATTCGCCTTGACCTCAGCTATCATACTATCATGACGAAAATACAGTCCCATTTAAAAAATCTTCGATGACCTTGATATGTCGAAAAAAAGTAAACTTGAAAACATCTTTTTGTTTACTGCAATATTCTTCTTTCGTTCGGTGCTAATATGAATTTATATGAAATTTTATGTATAATTGAAATTAGTAAAAGAGTATCGGTAAAGAATAGAATTGAAATTTTTAACTTTAAACTTATTAAAAAATTATATGTTTTGAACGCGTGCACGATCGGTGGAATACGGCGCACGGAACGTATTAAAAAGTTTAAATCACCTACAAATTATAGTGACATCTTCTATAACATCGTGCAGAAAGGAACTCGTAATCGAGCATCGTGTCCCAGAAGCGTTCAGCTTAGTGTTGCAAATGTTCTTTCTCGAATCGATGTAGATCTTGAAGAAGTGGAAAATTCTTAAAACAAGAACGATGACCAGGAATTTCCTCTCATTTATGGTTCATCGAAATATTAGAAGAATTTAAAAATACTATTATACTATTTTCAATCCATTAAACATAATAAAAGAGACAATAAATTTATATTTCATTTCTGTTTGTTGCAATTCTGATAGAACAGTTTTATTTTGCATAAAGATCCGCTGTTGAGAAATGAATTAAGCGTGTACGTTGAATGGTTTAACATTTATTCGTTCACAATTCAACGTAACAGCAACCGTAGTATACGCGTTAAGAAATGTGTAAAACGCTCGTCGCCGACGAGCAAAATCGATAGTTCCTGCGGACACATCGATAGTCGAAAAGAATGTCTGAATACCGACGATGACGGGATCGATCGGAGTTTCTTGGGGGCCCTGGTAGAATGCGTAAAGGAACGCGCGCACGGTTTCGAAGAAGAGAAAGGACACCGGGGGGAAAAAAAGAAGGGTCCCGAGGAAGAAGGGTCGTCGTTCGTGTTTCCCTTTGGCTCTCTCTCTTTCTCTCTTCCTCTCCCCCCATCTCAGAGACGCATGCGGCCGGCATTATGGAAATTTCTAGCCGGTCCACCATTATTATTTTCCTCTGCTACCGAATTATGCTCGCGGGCCCTCTGATAGAAGAAACAAAAACCATGTCCACAAGCCTACACGGAGATACGTCTAGGAAAGAACAGGGACGGCATCTGTGTGCAAATCGCCGCGGCCATCCGGCCTAGTATCTATTCATTCGAGACGTCGCGCGCGCCTTCCTACTTATGTACATAATATCCAAGATATCCTGGCAGTCTCATTAGCATATTCAACGCGATAACTCGCGTTGGGAGACGAGCATTTATGTTAATCGCTTCCTCGATCCGTTCGAGCCGAATTTACTGTGCTCGCCGCGGGTGTTTCCGATGATCCTTCTTTACGATGATTCGACAGGATTCTCCGGTCACGTGGTCACAAGAAAGCGACTAACAACAATGCGGACACGTGGCCAGAGCTGCTTCGCTAATAGGTGCTAGAGTGGCTTTCGTCGTTCGTATCGTGGAGCATTAGCACGTGACAGTTTTGAAACTATGATCATACTTGTTTTACAAGTTACCCCTCATACAAGCCATTAATAATTACATTTTTCTAATAACCAAGTCTTAACCCTTCAGAGACGACGTCAGTGCACAGTGCAAACTCCAGAAAGTATTTCAATATTTATTACACAGTATCCAAATGTAGGTACGACACACTTTCATTACTGTTTAGTTTGGTTAAATTGTACTTTGGAGGACCAATTATATTTAACTTTTTTAAAGTGGTCCTATAGATTTCGATGAGAAAACACGGAAAATGAAAGTTTTATTGCCAGGAGTTCACTGGTTCAGAAGTTATGCGCGTGTGGAGTTGAGCATAATATTCGGAGAACTTATGAAGGCAATATCCTTTTCGGGGAGAGTACGATTTCCGTGGCCCCCCGTTTTGAGGTTATATTTGTGTTCTTGGGGCTATTTCAAGAAAAAATGTATATATAACATGGTACCAAATCGGCCAGGCTTAGCCGGTAAAGTAGATTTCCTGTTTTTTCTAAACCTGCAAATATCTCGGAAACTATGCGAGATATGGCAAAATATATACAGACCTTTTTTGTAGAAAATTAAATTTCCAACAATTTACGTCCTATGACATTTTTTTATCAGCTGTGCAGTTACCGAGTATATTTATATTTCGGTGAGGTTGCAGAACTGCCTCCCTCCCTAAATGATGGTCAGGGGAACTTAAAGGCTCCGTTCACAACTGCTTATACGAGACTCAAGAAATGTCTATGTATTAAAACTCAATTAGCAGTGAATATTATTGACGTATTAGGTTAGGTCTGGGTTATCATTTTAATGTTTTTTATAGGAAATTCGATTTCCTACAAAAAAGGTCTGTATATATTTTGCCATATCTCGCATAGTTTCCGCGATATTTGCAGGTTTATAAAAAACAGGAAATCTACTTTACCGGCTAAACCAGGCCGATTTAACACTATGTTATATATAAATTTTTTTCTTGAAATAACCCCAAGAACTCAAATATAACCTCAAAACGAGGGGCCACGGAAATCGTACTCGTGCCTCCTTTTCCATATTTTACAAGAAGATGCACTGCATTCGATAGAATATTGTACTTATGAAGTGTTAAAATGAAACGACTGAGTTTCATAGATTCTGCTATCAAGAAACGTCTTGGCTTTCTCGTTCTTAACAATGCGATTCTTACTTACACTGCAGCAATAGTTTAATTTTGCATTGGATTAGGTAACAGCTACGATTGTCATACGAATATCGCGTAGCAAAATGCTTATGGCTTTAAAAGATATGCTGGTGAGCGCCAAAGTCAAAAGGTTGATTGAACATTCAATATACTGTTTAACACGTAGACTGCCACGTCACCCATATATGGATATCGGAATTGTTCGTCCATATTTAAAAATGAATTTTCACATTATCATTGTACTAAATTTCACACTTCATTAAATAAATAAGTTTAATTTTACGGAATTTTCGAGGTTGTTGGCCGGACAGTCAAAGTGTTGAGATTGTTGTCTAGCGGAATCGGTGATTGTCCTGTCCGAGATGCTAGAACAAAAATTTCGAAAATTGGATCTCGAATCGAACAGGACGTTTTGGAGCGTGTTCCTTGAAGAGGTTTCATGCAGAGACACGCGCACCATGAACTCTCGAGCTCCGAGTATAGGGCGGCATTAATCACGGTCGCCTGACAGCGGGAACCGCGGCGTATAATGCGTTGCATAGATTTATTTATCATGCGCGAACGCGTAAGTCACTCGTAAATGCCCGCGGGCGGCACCATTAAGCCGCTTTGTAGGTGGAACCACCGTACACCACCCATTACACACGCCAGCCCGTACGTTTCGGCCCATTCTTTTTCCCCCATCCCTTTCTTTAATCGGCCGACGTTTTGCCATGGCTCGGGACGAACTTCCTTAAATGTCTCGTACCCGAAGCGCGCACCCGGTGAGGTGAACAAAACGTCGATGACAAACGGAGCGTCCTGAGAGATGCCTTTTACGACATTTCGACGCGTATGACGGCACGTACGCGGGCCGTAACGAATTTTATTGCGGCTGACGCGACCAGTAGTCTAGAGTGTCTAGACACTCGTCTTAGGGTTAATTTCACGCGGAAACAAATACCTTTCATCTTATTTCTCATTACCGCCCTTGCAGTAGTAACACCAACCGTACGAAGCACAAAGGATGACTGGTATAGGTTGTTTTATAAAAATTACAACTCTGAATTTATTTCGAATTCTCGCGATTTTTGTGACAATATATGTGCTTGAATACAGAGATTTATTTAATAATTTCTAATGGGAGTATCTTTGTAATTTTGACAATTATAAAAGAAAAAATGTAAAACCGGTCGTTTGACCGATAGTTAGGGTCAATGTCTTCGCGGCTGCCTAGAACTCGTTAATAGCTTTCCAATGGGAAAACAATATATTAATGCTTACGCATGAACACAGACGAATTGAATTTTATAGTACATTCTGATTGAAATCTTCGTCACGAGACCCTTCCATGATTGAACGTCTACTTCAATCGAATTTCATTTAGGAAATATTGAAGTGATAATTAAGTGTACCAGGAGTAAAATGAATATGAAGTTTGTTTACTCATTTTGAGAGTCCATTGTGTGCACTAATGCGCAAGATACAGAAGTTACATAGACACTTCTGTCTTTTCTTAATAATTTTATTGAGTTGAAAACAATACGTATTTTTAAGTCCTTTAAATGCTTTTACTGTTTTGCATTTGACGTATTCATTTTAGTCATAAATGCATAAAATCCGTTGTGTAATGATAACAGTTACAAATTATTAACCCCTGCACAGATTCATTATCTATGTTCTCTGATTAACGATTTTGTAAGAAATAATAAAATTTGAATGACAGGTGTGTATTAATATTATACGATCATAAGATTGAATTAGATCAAGTTAAAATTCGGTAACATTTCAGGTAGTAAAATTAAGTTTAAAAAATTAGGAGCAGTTCGATTTATATACAGGACATCTACATTCATAAATAGCTTTGAAAGTTTATATCGTTCTGTCATTTTCTGGCTGCTGCTCCTGGTTAATAAATACGATTACCAGAACGCGGAAAGTGAACATCCCAGTCGATGCAGAAATAAAAACTTCGTCGCACAAGTCCATAGGATCGTTTGAAACAAAAACCGAAGCCGGGACTTTCGTCAGACTTGTTCGGACCAGGACACGTCCCGAAACAGTCGAGACAAGCGACCGCCATTAAGGTTTCAGAAATCAGAGATGCTTGCACGTCAAAGCAGTCCTGCGGATCGAAGGGTACCGGTAAAAAAGTCCTGGTGCGAGGCCCTTCGAGAGTTCGATAGTCGAACGAGACAAATCCACGCCTACTTCGAGACCTTCGCGCTCCTTATTAAGGGCGGATTCGAGCCCTGACCACGTGCCTGCGAAAAACGAGAAACACGAAGGGCCCTGTGCGACGTGTCGCTGTGTGTGTTTGTGTGTGTACCTGGCCTGCGGGTATACGCGCGATTGTGTGTGCGCGGAGAGCGTACGAAGGGGTGCGGCGTGGTTCTATGCAAATTTATGCGGGTCGAAGTCTCTGCATCTCCCGGGAGGAAGGCTCAGACGACGACAACCCACTCGGATATTGGGTTATCGGATACACGAGTGTCCTCGGCTGGTTCCCTCCCTACGGGTAAATCCTGCATGCGAATCTAACCCGTCTGAAAGTGGAACTCGGTACGCGCGATCCGCGTGCAACGGCATTGTTGAAATTCAAATCGAGGGGAAAATAGACCGGTCGGTCTCCGGGCGATACGGACAGCTTCTATGGGGTCTAGGTGTACCGCATAATGCTTCAATGCTGCTTGCGGCTTGCGCCGACACGGCCATGGGAGCCAAAAATTAGTAGACCGCTGTATGTCTTCATGATCTGGCCAGAACGCAGATCGTAGACGTCTTGTATCTACAATCAGGAATAAAAGTGAATCAACACCGTTTGAAACAGCATAATCTTTTAAAAATTAGACCAAATGACATGGGTGTTCTTGAGAAGAACTTTTTGAAATAAATTGCAATTAGTAAAAATTGATTTTTACAACTTTTTTATTTGGTCCTGTATTGAAAATTAAAAAAAGTGTTTTATAAACTCAAATAAATTATATGTATACATGCTGAAAATTTCAATGATATTGGTTAATTTACAGAAATTGCAGTTTTTCACGATTTTCGACTTATAACCGCAATTTTACTTGCTTTTAATCGTTCATAACTCATAAACCGATAACTATCCAATATCGATGAAATTTTCAGTATGTATGTAATTTATTGAAGTCTATAAAGCACTATTTTTAAATTTTCGCCACAGATTCAGATAAAAAAAATTGTGAAATCAATTTTTACTTTTTTTACGAAGTTCTCATGATTACTATTTTTTAAGTGCTAGAATTTTATGGTAGCTATGAAAAATTACAAAAAGTTTAAATCTCTATTAAATTATGGTAACCTTCGTACAACGTTGGTCATACAAAAAGAAACTGACAGTGGGATAACGTTCGTTGAGGGTTCATCTTCGTCTCAAGGTTCGATTCAAAGGTGATGGCAAAATATATCTAATTTCATCCTTGTCTATTTGGCAATAATAGATTAAGCGATTTTTTCATTAACCCATGATAACTAAGCATTCGTAAAAATGACGATCGGGCAATTTGATCAATGACAATCCATTAAATGCTTCAATTAATAAATTCAATACAAAATATAATTTTTACATTTCACTTACTCAGTTTTTGTTATAAGATAAAGTATTTTTGTTGCTAAATAAAAAACGTGCTATCATACTGAGAATTTCCGTTCAATAGAGAGTTTCACATGAAACATAGAAAAGAAAAATTGATCTTTCTTATTCAATATTCCGTGAAAACTGAATAAGTTTGAAAAATCGTATGTACATTGTAAAAGATAGGACTAGTAAGACGGGATAAATAAGCCTACGAACTGTGTAATTCCACAATCAATCCAAAGACGGGGCTAAATGATTAGCTGATTTATTTAATCCTCACGGTAGGAAGAGGCCGTCAGTAGCACCATAAATTTCCGAGGCCGGCAATCATTAGTATCCACCTAAGACCGAGTATTTCATTGATTATTCAGCGGCCGGCATCGCGTGTCGGCGGTTTTCCCCGATCCGCGGTCCGATCATTACGCACCCGCGTAAGAAACGTCATTACGCGAAACAATAATGTTCCCGTCATGATAATTTCAATAAATCCGGGAACGGCGAGACAGCCAGGTAAGCCGGCAATTCGCGTTTTTCGTCCTTTGTCGGCTGAAAGGCACGATTCACTTTGAACGAATTACTTAGCGCAAATACGTTGCACGGTTTGACGGTGCATATCGAACGAGAGAGAGAGCGCGCTAGAAAGAAAGAAAGAAAGAGAGAGAGAGAGAGAGAGAGAGAGAGAGAGAGAGAGAGAGAGAGAGAGAGAGAGAGAGAGAGACGCCCAAAGGAGGAGGAGTAGGAGGAGAGGCAGTAGAAAAATCGACGTAGACAATTTCCGGTTGATTCGACACGCTTTTTCCCGTATCGACGAGGACTAGCGCGGTGGTGGCGCGCCTCGTTCGCCATCTTCGAGGCTTGTAGCCTCTCTCGATGGAGCGCACATACGGCCTAAGGTTGGTTTACCTTAGAACAAAGTGGTTTTTGTTCGGTCCTCGAGCAACTTGTGCAAGTCACGGGGGTTTTGTTGGCGTCGCTCTGCCACGGCAAGGGGACGGAGGAGGGGAATGGGGGAACCAGACGACCGAGCAACAAGAGCAAAGCCGCGCCACGCGTTGGAGGAGAACCGTCCTTTGCTGATCTTCGTTCCTTCCTCACCGGTCCCGCTTCCCTCTTCGGCTACGATCGTTCGCACTGCCATCCTTCGACGCATCCTGCATGACCTTCGCGTGTGTACACGTGAACTCGCCTTTCGAAGGGACTCGATTTCACATTCTGACGCGTTGTCACCGATCGGAAATTTAGATGAGCGCCGCTCGATACCGCTGTTCGATCGCGACGCACCGATACAACGCGATTTTGCTTAGCTCGACGCACGTGCAACAATGTTTTTCTCGTTATCCATCATCCACTCGCCTTTGCAAAATTCACAGAAAATATGACACTCGCCGTCGCGCGTCTTAGCTTGTTGCCGCTGGAAAGAAGTTGCAAAAACATGAATGATACAAGGGATTCGTTACGTTTAGACTGTAGATTTTCTGCATTTATGATACAATTGTGCAGTTATAATTCAAAACAGATTAAGGATTAACATAATATCAATACATTATTTCAAACTTATTACAATGATAAATGAGCGGAAGATACTTTGGCTCCTGTCTCTTGAAATTGACACAGACAATTTTTATTGTGTATAGACATTCGTAGTGTCGTTATGATCATATTCTGGGTGTTAATGAACTAGAAATGGATACAAAATGTACCATAAGAATTATTTCTCTTTTCCCTTAATAACTCGAAAGATGTCCGACTTATCAATTATTTTCCTGACGTAACCTGCTATGCAAAATAAATGAGTCTTTGTACATGAAATGTATCTAACAAAATTTCACTATGTATTTATTTGTAGATTTTTTTTATTGTGGTTGCACCAACTATAAAGTTGTTAGTACCTTGAAGTAAATATATGTCTTAAAAATGGGTTTTAAATCGGTTTCAGAAATTGATTTAATAATTTCTAATGGAAGCATCTTTATAATTTCAATAATGATAAACTAAGAAATGTGAAACCGGTAATTCGAATGGTCGCGTACATTTAGTGTTAAAGAAGAGGAGTACGTTTCCAACGTGTTGTCTTCGTTTAGGTTCGGTTTCGGGTCTCTCTTTATGGAGAATCGTGTCCACAATTCACAAATGTATATTAAATGTCGTCAACGCTCATTACCAATTTCCGGTTTGAGCCGGTAAAATTTGAAAAGGTATTTTTATGAATACGGTTTATTCGTGTCTCATATCGTAAAAGGAGAGTAGAGAATCATTCGCGAGTGGAATGAGCAGGTAGTCCACGGACAGTAGAAGCATTCCAAGTCGCGATTGCTATAATTTAGATGTTCCTGATAACTGCGTCCACCTCGAGCCGAAGTTCCACCAGCCCCGCAGTGATTACGTTTTTTGTCGGGACACGCGATCGAGTTCCTGTACTTCTTTGCCCCGCTTTATCATCGCATCAGATTCCCTATCTGGCATCGAGAGTATCTCGTGTAATTGCTCCCCGTGTACGTCTCCGCGGGACACCGGTTTTTGCTCGGTTCCCTAAAGAATCTGAGGTACATGCAAATCGGTAAGAAACAGATCAAGATCAGCGGTCCTCTATAAGCGTCGATCCTCGGAGGGAGCGCGGAGGATCATAGATACAGAATCGTGGACTCCCTCTGGTTGGAATCTGTGAAATTGCCATAAAGAAGAAGCATGTGTGCACTTCGGCTTCGGAAGAGATGCTTATCCTCTCGAGAAAGGGGAAGGGGAGATACGGGTCTTGGAGGGAGTGACCGATCCTTGTATGGGATTTAATTAAGTATTGTGTGATAGACGCGTGACATTGCAAAGTAGACATTATCTCGTCTCCGTGGCCGAGTCTGTTCTAAGTTTCAACGTATGTTCGTCGGCGAGTCTCGTTGAACGACATCCATTCGATCAAAGGGGTACCCGTCTCCATTATTTCGATCCGCGGATGGTGGAACTGTTCGTTTCTGCGGCGGAACAAAATCTCCAATCATGACGGTCGAATTTGCTTAGGCCGTGGCGGAGCTGTCGTTCGCCACACGAAACGAAACGAATCTAAAGAGAACTGTCGGTGGACACAAAGGGGGGATGAGAGAGGGCGGCGGCGGAGGAAGGAGAGGAGGTAGAAGGTAGAAGGTAGAAGCACGAAGCGGAGGGTCCCACCCACTAGTGGCCCTCCGCTTCGAGTTCAGGACTCGTGACCACCTCGGGCTGATATGTCGAACCGAAACCCTTCGTTTCTTCTTGGCTCTTGTCCCTCTCACTCGGGCTCTCTTGCTCGTTCTCTCTCCACCACCGATCATCCACGGGAACCGTGGTCCCCTCGTGCGCTCCTTCCTCCTCCCGCTCTCGCGGACTCACCATCCTGTGTGGCTCTCACGAATACTCTTCCCATGATTTACTCTCGCGTCTCGAAAGAGAGAACTATCTTTTTGCCTCGCTCTCTTACCTCCACCCTGTATCTTGCCGATGGAATCTTTCGCGGTTTCGAATAGGAAACGGTCTAGTCCACCTAGGCGCAGACTCCGATGCTTTTCGGCGATACCAATTGAATAATTGCCGTCCGGTTTCACAAACCAGTGCCAATCCAGATACGTGAAATGCTCGTCAATTCGTTTGCTATCACTGGCACCTACACTACCTATGGATACTTGAGTCGTTTAATTCAAAAGTGGTGTAAGACACTATTTGTGCGCCTGGTTTAACGGCCATCTCAAGCAGGCTTGGGCATTATCAAAATAAATTAGTGGAAAAATAATCGTTAAGATAATATATTGTCCTATTTGGCTAAATGCCATTTGAAATAATCATATGTTTGTTTACTTGAACAGCCAAATAATTGTTTCATTATTTGAATTTTATTTGAAATTTTTCATTTCACCTCTTGCTCCATCAAATACTCTCCAATATTCTATTCATTTCGTGTACCAAATAACAATTTTAAAAGGATTTGCAGCCAAACTTTAATCGTTAAACTGGAAAAATTAGCATATCTAAATTTAATAATTAATTCAGTTACTTCAGTGACCTCTTCTTGAGGTAAAATTATTTATTATTTTATTTGATCAATGTTAATGAAATAAAAAATTATTCGAAAAGAAAATTAATGTTTTATGTTATTTGCAAAATGTAAATAATAAATTATTCAAAATAATTCATGATTTCAAAGTTATTTGTTATTTTGTTTAAAATGAAATGTGCCCAGTCCCGATCTCAAGTGGTTTTAATTTTAGCGTGGCTTGCATAAGACAAACTTAACATCCCTCGATATTATTGTGTTTCATAGAACTTTTACTTAATTCCCTTATTATCCAATGATCAACTGTTTCGATTTGCATCATTTTTGCATTAAACGACTCATTTTAAATACGTCTAAGAAACTGCTATTACTAGACTTTCAAAAGCTTGCGAAATGCAAAGTTCAATAAACTTCGATGCTCCTTCAATTTTATTATTGATTTTTTCAACCTTTTGCTTCATAGATTAAATCAGATTTTATGAGAAGAATCGTTATCCTTAGGAACTGCTTCAAATAGTGTTCTTATGAAATAGATTTTTTAATATAACGATATTTTTACAAAAAAAATAAGCTTAGAACGTTTATTGATAAAGATGCTATAAGAGAAATACAAACGAGCTTTGAACCGTGACTTAATCCTCGTATAGCGGATTTTGGGCCCCATTTTGACCCAGGATTAATAACGTTTCATCTGAATTCACATGTTATGCTAATCAGTTGAAATCAGTAGCTTACTATATTGTATAGAATACCATCGTTGATCTCAAAGAAATAGATTCTCAAAAACATGTAAAAAGCTTGATACGTAAGAATCTCAATGAATCTAGCAGTGTCCATCATGAATTCATTAAAATCACCCGCCTTGCCAGCGTTAATAAATCTACTTGTAATTTTGTTTTCAACACTATCAAGGTTAATTAATATTGTTCCTTTCTTTTTAAAGTCTCAAGTACAGACAAGTTCACCGAAGGCCTCCCATTTAATCAATTATTTTCACCCGCGCCCATGTAAATGACTTCTCCAATTTATTAATTATCGTTCACGTCAGTCATCGCTTCAATTACCACCGATCCGTCTTTGGTGCTGATTACACGGGTCCGAAGGTAATTTGTCGTACTGTCATCAAACGGATACGTCGGACACAGCAAAAAAGATGGACGATCGTTGCTTTCGGCGCTCTTCATCTCGCAAGGAAACCACTTGCAACAATTAACCGAGAACAAGACCGTGTGTCGGTGTGTAGACTAGGCTTGAGAACCTCCTAACTTGGCCCTCAAAAAAGCTGACAGTCGTCAATTATCTCGCAATCATTCAGTACCTGCCCCCGTGGTGTATCTTTTTCTTGAACTTCTTTCGATTCTTCCTTTCTGGAGTGATGTTACGTTATCGATTTTAAAAGGAAAGGAGAGAAGAAGGAAATTGTGACGGTTTTTACCCGAAAGAAATCGCGAGACTTGTACGTACAAATTAACACTCAGGAGGGTCGGAGATTGGAATAACCGCATTCTAATTAATCCTATATTCATTGGATCGAAGCATCGAGGGAAAAAAGAGAGGATTTTAAGAAATTTTCACTCGGAGGCGTATTTTACACACGTCGATTGCGATTGCCTATCAGCTGATCAAATTAGCCGCCCGAAAGGGCCGTGAAGAAGAATATATCCCCCGCATTCTAATTAGCGCTAAATTCGTCGGATCGAGGCATTAAGTCTACTATCGAGTTCAACCGAGTTGATTTTTTTCGAGGACGGGAGTCGGTCGCCGGCGGACGGTGCAATTAAGAGGTTAAGGTTATCTGCCTACGTGCAATATTTACGGTACCGGTGCGATGGCAGCTCGGGGCTAATAGACGAGGAAACGTTCTTCTCGCTTTCTGGCGTCCTTTGCTTTTCCCTTTTCTACCTTCGGTCCGGTGTTCCCTTCGTACAACCCACACGCGAGGAGATAAAGTGGAGGATGATCGACGCAGTAAATAAGGTATAGAATACGCATATGTAAATCACGAAGGGCGCACCCACGCCCCCTTACTCAGCGGCCGTTGTCTGTTCTCCTCTTCTTCTTTTCCTATCTCCCTTTCTCTCTCTCTCTTTTTGCCTCCTTCTCGCTCCGTCTTCTCTCGCCACCCCGTGTTCCGTATCTGGTTTCGTCCTCTTCCCTCTGCCTCGTTCATTCTCCATAAACCTCTCGGCGAGGAGAAGAGGAGAGACGTCTGATGAACGAAGAGGATGAAAAAGGAGAGTGATCGAAGGAAGAAGAAAGACGGTGCGTGCACGAAGGTGGCTCTCGGCCTCTCGGTCCCGCGGCACACAATGTCCTCCACTTCGCGTTCGTGTGTGCCGAGTGCACTTCAACTTCTTTGCAGCCTCCTCAACGGTGAGATAAAGCAGCCGTAATACCTCCCGTTCCTTTCTCTCTCTCTCTCTCTCTCTCTCTCTCTCTCTCTCTCTCTCTCTCTCTCTCTCTCTCTCTCTCGCTCTCGCTCTTTATCTCTATCTCCTCTTTCCTGCCCCGTTCACCTCCACCCTCGTCACTTCAATCTTTTCCTCCGACGTGCACTTTTTTCGTCGTCCTTTTAGCCGCCACCCGTCCACCACCGCCAATAGGTTCGTCAAGGGGGCGGAAGAATTTTCGTAAGAATGTTAATTGCATCGTTTGCATTTGACCACTGCAGCGCACTGTCCGCAGAAGAGGAGTCGACGGATAACGACACCGAACCGTCGATTTTCCGCTGAATAAATTCGTGGCTATCGTTTAATCACGGACGCGTGCCACTGTTTGTCTCTGTCAGGAAACTGCTGCGTAAGTGATAAACGCGCGTGGGTAATTGCATGCAAATACGGAGCGTAATTAGTGGGCAGACCGCGCGTTGCACTTTGGATTTTATCGGCCGCGGTGGACCCTTGAGAACGACTCCAGTCAACACTTGCTCGACCAGATTTTATGAATGAAAATTATAAATGGTGGTTGGTCGCATGCGAAACGAGATGTTGTGCATTCTCATCGGCTCGACTTTAATCAGAACCGCGTGTAGTGAATTAAAATACCCGTTTAATTAATGTGCACTGTGCGTCGTTTTCACGTTTTTTTGTTCTGGAGTAATTTCGAAAAGCATCTTGAAAGATGGAGGAACTTTCTTAAAAGCAACTTGAAGGATGAAGGAACTTTCTTAACAAATACAATGAATCCACTTCTATTTGTCCTGCAAAAATGTATTGTTAGTAGACTATGGACGGAAATTATGCGTTTATGACAAACATGTGTAGATTAAACTAGAAACAAAAAATATCATTTTCGACGTATTGCAATTATTACAAGACGTACGTAGTCATTTAACTTTTGTTTCTCACAATTCACTTCGAAAATGTTTGCCATAAAGATTTGCAGTCTAATTGCAAGTCTTATAAAATTTTTCGATCTAATAAAATTGATTTAGTATTGAAAGTTTAATCTGGGGTGACTGAACTTTGTTTCATTAGCTCTTCGCACTCCACTGGCGCCAATGTTGTATTCTTACTACTTATCACAATTTTCATGACATTCATATAAAGAAGAAAGGCAAAAGGCGTAAAAGCATACTTTCCTAATTTTTCTTCTCACAACGAAATTTTTTGTTTTCAATTTTATACTTTACACTTTAAGCACTCTGAAGCACCTCTAAAAATGACTATACTATAATTCAGAACAATTCCAACATTGCTAAATGTCATTGTATTTAATAAATTGCTAAATGTTCCAATGTAGTACGAGTGAATACACTCGATTTCATATCGACAAAATGAAAAAGATGTAATAACAAGACAGCGGCACTTTATGCAAAATAAAAATGTTCTACCTGAATTTCAACAAACTGGAGTAAAATAGAAATTTATTTTCTCTCGTAATCTATCGTAATAGGTTGAAAATTAGTATTTTCAAATTCTTCTAATGTTTTTACTGTTTTAAATTACACCTACTAATTTTCATTAGTAGATGTAAAATCCGCTGTCTAGTAATAGCAATATTCTGGATCAGATTCAACGTCAGAATTTTGGAGTCAAAGTAGTTTCGAGTGCAACGGGTTAAATAACATTCATAGCATTGTTCCTCAATCGTATATTCCCCATCATTGATCAGGATCCAAAGAAGATTACACGAAACAATTTCGCCGGCGGACAGCCGAAGTTCACAATTTTGTAACAATTACGACTTTTCAAAAGAGAAGGTTCGGTAAGTGGGCATTAATGGTGGCTCGTAAAGTATCTATTCTACGCCGTTCCCGCAGGCCGTATTCTTACATAACGCAGTGTCGAGGATCCGCCATAAGTTAGACGCCCTAAGACCAGAAGGTTGCAAGCATTCGATCCCCGACTATGTAGTAGAAATCCACGTCGTCGCGGCGAATGGCATCGGTATCGGTATCCCAGTAAAACGTCCTGAACCCCGACAGAAGTCAAAACACGAGTTAACTCCGTTTAATCATGCAGCTTAATCTACCGTGGTAGAGCGAGGTCCGCTGTCGTCCGATCCCATAAAGAACTCGATCATCGTAATTAATTTCACGGATAGCCGCCGCCGCTGCTCGATGCTGGACCATAAACGTGGATGGGACTAGTATCGCGGGGTCCGGGAAATTTATGCTCCCCCCGGGGAAATCCCATGAAAAATTCGGCTTGGTGGGCGTGCTGGGTGCTGAGGACCCACCATTGCCATATAAACGGTCGGCCTCTGATTTTCGACGGACGACCCCGTCGCGCACGGGGCCCTATAACGTTGACCAGGCCCCGGGGCCCCGAGCATGCGACCGGTGCGACAGAGAGAAAAAGCGAAAGAAAGGAGAATCAGGAGAAAGAACGAGAAAGGGAGGAGAGCTGGCCAAATCGTAAATAAGAAGGCGATTGTCCTTTTAAGCGGCATGGGGCCCCGTACCGAACCCGGGTGGGGGCAGCCCTTCGAGAAGGGGGCCCCCGCTGATTGTCCCTAAAGAATGGTAGCCGCATGACGGCCCCATTGTTCGAGTGCCGGTACCTGTATTCCTGTAACACGTGCACGCGTGTGTGTACACGCGGGCGTGCGACGTTTGCGTACACACGCTCGCATCGTGTCCATGAGGATTCCCTTTCTGGTTCCTACGCGAGGGATAAGGAGAGTTCAGCTGTGTATCCTGCGTATCGTCCCATTTTTGCTTCTCTTTCTCCACGTCTTCCGATCCACCGTCCTTTTCTACTCCGTTACGCGGACTCACTCGCTCTCGCAAGGCTCTCTGGCACTTTTTCTCGTGATCCCTTCAAAGCTGCACAGAGCTAGGCACAACAAGACGATTGGCACGCGAAACAACCTGTTGATTGTCTTATACCTGTTGCGCCCGAGGTTCTTCGACCGTCCACCGGCATTGAGTACTCTCGCGAAACTTTCCCGCGGACGATTGGTTTTTCATGCGTTTCAACCGACCGGATTGCTCCGATATTATGTTTGCCTATCGCGATTCTTTACGTTCGATTTTATTAGTTCATTTGTGGACATCAGAGTGAATCAAATTGAATTTCTGTTCACATGTTAACTGTTCAAATAAGTTTCAATTTTTATGGAAGTAATGGGTTTATTAAAGCAGGTAGCAGCAGTGATTCCAGTATCCTTTGTCATTGATTATGCGCTGTATACGTGTTAGAATACACATTTCCTATTTCCATTTTATAAGTTATACTATCAATGCACACAGAATTGCAGTGTAATTATTCATAATCTCGTTTGAATAAATTATCGAATTTTGTAAATTGCTTTTATCGTATTAGGGAAATATGCTTCAATGATGTCTATAACAATTTCAAAAACCAAATACGCATTGAATAAACATTAAATATAAATTTATAAAAAATGAAGTGCAGACATTGATTAAACATTAAATATAAATTTATAAACAATGAAGTACAGACGTGCAGAAACACCTTGTTTATCTACAATATTTACAAGAAAAAGAGACATTATCTCATCATATCTCACATAGAAATATAAGACACCTGCGTAATACATTTAACACGTTGACACATTAAATTATAAAATTGAATAGCATAAAGAATAATTTTCGCGTTCATCGAATTCAAATTGATTAAATTATTCTGGCTTAAAAAACCACAATATACAGCCACTTAAGTATCTGGTCATGCAATCGGACTTTTTAATCATGTAAAAATTAACTCCAATTTAATATTGTTTTTAATTTTAATCTATATCCAATTTTACTTGTAAATAAATTTTATTTCAACGTCAATCAATTGTCGTGCGTTCTTTTTGTATGCGTGGAAAAAACCAACATCTTAACGATAGCATTAGTAAGAGAAACTACAAAATGGAGAAGACAACCTAGAAAATGTAGAACGTGAATGACCAAAGAAATTATACTTCTACGTCGATACGATCAACAAACTTGAAATTGACTGACATAATACGTTCATTATAATGGTGCTTACATTTATAAATAAATCTATTTGGATAAAAGTCGCGTTTGTTTAACGTTACTGTTCAAAATCGGACATGTCATGTGCAGTAGCGCAATAGCTTAAAAAAATTTGGACATGTACACAGTTTCGATCAAAAGCGCAGTAATCGACAATTCGAGCAGAGGAATTTTCGAGTAAGGCCGAGCCGTTAAGGTATTATTTATCGGAAACAGTAACCAATCGTTATCCGCCTCTAGTTCGTCGACTTTGATTTGACGCGAGTTAGTGCCACCTGTTGAATACCACACACCTGTTGCTTCTCTCCGTGTATACCGCGTCCCCCTGCCGCGCCAATTCGGTCGCCTTTCTCGGCGTCGTCGATCTAATTTCTAGCCTGCTGATCCCGCGTGTAATTTAGCAGTTTGTACGGCTCGCTGTTTTCTTTTCTTCTTCGAGCGCACTCTCTCGAGCCACCGTTTCCGAAGATGGCGTGTTACAAAATAACCCCTCGATCGGACCTGCTACTTGTTGATTGTTTTGTGGGTACCTGTTGCACAAAGGGTCTGTGCTTCTTTCGTTACACGCACACGTACACCGTGAAGAAGAAGAAGAAGAAGAAGAAGAAGAAGAAGAAGCTCTCCTCCGCTCTCCCTCGAGATTAAAGAATATCAAAATCGTGTTCTTCTTCCCAGGCATTATTTCGAGCACGATCCTACCACAGAGTCGTTGTCTCTCTTTCCCCAAACAAACGAGAGTGTTCGCACTCGAAATTCAAAATACCTACGAGAGGCGGTTAATGAGACGTTAGAGGGTCTCGCGGAGGCACTCGTCCACCGAAGTTTATTTATAGAAGACTCGGGGGTTCGAGCCATCGAAACATCACCGGTAGGACGACGAGAGACTCTCGGTTGTGATTCGTCTCCGAGCTGTTATGATACATCCAGCTGGCTACGTAGCCGAGCTTTTCACGTCGCGGCGTTCTCCCCGATCTACCGAAAAGACAGCCCCAGCCGGTATTCCGTGCCGGAACGTCGTTCCATTCCCAAGGATATCCTCAAATTAGACACTTCGGGAGCGTTCGGTGTATACATTATTCATGATTCCTCAACGGGGTTCGCATAAATTTTGTGCCAAGAGTTTTCGAAGCCTCCCGTGAGAGTGGAGGTGGGAGCTCGCCTATAGCTATCGCCCGGGTGTCTTCGACCCGTTCCTCCAAGCACGTGGTTCAACAAAATCGTTAAAGGGAAGGAGGGTGGCGCGAGGTGACAGTGTAGAGAGTCGGCTTGTTCGCGGGTGCAGCCGATTTGCATTCCACGCGCGGGAGAACGATATGCGATGCGGCCTTAAAGAGACGATGGAAAAGTGGATCCGGTTTGGTAACGATAGGGTTGCTCGCGGTTTCGTGCCTCGTACCCGAAAACGTCCCTCGATCGCGATCGAGAGGCCGAAGAGGAAGCACATTAAGGCCCAGCACTCTCTTTCTCTTTCTCACACACGCGCACACTCTCCCTCTCCTTTTCGTTCTCTCGGCCCGTCTCTTCTCATCCCGTTGGGCCCGTCATTAACCGGGGACCCTTCTCTTGGTGAAGCCATTATCCATTCAAATTACGCTTATCGGTGGGTCCTTTCTCGAGTACATGCACCTTTTAAGGTCCCAGAAAACGGACGAAGCGCGGCGAGAGGGGGGAGCTGATGGGCCCTGACCAGGAAAAAACGAGCAGAACACGAGAAATGGGGTATTAAGACTCAGCCAGTGTGTACAAATCGCCGCGATGTGCATTATTGCTGTCCACCGACCTGTTGCCCGTGCACAACTACCTGCAGATAACGCTCCATTTCTGCCCCCACGCATTCCGATTCTGTCTCTTATGAGTTATTTGCCTCCCCGGACGCTCTATCTACGTCGCCTTCGAGCAAAGTGCTCTCTCGACCGCTCCCAATCCCCTATCCCGAACGTCCGGTCCTTCTTTCGATCGCCACTCGTTTCAACCGAAGTGCTTCAAGCCTGACAAATGGACCTGGAACTTAGAAAAAGTCATTAGGGCATTTAGTCCCACAGGATATTTATCTCCATCAGGTAATTCGAATATGTTATACTCGCCAGAACCTCGACCACTCGTTTTAGTCGTGTAAAAATGAAGTTCTAGACAATTTCAATCATCGATGATGAAGTTGAATTTAAATTGCATCTTTCATCCCCCACTGAGTTTGATGAAACTTGTGCTACGGATTTCGAGGAAGTATTCATTGCGAATGTTTTGGCGTGATCATAATTCATATTCAGAGGTTGAAAAAGAAGCCCTCTATGTTGAGGGCTTGAGGGTTGTTTTCATCTATTTGGAAAAATATGAATGCTTCTATAATAATATCATACGGTATATAGATTTGAACTCTTGTCAGTAATCTATCGAGAATTGAAAACCAAAGGTCGTCGAATTTTTAATCATGGAAATTATGCAGTCATCAACGCTAGGCTAGTGATTTGAAAGTATCGTCGAAAGTCCTGAAATTTAACTGATCCTTAAAACTGGCCCACACAACCTATACATTTTAGAATAAATGGTTGTCGTTAGAAGGATGATTAAAGTATCTGAAGAAGCCCAGCTGAAGGTGAACGTGAAAAATGCGATAACGATGGCTGCTTGTATTCGCTGTACCAAGACATGGGAATATAATGTATGAAATCCAGGTCTCAGGCGATTCATGGGTCGGAACGATGCACACGTTGGATCAGGAATTGTTATAGCATACGGGTTTCTAAGGGCCCTCTAATCATTGCCCCCTTACCGGCTGTTCGGGAATTCTAACAAGCGTGCGATGCATTTTAAGGCCCTGTATTGGTTCGTTAAAGGTCTAACGAGGGGCGAATCGCATTGCAATAATTACTCCATATATGGCAACGAATGTGCACCGCTTGTCGAGCTTGTGAGATGGATAGCGATCGATGTCCATTTGTAAAGTAGTGCTAATCCACTAATAAGCCGCACGCTGTATCGCGATTGTTGTCCACGCTGACTTCATTCCTTTTCTCGGTTGGCCGACCGAGTTCTGTGACATGCGGCGCGCTCACTTAATTGATGAAGTTGGGCTACTCTTACGTAAATAATAGTACTTCTGATATATTTTTTGCACTTGACGCCGGCACTATAAAGGAGACATTCTTTAACCGAACCTTAAGCAGAAGAATACAAAAAACGAACGCAGTTTTCAGTTATAAAATTCGGTCAATTGATAAAGTACCGAGTTCCTAATTCACATGTTTGCAATAGTATTTGCTACTTTACTTGCATTTCACGGCTTCTTAGAATAAAAATGCACCCATTTTCTGTTTTTAAATACTGCGGAGTCTCTAATTGTCTCTGAAAAATTGATTTAGTTTTGTCGTACCATCTTTTGTGCAACTGTTTCCGAGAGGTTAAAATACTTTTTGCAGCAATTGCAAGACATGGGAGCCAGTTACACATTTAATTCTTTCGTGAATAATTTGAACACATTGAACATGCTATATCTTCATTTATTATTATTTATTATTATTTAGTTTCAGATCTATACTTCTCATCTCTTACTCGTCTTCATTTTCTAGAACCTGAATAATAATCTGATTTTGCGTAATAAATTTTGAAATAATCTTCAGAGTCACTGCAGTACACACATGTCGATCCAGAAGGGTTAAAGAGGGAGATCGTAACAAATGACAATCTCCAATAATTGAAGATTTATTATTATAGTGAATATTTTTATATATAATGGCTTTAATGTCTTGGGAAGTTCAACGATCTTGGATCAGCTGAATCTCCAGCTATCTCATCTTGGAGGTTTGATTTGCGACAGGTGCATCCGCGTTTCTTGACGGCGATACCACGTGGCTCGAATAATTATCGCGTTGCGGCAGGAGCGCACTTACGGCGATGGACAAATAATTTTTCCATAGGCACCCCCGTGGCGTGCTCGTGGCCACCCGGTGCCAGCTATGGTTTTTGGTGGGGAGGCACGGGCCGCTGTTAACCTTCCTTCCCGCTACATGGGCCCCGGTGGAGTACAGTGTCTCTCAGCCTTGATCCTTCGTGAACACTTCCGAAATTTGAGGGCAAGGACACCATATGGTGAAACGAGACGCGTCACTTCCGTGTGGAATGTTTTCTTTCCTCCGGGAAAGAACTGCCCCTTACTTAAAACGACACGATCCTCCGGCGGTCTTCTCGGTTCTCCTTTATTCTTTTTCATCTTTGGAAATGTCTAGACTTTCTCTCCGCTCGAGAAGCATTCGGGCTGATTTGATCTCTCGATTTATCGACGACGTCTCGACGATTTTTGTGCATATCTGCTTTCATACATAAAATTACTGCTCGCGTTCTTAGGCGCGTCTTGTTTTCTTTAAATAATTTGATTCTATCAGAGAACAAAGTAGTTTTGACCATTTCGTAGTCTTACACTAGCATTTGCTTTGCACAAATTATTCAGATTTATTAGTTTACCAAGCTTGAAGTTTTTGTTTGAATCTTACTGGTCTATGGCCATTTTAAATACACACAACCCTTTTATAACATGGTACTCTCAAATGTATTGATATAACACGGTGCAAAAATTGCGACAATCTTCCCTAACACGATATGCTTATAAAACATTTTTCATATTTTCATTGTATTACTTTCATGTTTCCTTAACACGGTTTCTATAAAACACGGATTAACTATATTGAAAAGGTAAAGTATCGACTTTGACGAATATTTCAAAATTGATTAGACAAGATTAGGTTAATAGAGGTTCTCAGAAATTGTTTACTTTCGGGAATTTATAACTGTAAATCAGAAATCAGTAATCCAAAAAAAACTTCCGATTAAGACGACGACTATTCTTCAGCAGTTAACAACAATTCCAAAAAAAAAGATCTTCCACGCTGATACTGCTGTGTCGAAAGACTCAAGTTCGTCAGGCTGACAGTTGCTAAATCAAGTCATCTTCCGGATTGTAACCGTTGGTCCAGAATTCTCAGTTCACATCTCTCGGTTGTCAAGCAACGCTTGGCGTCATTTCACAAATCGATCGACCGTCCCGATAGAGCAGGTGTCTCGTCCATAATTATCGCAGAGTGGCGGGAGATCTTTAAAGGCTAACACCTTTCCGAGGCGTCGTTGGAGAGCTCCGGTGGGACGCAGGATTTTCTCGCGCGACGCTTCTAATGATACCTTTTTTGCGTGGCCGGTGAAACGCTGTTGGAGCGTGAAAGCAGGAAGTCGGGCGGGATTCCTCAAGCTCCACGGCAAGATAGCCATAGGTTGAGAGCCACTGGCGCCGACACACTCGGCGGCATGAGAATTTTCCCACAGTCCCCACCACATGGCCTGCGGCCGACGCACACCCGCTCTCGCGACGTTGCCACACCTCTCTGCTCAGGCTGAGAGGCACTGTGTTGCCTGTGCTCGAGAATTAGAGAAAGAGGAACGTAGTAAGAGAGAAAGAGTGAGAGGGAGAGCGGCGGTGCAAAGAGGGAGAGAGAGGGAGCGAGAAAGAGAGCGCGGAGAAGCGGGAAGGAGGATGGAGGGTCGAGGAAGAGAATGAGAGAGTGAGAGGGTGAGAGGGAGAGAGACAGAGATCTGAGAAAGGAAGGAGTGAATGAGGATCAGAGAGTGGGGAGAGGGGATAGGGGTGGATCAGTGACAGAGGAAAGGAGAAAAGGTGAGGCTGAGAAAGGAGTGCGTGCACGATTGGGAGATTGTACGGTAAATAGAGAAACAGAGACGGAATTCTGGCACGGAGAAAGGTGAAAGAAAAGAAACGTATAAGGATATTAAGATGGAACTCCTTTGTGCGATTGGAAATGGCAAAGGGATTTTCTTGGTCGCCATGTCACGCTCAAAAAGCCACAATGAACAACGAAGAACGACCGGACGTATCTTGTCACTGTGCGTACTCGAACGCGCTGTAATTTACCTCTCTGTATTTACTGTAATTAAGTAAATAAAGAAATGAACATCTGGCGGGATTTCGAAATACCAGCGACGATTTTGTAATAGTATTACGGAATCTGTATTCCATAAAATGAAAGTTTGCTAAAACACTTCTTATGCCTGTGCACTAATCATTGATTGTTGGCACAAGTTATTAAATCAAGCAATGTTGGCTGAGATTCGTTTGATCTCTTCACTTTCGTTGACCAATAATTTTTTTACACAAGTGGCTAGGCTTTAATACAAATCCTAAGCTAGAGTTATGATTGCATGCCGATGTTTGTGTGAATACATATTTTTATTCGCAGGTTTCGAGAAACTGTAACTAAATGTAGTTTCACTTTCTCGGTCTTAAATTCGAGTGAAAAGCTTTCTAATTTTGAAGGTCTCGTTTCCTGTAGTACGGGGTTGTTCAAAGTCATTAGAACATTTAAAATTGGAATTTATTCAGAAAAGAGTAAATGTGAATTTAAAGAAAATAAAAGATCCATGAATTGATGCACTGTTTTAATTGTCTTTCAATTGTTTTGGATTTCCTCAATAACAGTTTTATGCAATATAGCAACAATAGCATTACGTAAGAAAAACTTCGAGTTTTTAGAAGAAATGTTAACTGCAAAGTGGATACTTCTAACCCGCGCACTGGAGGATTACAATGTTCTACGGACTTTTGGTCCGCCCTTTATCAATTTCCCCGTAATAGAGCCTTTAGACTTCAAGGACCAACATGAAAATCACTTGTGATCACAAGGGAGAAATTTTAAATGTTAACAATGTTTAAGAAACTTGTTCGGATGCCACAACGGCCAAAAATTTGCGGGTCAATCCCGATTTCCCTAGGAAACGGTGGCGTTAAGTTACAAATCGGAAGGACGCTTCCTAGTTCCCCACGTAGGAAACAGAAAGATATCCTCGTGGTAAAGAAGCCACGGCGATGCACCGTGTGTCAAAGGGTTTCCACCTTGTTTCAACGTGAGAACGACTCTTCCCTTTTCCTTTTCCCTCGGTGCGACGCGGCGGCGGATCTAGCGAACAGGTCGAAATCCTTGAATTCCGCTAAAACGATCGGAACAGGTCTGCGAGTAACCGGGCACGAGACTCAGGCGTCGCTCGAGCTCCTTTTTTTCTCGTTTCTACCTGGTTCGAAGCTCTCGATTCCGAAGGTGAATGAAATCATTCCAAGTACCCCGAACCACCGACTAATTGCTAGCGCTTTACAGGATTCCCGAAATTCCAGTTCGAATGTTCGACCTTGTTCCGCAGACGCGCGGTATCCTCTACGACCAGGATCCTCGTTTCCCATCATTACGTGAACGAACTGAAGACAACGAGAAACGGCCGTCCGCTTTTTGTGTCCGGTGGTGTTCATTAGGCAAAAATTACAGAATCGTGAACGCAATTGACCGTGTCTAGTTGAATTATAGTCTTTGACCTATAACAGCGCTTGCAGCAAAAGGACAAACGAAATAGGAAGGACGGAAAGAGAGGGGGAGAGCAAGAGAGACAGAGAGAGTGAGTGAGAGAACGAGAGAGCGAGGATGAAAGGGAAGGGCCTGCGATATCCTAGCGGCGTTTGAACCGCCGAAAAAGACCTGTTGGAGAAAAGGAACAGAGTATATACGCAGGGAATTTATACTGGTGTTCCGCTCGTTACGGCCCTGCATCTGTAACGAAGTAACGGATACGTATCCTTCGTCGAATAGGGCCCCGCTTCACACACGCACATTCTCTGCGGGCCGCACGGATTCGCACGCACACGCGGCCACCGATCGTTCCGATCTGGGGTGAGGCTCATGAACAATTGCAATTATGGGCCTTCGCCCGAGTTGATTTATAAGTGGAGTCATTCCCTCTTCGCCCGTCGCACCCACACGGCCGACTAGCAGCCCGCGTAATCTCCCGACGAGTTTACTCCTTTCGTTTCGGTGACTGCGAGCCTTCGCGACTCATCCGGACTTTTGCCTCGCACCGGGTGTATGATTACGTGCTGTTGGTATTTTAGGGATTGGTTGTGTCATAATAAAACCGAAAAGAAAAAGAAAATCGATACAGTGGCGTCTCGATATTGTGTATGAAAGCTTCCGGAGTCCCGAGCTTCCCTTATATCGTGTATAAAGGCTATACCTTTTTTGTTTCTAATGATTTTTCTTATGAATTTTTTATCAACACATTCGTGGCATTTTTCTGATTGAAATGAGTCCAAACACGTTACAATTTCGATCATATTTATTTGTTTAATTCATGATAGAATATGTACAACCTTTGCTTTCTGAACTAACCCGGTGGAAATTGATGTTCGGACTGCAGTGACAGAGTAACTTTTTTAGTGATTTGTAGAGTAAATCGTATTGTATGCGGATCACTTTAATACTTGGTTTACAGGACGCGTCAAAATGATGCGTTCTAATATTTTTAATTTATGATTGTTGAAATTGTAAAGATACACCTACCAGGAATTATTCAACGAACTTTGGGTATATATTGTTACGTGGGCGGCCGCGTAATTTTGGGCATCCCTAACCAGAGTAGGACACAAATCAATTAATAATTAAAAGTGACTAATTTGTCTCATTGGTTGTTAGTTATAGCAAAATAGTCATTAGTCAAAACTAACTGTGCAGTAATTTACATGTATGCAAAATTTCAAAATTCGTATTACGGAAGCGGATACAGTGAACCACTATATTGAATGAATTAGACTTCTTATCACGTGGTCCGTATCCGTAATATGAGTTTTGAATATGACTAATACTTAGTTTTGACCAATGACTATTTTGCTATGACTAATAATCAATGAGACTATTAGTCATTTTTAATTATTAGTTGATTTGTGCCCTACTCTGTCTCTAACTACAATAAATTGAGACCGTTTAGAAAACCGTATTCCCTTTATTCCGGGAGGCAAAGTATTTAGCACTTCCACACAGTTCGACGTCTGTCAAGCGACTTCTCCTTTGTACTTGCTCTATTGTCGTTTTGGTAACGACGATAAAACGGGTAACTATAACGTGCCGCTTACCACATTAGTAACAATATTATTTAAATAATGGCTAAAAATTAGGATAGACAGATTTTCGGTATTTTCATAAAGTTATGTAAAATAGTCGCTTTTAGTGCTCTGTAAACCTAGTTAAATTGAACTGTATTTACTGTTGATCGAACTTTTTAGGCATCATCGGTTCGGATAATCGAGGATCTATTAAATCATCAATTGCACAGACGAATCTGTGGCTGCAAGGAAAAACGCCGCATGTCACAATTTCAAAAAAATTGAGTTTTATAGCATAGGATTTACGTATTTAACAGAAAGAAAGTCATGAAAACAAATTCGAAAGGCTCAAAAAGATAACGCAATTTAACCGATGTCCTATGTCAAAGCATTAGTGATCAAAACTTTAAACGGCAATATCTTGAAAGTGAAAGTATGTGACATGCGGCGACAATCACAGAAATATGCTCCGAATTGTATAATGTTTGGTCTCATTTTAATCAGAAAAATGTCACAAATATATTGGTAAAAGCTTCATAAGAGAATGATTCGATAAAAAGGTTTTGTCACAGTGTTAGTATTTTCTGATCAATGCATGTAATTCCGTATCCTTCACCTTTCGGCGATCGAGGTTCTTAAATCAGTTTAAGAACATGGTTTGACAATAACATTAGGTTTCTTTCGGATCGAACATTGACAAATCACTCGACTTTTGCCTTATGTGGGCTGGTAGGATCGCTCCCTAAAATATCTGTTACAGCTGAAGCATATTGGTTGAACACCCTGTATAAGCACGATCTCAGCTCGCCTAGGGCTACTAACTGAATTCTGGGAAGAGCGGGATCGTCCCTTAGGGAAACAAGTCCTTGTTAATGGAGGGATGGGGACCCTGCTTAAACACATACATATAACGTCACGAAGGGTGGCGATGAGTATTTATATGCATTCTTGCGAGCGGAGATTTTCGTGAAGATGATGACTGGGATTTTCAGGACTGGGTTTACAAAAGATGAAGTTTTAATTCACATTCAATTGAGTTGAAGAGATTCTGAGACGTAGAATGTGTGATTTTCAGTTTAAAGAACGTATGATAAATACTTGTAAACGATAATGAAATTATGAACCACGTTATAAATCGTAGCTGTATCATTTTATTGTTATTTTGGAACATAACGCAAATAAAAGAGGATCATAGCAAAAGAATATTACACAATTTACGTAAATAAGATTCAAAACAACATTAACATAAATAAAATGAATTCACCACATTATGAAAGCATATATCGTAGCTAAACCATTTTATTGTTCTTTAGTAACACAGCACAAATAAGCAGAGATCACATAGAAGAATATTGCACAATGTCAAAATTATGCAATTTCCAGCGCACAATAGAAAGTCGATTATATTTTTGTAACACTGGTGGCCAGAACGTTTTTAAATGGATTCCTTTTACTATCGCAATGAAAAAGCGAGAAACAAGCGATGGGGATGCCGGAAGAACGCGAATATGATTCCGCGACGAATCGTCCGGCAAATACGTCGATTTTTTAAGGGAGTCGGAAGGAGTCCCGCTATTGTCCTGTATCGATATTAACGGCAATCGATTCGCCCCGGATCCGTGGCGGCGCTCGTCTCCTGGTTTCTTGTTCCTCGTCGCTACCGCCTCAACATGAATAGCCGCAGTTTTTCGTCTGGCTTCAGGAATTTCCTTTCTTGCCAGATAGCCGGGGAGAAAATGAAGCGCCAGTCGATCTTACGTTGATTATCTAACGCTTTTTATCGAGCTATTTCACAAGCCTTTGTACGGGTATTTTTCTTCGCACAATAACTTATGAAAAATAAAAATCATCTGCATTTACTGCAAGATACAGGAGTCACTTAGGAATGTCTTTCTTCCCTTAATAGCTCGAGTAGGTTGGAAGTACATTATTTCATCGATAATTGTCGCTACCACGAGTCCGACCAGCGGCAAATAACGTTCAGATGATACTATTCTTTGACTTGTGCCGAACGTAGAAAAGGACAGCGTAACATAATACGGGTAGAGTATGTCGGTGTGAAAACAACAATTAAAACAGTCACAAAAATTCGTTATTTTTTATTTTCTTTTTATGGAACTTTCACCAACATAATCGTGGCATTTTTATAATGAAAATGATACCAAATAAGATATAATTCCGATGATATTTACTTGAGTAATGGACGATGAAAGTTTCGGAAAATTATTGTAAATATGATCCGAATTGTATCGTGTTTGGTATTATTTTAATCAAAAAAATGCCACAAATATATCGGAGAAAGTCTCATAAAAAATAATAAAAAATAAAGAAGTTTTGTCATTGGATTAGTAGTGGTCTCACCGATATACTCGACCCGTATTATGTCACACTTCTCGGCGACCGAGGCCTCTCGAGCTTCACGGCCCCTCACGGGGTATAACCTGCGGAAGGAGGGATTGTTTTGTGACAATTATCGTTCAGAAGTTCACGACAATTAAAGATGAAATACTGCAATAGTTAGAAGTGAGAAACTCTTCGATTTTGTAAATCTTTCTGCTGTTTCAAATTACAGTTATCCATTTTTGTCATTAACGCATAAAAGCCGCAGTCTATTTATAATAAATCCATAAAATTTTAGTAGTAACATATAACTAGTAATTATTCAGTATTATCTGCGATAACTCGTAAAATTCAAAAAGAAGAAGACAGTATTTTCTCTTTTGTTTTTAAACCTAAAACAGACTGAAAAATTTCCTTTATCCCATTTCTGGAAAATTTACCCACAAAAATGTCAATTCGCATGGATGCTTATTCTTTAAATAATAAATATGAAGTTTTGGGAGGAGAGTCTTGTCATTTGCTTACATTTTAACATCTGGACTCTATTGAATGACCATGTTTATAGATCCTCGTTGAATTTTGCGCGGTTTACGAAAATTGAATCGATGTCGAATCATGTGAGAACGTGCAAAATAATCGAATGCTTTATGAACAATGTAAAGAATTGACTCAATGGCAGCGAACAAAAATGGAGAAAGCCGACGTGTACACGAATCGTGTTCCGCAATGCGTATACGTAAAAGTGTAGTGTCCGACGTAAAAGTCGTGGCCTGGAAAGTACTATAATCTGGATTTTATGACCGAAAAGTCGCACGGTAGCGTGTAAACTTGCGAGTCCGGGTCCCCTGTAATCCGGTAACTCAAGACGGGAAACCTCGTTGAAATTCCAGTTTCGAATCTCTACCGAAATTCAGACTGGAAGCCCCTCGGAATATTACCATCTGTTGCGTCGTGAAATGGGTTTCAGTGGCATTTCGAAAAAAAAGTTAAGCGATATGAAAAACCCCTTGCACTCTGATACGAATGTTCGACACCTCGTAATTTAGATTCCGGTGGGCACGAATCGTACAATAATTTCGCGTGAAAACGCGTGTAAAATAGCCAAAGATATAACACACATAAACGGTAAAATTACATGTAACTACAAGACTTTAACCAGCAAATTAAACAAGATGCCCGTATTTTTACATAGGCACTACGTACTACACATTTGCTAATTTAAGAAGAAACGTAGATTACCTGTATACTTGTTCGAAAAATTTCGTTGTGGAGGTTT
Organism: Sphecodes monilicornis; assembly: GCA_913789915.3. Classification (NCBI taxonomy): domain Eukaryota; kingdom Metazoa; phylum Arthropoda; class Insecta; order Hymenoptera; family Halictidae; genus Sphecodes; species Sphecodes monilicornis. Next base: position 8,210,058 of record OU565291.1, on the reverse strand, counting down.
TGTGTCTCTCAAATTACTAAAACCGTACTTCTGTAAATTGTAAACTCATTTTTCGTACATATATTTATACAAATTGGTAAAACTGCAATGGTACTGATGGTACAAAAATAAAATAATCAATTTAAATTTGATACAGTATTTCAGGGTACGTATTAGGCAGGAGGGATCGATTAAATTGAAATTTTTTCTATGCCATCACGAATCGATGATCGTGATCTCTCGCATTTTATCGTATACTTATATTAGAACGCGCCAGCTAAAATTCGACTACGAAATTGTTTCTTAGAACCGGCTGGAAACCCCGCGTTCCATTCTCTAGCAAGATAATGGCGCACGCGAAGAGGTCGCTTTACTTTTGCATCACTTTAATATTAATGTTACTACCCCCTTGTGCTGTATAATAACGCCGTGGCTGGCGTTCAACATATGTACACCACTGCTCATAATTATTCCGACGAGTTTAAACGGTTCAGAGAATGCTACACTTCAGAAATAAAGTCACTGACAGTTCTATATATTTCTATGCGGAATAATTATTTACTATGTTCTTATTTAAATTGTGTTTATGGATATATCTGCTCTTTGATTCGGTTGCTGTTTCAGAAAACGTTTGTCACTTGTTCGACCAATTTTGTTAACATTCTTACTGATACTTAATTATTTATAATATTTTGATTGGGCTTACTTTTTTGTATTGAAGAAGTCGTTGTTTTTAACCAGTTGTCTTTTAACATCGTACAAATATTACATACCTACTCGTGGGCAAAAACTTCAAACATTTTCAATATGTGTTTATTATTTCAAGATAATCGTGTAGAATTTTGTATCTTTTTATCGAGCTTTGTATTTAATTTAAACATTTTCTAAAATACGAGTGTACAAAGAGCTGTAGTTTAATTACGAATGGACTGCGGATTTTATGCATTTCTGACAAAAATGGGTACGAACAATTTAAAGCAATGATCATATTAGAAAGATTTAAGGAGATGAATCTATTAGATTCAATTTAACAAGTTAATTAAAAGAAGATTGAAATTTTTTTTATTTAGCTCCTGTGTCTTGCAATCGATTCAAACACGTTTTATTTATAGTTAACAACCATGCATTATACTCGTAGGGTGAAAGGATATTTTTTGCTCGACGTGGAACGAAATTCTAGCTCACGTCAGCGACGTGTGTTCTGCACTGTTCGCAAACGAGCCCGGGGATACATAGGAAGTTTAGATAACCGCTCTATCGAGCATAAATTATGCGCGCCATTAGAGTTGGTAACTATGGTTCACGGGCGAGTATGCATCGCTGGACGGCAACTGATACCGATAGATAAAAGCGGAAGGAAAGTGGACGGGGAGGGTTCAAATCGCGAAACATTACCCGGATATCCGTGTTCGGTTTTGCTTGAACATCGAACGCTATGCAAGACGTGCAACACGTCCACGAGTATAACGTCAAAAAAAAACTGTTACCATAGATTTACTTCAACATTACAGTCTATGGAAAATATAAACCAGATGCGATCGAACTTTGCACGATGATAGTCTTTACTTCTTGGTTACAACTATTGTAAAAATAATAATGTTAGTGAAAGATGAGACTAATCTATAGTATTTGCGAAATCAATCAATCCTAATGCGGTATATCTACATGAATGTGTTCAGGTTTCGTTGACGTCTACCTTTTGTACTTGAATCCATGTGAGAGTAGGTTTATGGCATTCTTTAGCAATGTTTCAGTTAAACTAAATTTTAATTGAAAATAAAAATCTAGGCATTATTGTTACGTAGCTGCAAATTGCTAAGTATGCATCTGCAGGCTACATATAAAGGGTCATATCGCACTACAGTATTTCATCGTTAATTGTCGTGAAATTCTGAACAATAATTATCGCAAAACAATCCATCCTTCCGCGAGGTCCTTACACTTCTCGGCGACCGAGGCCTCTCGAGCCTCGCTGTTCTTTTCTACGTTCGGTACAAGTCAAAGAATAGTATTATCTGAACGATAACTGTTGCCGGCCGGACCCGTGGTGGCGACGATTATCGTTGAAATACTGTATTACGATCACAGGATAGCTTTTTAAATACAGATTTCTCGCTTTGCGGCATTTTGTGTTATGCTATACATAATAAGAAATATATTCTCAATGCAAATGACAGTTTCATCCTCCGATGTCGATGTTCTTCAGCTCCAGGTGTTTGCCCTTTCGCTGAAGTCAGTTTCCGAGCATATCGAACTCGGGGCAGCGCACTCCAAAGCCATATTACTCGCTCGACTTGCAAATACCCGGCGTCATGCTACGTCGATCTTCGCGATCTCATAGCCCGCTTCTTCCTATGCACTGGTTTTTGCATACCTCCGGGATGCAAAGGCAGTTTTCGTTTTAATTAAAGGCTATCTCGTTTTTGCATCTCCGTCCGGAAATTTTTCTTGAATATTTCCTCGGCTGAACAGTTAGGATTTTGTTCCACCGGACACGGTGTTAGATCGTCGGAGAAAAATTTCTGCCGTTTGTTTGTTCACCTTCTGTCCACGCAACGTGGATGGTAGAAGTCGATCGGTAAACTCCGAGTGATCGATTTCACGGCTATCGAGCCTCTATCGCTTTATCTCCGCTCGTTTTTCTTCAACAACTGTCTACCAATATCCCGCCTTTCCTTCCATCCGAGCATAAATTCAACGAACAGTAAACCGTCCTCTATCTGTAGATTCACTTTAATATAACAATCCCCCTCCCCCTCCTTTTTTCTTCTGTCGAAGAACATACAAACCGTACACGGAATTGTGCCGGAGTAATGAGTTCTCTTTACGACCGTAACGATCATCAATATAATCGAAATGGTAGGGGGATCACGAGCTCTCTTTCGTGTTTCTGCCTTCGTGATTCTCTGTTTGTCTTTCAATTCTTCCCTTTTGATAGCAGATCACATCTAAATCATGTTGCGCAGTCCAGTCGTAAAGGGCGATATGCTGCTCCGATACAAATCCTGGATCATAAAGTAATTTCCTTCGAAGCAATAAGGTTTATTAAAAGACATTTTATAAAACCTTGAACCGATTTTCATTGACTAAACGTTGTTCGCATTGTTTAGCGTATTAATAACCGCGTTGCGATTTATGATTTTGGAAACATTAGGTGTACATATTAATTCGTAGACCTCGCAATTAAACAGTTACAACTTTATTTTGAAAACGTATCTTTCGTCCTACAAATCAAAGATTCATTCATTATTTACAAGACAGAGTAATTGCGCAAAATATAATAGAAATTATTTTCTACAGTAAAGTATATTTGAATTGTTGGTATATAATCAACAGATGCAAGAAGAGGAGGCTACGAATTAATTTGTACACCCATTAATTTCTGTTAAATAAATAGATAAGACGTTCTCACAGCTTTCGCTATATAATACTGTTTATAAAATATTCTAACAGCTAGAAATTCTTCCTGCACTAAAGTAACCCATAAATTTATTCACTGCAATCAATAATGATATATTATCTTAATTTCTACTATAATATATTTGGTTACGGGCTATTAAACATGCGTTCTAGATATCGAATTCTTATATTGCTACATGATCCACTTCTCGTCTTGTTGCACTCGTGCAATAAATTAATTACATTCAAATTACCAATCAATTTATAATTAGATTATTTTATTATTATTTCATTATTATGTCGCAGTAAAGCAATCTGTGTCAAGGCAATTATCTGAAAATTAGATTTAATGTTATTTTTTTATCTATAAAAACCAGCATCGAATAGAAAATTTTTTATTTGTTTTCTCTCTTCTAAAGCTGGCTTTATTAAATAATCATTAGATAAAAGATTGGAATCTTCTCTAATATTATCCATCCTTCGATAAAGCTACTTTCATTTACAGTAGCACATCGACTATCCAAATCTTTATTATCTGAATACGTTTTACAGATAAACAATTTAATTTCAGACAATCAATAAACAGTACGACTTACTACACAAACCACAAAAACTTTGCTCTAGCACTGTAGTTAAGTAATTACGTTCTACTATCCGAACAGTAATATCCACCGGGTTTTAAACAAAAAAAGTGTCGTGAATATGTTGATAAAAATTTCATAAAATAATCATTAGAAACAAACAAGTTTTACCATAGAATAAGTATTGTTTCATACGCTAGGGTCGTTGGTACAATTACTCGCTGTTAATCGGGCATGGCGTTCACGAATCGACCGTGAAATTGAAATAGCTGGTTTCGCGGCATCATTTTAAAGAATGATATTTTTGTTCCAGGTTTCCGTGGCGAGCAGTGCGAGGAGAACATCGACGACTGCCCAGGAAATCTCTGCCAGAATGGCGCGACCTGTGTGGACAGGGTGAACGAGTATTCTTGCCTCTGTCCTCCGTCGTACACGGGCACGCAGTGCGAGCTGGATGTGGACGAATGTTCCATGAGACCATCGGTGTGTCACAACGGTGCCACGTGCACGAATTCTCCCGGAAGTTATTCTTGCATTTGCGTGAACGGCTGGACTGGACCGGATTGTAGCGTGAACATCGACGATTGCGCTGGTGCGGCTTGCTTCAACGGCGCTACCTGCATCGACAGAGTTGGCAGCTTTTATTGTCAATGCACCTACGGAAAGACTGGTGAGCGCTCCACCAACCTACAACTTATCGATAATGTTTCCATCGTTTTCGAATCGATTACTCTCGTTGCTCACCTTGAACGCTGTACAATCAGGGAACGGCTCGCGAAATTATATTTTCGTTCAGCCGGCGGAGTGATTACTAATTGGCTCGGCGTTTTTCTTGGTAATTGTCAATGCACAGTCGTTAACATAACCATCGGATGCGTGCCTCGGGTTCGGTTTCTGACAGAAAGATGCTCGTTTTGTTGTCCTCTTTGAAGATAATCATTCAGTAATTTTGTTTCTTCTTTGACCTTCGGACAGCGGACCTTCTTCATAATAATGAAATTGATGTTGTTCAAGTCCATTCACAGCTTTATTTATGAAGTTTTTAAAACATATTTTTGAAGATATTTCTTGTAGACTCACTCATTTCCCTGGCTTTCCTAATGTAACATTTTATTAATTTGAGTCAATCCGTATGAATTGGGTAATTATATATCAATTTTAATACTCTGGGTCAAATAGACCCGGATTCTGCTGTAGGAGGGTTACGGAATATTTTCATGTGATATAGTTGACACCATTATGCAAACATTCATTTAAATTGTTGTAAATTCATTCAGAAATTGTAATACAGAGACAATTTCAGTTGTGGTTTAGAATGTTCCTTGTAGTACAAATACATTAAAGTTACTGTCAATTTTGGTTAATATGCACGTTTCGTTACACTTTTTTACAATTTTACAATTCCTTCTCTAGAAATATTCATTTTTCTTTAGGCATGTAGTTGGTAAAGATTGACCCCAAATAGTATACGTTTTCATTTTGTAAAAAAATTACGCAATGTTGAATAGATATTAAATAAAGCCTAATAAATTACAAACCTTAGCAATATTTGCTAATTTTTATTTCTAGCGATTTAGTTTTAAAAGTTCGAAAATGCATAAAGATCTGCAATCTAGGTAAAAAAGATAAATTACAGGAACGTATTTCAAAAATTTAGGATAGTAACATTAGTTTCTGAAGTCTTGCCACACAAACATACAAAAAATAATGTAATGATCTCATCCACAACCTAGTATTGTACAATGAACGATAAAATTATTTGAGCCACAGCATGAAAGTAACAAAGTGAAAGACAAAAGTGAAGGTCATGACTTTTAACTTCTTCATCTATGCCTATTATGAAAATTTAAAGCGTTTTTTTTAGATCAAAGTAAGTCATATAGATGCACAAAGTTTCATCAAAATCGGTTAACGCATAAAACAGCTTAGACAATTTTAGCCATCTTTAATTATTTATAGCTCATAGCAACCACAATCGATTTTGATGAAACTTTGTGCACCTGTGGAATTTACTGAGATCTACAAACAGTATGTTTTAAATTTTAATTGTAGGCACAGATAAAACAGTTAAAAATCGTAATCTTTACTTTTTTCTTCGCAATTTCGACCAAAAAGTGATCTTCGATTAATTTTTTGTATGCATTACCTAATAAATTAATCCTTCTCAGATCTCAAAAAAATTCATGTCGTCTGGTCTAATTTAAAAAAGTTATTACTTTTTAAAGGGTGTCCACTTAATTTTGCCAACGACTGTATATTCGCAATTCCCAATCATCAATACCTCATGTGTAGCAAGGTTACCATTTAACAATTGTCTATTTCAATGTAAAATCGTTGATAAACGAAAGTGGTTTGACCAATTTGATCAACGACTGTATGATGATTTTCTGATTGTTCGCGATTTTCCTTTTGCACCGAAAGATTCTGACAAAGTCTTGTATGCATTACCTATGTAGTAAATTAATCCTTCTCAGATCTGTAAAAATTTCATGACGTCTGGTCTAATTTAAAAAAGTTATTACTTTTTAAAGGGTGTCCACTTAATTTTGCCAACGACTGTATATTCGCAATTCCCAATCATCAATACCTCATGTGTAGCAAGGTTACCATTTAACAATTGTCTATTTCAATGTAAAATCGTTGATGTACGAAAGTGGTTTGACCAATTTGATCAACCACTGTATGATGATTTTCTGATTGTTCGCAATTTTCCTTTTGCACCGAAAGATTCTGACAAAGTCTTGTATGCATTACCTATGTAGTAAATTAATCCTTCTCAGATCTGTAAAAATTTCATGACGTCTGGTCTAATTTGAAAAAGTTATTACTTTTTAAAAGGTGTCCACTTAATTTTGCCAACGACTGTATATTCGCAATTCCCAAGCATCAATGCCTCATGTGTAGCAAGGTTACCCTTTAACGATTGTCTGTTTCAATGTAAAATCGTTGATATCCGAAAGTGGTTTGACCAATTTGATCAACCACTGTATGATGGTGTCCTGGTTGTTCGCGATTTTCCTATTGCACCGAAAGATTCCGAAAAAGTCTTGTATGCATTACCTATGTAGTAAATTAATCCTTCTCAGATCTGTAAAAATTTCATGACGTCTGGTCTAATTTAAAAAAGTTATTACTTTTTAAAGGGTGTCCACTTAATTTTGCCAACGACTGTATATTCGCAATTCCCAAGCATCAATGCCTCATGTGTAGCAAGGTTACCCTTTAACGATTGTCTGTTTCAATGTAAAATCGTTGATATACGAAAGTGGTTTGACCAATTTGATCAACCACTGTATGATGGTGTTCTGGTTGTTCGCGATTTTCCTTTTGCACCGAAAGATTCTGAAAAAGTTTGAAATGACAAGGCGAGAGCGCGCGTTTCAGCGAATGGCGTCGATTAGCGTGGCAGCAACCACGGTCGATAACAAGGTTGCGGCTCGATCCCGTGTTGGTGTTATGCGTCGGGAGTGCATCGACAGGCAAGTGCATCTGCACGTGCAACAATATGACGCAGCTTCCCCGCGGACGTGCAGCCCTCCCCCGGAATCCCGGGATTCCGCAGGCTGGTGCCTAGCCTTACCGAGTGACGACCTTGAGGACTGAAAACGAGTTTCTGTCCTTACTTTCCTACCCGAGGCTGAAGGAGACGGTTTTCAGATCGATCGTTCCGACAGCGATCGCCAAATACAGGCATCCTTCTTCTGTCTCTGCATTATTGCGATTCCTGCAGTGCCCCGACCCGGCCGGGAACGACTTTTTCCAGATCGCAAGCTCGGGAAATCTTCAAATGAAGGAATTCGCGCCGCGGCAGCTTGCGGTGCGGTGGAGCTCGCGGGCAGATTCTTGCGGAGACTTGAACGCGTGGTATGCCGTGTTCGGACGATCTCGAATCTGAAACTTTTCAGCTTTTAACCCTTGCACGCCGTTCATTTAATTCATATTTAACTTCCGACATTCTTTCGCTTGGAACACATTCTTCAAGAAATCTTATGGAACTTTGTAGAAAGAGTTCTGAAAGTAAATGCCAGCCACACTAAGCTATTCAATCCTCATCCGTTCCTCATTTTTCCAACTTACCATGTCCCTCGTGTGTGAAATTGACACAATGGTTTACTATCAAATAATATTAAAAGATAAATAGTTAACTTTGCTAATTATTTGATTGAGGATAAAATATATTTGTATTTTTCAATTTCATTCGCAGGTGTTCAACTTCGCGTTCTTTCGATCTTATTGTTCTTTAGTATTGTCTCGCGATATAGAGAAGAATGAAGACAATACGTGACGCCTCTTCTTCTCTTCGTCAAGTTCACGCCAACTGTTGATATTCAAAGCTGTACATGTCTAATTGCATTCTGGAAAGGTTGTACAATGAATTATCGTGTAAAAATTACGAAACAATGAAGTAGCCGTCGAAGGACTTGAAAAATCGGGAATATTATATGTGTAAAGTTGACACCGCAGTCTTTTTTGTAACAAATGTTATCAAATTTTTGTCGCATGTTTTATAAAGTCGAAAAGTTTCAAATCAATTTTTCTATAAATGGCAGAACGACATCATCCTTTGCGTGAAAAATGTATCAAATTGACACGAGGGTCGGACAAGGGTTAACACTTTAACACGTTTGCGACCAGCGTCACAGCTATGTGACAGTAGATAGCCACAAACTCACTATTCCCTTAACCCTTCCTGCTACATTTTAGTTTATGGTTACAGTAATTAGAATTTCTTTGTCGTTCATAATTTCTAAACAGATCAAGGAAGTTCATAAATTATAATAATAATAATTGTAATTTACTACAAATAAATTCAGTGTTTTAGTTTTTATAAAACAACGTATGCCAGTCATATTTTGCGCTCGGTACGGTTAGTGATAAAGACAGTACAATTAATTTTATACATTTTATTGTTTAAAGTCATAGCACGTCGCATGATATTTAGGGAATCCATCGCATTCTTCTCTTAAATTGTTTTAATATTTTATAAAGGAGGCATGTTGCATTTAATAAAACATTCTAACGAGGAAGATAACCTACATAACCAATGCTGGTAACGAACGTGTTAATTGTCATACGACGCGCCGCACAGTGAAATAAAACGCATATTTTCTTGGGCATCGTAAAAATATTTGCTTCAACTATTGGGTTAACCCTTAGCGGACGGGGATTATTTTTAGCATACTTTTTGATGGGTCGAATAAATTTTCTTTGTGAAACAAAATTGTTTGCTGAGGCGTTTGGTGTATGAATTAAATGAAGGGGAACGTGTTGTGTTCAGTAAAAATTTGTTTCATATTTTTCGGGAGTATTAACTGCTTTAAAAATTATTCACAATCGCAGAACGGTAAAATTGTTTGGGCGACTGTCAGCAGACACGCGTCCGCAAAGGGTTAATATCCTTATATTTTCATTCAGAATTAGTATCACAAGAAACTTCATTTTATAGTAACGGCAATCAAATTTTGTTTCTCAATGATTTAATGTGCGCTGGAGACAGTCGTTCTTATACGTTATTACTATGTTAAATATTTCATAATTAATAGCATTCGTTGAAATATTTACTTCATAAATTTAAATTGAATGTTTGACCATAATTTCCGGAACATACACTTGCTGATCATATAATGATTTTAGTGAAACATTCAATATTACAATTTGAAGATATTGTTTATTTTAACGAAAAGATTGTTGCACGGGAGTTTATAATTATCAGGATAAAATCTTATGAAGTTATCTTTAAAATGCTGAGCCTGTTATATATAAAAATTTGTGAGTATAATATTTAAAGGGTTGGCATCAAGAATTTGCAATAGAATTGAATCCAGTGACACTAAACTTTTTTAAACAACACTGTGATATCACAATTTGTAAAATGGAAAGTGATCATAATATTTGAAGATTGTTTATAATTAACTAAACTTTAAAACAGCAAGAAAGTTTTTCATACCATGTGAAATTTTATGACAAAGCTCCCCAACTTTCACAAGGAAAGTATACGACGATTGGATCGTAGCGGTGTACAATTTCCTTACTTGAAAACAAGTTCCAACAATGGCCATAGGTTAACGGATTTACAATACGCACGTAGGCATAATCATCGTATCTCGAGGCCGTTTCTTGTCTGTACGAACGTGGTTACAGTTAGTCGCGGGTGTAATCATGTATCTGCGTGCTTGTTTACTCTAGTTTATATACGAACATCCCCGGCATCGTTCCGTTATTGAGAACCGTGCGATAAAATCATCAAACGTGGAACTGTATAATGGACTTAAATACAATTAATAAACTCCGAATAATACTGCAAATATCCATTTCTCTTCATGTAGAAAAGATTATTATCTCGTCTCAATTAACACAAAATTATATATACAGATTCGCAGCGAAACCTTCAGTCTTCCATTTTTATTTAATGTCACTGCAATCATGGGCTGTTCTTTCTTTTGGAGCACCAGATGTTTTTAACTTTCTTGACAACTTTTTTAACATTTTTGTATGTAATCCTGTACATATCGATGAGAACATTACAAAAATGTAAGTATTATTATTAAGAATTCACTGGCTTACAAGTTATACGTGTGTAAATCTATAGGACTGCATAAAAAAATGTTTAAAAATATTCGTCCTCCAAAAGAAGGTTTAGCTCAATCATGAATAATCCACAATTTCGAATTCTTCGATTCTGTAAAGAAAGAATTAATTCCTTGTCAATGCTTTTGTTCACAGCTGCAGTGATTAGAATTCCGTTGTCTGCTAAAGACAACGGGAGAACATTTATATTCACTATTTTCTTAAATGCTTAAAAATTGACAACAGAAGAATGGAATATTATTTTGATCTAAAGGAAATGAGTAATTGTATTCAAGTTTAATAGATTGTGCTTAAAAACCTGATCACTAGACTGCGGATTTTATGCATTCATTACAAAAAATAGTTGGTTCAATGTATTGCGATTAAAGGAATGTCAATATATCAGTTTCAACTTATTAAGATGATTTAAAAAAGGGAGACGTTTCTATATAGCTGGCATTTGTTGTAATTAATTTAGAAAATGTTTATTTCGTATAAAGATCCAGTCTACGCATCACGACTCTGACTCGAAATGAAATGGCAAGGGTTTAAAAACTTTCCGTTACGAAGCAAACATTTATTTATTATCAACTTGTATACTGACTCACGGGAATTGTCATTTTGTAAAACTTCCTGACGAAGCAATTACTACAACACAATATAAAAACTGATTTCTGAACAAGCGTCTATCACGGCAAAGAAATTCCGCGAATTCCGCGAATTTCGTCGCGAAGTTCGCTGCAGGGAGCAATTAGACCGGCTCGAACCGCGTAAGTCGACCGGTATTCCGAATGATTTACTGAATGCGAGTGTCGATCGTGGATCGACGAACGCGAGTCGCTGGGATTTGTCATCGTTCTCTATCCCGGCTCTTCTACGATTCTCTCGAGCGCGACGTTTCTGGCTAGGTTACGCGAGTCGAGCGATACAAACCTTAATGATGTCCATCTTTGGCGGTTGCCGCCATGTTTGGCATTCGACGATCGACACTTTCGTCCTAGAAACGTACGCAATCCGCCGTGCAAACCGTATCCCTCGGAGTATAACCGTCCGCGTCGTTGCGTGGAATTTCGTGCGCTTGGAAAACAATCAGAAGAGAAACCTTTGCTTTTCCAGGACTCCTCTGCCATCTCGATGACGCCTGCACGTCGAACCCGTGTCACGAAGGTGCGATTTGCGACACCAGTCCTATTAACGGATCGTTCACTTGCTCGTGTGCGACCGGATACAAAGGGGTGGACTGCTCGGAGGATATCGACGAGTGTGAGCAGGGTGAGTACACATTTGCTTTTATTCATTTGGTTCTTTACTTTAGTATCACGACAGAAAATTAACCCTTCAGGGACGGTGGCCGATCGTCGCAGTCTTCCTGCACGATTCCGTTGCGTGATTTGATTACAATCTATAAGTCATTTTGAGTGTTTGATAGTTCCCATAGTTATCTCGCAAATTTAAAACGTTACCAGTAGGCGTGTGCGGGTACCCGAAATTTCAGATACCCGAGCCTCGGGTCGAGTCGGACAATGATCGGGTCGGGTCGGGATCCCGAAAGTTTATAAACTTCGGGTAACAGAAATAGTAGTCAAGTCGGGTCGGGATCCCGAAAGTTTATAAACTTCGGGTAACCGAAATGGTAGTCGAGTCGAGTCGGGTCGGGTCGGGGTCCCGAAAGTTTGCAATATTCGGGTACTCGAAGTTAAAGTTGTATTTATATAAGTGTAGGATTTGATGAACGAATGAGTGCGTGTATGCGTGTACATGCGTGAATGCTAGAGAATTCTACGAGCGAGACAGCGTGAGTGAGAGAGCATGAGCGAGAGAAAGACGGAGAGCGTGAGTGAGAGAGCATGCGCGAGAGAAAGACAGAGAGCGTCAAGAAACAAATGAAGCGGACGACCGCGGTGTGGATGCGTGCGAGAATGAAGAGAAGCAGTCGAAGTATGAACGCATAAAGAACCACACGAAACTATTTTTAAATAAACATCTTCTTTTTGATTCTCTTTTTATTATATCCGGTGTTTCTTGTTTTCACCCGACTCTAATCCCACATAAGCAAAATGCTGTTTCATGATTTTCCAGTTCAATCTTTTATTTTCAATGGCAGGTTGAGAATTTGCATTTTTAGTGTAATCGGTTATCAAACTTCGCGAGAAAAAAAATATTTTAGAATGCATTATGTAAGATAATGTACGTAAAGGACGTTTGTGTTTCTAGTAAACACTGTTCTTACAAGACAAGGACTCCTCGTCCGCACACTGTTCGTATAAGAGCACTGTTTCGTAAACAGTGCTTACTACAAATTGAAATATTATTACAGCCGATGATTGGACGTCTTAATATGCACTGAGTCACAGAGTTATTTATTGCTGACTTGACCACAACTTTAACTTCGAGTATCCGAATATTGCAAACTTTCGGGATCCCGACCCGAGCCGACCCGACTACCATTTCGGATACCCGAAGTTTATAAACTTTCGGGATCCCGACCCAATCCGGTACAAATTTCCTGACCCGACCCGAACCCGAAATTTCGAGTACTCGCACACCCCTAGTTAGCAATAATCGTAGATGGCGCCCGATTGTTGCTTTGGTTCTGTACGTGCGCCGTTGTATAACGTTATTACAATCTGTTGATCATTTCCGAGTTTTTGATATTTTCTAGAGCTGTCTCACAATCTAAAACGTAGGGATTAATGTTTAAAAAGAAAATTAACCCTCGGACAGCGAACCGTTCTTACCACTATATAATTGACGATGTTCATAACTATTAACAGCTTTATTTATCAATTTTTAGAAACATATTTTTGAAGTTATTTCTTGTAGGCACGATAGTCTTCCTTCTTTTTTAATGTAACAACTGTCCGTTTAAATTAATCTAAACGTGTATCTAAAACGTGTTTTGAAGTCAGTACGATGCACCGTCATCGGCCCTGAATGGTTAAACGTTACAATTAGACGTTCTTTAGAATGGATTGTAGATTTCTATGTACTTAGATTCAACCCGGTTGCGTTCCTTTGCCACAGATTTCTTTGACACTATTTTAATTGTATAATTATTCTTTGTATAAAGCTTGCTTTATATTTGGTTGTAACATAAATTCGTTTGGTCGCAAGTATAAATATATATACTAATATTAACGAATTAGTTGTGACTCATTGCTAGAACAGATAACTATGATTAAATAAACACTACTAGTCGGCAACAATGTAAAAATTAATTGATTATAATTCTCTACTTTGTTAATGAATAAAAAGAAGATATTGAAAATATTCGAATTTCTGTTACGACCTAATATTTAAGGAATAGTTAAAACGGACTCATGCCCTGCTATCGAAGGGTTAATGACTGACGCGACGTCAATCGGAACTTAATTTTATTACCCAGCTATTTTAACGATCCATGAAACATTCGCTACCAACATTACAATTACACGTAGTGCAAATGAAATCTTAGTACTCCATAAATGTCGTAACTGTGTTGTTAAATTAATGTCCTGTATAATGTCTCAAAAATAATCTTGCTTCGAAACAAATTCGCGCCAACGCCTCGCGATGCCTCATCGGAGTTGGTTATTAATGATTCGGCTCGGCCGCTTGATGATTCGTCTCATTTTACTCGACGATGATTTCGCGCATGAGCAGCTCGCAGCAGTATATCGTGGAGAAGCTGCTTTATCGATTTTATCGGACTAGATCATACATAAATTATGGTCGCATAGAGCGCGGCATTAGTTAGAAAGTTTCGAAGGTTTAATTAAAAGCGCCCACATAATGAATTATGAATTACAATGACTTTATATTCAATTTTCAAAATGTTCCTTTTTATTAACAGTTAACATATATATATATATATATATATATATATATGTATCCTAATGCATTTATTAACACATTGCTTCTTCGTATTATTAATATTTCACAATTTTTTAAAAATCTACGATACTTAGCTAAGGATTTCATAATGAATTTTTCATGCTAACTAATATGATTTAGTAATTTCTCTTGGGATTATTATATAAAACGAAATTTCTAAGCAACTTTTCTATGTAGAATATTCATTTAAAACTCTATGGATAGGTTTTCTGCGTCAGCAGAATGGATAAAATCAGATCCAGTTCCAGTTGATTCATACTGCAAACTGAATTGTTAAAACGATTCACTGAAATCGGATGACAGAATTGGATTTAAAAAATTGGATTATGGAAGCATGGATACTGTATTTGTTATGCTTTTTAGGTTTAGTGAGACGATACATTTTTAAAATGTCCGACTATAGATTCGGTTTCGGAGATCGAGAACAGCTGATAGTTATTAGATTAATGTTCACAATCGTGCGAGGAAGCCCCCATGGTTCGGGCAAATTGAAATCCCACGCGTGGTATATCGTCGGACGGGAACCGATCGATCGCGATCGATTAACTCGGTTCTGGACGCGGTTCATTCATTCTGCGTGCCTCCATCTTGTTACCTCCTTCCCGTTATTGCAGTTGTCGCCGATCGTGATTGATCCATCATGAACGAGGAATTTGTGATCGTTACGTTGCGGGAATCCTGTTTGAATACATCCGACTGCAAAATGATGTATCTTCGATTGCAAGTGCGAAAATATGCAACTCATTGAGGTCGTACGCAATACCGCCTGATGCGTTTATTATCAGAATATAGCTGGCATTATATCAATGCGATCATAGTACTTCAATCAAGAAACCACACATTTTTCTCAATATTCTATTAAACCTAACAGATTAAATGTTCACTACTTCTAAACATTCATACATTAAATTATATATTGAATTCGATAAGTTTTAACACAATTTTTCATTTTATAGTTCTTTTACTGATTTGCACATGTTACTGGACACAGTACTCGATAACATACTATCCTGTGTTGCATTTTAGATCTATTTCAAATGAGATCATACTGTTATTTCAACAATATTGATTATCTTTGTACAACAATAAAATAGAAGAATAAATTGATGGCCTGCTTGCAACATTTATTATTAAGTGCAACGACTATCTGTCGATTTTATGCATTTATGACAAAACTGAGGAACTCAAACACAAAACAGTGGAAAGATAAAGGAAACATAAGGGTATAGATACATTGTCAGCAACTGATAAAAATTATTAAAGGAAGAAAAATAATTTTATTTTGTTCTAGTACCTTGTAATTCATACAGAAAATTTATATTCTGCATAAATATTTGCAGTCTAATAATAACAGTGGCCATGCATGCGATTTTATCAATAACATGTTAATAAAATATCGAGGTGCAAAATTTCATGGTGTTTTTCGATAGCAAGCCGAGGAGGATGCTCACAAGGTAGAGCATCGGTTCCCCCCAAACAGTTCAGATCTCTGGTTCGCGATCTCGTTCTCAAAGCATTCCTCTCGAACACCTGTAGGGTGCACTGCACCTTAATAAGTATCCAACATCTTCTTCTTATTTCCATTTCGTATCTGCGGGCAAACTTGTCATTCGTAGGCCCTCTCAGCCGCTTTCCCCTCTTCTGAGGATGAGTTACCCCGATGCGTGGCTTGCGATTGGAAGGCACGATACGATGCATCGGGCAAGTCCCTGCTGCCAGAACAGCGACGATTATTAATAATTCCACCAGGATAATTGATGGTCCGCCGGGGATTTATGTTTCGAGCTGAGCGTTACACGGCGATATCGATCGATCGACAGTTGTCTCGGGAGGATTTCGTCGGGGTCCTTTGAATCGTATCGAAACACGCTCAGGCTGACTGTACGCATTAGAATTACAGTGGCCCACGAAAGTATTCGAAGAATAACCTTTTTAAAATTAGACCAGACGACTTGAGCAATTAGAAATTGGTAGGAACTACTTGAAAAAATAAAAACAGGCACTTTTTGAAGCTTTTTTTATATGAGCCCGTAATGAAAATTTAAAACACGCGTTTCGTACATCTGTGTTAGTTATACACACGCTGAAAATTGCGAAAAAGCGCCTTTTCTACTTTGTCATGTATCTCTTACCAATTGCAATTTTTCAAAATCGTTTTTGCACGTCGTTTAGTAATTTAGTGCTTCTAGTTGCTAAAAAATGTCAATTCGTTTGGTGCAATTTTAAACAAATTATTATGATTTAAGCGGCGCGGCGTTTGAATAATTCCGTGGGCCATTGAAAGATACTCTTCAATCCTAAACGAGCCGCAAAAGTTTCATAATGTAAAGACGCTATTCCTTAATTTCGTGCAGCAATATCATCATCAACTCAAACATATCATAAAAACTAATTCAAGTGGCCAAAACCTTTTCCTTTTTAATAATTTTTGTATAAAATTTGTATCATTATATTTGTGACACTATCCTGATTAAATCGAGTCTAAACACGAAACAAATTTGGATCATATTTACTCGTTTAATTAACAATACAGTAGAATCTCGATTATCCGAACTAATCGGTGGAATATGAGTGTTCGAATAATAGAACAATTAGCTAGCTATAGTGTTAGATTAAATCTTTACCGATTTGTACAGTAAATCGTCTGGCTTGGGTTTAAACTTTTTATCTATGAAACGTGTATCTAGATCAGGGAGTTCCAACGTATTCCCCTCCGAGAACTGCAAGGTCCCCACCATCGAACCTCTTCTCACTACTACGTACAGCCGTAGAATTAGTGAGGGCTGCGCGCGCCGCGCGCCTCTCATGGTGGGGGCTTCCCACTACTATACATTATAACGACGAAGTCTAAGAGTGGGGGAAAAACCTAAGCGAGGAGGTGCCTCAAATAGCTCCGGAGCTACTGGTTGGAACTGTCTGATCGAGATAATAGTGAATTCAGATACCACTGATTCGGATAACGGAGGTTCTACAGAATCTTCAACAGACCAACCATCTATGGTCCGGATGGAGCCTTGTCTGATCTCATTTTACTCAGGAGAATTTCACAAATATGTTGGTGAAAGTTTCGTAAACAGACAATTAATCAAAAAAGTTTTGTCATTGGATTACTATTGTCTCATGGTATACGTTTAAAAGATTTTAATAAATTTAAAAATCCGTAAAATAAATTTTTGTTTCACTCCTTTAAACTTGTATGATTTTTCAGTCGTCAATTTTTAAATGTTCATTTTGTATAATAAAATGAACGATGCGACGCGACGGGAACAAAAACGTGAAAATGCATGGGCGGTAGAAGATTGTAAACAAAGAAGCAAAAACGGCTTGAAATACGGAAAAACAGGTGTAGTTTATATTCAGAAAATACGACGGCAATCGAAACACGCTTGTCCGAGCCCATAGAAATTCCACGAGGTCAAGGTAAATCAGGAGCGGCGGAAATCGCCACGCATTTTGCGCGAAACGGTAGAAATTTAGCGTTCGTTCCGCATAGGCACGCGGGTAATGGGTTTGCAATTAACTAGCTGGACGGTCAGTAGTTCCTATTTAATTAATAGTCCTGTGGAGGATCGGGCCCAGCATGGGGCCCACACACCTCGACGATTTTCTTCATACTCGACTCCTCGGCGCGGTTTATCGCTGCGTATCAGTCGGAATTCGATTTATGATATTGCAATACGTAGAGCTCGCTGTCAATCTACGAAGGGGCACCGTTGACATGGAAATAAGTAGAAAACGCCGGCGCAGCCGTGCTCGATCACCCGTGAACCAGGAAAAATGGTAATGGTCATGGTAACGAGAGAAATGGAAGGATGGAATCACCGTTAACGCAAAAGGAAATCGATCCGGGGCTCATGCGCTGCGAAGAACGGAAAAACTTCGCCTCCAGATCCTTTTTTCTTTCTTATTTAATCCTCTACACTCTACTTTAATATCGGCGGTCTGCTTCTTGCGAAACTTGTAATGGAATTGATCGGAGCTCGTGCTTGATACTTCTGTTACATGGGGATATGTATTCAATTTTCATTTCTCGGAACCGCGTACGAGGCGTCTTACGTACAGAAAATATTGCTCGTGGAATTTCTTCGATAGAATTATCCTTTGCAGTATTCCAATTCTTCTGGGTTAACTTCATTTTATTTTCCAATGAGTGATGCATTCGCTGCCTTGTCACTGGACATAACTGTTTGATATTGAATTGTAACTATAGCATACGAAGAAACATTTAATAGGGATATGAGGGAGTTTATGCAAATTTATTATGTTGTTGCATATGGAATGTCCCATTCATAACAGTAGCTTTGAATAAACATATCTTTTCTCTAAATTAAACTTATTGATTAGAGTAAGCAACATTGTAATCATTATATTCTGTCAACGAGATTTTCGTTTACACTACTGTAAAAATTGAACTTTTTGGTCTTTCACGTTCTTGATTTATGAGATTATTTCATTTACTACTACAATTTATTTCTTCATTCAGACGAGAGCATACACGACAAGCGGAGCGATTGATATTAAAATAAATTTTATTTAAAAGTGAAGTTGGATATGTAGATATGACCTTTGCAAAGACTTTAACAAAAGTTGATTGATATTGATATAAAAAATGATATAAAAAATGCTCGAGTTATATGGCGCATCTGAACTCGTCTTTCAAAAAATTGGCGCATGGTATGCAAAAGGTTGGCCACCCCTGGCTTAATAGTTCCAGTGATTAGAACGTTAAATGATAGCACAATAAATATCAATCAACTCCACGTTTCAGAAAATTTTAATGAACACAGCTATGAATAGTACAACATAGAAGCCTTTTCCTACATCTTTCGAAATGAGAGAATATTTTTTTCACTAACGTAATTCTTGATCAAAGGACGCTGGCTGAGAGGAAATAATTGAGGGTTGGTCAGCTCCCCACCTTAGCGCCCACTGTCCCCCACCAGTATCCGCCGTCACCATAGAGGAAAGAAGAGCTTCGTCCGTCGCGAACAGTGCGCAAGCCTCGCGCATTAAAGAGAGGTTGGTGGGAGAAGCAGGCGTCGGAGGGGCTCCACCCGTACCCATGCCTGGATTAGGTCATATACTGGTCAGGTACGGGCCGGAGCGGTATAATCGTTTCGTGAGGTAGTATTATATGTAGTTCCAAAACATCGCAACGATTAGTTTTAAAATTTGACGCGGGAAAAAACAAATGTGCGATTAAGTACACGGAATAACGGCCCGATAGAGGTGAAGCAGAATCATGAACAGTAATAATAGAGAAAACTTGTGTAGAGTTAACAATATTTTAAAATTCTAAGAACAGATGGGCATCTATTTAAAAAATCGAGAATAAATCCATATCGTGTACCGAACGTCTTAATGAAACTTATACAAAGCACTAAACAAACACTAAAACGAAGCACAATTACTGGCAACTACTGGCTCCAGTAAATTTATTGCAACCTGCAGATCTTTATGCAAAATAAAAATTGTTTTCATCGATTGCAAGACATTGACACCAAGTAGAATGTTATTTATTTCCTTAATAACTTTAATAGATGTATAATAATATATCGACGTGTTTAAATTTTTTAAATTTGACTAAAATTTTAAATTGCATCTACTCAGTTTTGCTATATTTGCATAAAATCCGCAGCCTATTAATTATAAACGTTACTTCAAGAAACAAAGAAAAGCTCTTGATGTCCTCCACATTAGTGTTGCAATTGTTACGATCGTAAAACTCCATGCAAACGCACGAATGAATATAATGTGTTCCACATATTTGTAGTGGAATAAGAGTAAGAAAAAAAGAAAATAAGGTTCACAGTAATGAAGATAAGAGTGAAACGGGACAAAGTGGAGATTCTGAAATCGTTGGTAGGCGAGCTCGGAAAAAGGAAAACACGGATAGGGTGAGCAGCAGAAGAAGCACTCGGAAACATACCCGAGTAAACCCTTTCATTGGCTTGATAATAAATACCCGCCGCCTGCCGTAGGTGAGCGCACCGGTTAATATATTTCGTTCCAGACAAAGACACTTCATTAATAATCAGAAACACTTCTTTTGTATCGCGTTTGCCGGCCGACTGCTCCTCTGCCTCTCGTTCCCTCCTGGACGAGAGATGGACTCTCGTACGCATCCTCTCTCGCATTAGTAACTCATAGTCGTGTTCCCTTGGCGCGTTAATCAACCACGCTGGGGAATTAATTGGATTTCGGGGATGAACGTTACCAATCACGCTCGTTTCGCTGCGAGAAAAGACACTGTTTAGATCATCCTGGTCATTAGAGCCGAGTAACAGGCGGCCATCCATTCATTTTCTCGATTTCATTAGACACCTCGACCCCTCCTTTCCACTAATTTACCAAACACTTAACGATATCGGACGACCGATGCGCAGAACCTTTTAATTACTCTCGTTACAACACAATAACGAAGATTTATGCGATCCCCTTTTGTATTACACTGTTTTTCTGACCATTTTCGATTTAAAGTATTCATTCGCGCGAGTCCTCCGTTCATCTGTACCAAATTCTAATTTTCCAAACATTAAGAACATGTCTGACTTACATCTCATGCTAACGAACAATAGATTGAGCACCTTTTATGTGATTCATTCACCTTTTTGCACAATTCAAATGTGCTTGTTGAATTTGTCAATGGCTAAGTTGTAAATGCTGTTAAGAAATTCAAATACGCCAGAACAATTGTTATATCTGAATAGTTATTTGTTATTTCTGTCAAATTGCGTTTATGATCAAAATAAGTAAGTGAAAGCCATAGAAGGAAAATTCAGACTAATGTTAATTATTAGAATTATTAAAAGAAAAAATCATGGTAATTATTTAGAAGTTTACCCTTCTCAACGAGTTTAATGACCTTGAAATATGTTGTCATGGTCATCATTCTGAACAACTTTTTCCTGTACATGTTACCGTCGCTCGGTCTTAGTTATCGAGATATTTGCAAAAATATTCAGTCAAATTTAGATTACGAGTACACTTCATTTGGTAATTCGTACCCCTCTCCGCCCCCTCCCACGATCTAAACACAACTCACTCTATTCGCATAATCTTTGCATTGTAGCTGTCATCCAGAATTTAAACTATTAACACGGACAAATGACTAGATGACATCTACAATGGAAAGATTATGCTAGTAGAGTGAGTTGATTAAACCTTACGTTTAGGGGAGGATGCTCCGATGACCTTGACCTTGACATATGTTGTTCAGGACAACATTCTGAACAACTTTTATCATTACAACTACCCGGTGCTCGGTCTCAGTTTTCGAGATATTTGCGAAAAACTATTGCTAACAGTGTATTAAATTTTCCGTATTCTTCCACGCTCCGTGGCAACGTAAACCTGTTCCGGGGGCGCATCTGTTTATTTTTTGTTTGTAAACACGTTGTGGGGATGAGAAGCGACAATACCACACACACCCACCCAGTGTTTCTAAAAAGAAGGCTCTCACATTATACAATATAAAATCAACTGAGACGAATACAGCATACATGTATTATATTATCGCATTTGATAGTAAAACAAATTGGTATTGGTTTCAGTTGATTTTACATTGTTTAATGTGAGAACCTTCGTCTCAGAAACACTGGATGGGTGTGTGTGATGGTTAGAACTAGGTGGCGGGGGGCGGAGAGCACGCAGACGAAATTATGAGTATCTCGAATAGTATCTATATCAAACTGAGAATTTTATTCTGTATTTAAATGGTCTAATGGATACATAGAATTCATTATTTCGAAAAAAGCATGAATGCGTTTATCAAAATTGTACGTTCTTTTAAATAAACATTCGGCAATATAATACAAAATTCAATACAGTACTAGCAATAGTTTTTCGCAAATATCTCGAAAACTAAGACCGAGCACCGGGTAGTTGTAATGACAAAAGTTGTTCAGAATGTTGTCCTCAACAACATATGTCAAGGTCAAGGTCATCGGAGCATCCTTCCCTAAACGTAAGTTTTACCGTGAGTTGTTGTTAGGTCTGGGAGGGGGAGGAGAGGGCCGGCCCGACCACGCATACGAGAATCCACGAGTAGTCACTCAAAATTGAAAGCTCATCTTGTATATGTATAATCAGAGTGAAGCCCTGTTTTCCTTCTGATTTCCACAACGTGTTTAGAAGAACAGTAAACAGCTGCCGCGCAGAAGCAAGCTACGTAGCTAGGGGTGTGCGAGTACCCGTAATTTACGAGCTAAGCTGAACTCGATTCGATTGCTCGACCCGAGTCGAGCATTTGAATTTACTGAGCTACTTGAAATCGACGAACTGCTTGAAAAGAATGCGAATTACTTGAAAAAAATGCGAATTACTTGAAAAATCAACCGGCTCGAATACTCGAGCCCTTGTAAAACTTCGATTTACTCGAAAATAAATTTTAAGCTCGAAATTTTTCGAATTACTCGAATATATTAGAACAGATCTTTAACTTTCGAGTTACTCGTAAAAATTCGAATTGCTCGAGTTACTCGAATGTTCATTTATTTACTATCAAATACTATTCTAACTATAAGGAAGAAAAATATGACGCTAATTTAATGCTTCTGTTTTATTTTCATGTTTTCATGAAGAAAACATTCGAATTTTTACGAGTAACTCGAAAGTTGAAGATCTGTTCGAATATATTCGAGTAATTCGAAAACTTTCGAGCTGAAAATTAATTTTCGAGTAAATCGAAGTTTCACGAGGGCTCGAATATTCGAGCCGGTTGATTTTTTCAAGTAGCTCGCATTCTTTTCAAGCAGTTCGTCGATTTCAAGTAGCTCGAAATATTCAAACAGTTGACTCGGCTCGACAGACCGATCAGTACTCGACTCGAAATTCGAATACTCGAATAAATGGAATACTCGCACACCCGTATACATATAAAGAAAAGTTGATCAGAATGATGACCTTGACAACATATTTCAATGTCATCAAAATCGGTGAGGAGGGAAAACTTCTAAATAATTACCAAAATCATTTTAATGTAATTCCTGCTTCCTACAATGAATTTAAAATATTTTTATTTTTACTCTGCATGAAGCTCCACAGTCTTCATGTTATTAACATCTACAAGAAGCCTATTAATAGGTGTTTCAATAATTCTGCTGTATTAAAAAGAAACATAAAAATCTTCTTTTACATAATAATCCCAAATCAAATAATAAGATTACGTTTAGATTATTATTACGATTAGATTACCATGCGCCAATTTTTTGAAAGACTAATTCAGATGCGCCATATAACTCGAGCATTTTTTATACCGTCTTACGTTCATGGTTAGGGGTTGGTAAATAGAGATAAGGATGAAATATTAAAAAGGAAAAAGTTTTCTATCAATCAACTTTTGTTAAAGTCTTTGCAAAGGTCGTATCTACATATCCAACTTCACTTTTAAATCAAATTTATTTTAATATCAATCGCTCCGCTTGTCGTGTATGCTCTCATATAAATGAAAAAATAAATTAGATTACGTTACTGAGGATGACTTGCTGTTGCTGTTGAAAAATCCATTACAAAATCCGTCGGCATGAATCATAGAGTTTTACAAATTCGTAGAACAATTACCGATAGATAAAGTGTTAAGTATTGTCGTATTTTATCAGTGTCATGAAAATTGTAAGGAAGTATAATCTCACTTGCAATATAACGTCGAAACGATTTCCCAAAATGAACTAGATTTGTCGGATTTCGAACTTTCATACTCTTCATGCTTATTATACCGGAGGATACTGTCTCACCTAAGTTTCAGTCATGGTGGAGCAGTCGGCCCGATTGAAATTCACGCATATCAAACCATGAGAGCGTTTTAGGTTCTCGCGTGCCCTTTTTTCGCGACGGAGCCACGTTTTATTTACCGAAAAAATTGACGGGTTGCCGTGAATAGTTCTCGGGATAGTTCCCTACAGGAGAAAGCGTTTCGAGAGTCCTGGACCAAACTCCTCTGCACCAGATTTCAGCCGTTAAAGTTTTTTATAGCAGCATAATGAATTAAGGATCCCAGTTTTTCTGTGCGAGGAGCGAGCCCCATTCGAGAACCCGTTCCCTTTGGTCGGTAGACAGTACCCGTGTGTCATGCTTCGAACGCGAGGATTGTAATTAGGAAGACATTACTCAAAGAGAGCCTTTTCCCCCCGGGGACCAGAACGATTCTTCCTGGCCGTTTTCTCTTCTTTTTCTTGTGCCCGCCGCCTGATGGCCCTTCGGCCCGTTCGGGGGCGTTGATACCACTCTCCTGGACAAAGTCATCGGCAATGTAGTAAGAATTTGATTTTATGATCACCACCATTCAATATACAGCAATAAAGAAGACATTGGTCAAAAGTCCATGAATATTCATGAAATTCTTGAACACTGATGGTCGAAGAGTAATGAAGAGTAATAGAGTAACAAACGAAGCTCATTAGCCCTGGTTTTAGGAGATTGATATACCGCTCGATCGGTCTACATTTTATTTTATATTTCACCCATTTAATGCAAAAATGGTGTAAGTCAATATTTGTCCATTTGATTTAACATCGCATCTTAAGGATTTAGTCATCAGTAAATAAATTAATTACCATATAATATTAGCCTTGCTTGCACAAGATCAACGTAACGTCATTCGATATTATTGTGTTTTATATAACTTTTACTTAATTCGTCATTATCCAATGATTAACTATTTTGACTTGCACCATTTTTACATAAAACGAATCAATCGATGACATTTTATTTAAAGTTTTTATACTATATTTTAGGTTGCAAATGTATATTAATATACATTTAATTGTCGAAAGGATGGAAATTCAAAATAGTTTCACTATTTTTCAATAAGATCATAAAAGAATTTTTTGATGACATTATTGTATGGCGGTTTTGACATAAGGGTTAAAACAATGTTAGAGCATAGGAGGATAGATACGTGTAAATATTTTTATAGAAAAGTCACACTATTTTATAATATTTTATTACATATTATAATCCTACTTGTTTGATACTTTAATTAATGTCGAACAAATATATTATAACTTAAGTACTTGATACACTCTTCATTCCTATAAGCGAGCCAAGTATGATCATATAATGTTACTTCACTAATAATATTACGTTACGCAATAACTAGAAAACAGAAAACACATAAAACTTACTATTTTTATAACTATCTTTGTCGAATAATGGAAAATAAAACCCCGTTGACGTATAAAAACGTCTCGAATACAGAATGTATTGCTTATGTCATTTTACATATGAAAGTAAAATTTTGTTTAATATTAACGTCAAAGTTTAGCAACAACATATCTATTATGTAACGAAAATTTGTTATTATGGTTATACAAATGATATCTTTGGTGAAAATAAACTTCATTTAATTTGTACGTCAAGGGGTTAAATATGTGTTCAAATTTGTATAATCCATTTCCATTTTATTAGATTCTGTTTAATAACGTTTATAGAGAAAATCGATTCACAGTTTAGTAATAATATTTAAAATTCGCACCCTCCGAAAACGCAAACCTGGTATGGTCGTTCATTACTTTTTGCGGCAGGGTGTTTCTTTTTTCTCGTGAACGACATCGAATTTATCCAGCAGGATTTCTGCACGATCATAATCCATCAACGGGCCGATTTTCCAGCAGCCTTGTTCCAGTTTAAGATTTTTAATACCGGGCGGGTGATTAGTCGATGCTCACGCCCTCCCCATCTCATTTATCCCACTCCTTTGTTTCTCTTTGCGGCCTTTCGGTGGTACCAGTCATTAAATCCGGGAGAACATCGACTTTCTTCCTGCTCATCTCTGCTCCCCCTCCTCTCCCCTTGTATCGCCCCTGTCTTCCTCTATCTTCGAACGATTGCTTGCGGCCTTCTCAGATTCTACGGACCGATAAACGCGACAGCTCTTCTTACTGTCGGCATTGAAATCACCGAGGAATAGCCCACCGATGGCCGACGCTTGTAATTATCGGTTGGATCGATGACGCTTCCGAGATCGTTCAACCCCGGGCGGTGTTCTCTAATACTTTCGATTACTTCTTCATCTCCGCTCAAAATAAAAATGTCCGTTTATTATCTCGCGTGGCCCTCGCGGCTCCGTTTACAACCCCCTCGCGTGTCCGGCATAATAATTCGAGCGGTTTATGGCTCGTGGCAAGACCAAAGAAGAGAATTGATTCGTATTCCGCTTCCGTTTAATCGAGATAATCCGGAGCCCGAAGTCGCCCTCGAGATCGCGGATTACTTCGATAATTCCTTAATTACCGTGCGCATCGGCTTCCTACCGATCGAATTTGCATTAGGGGATCGTAATATCGAGCTCTCCCTTCGGTGAATAACCCTAACCCGTTTAATTGATATTTTAACGAATCCGGAAGATAGCCGCGCTGCACTTGTTAATTAACCGTTCCTTTCTTTCTTACCGTGACCCCTCGGCCGTACGCAAATTAAAAGAATTCGAGGACTTCTTTTTGCGAACGCTCATCTTGTTAATCCTTGTATTATATTGCTACGGTCGACGCTGCTCTGCAGCCCTTTATCTGCTTGAAATTATACTTCAATATTTACTGAACAATTACATATTATGTTGTTGCGTATGAAATGTCCAATTTTAGAATACAATTGTTATGAAGCATTTTGATGACAGCCTGCAGATTTATTAATTTATATTTGAAGATACAAAGCAGATGTTTAAATTCCTATCTTCAATTCTCATATAGATATCTAATTTTACTTTTAAATGAAGTTTATTTTAACGCCATTAATGTGCTTGCCGTATATTATTTTTGTATGAGTGGAAAAGTAAATATTTTGACGAATTAACATCTCTAGTGGCCCTAAGCGCTTAAAATATTTTGAGCTCCCTTTATACAGGATCACTTGAACGCAATGCAGGGATGAACCCGCACAATTTCTTAGGTATTTTCGATAATTTGAAGAAAAGTGTTGTTAACAAAAATTGGAGTTTTATTCTCCTGTTACTGATTTTCATATTTTAAAGGACAAACATTTAAATATTTTTATATTTTTTGCGTCTTATTGAATAGTTTACATTTTAAATTTGAAATATATTTGGGTCACGGAGAATTCAGACATTGGAGGTTCTAATAATTGAGATTCTGGACTGATTCAATGTAATAACTAAGAATAAATATAAAGTTCTAACTATTCGAGATAATATTTAAAAAATGAACGCAGTAATAGAATAGTAATTCGCATTGCATACATTTTGAAAGATGTTATGTCATAAAAGCATTAGAAGATCCAGCAGTCTATTCATAAACGAGCGCTAAAAATGAAGACTCGCCGAGACCAGGGATCGTTCCAAGAAGCAAAAATCTTGGCTGCGATCTTAGTTGCATGGCGGCATATTAAAAAGAGAAGAATCGAAAAAGTGGTTTCGCGACACGCTTTCATTTCGCTGTTACAAATTATGACGTCTCGACGGTGTCACCTTCGCGAGCCTCGGAGAATTTCAGGACCCGACAAGATGGCCGATGTAATTCAACACCGGACGGCCGCGGTCGGCGAACAACCCGGTTTGCGGTGGTCCTTCGCTGCAAATGGACCGACGTTTTCAGGAATCCGACGTAAATATTTATAAGTCCCGAGGGAGCGAGGGAAAGCCGAGGGAGGAAGATTTCTTCTTCTTCTTCCACACCGCGGTTCGCCTTCGCCAGACGAATTGCAAGAAAGAGCCGCGCGTCGTCGCACGAAATACGCACGAGACAACCTTATCTCCTCGGACAGACGTCCCTCACGGGAACAGCGACGAATAAATTGCAGCGTTCCCTGAAATTAGCCGTCCTCACGAGTCTGCTTTTCCTTTGTGGGAACGCGATTTGAAAAACCGGGCAACGTTACCACGAAAACGGACTTTTCATCGTCCTACGCTCTTGGAGCCGAATAAAATTGCAATTAACGTCATCGGGAGACACGAGGCCCCAAATGACCGGTCTGTGTTTTGTCCGGAGTCTGCTTGAGACGTCCATCGGGACACTCGAGACTCGAACATGACTTTTTCAGCGGTATAATTTGGTTTCGCGATACGGATAGAGACGTGCCACTTGTTTACGTACTTATGTACAGTATAGGGACTATACTAGAGTTGGGTGATTCTGGATCGATTTTTTCGATGTCATTTTCAATTTTTTGAATCGATTCTTGGACATTCGATTTTGAAACGAATCGATCTTCGATCCATGGGGAGGCACGGGAGAGTTCGAGATTAGAAGTAGACGATCAGGAAACTGTGATTAATGAATACTTAAATTATTGTTAATTCTTGCTTTTTTTAAAGTCCTAAATAAATATCTAAATTAGATAAAAAATAAAATAAATTATAATACCTAAATATCTCATCATGAGATACTATTGGCATCCTGATAATGCTATAAACGTTGTGCACTTAATATTGAGTTACTTTTTTATTGAACAATTTAAGTTTGTAAATCGGTTCTAAAGTGCCATAAGAATTAAGGCATTGCATTTTAGGCTCGATTTACATAATCGGATTCTGCGTCATAGCAATATGCCATGCAGAATGGATGTGGATATATTATATTGGGTTGGCAACTAAATGATTGCGCATTTTGTCGATAGATGTTCTAACACATACTTTTGTTTTGTTAACGTGTTCAAAGCACATAACCTATATTGTTTTCTTGTTGTTTGGACTTCCACCTTTAATTAGTAAGAAAATTGTATCGATTAGTTATTTAGTTTCGTTTTTATCCAAATTTAAAAATGGAAGAACAAAACGCGCATTTCAAACATATTTTATTATTATTTCCGAAAAGGCAGAAACGCATCGCAAGTATACAAGAAGTTATGTGCCGTCTATGGAGATGAAGCCTTGAAAGAAAGGCAGTGCCAAAATTGGTTTGCCTAATTTTTTTTTTATTTTTATGAACATGTAATTATGGCACTGCCTGAAAAATGGCAAAAGGTCATCCACAAAAACGGAAAATACCTAATTTAACCGTTTGAGTCCCAGGGGGTATTGAAAACACACTGTCGAAGAATCTTTAAATGACTACGAAAAGACCCAAGCAGCGCGATAGCGCTTGTTTTATTTTTTTTCGTAATGTATTATTGCATTATAATAGTATTATTCTACCTATTGTAAAATGTACTATTTACATTAAAAGGAGCTGTGTGATGTACTTGCGTCAGTAAATCTTCGACGATCGGTAACGCACCGTCAGTTGTCCACAATGCTCGAAATGTGCTGGGTT
Organism: Sphecodes monilicornis; assembly: GCA_913789915.3. Taxonomy (NCBI): domain Eukaryota; kingdom Metazoa; phylum Arthropoda; class Insecta; order Hymenoptera; family Halictidae; genus Sphecodes; species Sphecodes monilicornis. The sequence continues at coordinate 8,180,456 of OU565291.1, read as the reverse complement.
TTCTCGACATAAAATCTCAACAGCGCGATCGCGCTGCTTGGGACTCAAACGGATAATAAAGTTATATTTTCAAGTAAAAATTTTGAATTTTCCTTTTTATTTAAAATCCGCAATCACTTAGTTGCCAACCCAATAGATAGTAATTTGATAGAATTTTTATACGTCTTTTTATTCCTATATTATTAACCCCTTAAGTGACTAACCCGTGACAAAGCTGTGATTTGCAAATAATATTGCTTTTTGGACCACTTTCTTGATTTGCGAAATACTTAAGAGGTTAAATAACTGTGTGACTTTTATGGAAAATACCGTAGCAGTCAACGTGTCGAAGCGTGTCCATTCTACTTGACCTACTTGATCGAAATCTGAAGTTCCATGAATGTGTCAATGAATTCCGGATGCCCCCGGGTGGAGCTGTCAATAAAACAGCAAATTTCCCCTTATATTAAATTTCTCGTGTTTTTTCTGGAACATAACGGGCTTCGTGTGAGTTCCGCAAGTTCGCTGATTGCGAGCCAGTGCAAACAACGCGGTGACGAGTAACGAAATCCCTGTTCCTCGGGCTTCCTCGCCTCATCCTTCGTTTTCGTGGCGAAGTTGACTCGAGGCCGGATCCTCGTCGAAGGAACACGGGCGACTCCACCGTTCGCTACCTGCCTGCTAAACAAAGACCCATTGTTACACCGAAATTTGACAACGTTGCCCTGACAATGGTAAACCGATACGAGCACAGGCAGTTCGTATACCTGGCCTGGACGCCCGGCATACCTGCACCACCTTGGAAATCCGGGGCTACCGTTGGATATTACCAATGGGACTCATTCAAATGTATCCTCTTGGCTAGAAATCGGCTACCATCGATTTTTCTACAAATATCGACAACCCTGCATGTACATTCTTGAATTAGGGTGAAAATTCGTAGACTATGGCAACGCGGGACACTTGACGGCTTCTTCCGAATATACAGTGGGTCTACAAAGTATTCGTATACCTTTTAGAAACGTATAACTCTGTTTATGAAAATATTTAAATGTCATTATACCCGTTAAGCCGTTAAGTACAGTTTTGGTTGAAGTTTTTGTCAAGTGCCAAACGGCGTGATGGTAACGTACTAGATTCATTACCGGGAAGGCCAGTGTTCAAATCGCTTTTTCCATTTTTTCTTTTTTTTCTGTTCAGTTTATCTATTTTAATGAATTGTATTTTGCACATGAAAAATACACTCATAATATCTATAGAATACAAAATATAAAAATGTTATTGAATAGGAACATAATATGAAAAAAACACTAACTTCATCAATCTTAACGTATCTCAAAAGTTGTTGATTCTCGACGCCTATAATGCTAGATTTTCATAAACAGGAGAACGAAATCTAGCAATATGTAAAGTTTTGAGAAAATCTGAAACCCCATGACCGCGTCTTCCCCTTGTTAGAATTGGACTAAACGACTTGAGTTTTCTTGACATGTTAGAAGGATTAGTTTACCAGGTAATACGTAAATAATTTTTTTTAAATTGCTATTGGTCTGAACTATGTACATGTACATGAAAAACAAATAAAATTTGATTTTTTAACCAATATTTAAGCATTAAAGCAAATATAGATACACAATAAATATAAATTTTCTTTTTTCTTCTTTGAAATTACTAAAGATGAAACAGTTATAATCATAGTAACCGTGAAGAAAATCATACTGTAAATGGTTAAATATTCAAGGGAATATTGTTGCACTTTCGACTTTAACACTAAACCTACCACGGTCAATATGACCGGTTTTCTATTTTACAATTATTGAAAGTAGAAAAACGATTTCATAGGAAATGACTGAATTGACATTTTTAATTAAGCACATATTGTAATGGAAACGGTATAAAGTTTAAATAAATTCAATCTTCTCACTTCTTTAAGGTGTTTTACTTTTATATGTTTTGTGCTTGGTAGGTTTAGCGTTAATTAAATCGGTAAAATATGTCCTAAGAATTTATTCTTAGTCTTTTTAAAACAATGTATGAAAAAGAAACATGTTAACATCTACAGTTTCTCGATGTTTGAAGTAAAGCCACAGATTAATAATTATATTAGTCAGAAGAAACAATTATTTTCGTAATAAGAATTCTGGTTATGTAAACATCTGAATCTCCAAGAGCTCTCTTCATAGCTCTCTTCACAGAAGACTGTCGTTTTTCTTCGTTTCTTAAGGAAATCCACTTAAAGTTGCACGCTCCCTGGCGTTCCAAATTGTCCAAACATCCAAACAGAAGAATGGAAACACTTTGAAACGTCTGGACTGTAAAACAGGATGCTGTTCTTAATAAGATTTCGACCGGAAACGAAGACTTTGGAAGCGTTCTTTGTCCGATTTCAGGCGTCTCCCCGAGAGTGGCACAGTGGTATCTAATTAAACGTTAAATTGTTATTTTAAGTTTAATAACAACGATAATGATCTCGCAGCTCGAGCCCGTGCCCTGTTATTATCAAGATTGCATATTTTCTGGTAGATTAAGTTCCCTAAGAGCGGCACGGCCCGCAAGAAACGCGAGACGAGAATCGAGCGAAAGCAGCCCGGCTACCGACCATACGAAACTCGCAAACTGCGGCTCCGAGGGAATACGATTGATCGATTATCCGCGATATTACGTGCATCGATGCGCCTCGAGTATTACGGAACCGGCGAAGAGTTGCGCGAGTTGCCTGCCGGGTAATTCGTGCTCTGAAATTTCTGTATTAAGGCACGCCGGTGGTCTCGAATAGGAACAATCGCAATCGTGTGAATTGGGAAATTCGGTAGCTCACTCGGACTATTGTTTCGACTATTCCAATTGAAATCCATGTGGAAGGTTTCTAAGGCAGAAGCGCTGCAATTTGCTGCTACGAACAAGTTCATTGTAACTAGAGAGATACAAAGGACACTTTTCATGAGATGCACTGAATTAACAAATAGTTATTGCTTCTCAAAATTGTCGTAATCGTTGCTCAAGTTGCTGTCAAATTTTCGGACGTAGGAGAGATCGGGGAATGTTGATACGATATAATTATATCTACATACTGTATATGTAGCAGTATTATGGCCAGATATTTGAGGTTTGTTAGTGAACTGTTATTTATGATGGAATTTGCGTCTGTATATGCAAACGAGGACAGCTGTTATTCAATCTTTTTCATTTTTGTAGCTGCAGAGCAATTATTCGTGTTGGCTTTTCAATTCGTCTGGTAATATTATACAAAACGTTATATTATAAACTACCGTGATTTGGCGTTAAATCATTTGAAGAGAAGATAATTACGCGTTCCCCTTTGTTTATGTGATCAATGTTTTTTAATATTATAATGTATTTATTGCTTTAAACCATATAAGGTTTATATAGCATATACATTACAAATTATACAATGTATGGTTATGTTACAATATGGCTTAGTGTCTAACTTATAATTAGTTTACATTAATTTTGTTAGGATACAACCACCTCATTGAAATTAAATTTTAATTGAGCTTATCTTAATGAAATCAAAAATAATTTTCACGCCTCTAATATCTGGGCTGCATAGGAAAGAATGGATAGAAATCGGGCGATATTTTTTTATTCAGATCTTTTTGTATAATAATGTCCAGTGGGGTACGTTAATACATTTCCTTTTTGAAGCACAGCGTATTTTGCCCGGACTATTTTTCTTTATTTAATTAAATTCTTTTGTTCTGTTCCTAGATGAGTGGTACAAAATTACAGTAAAAAAGAAAATGTGGCGAAATATCGTGAGATTATTTTGAGAAAGCTTATGCAATAATGAAAGCGGATTCAGTAATGAAATTATCAGCATGCGCATAACTAACGCAGACCTACAAAACGCATATTTTAAATTTTCATTAAGAACCAAAATAAAAAACTTTAAAAAAGTGCCATTTTTATTTTTTCACGTAAGTCTTACCAATTGCAATTTTTTCAAAATCTTTATTGCACGATATTTAGTAAATCAATGCTTCTAGTTGCTAAAAAAAGTCAAGTTGGGTGGTCCAATTTTAACAAAGTTATTCTGATTTATAGAGCGTTCGATTACTTTCGTGAGCCACTGCGAGGCCAATAGAACTTTAAAGTTCAAAAAATAATACAAACAGTTAACTTTTCATGAAGAATCTTTTTTTGTTTGAAAGACAAATTCATGGCATTAATATTTTAAAATGACTTCGGGCATATGGCCACCGCGACTGCTCTTGACGAAGCGCAATCTGTCAGTCCAATTTGAGTTACTTTTTCGAGCATTGTTGTCCGTGTGTCGCGAATGAAAACAATGTTGGAGTCCAAGTTGTCAATTGTTGCGTACGAGATGGTCTTGTGACTTTAATTCCTGCACCAACTGGATCTTATACGCGTGTAAACCAAGATCTTCGCGCAAAATTTTGCACGTGGTGGGCGGACAGAGGCCCAATTGCTGCGAACGACGACGAATCGATTTTGGATCCTCTTGCACACTTTCGTTTACAGGGGCGATACGCACAGTGTGATGACGTGTTAGTGTTTTTGCATCATGCCCAGAGTATGTGGTGCGAAATCTATCTGCAGCTCGATGGATGGCTTGCTCCGATGGATGATTATGTGCACCGTAAAAGTCACGAAGTCGTCTATAAATCTCACGAATCGGCGACCGATTTTCATAGTAAATTTAAATAATTCTCGACCGTTCCTCAAGCATGAGCCTATACATGATGATTTGCCAGACTATACTGAACATAAATATCAACAAGAGCGGTCAGAAGGACAGCTTTTATTGACAGTTATCCCTATCGAAAGTTCTATCTAACCTAAAAAAATACATCCCGTACATATAAGTAGATCAGTGCTGAAACGGCAGAAGTTGTTATAGCCGGAACGGTGAAGGGACTCGCAGACAATGATCATACGATTGCCAATTTCCCAAAAGAGCGATCCGCGGAATAGGTTAGTTCGTTTTCGAGGCGGATGTCCTTGAGGATCAACCGACATCATCCCGGCCGATTCGTCATCTGTTGGTCGCTCGCCGCTCGATTGCGAACACGATGGAGCAATGCGTTTCTTGCTTGCCCCCTTCCTGCCCTGTAACACACGTACAACCCCTCGGCCGTCTTTTCTACCCGGTTTCGTTTCTTTCAGCGGGTTCTTCCTTGCAGCGGTCAAACGTCGCGCGCGGCGACAGCAATTACCTGGCCGGGGTCGGAAAAACAGTCGGCGAATTACACGAGGCCGGTATGCGAGCGTGCCACGGGCTGCAGCGACGACGACGACGCCACTTTATAAACGGCTCCGGCGAGCTGCTCTGTCGTTGCCCTTAGAAAAGTTCATAAATATCGCGGATAATTGTACGCGTTGTCCTGGGAACGAGCCCGCGGCTCGCTACTTTCGCGTTCCCTCTTCCTGTATCTTTCTCCTTCGTACTCCGCACACCTTTCTTCAGCTTTTATCGAATAACGCAATCTACAGACCAAAATGCACAGCTGGAGACTACACGATAGAACACACTATTGATTCGTGTACATACAGTGGCCCACAAAAGTGTTCGTACGCCCTTTAAATCAGAATAACTTTCTTAAAATTTCACCAAACCGCTTGACTTTTTTTGAGCATGTGGAAGCATTGATTTACTTTTAAAATGTGCAAAAAGGATTTTGAAGAAATTGCAATTAGTAGGAATTACATGAAAAAATAAAAATGGCACTTTTTAAAAGTTTATTATTTCAGCACGTAATGAAAATTCAAAATATGCGGTTTGTAGATCTATGTTATTTAAACATATGCTGAAAATTTCATCGAAATCTGTTAACAAACACATGTGGTGATAATCGCAGTTTTTCACGACTTTTGGCCAGTTTCTGCTTAAAATCCATAGTTTCTTACATCTTTCGATGCGCGTAGTTTTTTTCTGCGTTAACCGATTTCGATGTAATTTTCAGTATATGCATAACTAATATAGATCTACAAAAGGCATATTTTCATGTAATTCCTACTAATTGCAATTTTTTAAAAATCTTTTTTGCACGTGATTTACTAAATCAATGCTTCTAATTACTAAAAAACGTCAAGTGGTTCGGTCAAATTTTAATAAAGTTATTCTGATTTAAAAGGCGTACGAACACTTTTGTGGGCCACTGTAGGTTTCACACTGTTCGTGTTTATTTGGCTCAGTTGTGAAAATTAAAATTTTGCTCCGCGTGAATTTATTAACAGTAGCTCTGAAAAGTAGTGGCACTTGGGCACATCAAGTTTTAGCGTGTCATTGTAAAGAGGAAGGTACAATTTCCAAATTTAGGTATAGTAGATTCAGCCACGGTGTTACACTTTCAATTGGATATGATGCAATTGTTTGTTCAATGTATTCCAATAAGAAATTATTGCATAGTCTAAAACAATATATAAATCCGTAATTGCTTCTGCGATGACTAATAAAAGACAAATTCATACTGTATGCGGTTTTTTTTATATTAATTATTTATAAACTTTTATTTGTTCCTTTTATTTTGACGGGCCCCAAAATATTTCAAACATCTTGAAGTTCACGAATATATTCTAGTTTTCACTAAAACTGCAATTTAAACTGCAAATTGCCACTACTTATTTCTCATGACGAATATACTCGTCATAGCACAAAATTTTGCACGTTTTTCATGATGAGTATATTCGTCAAAAACAGTTAACTGGTTAACAGACGTTACAATTTGTAGTACATATTTTCGACAAGAAACGCGTCTTTAATTTCCCACTTGCTACATCCTACAATAAAGTTTTAGAAAAATTTGAATGATGGATTGATAAAGTAGAGATATAAATGAATGCTAGTTAAGTATTGTACTATTCTTTTTTACGAGATAATTTAGAGTGCTAATACCTTTTTGAAGTCACTGTATAAGTATATTGAATATTATGGATTTATTTGTATCAGTGTATACTACTGTTGTATTTCAACATTAGCTGTCCTGAAAGACTAGCCGTCCTGGATCTATCAGCTAACATAATAATGTTGGTTCTGTGGTCAGCAAATAAAGCTTAATGTGCGTGTGGTTTCCTAGATTTTACACTACAGTAATTTTAAAGTTTGTTCGGCTAGAAACATTTAATCTTTTTATTAGTGATTGTTTATTCAGGTTCAGTCAACTCTGTAACTCCATCGCTTTTATGAACATGAAAAGATCTTGCACCTCAATTTTTACAAAACTTTTACATATGTTTCCAAAACAATTGGACGTTTTACAGAAACACCGTGAGAAATGTGTTACATAAATTTGTAAGATTTAGATTTGATCTTGAAAGTAGTCCAAGCGATCACTGAAAAGTGATGAATTCCGTTTGAAAATCCACACAAAGTACTCAATATTATGAGTACGTAATTAATTGAATACTATGAATTACAGATACCCATGGTAATTATTTACATTAGGGGCTTCCTCACCGATTTTGATGACGTTGAAATATGTTGTCAAGGTTATCATTCTGAACAACTTTTTCCTATACATGTTACCGCCGTTCAGCTCTAGTTTCCGAGGTATTCGCAAAAGAGTTTCAACATCTCAAAAAGTGATCGGAGTAGGTTTGGGTTAGGTCTGGGTTATTTATATATTATTTATATATTTATATACTGGGTTATTATATATTTTCTTGATTGTTGCAGATATCCAAGAATTCGTATAGTTTCATGCTTAATACTCTGTATGCTAACACAGCTGACAATGAAATGAGTTCGCGTTCGATACGATTCATTTCACGTTTCAGTTTGTAAACATAAACGGACAAGACAGTGGGTCTCAACTGATTGAAGTCGTTTTAAGTTGTGACCGTGACCGCGTTATCGGCGGCCACAATTTCAAATCTAACCCAAACCTACTCTGACCACTTTTCGAGATGTTGAAACTTTTTTGCGAATACCTCGGAAACTAGAGCTGAACGGCGGTAACATGTATAGGAAAAAGTTGTTCAGAATGATGACCTTGACAACATATTTCCACGTCATCAAAATCGGTGAGGAAGCCCATAATGTAAATATTTACCATACCCATTTCACGTGTATTGAAAATACGCGTGTACACGTGTAATTAATATATCCGTGTAGAAGTCCGGATACTATTTAATACACGGATACATGAGTACTAAAATACACGTGGTCACGTGTATCAAAATATACGCGTACAACTGTGAACTTGAATATACGGGTACATGTGTATTATCCGTGTATTATCTGTGTATTTTGTTGCACGTGTACACGTTTGCTTCAGTACCCGTGTATCCGTGCATGAAGAACTACACGGATAAGACGGATATACAGGGTGTCCCATTTCAGTTGAGACTGTAAAACATCTCGAAGACATGTGATTTCAAAAAAAAAACAAACAATTACAAAAAAATGTTTGAAACAAAAGTTGTGCATTTTCTTACGTGGAATATGATTCCGAAATAAAAAATATGGGTTTATGGTTAAAAAATACAAAATGACCTTGAAATAACCTTGAAAACGCCCACGAATTAAAAAAACTAGTAGTGCCATTTAACTCCCCACTCGAAACACTAAAGGACATATGTCAGTTTGTTTTTTTTAAATCACATGTCTTCGAGATTCTTTACAATCTCAACTTAAATGGGACACCCTCTATATTAGTACACGTGTATTCTAAATACACGTCCAAAACCATGATCTCTACTATGAATGGATAGTTTGAGAACAATAAGTGAAAACTGTAAGCCGACAAATATTAAGTCTTGTTCTTATTCGAGCCGAGTTTCTTGCCGCTTGTTTGATTGGAAATATCAGCATGTGTGCAGCATCTGTTGAACACTTGACACTTGAATACTTGAGTTCGATGATCTTGTACAGTGCATCGGAAGTGGTTGAGATCTGCAATGTTCTCTGAGAGGCTGATCTGTTGGCAGTTTCAAGCGTTCAATAAGATCTGCTTTAGTTGATAGATACATCGTCGCTTATAGATCAACATTTCATATCATGGCCAATTATCACAGTTATCTATAGTAGACTGCGGATTTTATACATTTACGACAAAAATGGGTAACTGAAATTTGAAACATTGGAAAAATTTAAGAAAATTCTATACCATTTGTTTTTGACCTACTACAATTATTTAAGAAATGAAGAAATTTTTAAGTTTGGTCTTGTTTCTTGTAACAAATATAGGACATTATTATTTTACTAGATATCTAATTAATAGACTACAGATTTTATGCATTTATAACGACAATGAGTAGCTGCAATTTAAAATAGTGTATTATTACTATTACTATATACTATTAAAATTATTAAGGAAAAAAAGATCCGCAATCCACACATTAAATATTACAGTTGTCTCACTCAACATTACTATCTACAAACTTTTAATAAATGCATATAACAACTCGATCTAACATATCACAAATTTTTGAAATGTTTAAAAATAAAGACCTGCAAAGGCTTGAAATTCCCTATTGAGACTTTTTTGAGACCATGTTACAATATAATGTTTTGCTTGATTTATCAGCACGCGAATTACCAATTACGCGAGCTCCACCATCAAACGCGTGGGACCGACATTAAGCAGGATATTTTAGGGAAGCTTAAGCCCTTAATGAAACGCTCATTTCACGAGCGACAAGCGGCCGGACAGCTGTCAGCGGTAATTATCTTATTGCAATTAACGCGATTCGCATAGCTCAGGGAAAAGAGAGCCGGAGTCCTCGCGACTCGGATTCTTTGCCAAGAGAGGCAATCCTCCAAGAGAGAGAATGGTACCCGTGGAATCCGTTCGCGGCAACGCTTCCTTCTTATGGTCGCCCATGGCTTGAGCTTCTTCCCCTTCTTTCCCTAATGGCAGCTTCTTCGAAAAAGTGCGCCGACTTGGCCAATTAAGGTGCACTAGCTCGTGTATTTGTCGTCCGTCCCACGGGGGATGCACCTGCGTGCTGGACTTTGATTCTTGCACGGCTATTAATTATTATGCGCCACGCGTTCACCGGAGTTCGCAGCAGCTTTAATTATCGGCCCTTTCATGATTTAGCATCGTACGGTCGCGTGAACAATTCCCGCGCTCCTGCGGGACCCTTTGCCTTATTTCCCTATCAACTCTCTCTCTTCCTCTCTCTCTGTGAAATCAGCCATAGTCCCGATTATGGTTTTCGTCGAACAATTTTCTCTGCATCCAGAAATTGCCACTGGTTAAAATTTTTACCGCCGGTAACAACAAAGGACGAGATTCTCCTCAATCCTGTAACTTATGATCCATTTCGCAAGAGTTATTTTATCGCTGGTCATTTGTCTAACAGAAAATAATGATACACTTATTGAAGCTTAACACTTTGATCGTCATGTCTCCCATATCTGGGTGACGGGATTATTTATACAGAGTTGAAAATTAATTTTGATGTTGGTAGATTGACTGTGTACAAAATTTTCTTACGATCTGAGAAATAGAAGAAGTTTGAAACAGTAATTAATATCACAAAACTTAACTTCTGAGTTTCTGTTTTGTTAAATAAATTGCATTGATTTTATGTAATTTTTGTGATTTTCAATTGGCCGATCAACGTGTTAATGAATGCCAAGTATAGTTACAATAAACTTTTAAACGTTAAGGAAACGATAATTACAACTTCTGGAAAATTATATTTCAGAATGTTTCTTTTAAGAATCTAAGACTGCACTTGAAGTTTTATAGAATTACCTCAAATCATCAACCTTTTTCCGTTTTATCTTTCTACCGTTCGTCCTTTCAATATATTCAATTTTTCCTCTATATCCGCTTGTACGTATACACCTGCAATCTTCTACTCTTTTCCCTTAACATGCTGACTGCTATGTCATCCATATATGGGTTGCGGAATTATTTGTTCAAATTTAAAAATTAATTTTTTCACTAATTTATTCACCGTACCAAAGTTGGGTTGGCGTATGCAAAATGTAAAGAAGTTGTCAGAGTACTTAGTATTATACATCTTAACTTTCAATTTATATTTCACTGAATAAATTACTTTGACTTTACAGAATTTCTGAGGTTGTTGGGTTGGCACTCAAAGTGTTAATCTTCATCTTGGACTTGGAAGTTTTATTATAAAGCTTAAAAGAAAATCTACAATCCATTCTGTCAAATTCGTTGGCTTAGTGCTATCCATTTTGTGTTACTGTTTTTCTAATATTATGTTATTTCTGGTCTCAATTCTCGATGTAAAAAATTATTACGTTATTTAATGGTTTATGATATAAACTTTTCATAAGATTGTTTGCTTATTCTGTACAGGATCTCCATGCGAACACGATGGCATTTGCGTAAACACGCCCGGTTCATTCGCCTGCAACTGCACGCAAGGATTCACAGGACCAAGATGCGAAACGAACGTGAATGAGTGCGAATCTCATCCCTGCCAAAACGACGGCTCCTGCTTGGACGATCCTGGAACTTTCCGATGTGTCTGCATGCCTGGTAAGTGAACGATTTATCTAATGATTCAGAATGAACAGTTTTTTAATGCAATATTGATGAATTTGATGACACTTTGCGTTAAGGGCGAACAGAAAGGCGAACCAGTCAAACTAATCCAAAGAACACAGCAGGATTAAATAAAATGTTAAATGATCCGTTTTCAATATCTCTGTGGATCAATTAGAACTTTTAGGACAATCTAATAGAAAGCACATCACAATGTTGCCAAACTATCATCGATAATGGTCGAAAATTAGGTCCATTATTAACACTAACAGTAGAGAGCCCAAGATGTGACTAGTATACGTTCTTTTATAAAAATTACAAATCTCATTCAAACATCAAACATCAAAACGTTGTCAAACTATCATCGATAATGGAGGAAATTAGGTCCATTATTAACACTAACCGTACTGAGCCCCAGATGTGACTAGTATACATTGCTTTATTAAACTTACAAGACTGAGTTTATTTTTAATTATCGCGATTTTTATAGCAATATGTGCTTGAACAAAGAAATTCATTAAATAATTTGTAATGTAAGTATCTTCGTAATTTCAATAATTTTAAAATGAAAAATCTGAAACCGATGATTTGACTAGTCGTGGCACAGTTAGTGTTAAGTAAAAGTGTATTAATGTTTTGAGTATAGATTCGACCCATATAAAGTATTTTACAAATATATAAATATTTACACAAATATCTGCGGTTGTCAGGAAGAACGCCGCATGTCACATACTTTCACTTTCGAGATATTGCCGTTTAAAGTTTTGATCACTAATGCTTTGACATAGGACATCGGTTAAATTGCATTATTTTTAAATTCCATTTTAAATTGCATTTTATTTTAAACTCAAATTTTTTGAAATTGTGACATGCGGTGTATTTCCTTGAAACCACAGATATCGCCGACACACTCTTGGTATATTGAATATCTTGAGCAGAGAGTCAAACTGTCACCAAATTCTTTGATACAGACCACAACATGGTATATTTAGTTCAGTTCAAAGAAAGGTTCAATCGCGAACACGTCCTCGATAAATATTATTCGCCGCAGGTACCGCAGGGGAACCAATAATTCGCCATACCTCGCGTGATCCTGTGCGAACCGTGTCTGAATGCATCTCTGTTGCTTCTATAGTGATCGGTCAAACTGCTTGATGCATTATTGTTTTCATGCGGCTATTCATCGTGTGATGCTTGCAATGTGGTATTTTCTGTAGCCTTCCCTTGAAAAGATTCCACGAAACCCACGGTGTAAATTTTGTCCTAGAAATTTGATCGATTTGGCGCTAGCACATTGTGTAAAATTTTAATTTTTAGGAACTGAAAGAAATAATCGTTGATCCAAATTCGAAATAACTTTTCGTTAATAACTCGTTAATAAAGCCGCGGAGGAAATTTTTGCAAATGAAGAAGTTACTTCAAATGACCTCAGGAATTGCCATCTTCAAGGACGTACAACACTTTTGGGACACCCAATATACATATAAAATCCGCGGTCTAGCGATGTCTCAGCGTTAAAAATCATTCCGATCTCACGGTCACAGATAAAAGTTGATATTTTTCGGCCAGTAGAAATATCTTCAAAAACGCGAATTCGCAGCAGATTATCAACAAGCCTGAGACTCGGCGTGCAATTAATCTGGACCGCGGCGCACGCTTCCTCTTGGAGAAAGTAAATTCTCGTCACCTGTGGCGGCAGTTATTTATGATGTAAGGCGAGAGTTCTTTACGAGCGCGCGGGGTCCATAAAAAGACAGATAAGTACATGAAGCAACGAGAGCCGGCGGAAAAATTGCGCGTATCAAAAGCGAAACAATTCCTGCGCGTAGTTGCCGAGGTACCGGCAATTAGCGGCCGATCTCGAGTTTCCCATCTGCTGGAGAATTCGCGATCAAAGCCCAGCATCCCGAACGCGTGGAGGGATTTTCGTGGAAAACCCATTCGCGCGTACGTAGAGAGGCGACGAGGATCAAGATTCAGCTCGCACGATAGAGGAACTCGCGGGACTCTGGGCTAACTTCTCTCGCTGGTCCTCGCCGGTGTCGCCGGTAAATTCTTCCGAGATGACAGGGCCACGGTTTGCATTATCTGATGCTGGGGGCCCGCGGAAAGATGCCGGCCGGCAACTCGTTTGCTCTTTTAACGCGGCTGGTGCGCGCCTCGGCCACGCGCGTAAGTCAGCCTTAATTGTTTCGAGCCACGTAAGCCAGTCCTTCCTTTCCTGTGCCTAGCGAGCCGTTTAAGGGCCTGGCATTAAGCCCCGCCGAGAGAGATCCTGCCAATCGATAATCGATATAATCGACAGAGAGTGACCTGTACGTCCGATATCGCCGGGAATCGCGTAAACGCCTCCTCCGTGCCGAACGAGTAGGCTGCGGCTCGAAGGTGTGCTCAAGTGCGCTGGCAGGTATTGCGGGGTTAGATAATTGTGTGTGGGAAGCTCCGCTCGCGGAAATTTAGAGAAAAGTGCTCCGAGTATAATCCTAAATATTTCAAACGCTGCATTGTTCCGACCGAACCGTGCTCTAACCTCTTGCCGCGTAATTTTCTTCGCTGCTACGATCAAAATTTCTTCGTTTTTCATAAGTCCGCAGAGAAAAAAAGAACATTTATTTTCATTGCACGCCTACACAGGGTGTTTCACGCAATTGTTTCAGGCTATAATTTCGTTACAAGTACAGTTACAGAAAAACGTCAAAGGAAAAGGATGAATGGTTTCAAGAGCACTACATCCGTAGGACCTTATTTTTTTTTGAATTGCAATCGCGTTTATGCAATTGACAATTGCATTACTTTTTTAAATGGATATACATACCTTCTTTATATGGATAGATTCCTCTCGTTATTGTGCGTAAAAAAGTATTCGGCGTAGAAAACAAAAAATAATTAGTTACCGAGTTATTTTGTAAAGAAATATCTGTATTGAAACAGCGTTGTCTGCAGTGTATTCAATGTAATGGAGAAGCGTTTGAGCGTCCTCTTCAATGCAGATCTTTAAAGTAATTAAATCATTTTGTCACATTTTACGTTCATTATGTTTAGACTATTAAGTATACATAAACTACCCGGTTTATACAAATTGCTTTGCATACTGTTCCTAGTTAATTGATACGATACTAAATCAAGAGTGTAACACAGCTTAGGAAACAATCTCTGACAACACTTTTACGTTATCTTTCAAATACTACATCACTCAACATTTCTAGTATCCAGAATGTCGGCCATATAAACCATATATAGATATAAAGAGATATAAACCATTAACCCCTTGACATTAAATGACATTCGATATGACCAACAGTCCCATTTATTATTTGACGTACCATTTGTGTAAGCTTAACAATTAATTTTCGTATAAATTCGAAACAGATATGTTCCTGTGATGATGATAGACATGTTATAGGTAATATTTGTTGTTAATAACAATACTAGACTTCGATATTGTCAATATCGTAAGCAACAGATGACGTATCTGACACATCTTTGGACATCAATGAGTTAACATCGGAAGAATTCAGGCGTGTATGCAGCCGATTTCGATATACTCCACAACCATATTTTTTCAAGGTCAAAATAATATTATTCCTCTATGTGTTCGACGCGATATTGATTATATTGTGAGCTCCGTATCAAAGAAATGGTTTTCTCTCAACAGCAATTGCTGCCTGCGGATCTCATCCATAGAAAGGCGGCTCGCCGAGCGTTCTTTGCAACAAATAGAGCGTTAAGATGAACGGAAAGCCTGTGCTCGAAAACGCCGGCCATCGATTACGGCCGCTCGAACGCTATTTTGCCGTCTCTTTATTCCCCATTCCTTGCCCGTCCGTTTCTCCGTCTTCTCCACCAGCTTCTCGATTTATGGCGTCGATTTACAATTCGCGCGACCTTTGCCGCCGCGATCCAGCCCCGTCGCCGCGTCTTCGGGTCTTCGGCGTCGTTGTTACGCCTCGATGTGCACGCTATTTAACGAATCCACAAGAACGATAAATCGAACGGCTAGCGACGAAAGATATCGCCCAATTAAGGAAACACGCCTAATATCCGGCCGGAGAGGATCCGTAACCGACACACGAAGCCTTTCCAGAAACCGGAGGGACAATGAGCACTTCCCCCGTGGTTCACCGACCACTTCTCTTTCACGTATGCGAAATTTTACCACTTGCCACTCGACTGATCCTTGAGCGTTTATGGGATCTACGTGTTTTTGTATGCGAGGAAACCTTTGCATTGAAGCTTGCTTTTTAGGCTTTAATGGCCAAAGAAAAGTTTGATTTGTCTTGATCTTTATATAAAAAGTTGTAAAAATGAATCGGAAGTATTAGAGAGCATTCTCTTCTCTTACAAACGTATCCATGATGATGCCAAACCAATCAGTGTGTGTGTGTGTTTGTTTGTCAATTAGTTCGATGCTGATTTTGATATAAAAACTTGTACAAATAAGGATATTTGGAGTTTTAGGTAGCATCGTTTTTCTGACAATTAGTTTGTATTTACCTTCTGTAATGATTTTGTAGCTTTCGTTGCACAAGAATATCAGAATAGTGAAAAGACATCTTTCCTTCCTATTCTAATGATTTTATAACTTGGTAGTGGCTACACGTCGAAGAGAATGATGCTAGATCAATCAATGGTTTCAAACTGATTCCTTTTATACTGTCTTGATGACTTAAAGTTTGTTTTCCATTTCTTTCGTTCGAAAGTATATTCTGCTGTCACCTTTCTGTAGCTCCCTAACTCTCGTACAGCGGATCTTCTTCACAATTGTAGAATTAATTATTTTTTTAAAACATATTTTTGAAGGTATTTCATGTAGACTCACTAATCTTCTGGACATACTTAATATAATATTGTATTCATTCGATTCAATCGGTAGAAAGTGAGTAATTATATATCGATTTTAATCAGGGGTTGAAAACAGTTATGATATCGGACTCCGGTTCTTGAAACAGTTACGAGAACCGAAAAAATGTTATAACTGTTATGAGAATATCGGTTCTCGCTTATATCGGTTACGGTTACGGTTCTTGAGAACCGATATTATAACCGATATTCGGTTCTTTAGACTTCCGAACCTATAATATGTCCGGTATCGGTCTCATATCGGTTTTGCAGTTCTGCAACTGATATTTTTTGGTTCTGTATCGGCTATACAGGATGTCTCAAAATTCCTTCAACATCCGGTAATGGGAGGTTCTTGAGATCATTTGAAGCGACATTTTCCTTTGCAAAAATGGCGTCCGCTGCTTTGTTTAAGAGTTATTAACGAAAAACACGAGGCAATCAGAGCGCAGCTACAGCGGATTGATTCTGGCTCGGCCAACGTCGACGCCACGCTAAGCGGGACCTGTCGCCGACTCGGACTCCGTTCGCTGTAGCCGCGCTTTGATTGGTCCGTGTTTTTCGTTAATAACTCCTTAACAAAGCCGCGGACGCCATTTTTGCAAAGGAAAATGTCGTATCAAAAAACCTCAGGAACCTCTTATTTGCGGATGTTGAAGGAATTTTGAGACACCCTGTATAGCCGACACGGAACCAAAAATATCAGTTGTAGAACATCAAATCCGATATAAATATAGCAGTTATAGAACCGTTATAATATCGGTTCTCAAGAACCATAACCGTAATCGATATAAGCGAGAAGCGATATTCTCATAACAGTTACATCATTTCGGTTCTTCATAACTGTTTCGGTCAGAACCGATATATAACTGTTTCAAACAGTTATTTTCAGAACCGTTTCAACCCCTGATTTTAATACTCTGGGTTAAATAGACCCGGGTTCTGCTGTCGGAGGTTGAAGTTAACACTCAAGTATAACAATCGTCCATGTTCAGAAAATTGCATGTTTAGTTAGTCGAATTATTTGAAAATCTTGAAGTGATCGTAATCTTGCTGATTCCATTTCCATTTGAGGAAGTAATAAAGAATGTGATTATACATCAGACAAAATACCGCGAATGATATTCGAGTAGCACGGACAGAATAACAAGTTATACAACTGCTAAATTCCGAATGAATATTAACACTTACACACTAACGCTTCCGAATTCGAGTTATCAAGCGTATATAGCCCTCCGGCATTGAGTTGACCAAAATATAAGATGCATCTTCCGGTGTCGACTTTCGCCGAAATTGGCCATCAATTTCGTCCCACCTCGTGGTCGTTTAACCATTGCGTTAACATTCTGTCGCTCGAGAAGATATCTGACATACGAACACGCAAACAAATGTAGCTGGAGGAAGCCGCAGCAAAATTGAATCGATCAGCGACGTCTGACAGGTTAGCTTATTCAGAAGTCGGAAATTACTTTTCGTGAATTTCATTTGCGTATTGCGATAGATTAATTCGCGGCCGGCTGTTGTTGGATTTAATCTCCTCTCTCGTATTACCGAATCCCCGTTCCATCCTCGGCATCTCAGACGGATTTCTCGGGGAAGATGGACAGGGTCCAACCGGTTTCGGAAGGATCCCACCGAAAAGGGGACGAGCAGGATTAAATTATTGTCACCGTGGACGTTAGGTCGTCTCGTTTTGTTCGGATCCCGCTGGTCCGTCGCTTCCTGGCAAAACTTTTGCAAACGGTCGCTTGATTGACGCGAACGCTTCCATCAAAGAAGTTGGCCATGCAATCAGTTCAATTGCTGCCATACCAAAGAATTGCAAAGTCAAAGTTAATTGGGACAATATTAACACTAGACTATTTCAATGGGGTAATAGTAGCCATTTAACAATTGAACCATTTTAACATTATTTTATGAGAATAACAAGAATATATTTATTCAGATGTTTAGATAATCCATATTAACAATTTATGTCCCGGTAGCCTATAGGCTTCTCAATAATTGTGTTGTACCAAAAGGAAACTTAAAAATTGCCTTTTACATAATAATTTAAAACGAAAGTATTAGATCACATTACTCGGGATGATTTGTTGGTTTACGATTGCAATTCCTATTGCTGTCAAAAAATCTATTAGAAATTTCTTAGCCATGAACCATAGACTTTCAAAAATTATGAAATAATCATCGGTAGGTAATGCGTTAACACTAAACCTAGCACCGCCGGTCAAATGATCGTTTTAAAATTTTTTATTTTACAATTATTGAAGTTACAAAAATGCTTCCACTGGAAATGATCATGCATACTTTTTTATTCCAGTATACGTTACAGTAAAAATGGCACAAAATCTAAATAAATTCAAATGTGCCATTTTTATAAGGGAGCACATACTAGTCACAATTAATGGTCGATAAGTTTAGTGGTAATACTGGATGTACGGAGCAGTAACAGTAACTATTTTGCATTACTTTGTAGGAATAAAAAGAATGTATTTATATAGATTTTTAGTGATTGTTGCCATAATTTGCCTGCGGATCTTTGTGTGAAATAATAAATTTCCAAGTCAATTATAGGCGACAGAAATTAAATGAAAATGTTCAACATATTTAGTAAAGCAAGCAAAGCAGCTATCGTTTGAAGACATTCGCAAAGCACTAGCACAGACCCCGTTCGATTGATTAAAGGATAAGGCAATTTATTCTAAATGTAAAATGTTAAGCATTAATCGAGTACATACCTTGGCAGTAAAATGTCGGATAACTGGTGGTCAATCGATTTGGTCTGTGAACGGCTCACATTTGATAGCTTGTCAGGACGGATGTGTGGCAAATTAACACAGCGCGAAAAACCGTCGCCGGTAAGATTAACCCTGTACCGAAAGGGTGGAAGATAAAGGAGCGTGTACGGGCGCAAGATAAACGCGAGTGTGCATGAACACGATCGAATGATAAGATTCGCGAACATAAGTACGTCGAAAAGCGACCTGTTAAGTGTCCGGCTTCGGACAGAGAGCCAGAAATTACGCGTCCCTTCGTCGCGCCGCTGTATTTACATAATTTATTCCGTGCCGAATCGGCCAGTCCGCGGCTCTGCGTTTGCGCAGGTTATTGGGACTCGCAGATACGTATAATAAATACAATGATGCCGTAAGAATGAGGCTACTGTGGATATTCATGCACGCAAAACGTCAAGGAACGTTCGAAACGATTGGACCTAGAGAAACCTACAATCGAGGTTGGGGTGGTTCGAGAAGCTGGACCGGGGCCGAGAGAGAGAGAGAGAGAGAGAGAGAGAGAGAGAGAGAGAGAGAGAGAGAGAGAGAGAGAGAGACAGAGCGAGCGAGTGTACCGAAAACCGACCGAGCAAAAAATCGGAGACGGGCCCGAAAAGAGGGCCCTTGAGGTGGTACCAAAGGGGCACGAGAGATGAGGGGGCGAGGAGGTAGGGGCAACCAGTAAAATATGATAGCGGGATTCGCGAAATATGAGACCGAAACGAGGGGATCCGTTGCCCCGGGCCCCCGTGCAGACACAAAGGGCTTATCTTGTCCTCCTGGACCGGTCAACCGGGTACCGTGGCCATTTTGGTACTCCACCTCCGCTTTCTCGTCGTCGTCTTCTTCTTCTTCGTCGTCGCCGTCGTCGTCCACCTTCCTCTTCTCCCCTGGTTCTTTGCGTCCGAGAGCCTCTCTCGAAACTCGTCTCTTTTTCGCCCCCTTGTTTCGAGGCCCGTTCGCTGCGCTTTCCTTTCTTGTCGGGACCTACTGTCCCGTAAAAGGATCCGCTAAATAGCGCTAAGAGGTTCGAGGAAAGAGGATACTCGAGCATTCAGGATTTCGCAGACGGGGTGCGCAAGTCTGCGGAACTTGCATCCACCGGCTCGCCGCCATGTATATGGGCCTTTTGTAATTGTTGGATGCCCCCCCCCCCTCACCCTGCATGGCACAAACTTGCCCCCTGGTAATGAGATCGATTTTTTTGTGACGAATCGGAGCCCCGGGTTCTACACGATTCAGGCTCACGGGGTGGCTCTTTAAACGAGCGCGAAGAGCTTGCCGACAGAGAAATCGAATGGGGTTGAAGTTCAGTATTGGGCACACTGAGTATTTCTTAGCCCTCCGACGGCGGAACCTGGGTCTATTTGACCCGTAATATTATTAAAATCGCCCATTTAATTACTCATTTTCTGGCGATTAAATTAAATGGACAGCTGTTACATTAGAAAAAAAGGAAAACTATCGTGTCTACAAACAACAAATATTGATAAAGAATGCAGTGAATAGTCAGAAACATCATCAATTATATATATATTTGTAAGAGCAGCCCGCTGTCCAAGGATTAACACGTTGGCAACTGTATTGCCCATACATCTTGGAAGACGGAATTACATATTCAGATTTAACCTTCGAACGGAAAACCAGTGGTTGATCTGGGGACCATAATTGCTATAGATTAAAAATGAATATTTTGCGGTAATATATTCAGTAAATCAAATTTAATTCACATTTGCAAAATCCAGGCGGGTTGGAGGAGTTTTTATTTCAGTACATAAATTGCTTTCATTATATAGAATTTTCTTAATAATTGTAATGGTTTAATCTAATCATATGTCGTTAACAATTTTCTAAAAGAACAAGACAATTTATTTTTATTCAATATTTATGTAAATATTGGTGAGAGAAGAATAGAATTTGATTCTTTTTGCTTTCGTAATTATCATACTCGATAAAGCAATCCGTGCCAGTTGCTTTTGGCAACCGAGCTTTTATTATTAAGTAAAATTGCATTTATTTCATGAGTAGATTCTATGAATTCAAAGAAAGAAAGATAAAGATTTATCAAATATTCTGAAAGTTAGACTTTCAATAATTTTCTGAATACATTACAACAAATTATCCCCGTTACAGCTATGAAAAATACTTCGAATAGCTCACGAATAGACTGCAGATTTCATGCATTTATGACAAAATTGGATTGGTCAAATACGAAACTTTAGAGACATTAGAGATGCTATGAAGAATTGAAAAATGTTGGAATATTAATTTTGACTTATTAAAACTATTAAAAGAGAAAGTACACTTTTATTGAACTTCTGTTTCGTACAATTGACTTGGGCAATTGTTATTTTGCACAAAGATCCGCAGTCTATTATACTCGTGAAACTTCGAAAGCATAAGATAAAAGTAGGCAGCTGACCTAAATGATATCGACAAAAGAAAACTGTCGACAGTCTCTGCGGAAGCGGCACCGTATGCGCAAAACTAACAAAAAGGGTATCGGTAGCGGTTCTCTGTCATTGACGAACGATACCAATTACAACGCTGATGCGTTTTCTACCGGCCCATCTGATAACGCAACTGTTCCTGGCCCAGTGAATGCTCACACGAGGTGTTCCGTGTTCCATTGGCGAAAAAGGAGGATTAATAAATCGGTAGCCCGAGCATCCGTATGCTGCAGGTTGCATGGGACGCTTGTTAAACGCGCGTCGCGAAATCGACTTCTTATTAAAAATGGATTGGACGTTTAACGCTCGCTGCCATCGACGGAGTTGCCACTGTGTGTTTGATTGGTTGATTATGGTAGCACGAGACATTCACGTTTTTGCAGTAATTAAAACTTGATTTACGCGAATTGTTGTGATTACATAGCGTTCCATAACGATATATTTCAGGAATAATGATTGGATACAATAATTACATATTGGAAACTGTCGGCATTGTTATGACAAATTAGCTGATAAAAGATTTAAATTCTCCAAGAGAAAATTGAGATAACTAATATTGACAGTGGAATTACCGAAATTGCCGAAGCAACATAATTTGTTGTAATAAGAACTGTCGGTGGGGTACAATTTAAAATATCTTGTATATATCCTTTAATATGTCAATTGATTTGAGTACACTTTTATTACCAGTTCTACAGAGATAACTATAAATTCACTAGTTGTAGTACTGAATTTTTATAAATAACATCTTTTCAATCATAAAGGGCATATTAGTTTGTTCGACTTATTTTTTGGAAGAATTAGTTCATACTTTTATTACTGAAAATGATTGAATTTTGATAAACGATACGTTCTTAATTGACGGGATTATATTTTTCTTTGAGATTGTTTCTTTGGGCAATTAATGTTCGGCGTCTTTTAATTGCTTAGTTATATTGTGTAACATTGCGTGAAGAAAAAAGTGCGTATAAAACTGTGCTGATACAAAGACTTAGATTCCGGGGGGACAGTATATTATTTCAGTGAAGTTTGTAGCGGCTACCTGGCCACAATAATGATATAATGATGGTGTCATGCGAAAGGTGCGATAGATCGCCCCGTTGGCCACCACGACAAAAGACAAAACAATGTTATCTGCAACGCCATCTTCCCAGGTACACGTCCAGGTGTTCACACGGAATGGGAATTCGCGAGTCACCGTGGCCGGGGCTCTTCCTGGACTGTCATCGAAATGACAGTTGACATATCAAATTTCGTGGGACGATGCTGAATTTTATATCTACCCCTGTTTAATACATCGTTCATACGTACACAAAATTTTACATCGCCGACTTATTCGAAATAATTCTTTCTCAAACATGCTGTTGATTATTCCGGTAGAAGAATAAATTATTTCCAATGGTTAAATTGTACAGTTATCTATGCATCGTCTTATAGAACGCTATATGTATATGTAATTAGTAATCGTCATAACTTTACTATAATTGGTACTAAAGAAGTAAAATCCTTAATAGAGATTGCCAAAACTCTCAGACTGGTAAAATGTGTATAGTAGCTTCTCGTATAACGCGATCAAAAAATTGTTTAACATAGCTGTATAATATGTGTTTTATGTTGCAGTAAAAAGAATTGTTTAAAACGACTATGCATTCACTGCTACATATGACATATGTATACAATCTTTTGTATTCTATTGTAAGTAATAGAGATATTACAGATTGAATTTGCTTTTTTACTTAAACATTAATGTACGGAAATGCAAATTTACATAAGGGTCTTCTATTTGTATTCGTTAGAACCAAATTTTTATTCATGAGCAAATAGTTGTCATTAAAAACTAGTTGTACAAAGATTTGTAGGAGTTAAGAGTGTAAATGTCTATAAAGTGATTGTGGGCTAACTAAGCCTCAAGAAAATGGAATTGTGCATAGAATAATTCTCTAAATATTTTAGATTAGTATACGTTTCAAAGTAAAACTAACAGAAATTAATATAGAGTAAACTAAATTCACGATCTACGTATATACTATCATGCAGAACTAAAATATTGCTAATTAAGAGAACTACATCGTACAAAAATAGTAGAAGGTTCCAGCATCAAAATTTGAAAGGGGTATTCTGATTTTTTATTGTCAAAAAATCGATTTTTTGTTTTTTGTATTGGATTCGTAAAATTAACGTAGTTATACTCTGAAGAATGCAAATTCCCTTGCGAGATATTGATAGTTGAATCTGTAAACGCTTTTTTCTCGAAACTACTTTTTCGAAACGTTGCCACGATATCTCAAGTTCTAGTTAACCAATTGACTTGAATTTTTGAGCGAATCTTCAACAAATACCTGGTTATCGTACGAATCAAAAATTTTAAAATCCGTCGATTTTTTCTTATTTTTTTATCATGCTAAAAGCCGAAAAATAATTAAAAATCGGTAATTTAACTTCAAAATACCGCTATTTTGTAATTAATCAAGATTTTAAATTTCTTTTGGTTCGAGCCATAACTACAATCATACTGATTACTAAATAACTTTATTTTATTTCGGATCAGTAGAAACCGGAATTGTGACAACCGTCAATTCATGCTTTCCAAAACATACTCCATAAAAATATATATGTATAACACACGTAATTTTGATTACTTCTACTTTTTAAAAAAATGCACTTCAAATACCAATCAATAAATGTGTAAAGTCCCAACGCAAAACGTTAAATATTTTTTCTGAAAAAGTTCTAAAAGTTCGTCTAAAAGCTATCACGAAAACTAGAATACCTCCTTTATCCTTTGCCTTAGCATTAGAACGTCTTTATCCACAAAAATGCCACACAGAAGAGAAGAAAATTGATATTTTTTATATGGCTACATTTACTTCAATACTTGAAGATCCACTGCAAAAGGATAAAATTTTATTTTGTCCAAAAAGGAGGGCATAACATTCATATTTGTTATACTTCGTTTAAAATATTCATAACGAGTCTGACTCGTTAAAATACAAGGAGTTAAAGCTGGCAAGTACCGTTGCATTTTTCTTGACAATTCCCTACTGCAACCAGCATTTTGTCAAATCATAGAGTGCAGCGATATCTCAATATACCCTAGTGAATGCAACAATAATGACATACGATAGTCCAAGCTCACGACGCACACGACCATGATCGGACGCACTCGGAAGGAGATGCACCGGTGTCTTCAGAGTGCATCTCGGGACACGCGTGGTATGATACATTACTGAAGATGTAGATTGCTCCTAGTATAATCCAACAGCCTTGCATTGTCCACGCTGGACAATGCCAGACGCATTCAGTGATCTCGCGCAGCCCTTATTCGACCCTGCCTTCCTCGCTTCTTTTCTTCGAGTGCCATAAGCGAGACCGCTCTCGCTTGCCCTCACCGCGCCACGCCGGCCGCTTCTGCATACACACGGCTAGATACAGTCCGTAATAAATCTTTGTAGAAGAATCAGCATAGTTACCGCACAATTGCGCCGATTGCGGACAGACGCTCCCCTACTCTTTGTTATCTCAATTCGAATTTTTTCTGCGGTCCGAAGGCGATGCGTTCTCTCGATAAGGAGACCCATTGTCAACCACCGTCGACTGATCCTACTTTTCTGTTTGCGGACCGACCTGTCCCTTATCATTGAACTGCCAGTTCATTCTCATAAATGAACGGTAAACAAACCATAGACCCACTAGTTTCTAGTTTTACCTTTTGCAATCCGCAACTACTTTTCCAATTTGAACTTATCTTGAACTATTCTTTGCTATTTAAAAAAAAAAAATCTTTCCTTAATGCGTTTCGTTCTTTATTATTTAACACGTTGGCTAACATGTCACTCATATATGGGTGACGGATTTATTTATTACGACTTCAATGAGTGGGTCAAATTGAAAACAGTAGAAAGATTAAAAGAATTTAAGGATGTAAGTATACTATGTTCGGCTGAACTGTACTTTAGAGGACCAACAATTTTCAAGTTTTCTATATGTGATGCTACACATTTTGACGCGAAAATAATAGACGTGTAAGTTTTAGTACACGAAATTCAAGTTTTGGTTACCGGAGTTCGCTCGTTGAAAAGTTATACACGTGTAAACATGAGCAATTTAAGCGTCTTTGATAAAGAGCGCCGCAATATTGGATATTCGTTGGGTGGTAGAGGTAGGACTGTTGAGCGCATGCGCTGGATAGATGGTGGGTGTTCAGCGCATCGGCTAAGTAGTACTAAGCGGTATAGTCTAAGTTGGTTTGGGGTTAGTTAAAAGTGCTCGACTTTACACGCGTGTAACTTCTGAACCAGTGATTTCCTGGCAATAAGACTTTCATTTTCGGTGTTTTCTCGTCGAAATCTATAGGACTGCATAAATAAAAGATAGAAAAAATTGGTCCTCCAAAGTACAGTTTAACCCTATGTTCAGCATATTGAAACTGCTAATAGAAGAAATAAATTTTTATCTTTCAATTGATGCGTAAAACTTTTACTTTGCGTCAAGTCCCGTCTTCTACTTATCATGTATGAAAGAATGAACAATACTCGTCACAGATGGGATCACAATGCCTGAAATCGATAAAAAATCGATGGAGCTCGTCAAAGCAATTATTGCGGATAACGCAGCGACGTCGCAGGCCGGTTTCGCGATTCGTAATTTCAGTGGGCACCGATACAGGCGTTATTCTCGACAAACCGAAGTATCGTGTAGACGCGGCCGTATCGCATATCGGCGTCGGTTTTCCATGGTACGAGCAATTTATCAGAACAATACCGATATTATTCTCATCAGTCACGAAAGACCGCGCGCGCACGCGGTGGTTCAATTGACATATCCTTTCCCGTTGGCGTCGCTGCCACGATTGTGTCCCGTTCCCGATCTCTTCTTTCCCCTTATAAATTATGCTTTTGTTTCTTCATCGGACCGGACAAAGACAGTGCTCGCTGTCGAACCCGGAGAAAAGGGTGAGGCGACTCTGTCAGGAATGACGGCACCCTCCGGAGAGAGGAGACGCGAGCATTTATTGTCAGCGATTCGAAACCGCCTCTCCGCCGATTTCGCGATCCGTCGTCCTCTTTTTTTCTTTCAATCCGCATTCCGTTAACCAGATCGTGTTCGGAAATATCCCGGCGTCTCGAAATCGTACGGGTCCGATTGTTCAGACGTACGGGCTTAATTCAATTCCGATCGGTTAACGGTCCCCGCGGTACCAGGTTCGAGCAAATAATCGACAAACTGCGAATTACGCATGCAAACGGTAAAGAAATTAAGGGGACTTTTATTTACTAAGTCGAACCCTTGTACCGTTCAGATTTACATATATCGGTCCCGGATACCTTACTGTTAACATTCCTTTGTTACACGTTCTTGATCGGTATCAGCAGATTTATGAGGATTTCGGAGAACGAGTAGGATAGAAGCTTTCGTACAATTCAACTGAGTTTAACCCCTTGCACATCGAGTCAGATTCGTGACGAGGATTTCGAACAGAACATAATAAATATGTAATTAATTTCCTTTAAAATGGTAATCAAATTATATTTTGTTCTTGTCGATATACAGCCTTTAGAGAATATATAGGCGTATAATAAGAGTGAGCTTTCTTTTTATTTTAGGAAATTATGAACGATAAAGAAGTTCTACTTACTGTAACCGTAAAATAGATCTTACAAGGAGAAGACGCGGTCATCGGGTCTTAGATTTTGTCGAAACTTTGCATACTGGTAGATTTCGTCCTCCTGTTTATGAAAATATAGCATCATAGGCGTCGATACTCAATAATTTTTGAGATATTTACAATTTAAATTTCATTAAACCCGTTAAGCCGCTAAGTACAGTTTTGGTTGAAGTTTTCGTCAAGTGCCAAACGGCGTGATGGTAACATACTAGATTCATTACTGGGAAGGCCAGTGATCAAATCCCTTTCTCCTTTTTTTCCATTTTTTTCTTTTTCTTCTGTTCAGTTTATCTATTTTAATTAATTGAATTTTGCACATGAAAAATACACTCATAATACCTATAGGAAACAAAATTTAAAATTTTTTTTGAGAAGGAACATAATATGAAAGAAACACTAACTTCATCAATCTTAACGTATCTCAAAAGTTGTTGAGTATCGGCGCCTATAATGCTACATTTTCATAGATAGGAGAACGAAATCTACCAATATGCAAAGTTTCGAGAAAATCTGAGACCCCATGACCGTGTCTTCTCCGTGCACGGGGTTAACACTAAACCTACCTCGGTCGAACGCCAGATTTTATATTTTCGAATTAATGAAATTATGAAAATTCATTCATGGAAAATGATGGAATAAATTTCCTTGTTCAAGCACCTATTATATTGAAAATTACGAACAATCTCAATAAATCTGGTATTAATTGAATTTATTTGAAATTACTAATACGTGAAATAAAATTTAACCATGCCTCGATAACCAAGTACACAAAAATGTAAATGTGCCTAAAAATTCGTTAGGCTATTTATTTAATAAGACGTAGACGTGGCTTTATTAATAAACATTAATATAACACACAAGCTTATCAGACGCACGAAACGTACATTGCTAAAATATAATTCTCATATCGATTATAACAAATGAGCAGTCATCAATAGACAGCGGATATTTATGTTAATAAAAATGTTCTGCCTCAATTGCAACAGTTGCAACAATGTTTTTATTGTTTTAAATTACATCAGCGCATTTTTGTTATAAATGCATAAAATCCGTTGTCTAGTCATCAACGTCACGTATGATAGAATGGCAAATGCAGTTACATTTCCAACAAAAATCCACAAGCCAACTATTTTATATAATAATATCAAAATTTATGAAAACGTCGAAATGTAAATTAAAGAAATCTTCCCTCAACACGTGTTCCAGCATGGTGATTACACTATAAGTTGTTTGAATTCTGCTTTTCAATAGATAAAAATGAATAATGTTTTCACTTAATTTCTACCACAAAATTATTAGTTTATAGTCGCAT
Source organism: Sphecodes monilicornis (assembly GCA_913789915.3). Lineage (NCBI taxonomy): Eukaryota > Metazoa > Arthropoda > Insecta > Hymenoptera > Halictidae > Sphecodes > Sphecodes monilicornis. Next base: position 8,151,987 of record OU565291.1, on the reverse strand, counting down.
CAACGTCGCAGGTTATTAGCGACTACATTAACAACAGGTTATATTCACATATATTTACAGGATTTAAATGTAATTACGGGGATGTATATAATTTATATATGAAACACAACAGCAAACTGATGCCTTTCGTCGTTGAGCGATTTATTCAATTCAATTGGAAGTTCATGCCAATTTCTAACATGACCCGTGGCTGGATAGTCTTGGAGGATACGATGAGCAACTGTATATTTGACGTTACAGTAGCTGCATTTAGTCGATCGAAAATAGTGTTTTCTTCTTTCACTTTTCTTAAACTTGATTGAGTGAACGAGAATCGTAATTTTCATAAACATTCACAGAATATACATCTATTCAATATACTCCATATTTAAATATTATACTACGGATCTTTATGCAAAATAATGATTTATTTTCTTCTCTAATAATTTCAATAAATTGAGCTTAATACATGAATATCCTTAAATTCTTTCAATTTTTTTACTGTTTTCAATTTCACCCATTAATTTGTTCATAAATGCATAAAATCTAGAATTTATACCTAATCTATAATACACAGGCAAACCCACCGATGCTTTTAAAATGACTTGACCACTATGGACTCTGTTTAGCTACTACGAGGAGAGTAGCATAGGTTGCCATTCTCCTCGCGAGTTCGATGAACGACGGTCCGCAAAAATCGCGCAAAATCAAGGGAAGTCTTCTCGCGGGACACTTCCATAAATACAAAGCAGAGCGTCGACAGGCCAGCGAGATTCTATCTGGTTTACCCAACACGCCTGCTAAGCCTTCTAGCGAGCTTTATCCGAGCTGATCAGCGCTCGCGCGTCTTTCTTTCGGGCTGTCGTTATCCAGTCTTATCTCACCTCTCTCTTTTCGTCAGTCGCGTACGAGGAACTTTAGACGAACACTCTGGACACGCGGCATCTAAATTGGTTCAGATCACCGACCGCTGATTGCGTCCACCTAGCTCAAGTCGAAAAGAAGAAAACCTCCGAAAAACTCGACGACGCTGGCCACGGTTTTTCCTCTCGCTCGAATACCTTCACCGAGCTCCGTCAGCCGTGAAAGAATTCTGGGGCTCCGATTACATTCGAATCCCCGAAAAACCTTTCAGATCTCTAATCCGTAACGGCTTCACGAAGTAGCGTCCCGAATTTTAATTAACCCTTAAAAACTGTCTCGAGATATGTCACCCCGTACTAGCTTCGTTTGTGCTGTACATAAACTGTGTAAGAGAAGTTATTTGGTTTATGAAAATCTTCTTACGAATTACTGGTAATTTGAATAAGTAGGTACTTAATACTGAAAACGTTAAAAATTTGCTTTGGTCTTTAATTTTGATAGTACCAACGTGACTTGTCCAGGGAATGAACACTGTATGTTTGTTAAAATGTATATTGTGAATATTGATATGATTTTGGACAAGTGTTAAGAAAGCTTCCTCTTTGCGACACTACATGTTGCAAAGTAGCGATGTCATGTTTCCTTTTAATAAACATAGCGTTGTTGTTGTGTTCTAACAGTGCTTAATAGTATTAGTATTAGAATTATATCATAGTAAGCGAGCCGCGTTACTACTAAGTCCATACATTTCCGAACACAATTCTAGCATTTTCCATCGTTATAGCCTTTTTAGAAAGTGTAACATAAGATTTAGAGAAACATATGTTAACAGTAATATTGCAATGAATGAACAGTAATGAATTGATAATCAATAATGAATGATCGCAGCATTTCATGTCTAATAATCCGACATTGTGTGACTTTCGAAGTTAGAATTTGATGCAGCGTACTAACGTCCCGAAAGGTTAATGACAAATCAAATACTCGCGGAACACGAATTATTGTTTCATTAATGGGGTTGTTATTTCAAAACTGACCATACCACGACAGGTTAAGTGACCGGTTTCACATTTTTTATTTTATAATTCTTGAAATCACAAAGATGCTTCCATTAGAAATTAGTAAATAAATGTCTTCATTCAAGCACATAATGTTATAAAGATTGTGGGAAACGTAAATAAATTCAGTCTTGTAATTTTTACAAAATAACCTACACCAGTCATATGTTGTGTTCGGTACGGTTATTGTTAGGGGCCGTGACAACAGTGTGTGCTGTCCTCGTAGAAACATTGAGAGTTCAATAAATCCTGGCCATTCGTCGCCCCCGCTCGAGGGCCATTCATCAGTCTCGCAGACGGATCTATTAGATCGCGAAACGACCGTCGGGAAACACGTCGCGCCAGCAAAACAAAGAGTTCCGCGAACCAGCCTGGGAAAAAATGAGCCAGGAGGAAGACCACCTTTGGCGTTCGTTGCTAACAAGCTGCGTTGTCGCTCAGCAAGACGCCCAGGCTCGTTCTCTAACGCGTCTTCTTTTTCGCGGCATCAGTCACCGGCTGAAATCGGCCGGGGACCTCGACGACATTATAGGGAAGGACGAGTGGCGAACTGGTCGCGAACCCGTTTTTACGCGGCGCGGCGGCCGCGACCGCGTTGCCGGAGAATCGTCGTTCGTGATATATGGCCATCTATAGACAGATGGACTCACCACGCCTCGCGGTTAATGCGTTTGCTTCTTTCCGATCAGCCTTTGCTGGACTCCGTGGGCTTTGTTTCGACACCGGGAACGGCAACCTTAAAAAGCTGCGGCTCAAATTTAGCATGGTAGGTTCTTGCTGCTCGGACGTACAAACTTTCTCAGAAAACTTCTGCGAGTTACCATTCGTGTCTCCATTTCTCGTGGAAAAAGTTCTACACGGTTCTTTAGAGAAAGTTGCTCTAATTCTTAGTGTCGTGATAATTTTAGAATCTCATAGAACTTACACTTGTTATTAAACCATCATATTAATACAATTGTTGTTTATCGATTTTTGAAAGTGTTTTGTACTAGGTTTGTTGCCTATGAAATGTCCGTTTTTAGAATGCAAATGTCATGAAGTTTTTAGATCAAGAAATGGTATTATAGCCTGCAAGTTTATTATATACCATTTTAAGGTACGAATTTACATTAATTGATAAAAATGAGAAGAATGAGTCCATCCAAATTTTTTGCCATTTTTATTATAATATATAACCAACGAAATAAATTTGTTAGATAAATCTTTATAGTTGCATCTTTACAACCTCAATATTCATAAATTAAAAATAGTAGAACCCGTCGTTAAGTTCGTAACTTCAGTTTTCACTTGGAAAAATATACATATTGACGACAGCATTATGCAACCTACGATGAAAATGTGGTGGTAAATGAACGCACTATTTGTCGATAGTAGAGTAATCTAAAAAATGAAGATGACAATCTTGTGAACGAAGAACGTGGATAACCAGAAATTCAATTGCTACCGTACTACAATCAAGAAATTTATAATTCGTTGACAGAATATGTCAGTTACAATAATGTAATATAAATAAGAAAATACTTTTCTTTAACAAGATTTATTTCGACGAATGTTATGTTTGTTTAACGTTACTGTTCAAGATAGAACGTTTTATATGCAACAAGCTAATATAACAAAGACCATTAATACAGGAATTTTGTGCGCTTCACGCAAGAATTTCATTGGTTTAATTCATACAAATGATTAGCCTTATGAACCCTCCAATGCACGGTCAAGTGCACTCAATTTTGCGTTTACATTTCTTCTAACAACTCAAGGCTTCTCAAACATAATTCGATTATTGTTATAATCTATAAAACTACTGCAAGTAAAGCAAAAATTCGTCCATGAATTCAATATTCAATCCGTACACTGGAGGGTTAATAACAATTTTTAGTTACTTGATACCAAAGTTTCTACCTTACACTATAATCTAGTAAACTCCAGTATTCTATAAATTGGTACTCAGTGGCATTAATTTGATGTCAATGATTTTTAAGCATTTCGCTGCATTCAATGTGTTAGAATTAGCTAAAATTGCAGAAAATCTGGAAACAAACACGTTTATTCCATTTTTAAATATACTGGTCAATCAAAAGCGACGGTGACACTGCCCAGATCGCAGTTACTCTTCCATAGTAGTAGTATGGACTCAATCGAAAGAGTACTCGAACGTAAAATGCGAGAGCACGTTCTAATTTGATTCGGAAATGGTTTTCCCCTGAGTGAAACGTGTCGCGGCGCTCCTCGCCTGATGCGGCAGTGTATCGTCGCGAAAATAGACAATTTAAAGGTGCAGCGGGATATACGTATGCACCGACCGCGAGGTCGCATACAAATGCAGCGTTAAATGTGTCCCGCGCCGGTACCATTCTCCTCGCGGAGGTGGACCATTTCCTTCAGCTCGCTTTCAACCCGAGCCACGTCGGTGACCCTTTCTCGCCTCGCTGAGAGTCGCAGTCGTAAAGTAGCACCCGTCGCAAATCCAGAACGAATCGAAAGTGTTCTCGGGATTTTCGCCCATTTCTCTGCGCTTGGGCCTGCGTGACGCGCCTCGCAGCACAATCCTCTTGGTTTCATTCATTCAGGAGGGACGAGCAGAAAATCGGACATATTTAAACGTACCGCAATGAACTATTGGGTTCGGGAATAAGATCGTAACGTTTTATGTTTTCTTTTATTCTACAACGATTTATTTGTTCTTTGGCAAAGTGTTGTACCTCAATCGAAAGAGCCCTTTCTGCTCTACAAAACTGTGATAATCGTTGTTTTGAATAATTTAATTTTTTATTATTTTTCAAGCTTAGAAATGGAATATCCAGGAGACAAAAATCAACATTTTCGACACCAGGTCGTCCACTGTGAGGCGTGTCGTTCAGGTCAAATTCGCCATTTTTGAATTTTGCAAACCATTTCCGTGCTGTAGACTCGCCTATAACACCTTCTCCGTACACGTCGCAAATATCCCTAGCGGTTGCGGCAGCTTTTTTCTTTAGCGAAGAAAAGCAGATGTCGAAAATGTTGATTTTTGCCTCCTGGATATTCCATTTTTAAGCTTGAAAAATAATAAGAAATTAAATTATTCAAAGCAACGATTATCACAGTTTTATAGAGCAGAAGGAGCTCTTTCGATTGATATACAACACTTTGCTAAAGAACAAAGAAATCGTTGTAGAATAAAAAAACATAAAACGCTACGAACTTATTCCTCAACCCAATATATTCATGATCACAGACATTCAAAAAAGCATTCGATGATGTGCTTTGAAAATCAAATTTAATAAACCTAATATTTCATTACGACTAAATTTGTCAGTTAAGAAGAACTTTTCTTAACAAACTGAACAACTTCGTGAAATTTTACCAATTTGTATTTAAGTATACATTTGAACAGTACGTATGCAATAGACCTAAAAATATTTTCTCATATACATAAAATTGATGAAGTTAGAAAAAGAAATAAAGAGGACAGCATTTATACTTAACACTTTGCGCTACGATTTGTTTTGCGCTTGCAATGGTTAGGACTTCTTCAACGTTCATTATTTCTTAGAAGAAGAAGCAGGCTTGTATGTGTTGTATGCATCTGTATTCTCCAATGACTATACATCGATAACGACAAAATAGAATTTTATGTGAATTTCAATTAAATTAGTAACGTACGTATTCAGTAGCAATTATCGTGCAAAGTAATGCCATTATTCAAAGAGTAAATGAGTGAAGAGTTATAATTAGTGCATTTTAGCTTTGTTGCTATTGAATGTTGTAGATCTATTTGTAGATGTTGTTTATCTATTTAATTATAATTATTTATAATTACATATATATGGGATGCCTAAATTCCCGCCAAAACGGTCGAGACGCGCGTCCCGCCAACGCTGGTGCAACGCTTGCTCCGTAAAACAAACGAACGGCAAAAGACAAGCGAGGAACGTCGAGAAAAGAAATGCGAGCGAGAGGCGACATCGAGGAGTCTCGCGTCGGTCGCCACGTTGTACAGTTGTCTCCATGTTTGTTCCATCATCATTTAATTTTTATTAAATTGTTATTATCTGTTACGAGTCGACACCTTGATTTACCCCTGCCCGCGTAGATCGATTATTCAACTCGATCGCGAATATCGAATCAAAATAGGGAAATCCTACATATATATAATATAATATAATATATTGTATAATATTCAAAAAATAACACCGTCCAGAGACACTGATAATGCAGACTTATCAGACTGCTCTCTTCTATCATGATTTTGTAAAAACAGAAAGTGAGAATTAAATTTTCCTAGTTTTCAGAGATGTTGAATAGAGAAAGTTATTGTTATAGAAATTTCTATGATGGTAAAGTATGTAGAGAATGTCTGATGATTTGATTGAGTTTGCAGTCATACCAGACTGCTATCTTCAATCATGACTATTTTAAAGACACATCAAGTGAGATTTAAATTTTCGTAGCTTGTAACTATGTTCTATAAAGAAATGTATATTTGTAGAAATTTCTGAGATAGTAAGGTATGCAAAAATGCATGGTAATGTTTTGCTCATTTGGATAAACAGAGGTATCTCGTGGGCTAAGCTTCGAGCTCCGCAATTTGCTTCACAATAGGAGCCGATAGTCCCGTGTAAACCTGGCTTGAAACACGAACTGCGGAGTCCGAGAGGCGAGCTCCTTTCGCTCTTTCCTCGGCTTCATAACTTTTACCTGTTATTCTTTTCCGCGGCGTTCTTTCCGCCTGTGCAAGCTCTCGAGTGCAACGATGGGCGTAGAGACCCGGCGACAGTTCGAGATAAATAACGCTCGCGACAGGACAATGTGTCCGGCGTCGTTGTACCTTTGCCTTTGCTATCGTGCGAATCCGGCTTAAGGGCGTCTCCTCCTAGCAAATGCGTTAACCTTTTCCTCGACGCCGCCGCCGCCGCCGCCGCAGAGGCAACCCGTTTCGTTACATAATTCTCAGCTGTTCTCAATCGAACGGAGAACGGAGTATCGAGCTGAGAATTCGCTTCAGACAATACGTCGTTGATGTAACTTTGCTTTAAATATGGACAAAATGATTAGAATTTATTCAGGAAATCGTAACACGGTGGAGAAGGTGTTATGGCTGCGTGTTGCTTTCGATTGCAATGGTTGTTGATCTAGTCGAGTCTTGTTGGTGAAATATTGATTATTTTTAGGAAAGAAAGTTCATCTTCGCATTTCCAAGACGTAATATATATTTCGGACTACGAAAGAATTTAAGAACCAACCAAATCATAGTAATTTATAGATATGTGTGAAATATGTTAAATTCAATTTTCGTTTATAATTATCTTTGCATGAAACTTTCGTCATCGTATTTTTGACATTTTTCTAATTAAATTGAGACCAAACATGACATAATTCGGAGGGAACCTCGATTATCCGAATCGGTGATATCTGAATTGAAACGGTTCAATCCAAAGTGTTGCATATACTACATGACTCATTGTATTGGATCGTTGCATATGAAATGTCCGATTTCAGAATGATAATGTTATGAATACTGTTCTAATCTACACGTGTATTATTTTTGATTTGAAGGTAAAAAGTTCATCTTTTAAATCATATCTTCCGTTTTTATCTACATATCTGACTTTAGTTTTAAATAAAATTTATCTCAATGTCAATCAATCTGATTGTCCTTTATGCTTTCTATATGAGTTTCAACGTTCTTGATTGTATCACGGTAGAAATTGAATTTTTTGGTCATTCACCTTCTTCATTTTCAAAGGGTTAATCACCACATTTTGTCTAAAATTCACATAATGCTATTAGTCAATATGTTGTTTTTCAACTCGTATAAAAATAATTCACGGTAATTGCATTAATTAACGTTGAAATGAAATTTATTTACAAGTAAAATAGAATTTTAAGGACCAATTTCATAGTTTAAAGTGATCTATGATAATCGTGTAGATTCTATTAGTATTTCTAGATCGGAACTCTTTATAATATTTTCATTCGAAAATCGGACATTTCTTATGCGACAACCTAACAGAAACTCCGATGAGATGTACGGTTTATCAAAAGCCTCGCCTGCGTTGCCGGAGGGAGGAGTCGAATATCCTGCGGATCTGTCACGGCTGCCGAAGTGCTCTTGGTCGGCCAATATATCGTCTGGCTTCAGACGTCGTTATACCGTTAGCCCGCGTCCGATGTGTGACGGTCCTGTAAAAGGGCGAAGACAAACCCAGATCCTCGAGGACGATAACCGGATGACGAGCGAAGCCCGGTAGAAGAGAGCATTTGACGAATAGACAAGTCGGTATAAACACGAGCGTATATACCGGCCGAGCCTGTTTCGCTACCGGCCAGAAGGAGATAAGCCTGTTGCCGTGGTCGTCGTTCGTCTTCTCCTCTTCCTTCGCTTTCAAGCGCGTCCCCCATCCTGCACTTCCTTGTTTTTCCTTTTTTCTCTTCTCCCAACCGAGGTGGAACCTTCTGCCTTTTAGTTAACCCCTGCGGAGGACAGGCTCGCCGAAGTATTCGATCTCGGAGCAAGGAGAAAGAAGGAGGAGGAAGAAGAGGGGGGTTGTTCACGGTGTTCGATTTAAGTCGACGGAAGTCGATGGAGACTCGACACCGGCGAAACGTCCGGCAAGCCTCGCCGAACGGTGTTTGTTGCTCGCTTTTGCCAGCCACGTATTTATAATTCAATCCTCTTATCCAAGATTCGATGACACCGACACGCTGCCAGCCCGCTTGAAATCTCAATTTGATTTACGGCGCCGCCAATGAAGGCGCGAGTGGCACTGAAATCCACTCGCGGAGTCTCCTTGCAAATTGCTGGCGCGTGTGTGATCGGAAGTTTTCGAAGAAAGCTTTTGCAATTCGCGAACTATGAGCACTCCAGTTGCAAACAAACTCTGACTCGTTTGGACTTATTACAGTTTAACATATGGACCGCTTATTTTGAAAGTGGTGTAAGTCCATTTTTTTTTCTTTCGAGATATTTAAAGGTTTGCATTTTATTCGATTCAAAAATATAAATAAAGTTTGGCAATGCTTCTATGAATTTAGAAATATTTTAATTGATAACATTTTTGTGAATTTAATACTTTGTTAATTTCATACTTTTATGTGAATGTAACTGTAATAATATATTCTTTTTGGGTCGTCAATGGACTTACACCACTTTCATAACCAACCGTTAGGCAATTTCATTTAATAACAAATTTTAAATTGATCAAAACATATGGATATTTTAAAATACTAAGTATGAATTGTGTACAAATAAGAAGTTCACTATAAATTATTTGTTTGTTTTGAGATCTTGAGACTTAGCTTTGTACCTCAAACTGATTTACAATAAACCTGTAAACTGTCATAGCATTTTTTGAAGTCGTCCATTCTTGTTAAGTCTGATTCAGCGAATGTTTTATATTGAAACAATAAGAGAAAGATCATTTTTGCGAATCGTCTTGCAAGCTTGCCAAGATGATTTTATCACCGATTGAACTAAAGTCGAAGGTAAGCGATTAGTATCGAGAGAGACTCGTAGGAAATTCGCGATCAGGATGGTAGCCATGTTTGCGCAGCGGAGGCTCACCAGCGCGTTTACTTTTTAATTAAGCCTACCGGCGAAATACAAACGGGCTTTTGCACGCGCCTTTAATGGAAAACGATACACCGAGGATGCGAGAGAAAGAGACGAGGCTACGAACTTCGGCTGGCAATTAACTCCCGCCAATAAAGCGGCGGCTTGTTTCGCCGCTCAAATTAATTTCCCCGGCGCGATAACGACAGCGCCTCCGCCCGGCTACGCGCTGATCGATCGCTGGAAAGATCGAGCGGTACTTCGATCGTTTTTGTGTGGGTCCTTTCGCGAATTTAATGAACAACTCGCCGAAAAAAACGCGAACCACCTTCCCCGTCGGCGACGGAACGAGACCTGACCCATGGACACGTGTGCTGCCAGCTTCCCTGTCGTAACAATAATTGCGAGTAATCGTTTAGATAATGACTGGGCACATATTCGAAACTGTGGCTCTTAATAGAATGAGTCGATAAAATACAGAAAATCTTTTTTTCAATTTACGACGAAGGTATGATGAACTCGAAAACTGCTGCACCATTTGCTCATTACTTAGCAATACTCAATCTCCCGGGCATAAAACGTGACCGGTGCATGCAGCCTTGCCAAAAGGGAAAATATTGAATTTATTTAATAATGAAGTCTATTTAATAATTTTTTATAAAAGAGTTTTTATAATTTCAATAATTATAGGATAGAAAACCATACAATAAACCATAAGAAATGGTAAGCTTAGTGTTCAGATTAAAATCATTTTGAAAGGAAATCACTGAAGATGCCGATCCTCTTCAGAGAAATACTAGAATTCTGGCAGTCAGATGGGGAATATTATTATTAGATACTGGGTGTGTCAGTCAAATGGGAATACTTAAACACCTCAATCATTTGTAGATGTATATCAAAATTCCTTGGGGCAAAGTAACACTATTGTATGAGACAGATTTGAAATGTGGCTACCAGTATACATGACAGAAAATATTTTTCATATGATTCCTCGTAACAGAAAATACAATGTCGAGCGGATATAAAATGGAACTTCTGATGTGGATCAAACGTGATTCGCTTCAAATTGCCTCATAAGAGGGGCCGAGATTTGTTAGGGAAACGTCCAAGATCCCACCGACAGGAAGATCGCACTCAATTCACCATTGAGAAAGAAAAATATTGCTTTAAACCCGTGCTGGGGCAGTGCTTCCTCCGATCTGGTATAGTTATCATCGAGACCAAAACGTAGTTTCTCAGATCGATTTCCTCCCATCGATTACCATCATGAGCACCAGCAGCGTCAGGCGGCCAATTTCATCGTTCGTTTCATTTGATTTGTCGACGAATCGTTTTTCCCCCCTTTTTCGCCTGGCGGTACATCCAATCCCTTCGGCGGAGCATGAGCAGAGCATGGGCAGGGGCATGAACAGAGCATGAGCAGTGCAGAGCATGAGCAGAGGCCGGTTAATGGCGGATCGGCCAGTAACGAGAGCAAATGTAGGACGAGAACGGAAGGTGTAAGGATCGTGTAACTCCCTGTATCCCTCTTCTGCCAGTCGGTTGGTTCCCTTTGCCCCTGGAGAGCGGTGCTCGGCTCCGCGAAGAAATCCCGAGGCCCCAGAACATGTTTTACTACTCGCCTCGTTACCGTAGAACAATAATAGAATCTTGGTAGGGGAAAATCGAAACGCCTCGATCCTCCGGGCTGCTCCTTTTACGAGCTGCTTTTGATCGAGGCGACGCTGTCCACCGCAAAAACCAACGAACGAAAATGGGAATCGAAGGCTGAATGTCTCTCCAGTGACGCTGTCGCGCCAATTACGTGACACGCAGTTTAATGAAAGACGGATCGAGGGCGGTTTTTGAGTTTCAGATTTCGCTCGCGACGATTCGCCAGAACACACTACTGGCCGACTGGCCGGCAAAAGCTGCACCGAGAATCCTCTGTTAAATAAAATCGGTTCATGAGTTCTTATCTGATTCAAAGCCAATACTATCGCTGCAATTGCAAGGGACAAGGATCCTGTAGAAATGTCATTTTCGATGTAATTCTCGCAATGCCAGTCCTTAATTCTTGCGAACCTTCACTCATTTTATTGGATATATTTTTGAATCCACTCCTTAACACGCTCACTGACACGTCAGCCATACGTGACTGACACAATTCTTTTACTAGATTCCAACTTTATTTCGTAGGGTGGCAGGCGGAGTAACTCAAAATTTTGTTTGGATCTATGAATTAGAAGAAAGTTAAAAAACCAGTGACTGTAATAAATCTTGACTTATCAGTTACGGGTTTCATTAAACAATTGATACGATTTCTTGGAATTTTGTCACGTGTTGGCGTGGCACTTAACGTGTTAACGATCCACGATGATCTCCTTATGGGACTTGATACAATCATACGAATTGGTTGCTAGAAAATTGAAATTTAGACGAAACGTTTGTAACTCTGGGCCAAAATTGAACTAAATCCCGAAGATAATATTAGATCGTCCCATCAGTTCGTGCCACGGATATGTTTATCCTCTTTGCGGTGTTTTTTCTTTTTTTAGAGATCCGAGGAAAAAATTGGAATACGTTTTTTTGTTGGAATTAGTAAGAGATAAGAGAATTAGTATAGCATAAACTAGTGTTAAAAATTTCCGAGAAAATACAGAAAGTAAGATAATCATCGGTTTTTGACGTTTACAACTAGCAATTTGATAATCAACTTTAAAAGAATCGTCAAATTCCTTAACATGCTCGTCATAATTATCAATCAAAGGTCCATAATCACCTTAATGATGATCCGATGAAGGCTCATTAAAGCTAATAATACATTTCTAGACTCGGGAATCCTAATATAACACCTCTGGATTTCTTTTTTTAAAAGTGTCAATGCTCCGTCCATGTTGCGCGTAATTGTTAAAACTATCTTTGTGCTTAACAAACCATCATATCTTGGAAACGAATTGTTTTCATTTACGTTGTAAAATTTTCATTTTTAACCCTCATACATTGCAACCCATAGTATAGCAGTTTCAGCAATTTGTTTTTAACCCTTTGCCATATGATTTTATTCGCGGCTATAATAATTAGAACCTTTTTATTTTTAATCATTTCTGAAAAGCAATGGAAAACATATCCTGTACCTACATTTACTTTAATGGTTTTAGATATTGATTACAAGAGCATCGAATTTTATTTCGACCCGCCATTTGGAATTTTCATTACGAGTCTTAGTTTTATTTTATAAAAAATTATTTAGTGTAAGCTACACTTGTCCGCGTCGGAAGTTTGTCTACACCTACATAGATAGGAAGACACGATTCTCGAGATCCGCAGTAACGTCGACGACCGATCGAGAGGCGCCAATTGGGTTTCGTTAATTTGCAAGACATTAATGGGGAACACATTATGCGTGGGCTTCGCAGCGATGCCGCACGTCCAGTACAACTGATCGATGATATCACGGTATTTATTATTCATTACCGTTAAGTCAGTCACTGCTTCGCCGCCATGTAATTAAAGTGATTAATGTGTGGTTTAATTGTCGAATTCGGCGGAAGAGAGTCTTCCGGTAATTTCATAAAAATCGACAGGCTATCATTAAGTGGACCGAATTTGTATTAATTATTCAATGATATATCAGTTCGCGTTCATATTCGTTTTTGCCAAATTCCTTCTGGCGCGTTTTTAAAATTTATTAGAGTTCGCCAAATGGGCTTTTAAAATTTAATTCTGTATTCAATTTTATGACATTTTGCGTTTGAAACCGACATGTTTATAGCGTTTTTCTCCTGAAGGCATTCCATATTTCAAACTAATGACCGTAATTGTTTCATATTTAAGAGTACCGTAAATTACTGGTAACGACATAATAATTAGCGATGCATTATAAGTGTAAAACAGCATGTAAAACATTTATATTGTTAACTCATTCTTATTTTATTCATCTTTCCTCTGTTGAACTGCATTTTATGTCACTCGGACAAGTCCAATTCGTAGTTGAATTTCTTTTCATCTACTTAATCTGTACATAAATATAAAATTCATCTTCTTTCATGGATTTGTAAAGATAAACGGGAAATAAAAACTATATAAACATGTTTTCATACATGCAAACATACCAAGAAAAAATGTAAATTTTCATTTTTCTTCTGCGACATTTATAGAGATAAAGACGTGTTCTGTTCACTGTAGCCGAAAAGAAAACCGTAAGGGGTTAATCCAGTTAGCTTATGAAAAGTTCACATGAAAATTAAGTCTACGTATTCATTTCTAATAGTTATTTCGAAGCTTGACGTAGCTATTTACCTAAATAAGCATGCTAGAGACATGGCAACCGTTGAATCACGAAAAAGTCTTGCGATTAAAGAGGAGTCCTTCCTTCTTCGACTTTGTTGCCTCCTCCGTCCACTTAGCATCCAGCGAAGGGTTCAGCAATCTGTTTTCCCCAGCATCCTCGCAACAGGAGCACACAGGATACAACGCATGCAGCATGTGTCTACGCGAGCGGTGTCGCTTTGTCGGGGACGCACGCAATCAACAGGATCCGATCATGTAGATCCCGATGGGGTCCGATCGTGTACACGCACGTGCACAGTGGCTCGCCTACGAGTCGCTTAATGCCGGCCTCCGTTCGCGGTGAATCCATGAATCTTTGAAAGCTTTCCATTCGTAGACTCTCGCGCATATATGTTTATTTGATGGATTTGATCGGGACACCGGTCGATTTAAATTGAAAGGGAGACGTGGACCTGCGAGGAATCGCAACGAGAATGGCGAAATTTTACGAACTCGGGGAGCTTCTAAATTTGTTCTCTGTTCTCCGAAGATGACCATTTAAGGGCATCGACGAAAGGAAGAGTAAATCATGTTTATGGATACACATCTTAGGATTAAGAAGTAATTTTGTTGTTTTCTTTGCCGGTTGTCTTCTTTGCTAATGTTTCATTTACTTGTAGCTTTAGCTCTTCGGGCACGACGATGGATTGTCGTTTCCTTCTAGGGTACTTGTACCAATTATTGTGGCATTAAGCTAACTCGTTACTTCCTGAATTTATTAATGAATTATTTGATTTTAATACCATCTGTACAAAAAGTATATTGACTCTCAAACTCCTTCGCTTTATTAGAATATTTTTTCGAGTTGAAAATGCAAATATTTCAGAATAATGTAATTAAAATAAAAAGAACGGTTTTTGTACAAGTTAGTGTGTCTTTAGACACACATTTGTGTGTCCTCAGTTAATGTGCTCGTTCGTATTTGTGTGAACTGTTCATATTTGTGCATTGAACACTGCTCCTTTAAGAATGGCAATTCTCTTTAAAAGAAGCGTTTTTACGTATTTTATAAATACTACAAAGTTCTTTTGTCCATATACTGTTTGGAACTGAAATTAGGGTTAGGATTGATAGAAACAGTCGAATAATAGGGCACACTACTACGGACAAAAATACAAAAACTAAAAACACAAAAACGCTTAAAAACTATTTATTTTACTAAATAAATTGTGAGAGTACTAACGAATTTGTTAAAATACGTTTGTTAAAGCATTTTATAGAATCTTTCATGATATTGCAAGTAAAGTAAGGTGCTGAGTAAACTAAGGTAAAGAAGCTTAAGTTTGTTAGCAAAAAAACTACCTTGTGATCGATCATGGTTTCGTGTTTTCAGTAAAAACACTCTCCCCACCCCTCTTGTTCACTGTGATTTATATAATGCAACGGCTAGCTTAACGAGAGCCATTAAACGTCCAAAGTGTAGTCACCGGTCTGTAGCAAAAGGATCAGGTAGATTTCATTGAGATTCACGAGCAGAGATACAACAAAATCTCGTTTGATTTTATTGGAACAACAGAACAAGTGTTATCTTGATCCATAAATCAAGATCTACTTTGGCGCTTTGATTTTTCTGTGTCATGATGATTATAGGTCACTTCACTTTGATGCTGCATAATTTATGACAATAATCCAACATAAATACACATCAAATTTGCATGATTAAAGGCTTTCACTTACTATTTGAACGTTTCTGTGATGATCTAACGAAAAATCGTTAGTATAAAATCCATTACAAATTAAACAAACAGCTAAGACAAATAAACGATTGGATGCGCTATTGTTTAACGTTCTTTGGAAAAATGAAAATAAATGAATCATTACAAGGGAGACACTCAACTACAACAAATAAATTATTGAAAAAATCTAACCATTTTCTGTTTAAACATTTTTGTAACGACCTCAAGAGATGTCAAAGTATACGATCCATTATAAATTCAACTATCTGCTAAAACAAATAAATGATTGGATGGTTTAATTCACTACGGTTGAAACATTTGTGTATTATTCTGAATAAAAATGAAAAGAAACAATCCATCAGAAGTTAAACACTCTAATAAGACAAACGATTGGAAACTTCTAGCCATTACCATTTAAACATTTCTGTAATGATCCAAAGAAAAAATCAAAGTATATGGTGTGTGAAGGTCAATGATAGATGGAAATATTGTTGCGCGGACGGCCACGTAACTGAGGCATACTCAATAAATAGACCGATATAAAAGGGCAACTACTAATCTCTTTATTCAGCGAGAGAGGGAATTGCACATCCGACTGGTACGACGTTCGTGAAGCGACTCGTTCTTTGTCCTTGTTATATCGTCGTTTAGGCAACGACGATATAACGGGAGTACCTATTGTGCCATATTCGTAACAATATTATAGCAATTAGGGTGAACACTAAGCAAATGTTAAGAAGCGGTGATTTCCCAACAAAATCATCATTTGCCATGTTAGTAATCTTTGTTGACGAGTTTACCGATATTGACAGGACATAAAAATGGACAGTAGTGTTCACCGCAACGCTCTCGAGAAACCGTAAAATATTTTGGCACGATTTCCTCTTGCATCATCGGTGAAGGACCACGTTGACGAATAAAACCATAATCACCGGGCTGACGGCTTAACACGACCCCCGAACGTCATCCATGAAATCGGCTCGCCGAAAAACTCCGCTCGTTAGCTGTCCCGAAGCTGGACCAGGAAAAAGAGACGCTAATCGTCCTTCTCCTCGATATGGTTACCCAAAGCAACGGATGAGAAACGAGATGAGAGCCCAAGGATATAAAAAAAAACAAATCAATTATAATTTGATGTTGAATATATGGACTGCCGGAAATTGAAAAAGATTAATGTGCTCGCGTATTCGTTCTGTCCCGCGTTGAACACGCTCTTCGCGTTTGCCGCCGGTGTATATTAAAATAATGTTTCCCTGTTTCTTTGACACACATAAAACTGAATATCTGAATCCGTTGTCCGATGAAATTTAGTAAGGAATTTTAATGTTAGTTTGATTGGGATTATTACACGGATTCTAAGGCCGGTAATGACTCTAAACCCGCCGTTCGCTCTCTGTGCGCGCATTGAAATCACTCGAATGATTGAAGCCGGCTGCATCGATAATGCATTCACGGTTTTATTGTGCCCGTTTCGGTCAGGCTACCGATCCCAGTTTTTCTATGGATAATTTACAACTTGAGCACTTTGAAGTACATGTGTTTGGAGTTTGATATCATTAAAATTGATGAACGCATTACTCTGAAATTGTAACTTCATTTGAGCCGTTTAATGCAAAAATGGTGCAAGCCAAAACAGTTATATTATAACGACTCACTTAATCCGTTAATAAATAGATTGCAGAACTTAATGGATATTCATATTTTTCTACATACATTTAAGGAGCCAATGGTTATAGAGGAATTTTAGTTTTTCACTAATACATTCTACGAGTGAAAAATTATAGGAATAAAATTGCAAATTTATTGTTCTGTTTTCCATGGTTTATTGATAAGTTGTGTAAAAAAATCAGAGTACAATATTAGAATTTTGCAGCTTCGGGATAGTCGTACCTTCATATGTACATTTGTTAAAACAAAACTTTACTAAATCGGCAGAAAATCAGATATTATCAGGAACACATTACGGACGAATACGCCTTCTCTAATCTGAATGTTTAAATGAAGCGGAGAAGATTTCTAATTAATTATAATTTCTTAGTTCGTAGCACCGGTTATTGATCATCCTGTACATTCGTAGAAATAGATATACCGAATACTTTTCCCTTAATGCATCTTTGCTGTCTCAATCAATTTTCATTTCAAAATTTAAAACCATTGGCAGAAATACTGTCAATCTCTATAATAAAGGAACACTTGTATCGAACATCTAATTTACTTGCTTTGAAACTATTAACCCTTTGCACTCGGAGCTATTTCAACTAAAAAATCAAACATTTTTTCTAACCTAGAATATTTCCATTTTACATAAATTTTTTCATTATATGCGTACGAAACTGATATAGTACCTCATACAATATTTAAATGTTTCGTAATTTATTACATATAAACAAATTTAATCGTGTAAACAATATTCTGAATAATGGTGTAACAATTTGTAGCGGCTAAGAGTCGCCATTCGAGAGCTAAGGGTAACACTTTACCTACCCGAAGGAGTAGGTAATAACTTGTTGGTTTACAAGCGAAATTGCTGTAACCAATGAAAAATTGATTCAAAAGCCATCAATTGTCAGACCTTCCTTTGCGAGAGACTATTAATTCATGTGCAGATAGGTACAGTGTTAACAGTAAAGTGATTCTTCGAAGCAATCTAGGAGTTGAGAGTCTTCACGTCGTTGTCGATGACTGGAAAATCATTTGGTTAACAGGTCTTCGCGTAATGTGACCTTTGAATCAGGGCTGAAGGGCAATCATAATCCCGAGTCCGACTTAGTGATGCCAGATCGGTTAAATCGAGGGGAATACAGTTTACCACCTCCTTGATGACCAGAGTAATATGTGATACGTTGCGCGGCACATCACGTGACCGGTGTTAGTGGGGGACGTTGGAGTGTGCACAGGTAGTAGAATGGGATAGTGAAAGGGGAAAAGTAGGAGAGGAAAAACAACCAGATTTGGTTGTTTGGCATCACTGCTCCGACTCCGAATTCAGATCTATCGGCGTATGACGCATATTGTTTACGCACTAAATAGTTGTATTACAACTTCCAATTATTTTGAGCACATTTTTGACTTTTGTAAAATTTGCTAATAGGAAATCAAAGTCGGCGTATTTTCTTCCAACTTCCACCAGCAATCAGAAATCCCTTCCGACTCCGACACCACAGTCCAGCTTTCAACCACGTTAGAGTGAAGTACCGATGTCCTCACACCCAAATGCATAAAGATCACGACAGTTTTTCAAACGAATGAAAACGATTCAAAAGAATCTAGCAACATAAACGTCACAGTGGTCGGTCGCGAGTAAATCCAGTATCGTTATACACAGCGACGGAAGCGGCCTCCAGCAGATATTAAAGTACACATTATTCAAATTTCGTCGAGGTGTAGCCGGTCTCGTCGCTGCCACCCGAAAAGAAATAAGCAGGAGTCGAGATAAGAGCGCTCTGGCTCCGTTGGTGGAAAAAAAGACGAGGAGGCTGCGATGGAAGGAGGAGAAAACGGTCAATTTGGTCGGTCGCGACGATGTCGTGCGTATTTAAAATGCAAATGTCGGCGCGACGCGGTGGTTCTTCCCGGTTTCGCCTCCGAAAAGCCGATCGTGGATGTGCTCCACGTATATACCCGAGCTTCTTCATTCCGGTGGGTACGCCGGGTTCCTCTTTACTCTCCTCTCTCGGCTCAGCTTCGTTCGCCGATTCGCGGTAGCCGCAGCTAAAAGCACCGAACCTCTGGAACCGTTCTTCTCGTCGCTCGGGCATCTTATTAAGAACGCGCATAAACGATTCGAGCGCGATCGGGAATGTCGGGGCCCGTCGTTTAAATGCGATTCGATCTCGCCAGGGACAGAGGAGGTGGCTCACAAGCCAAAAAAGGCCGCCGCCCGCGTTGGGGCCGCATCGAAATCCGCCGGCCCCGTAACCATCTACTAATATACTCGGCTGAATGTTAATAATGCATGAGAATCACCTCGGACCGAAGTGACCACCATTTTTGAACCTTCTGATAGAAAGGACCAGGAATGACACCGACTCACAGTGTTCGGCCTGCAGGCCAATCCGTTTTCAACCTAAGACCCCTGAGGTGAAGACCCCGAGTGTTAAAACTCAGACAGCGAGGGTTCTTACAACTATATTATTCATGGCTTTATTTATCAATTTTTGGAAACACATTTTTTAATGTAATTCTTGTAGACACGTTAATCCTCCCCTTTTTGTTTCCAATGTAACGGCTGTCCATTTATTTTAATCGCCACAAACAGAATTAAATATGGATTCTATGCGACTCCCTGATTCACCATTAGGGATCATTCAGGACGGTTTCGATTCATCGCCTCTTGACAATCTTCTACCATGATTTTTCCGCATTTCTGTCTACTGACTGTGCGCGAGAGGCGTTTTGGAGCGATTACTCATTGATTGCTGGTATCGAAATGTTCGTCCGCTGTATTACCAGCCGGGTAATAACAGCTCGCGCCATAACTTGATTGTTAGATTGCAGATCTCCGTGCCTTTATGGCGCCTGGAAATTTGTAGAGTACGGGATCGTTTGCATTGATGAAAACTAACGACGTTCCTTCATTTTTAGCACAGAGAAGTGAACAAAATTTGATCACACTTATAATAGCATATCTGTACCTATGAGATCTAATAAATAGACTGTAATTGTATTTCATAAATTTCCACATGCCGTCATCGCGTGAGCTTCCTCCTCCCACCAAATTGCTAGAAAGTTTTCTCTGAAACAAAGCTGCACCAGAGGTACTTTTTATATTATTAATAAGAAGTATAATAGAAACTGGGTCAGGAACTGGATGAACTGTTTAATTCATATAAATTAACTGAGAAATTAAATTAATATTAAATTTTCTCTGAATTTTACATAAATCTCCCCAGTACCCATCGCCGAAAAAGAGCGGAATTCGAATTTCTACCGCGATTGTTTTTTCTCGTGATTTCTTCATTGTCCGCCGATCGGTTCCCAAGAGAATAATTTTTGCAACTTTTACGCAATTAGTCCGGGAAGTCTCGAGCACGTATACGAATTAAGAGAAATTCACATGTTTCACGCATTCCGATCAGGGCGAATCATTACCGAGTCTCCTCGATTTGGTAAGTCGTGCATGTATTCGACTGGCATGCATGCATGCATGATAGCAGAAGAAAGACGGTTCGTTATTCCGCCGCGAAAAAGGACTACGTGACACGAACAGACCGATGGGAGGAAGTGGACGAGGCGGAGGAGGAGGACACAGGCTCCTTCTTCATGGAACGACACCTTCCGGGTGGAGCTTTCGAAAACCCTGGAGGCCAGGAAAAAACTTATTAGCAACCCGCTTTGCGTAAAAGCCGACAATTTTTCGGGGCGCTCGCGCTCTCGCAGTTTTTGCGTTGCTCTCTCACTTTGTATCGATTCGACACGGCGAAACGGGCACGCAAGAAACCTCCACGCCGGGACCTTATGCAAGCTACGCAGATTCGAGAGTCGATAGTTGTCCCGGGCCGAGTTCGACGCGAGGGGCATTCAGCTTCTCGACCGTTGAAAATCGAGACCGGCCGGCGAACACTCGTCTGCGAGTTTTGAGCATGAACGAGGAACAGCATTCGTCTCGCTTCCACGAGCCAAGAATCGTTTGCTACAACACGAGGAATCGCTAGTTCGTTTAACTCGCAGCTGCAGTTTACTCTGCAATTTGCGCCGTGTTTTGTTGCGTTCCACGCAGATTATTTGCAATGAATCTATTTCCTCGCCTTCTTAACGGCAGCTAGATCTATGTAGAATACGCAGTGGCCAGTTCTCGAGTCCAACTAGCTTTTTAAACGCTTCTGAAATTTCATTTTTACTCTTATCGCGTCAACCCGATCAATTTTTCATTTCTCATGAATAGACTAGGCTTGGGCAAAAAATAATCGTAATGTATTATCTTATTTAGCTACATGTCATTTGAAATAATCCTGTATCAGTTTATTTGACCAGCCAAATATTTTTTTCATAATTATTTCGTTGTTTGAATTTTAAATGATATTCTATATTTATATATATATATATATATATATATATATATATATATATGAATATGTATATAATTATACTTATATGTATTTATATATATGTATATATAATATATGTATTTATACTTATTTTTGTTATATCATTATAATTATATTTATACATAAACTGTATCAATGGTTTATGCAGTTATAAACCATTAGTTTATAATACAATTATAAATCAAATTAATAACTATTGTATAAATTTATAACAATTATTATAATTCAAATTTATAATTGTATAAATTACTTTATAAACGACGGTCAAAGTATATTACCAGTGGATAATGAAGTCATTTATGTAAGCACTTGAACAATTGCACAACAAGGCGGTAGGTTATAAGTAAACTTCGGATTTTTATGCAAAAGAAGAATTGTCCGCATTAATTGCAAAAAAGATAGGAACCAAGTAAAAATTTCCTTTTTTCCTTAATGACATCAACAAGTTAGAAATAATACATCCATATTTTTAAAGTCTTTTAATCTTCCTATTTGTTCAGATTGTAGTTACGCAGTTTTGTTATAAATGCATAAAATCCGCGGTCTAGTTATAACCATTATAATTGTAAGTAATTATGTTTGAACAATTGATATTGACTAAAATTTTTGCATACACCTAATACATCAAAGGACCCCATTTTGAAACGGCCAGGACTATTTTTGAGTAGAAACTGTAAAATGGCAGGCAAGTGATTTAAAATTAATGGATATAAGGGTAAAAATACAGTTGATTGGGACAGTTTTGCTGCAGCAACAATTTCGGTGTCTTTTCTGGGTAAAAAGTATCGCTAACGGGTCCCAAGGAGGTCGCTATATGTGTTCCACCGAAAGTAAGACGCCTCTCGTATGTTTAAAAAGACAAATTATGTTCCCCCGGGCCACTGGACAAGTTCGGCCGTTTAAAACCGACTAATTAAACCTGCACGGTGGCTTCCACGGCGTGGTTCGGCCGGATTTTTTAACACGAATCGACGTTATCTGAGGATGTTACTCCTGCGGCCGATTAACAGATCCGGCTAGTTGGCCGCGAATTCGTCGGGAACGATAATTACGTTGTTTTTACGAGCGACTGGGACAAGCAGTTTCGTTTGTTAATGGTAACTACTTTTAGTCACTATACGAGCATCGCGATTTTTACGAACATTTTGCTGGAAAATAGAAATGGAGGTAACCCGGCGTACGCATAAATTCCGAGGCTTGCTGGTCCGACTACTTGCGGACAGTCGTTACGCGTCGCTTTTTAATTTCACGGTTCGTTATTTATGATTGCCCGAGTCAATCTCATTTTTTACTTCGTTCTTTCTTACCTCGGAACAGCATACTTACTCGCATTGTTTATTTTCTGTTTCAGGTAAGTCCGATTTTTATGTAACCACACGCTTTTGGTAGTCGATCAATGGAGAGACCGAGGAACGTGACATTTCGCTGCTGGAAAAGTAAGTCGATGTCTCATGTAAAATTTCATCGTTAGACTGCGGATCTTTATATAGAATGTAATTTGTCTATCTCAATTGCAAGGAAAAGGAGCCGGATCAAAATTTCTTTCTTTTAGGATTTTAATTAGTCGATTGTAAGTGATCGATATTACGAGATTTTTTATTTTTCCATTGTTCTACACGTCACCCACTTATTTTTCTCATACATAAATACGTAAGATCCGCAGTCTATTTGTCATGGTTCACGTGAAATAATTTAAATATAGCTCCTGAAGAGTAAATAGTAAAAAATGTTGCAGAACATGTATACATTCGTGTCTAATAGATTAACCACGAACTTGATGCACTCGATGCATGTTCTAACCTTACCAAAAACCACGAAAAGTTTAGAGACAAAAATTGTTTAGAAAGCAGTAAAGCATTATTCATTGTTAAACATATTTGTGATAATACACTGCAGACTTCCTAATTTTCTAGCGTTAAGAAAAATTACGCATGCGAGTACGTGTATCCACTAAATATTGACAATCATAATAACTAGACTGCAGATTTCTATGCAAAATAAAAATAGTTTGTATCAATTATTGGAAACAGGAACCATGTAGAATTATATTTCTTCTTTTAATGATTTTAAAAAGCTGAAACCAACACGTTAATATTCTTGGATTCTTTGAATCCACTAGTTTAAATTGCATCTGCTCATTTTTGTCATAGATCTATAAAATCTTCAGTCTAATAATAAGATAACACTATTTCTTTTCAATTGTAATAAAATGAATTCATAATTATTAGATTGCAAATTTTGTGCGTTTATAATAAAACTAAATGGGCGAAACCCAAAATTGTGAAGACATTGAAGGAATTTAAAAATATTGTTACACTGTTGTCGACCTATCAAAATTATAAGAAAGTGAAAGTTATTTTAATGTAATTTCCGTTTATCAAAATTGGCTTAGAGAATGTTAATTTTTCAAATCGAGTGCTAATTTTGCCAGCCGAATTCGATGTTATAAGGCACGTGTGACAATTTAGTAGCAAAAAAGTAGCGTTGCCCTTGAGAGGCTCTCGTGGCGTCACAATCAAGTTAACGATCTAGCCGAATGCAACAGTTTAATGGCATAAATCTTGGCTCCCAACCCTCCTTACGATCAGGATGTCCGCCCGATCAAACCCGAAAGCTGTCGTCCGCGCACGGAACGATTTTAGGACGCCTCGTGGTCGCGCCTCGCTTCAATAAACGAGCGGCAATGAACGCGGGCGTAACAGGCGTAATGCTCCTCTTAGGATTCATTATCGCGATTGTGCGAATACGTGTCAGTCTGCTTTCCCATCCGTTGTCTCCGGCTCGCAAAAACTTGGTGGCCGATCATTCGATTTCCCGAGGCACTCTCTCGGTAACGATCACACGTGTCTACGTGTTTCGTTTTCGAAAACCGGAAGCACCGGACCGGCTAAATCAGCTCTTTATATCCTGGAAGCATAAATTAGGCAGGATTCACGCCGCTGGACCGAGAGGAGAATGTTCGGGACCCGATCGGTCCCGCGAAGGAACAACGATATTCGATTTCCTTTGCAGATCGTTCTCGCCTCTATCGGTCGCTTCCTCGCGTGCAGCCTTCACTTCCTCCGACGTTCCTCTGCTCCGATTTTTTGCCAGTCTTCTCTCCTCTCATCTCCTCCCATCCCCTCTCCTCTCCTCTCCTTTCCTATCCTCTCCTCTCATGCTTCGCTCGTCGCGACGACCTCATCTGCGGCCAAACAGTTTTCTCGATGGATACCCCCTTCGATGCCGATTTTTTACCGATCCGCTTTCCAGACTCCGTTTTTATGGCGTTTAGTGGGGAACGATTCACTTTGGTGATTATTTCCACCAACCCTTTCTTTCCTATCTAGCTATATATGCGACTGTCCAACAGCGGTATGGTCTTCTTTGAAAAAAGAAGCACGACGTTTGTTTTGCTACCTTTTCGGTCGTACATAGAATGTTGGGATATTGATTGCAGAAAATGAGGATATCGTTGCTGTGGAGGATAAAAAGGCGTTGGATGCGTCTCAAAACTAATGTTCCGTCGCAACACCCTCCGCGCGAAGGGACATACGCACAATCGAGGTCAGATAAATTGCCTGGCTACGTATTGACCATAAACGTCATAAAATAGCAGACGTACTGTTACGCTGAAGGTTAAGTTTACCCTTAGCACTCGAATGGCGTCTCTGTTGCGCCACTAAAAATTGCTATACCAATATTCAAAATATTGTTTACATTACAAAATTTGTTCTTATTTAATAAATTAGTAAACATTCATGTATTGTACGAGGTATTATATGCAGTTTCATATGCGGAACATGAAAACAATCAGGAGCAGTGGAAATATTTTAAGTCGAAAGAAATGTTTGGTTTTCTTAATTAAAATAACTCCGAATGCAAAGGGTTAGACACCTGAAAGAAACACAGCTGGCGGCCACATTTTAGAAGGCCTTGTACCGCGCTAAGCTACGATAATTTACAATTATAGTCTCCACCACTTTTTCCGACACATCCTAGAACTAATCGTATGCAATTTTCCAAGACCACACCTACATCCAACCTGTTACATAATACGAGCATATAGAAATAATGCAATCATTTGTTCATTAATGTTGTATTATGTCCTCAGCTTCTGCTTTTAATCATTACCACATCGTTAGCCTTCTTAAAACATTATTCTAAATGTACGCTGTCCTCATTAATCGAAAACGAACTTTTAGGACAACCTAATAATAAATTGAAACTAACACTAGGATATTCTTAAATTCTTTTAATACATATAAGCGTAGTCCCTCATACAACACGGCATCCTATAACACGGTTTCGCTCTAACACGATCGGATAAATTGCGGGAACCGTCATATAGCACTGCAACCTGTAACACTGTTTCGCTCTACGATAAGAAAATTGCGAAAAAACACTTTGTACAACACTGTACTTCTACAGCACTGGATAACATGATTTTTGTTTAACATATTTAATAACTAAATTACCCTATATATAACACGGTTTCACACAACACAGCATTTTCTAGAAACCTATCTATCGTGTTATAGGAGGGTTACCTGTATATGTATCTACCGAATTAAATGCACCTACTCATGTGTGCTATAAATGCATAAAATCAGCAGTCTATTTATAGTGTAACCCATACACCAAAAATACATAGTGTTTTTCTGAGCTCGTCTCAAGATTTAAATAACAAGAGGGAAGAAACCTAATTCGATTTCGTCTTCCGTGACAGCGCTGCGAAAACAGGTCTGTTTCGCGCAATAAAATCGCGGATTTCGCTCTTAAATGCGAAAAAAATCATCTCGTGTTTCATGTGAAACTGGAGGACACCTGCTGTCCGGCCGCCCGCGCCCGTATCCTGATTCTAATCCTTGCGTAATACGTACGCCGGTCCGAGGCCCGCGATGGTTTATAGACCCCATAAAATTGCCTTTAAGCCGGCGACTTTAATGGTTCACGACTTTTGTATATGCAGATTTCGTGGCCGATAATCCCTCTGCCACAGTGCTCCAACCTCTCGATCGAGGGAGGTATCCTTTTGGTAGAGTTGGTCAAGAGGAGTACAGCCTTTCTACGAACTGTCCGCTTCCTATTCGAGAATCTCGCCAATGTCACGATGAAATTAATATGGCGGCTAATTCCAACAAGATAGTTTGTGCCCCGGCCGTTTCGTAGATCCGATTTCATTGTTACCGCACCGCCGCGTCGTTGCCGTTTGTCTTGGGCCCCCCGGACTCCCGCGAAGCAGATAAACTACACACCGGGAATTAATATTCATATTGTCGACGAAAACACCGTCTCAATTTGTGCTAAACCTCGACTCGAGTACATTCGAAATTCATTCGATCGATAAAATACACGCGCGTAAAAAGTCTTTGCATAATTTCGCAGTTTTTAGTCGGACCTCTGGAATTTATCGTGGAAGCGTCTCCAAATTCGATTATTCCAATGGCTATTTTTACACGAAACTCTTACGTGAATTTTTACTCTGAAACTCTTCGAAATTTGCATTTTGGAGACATCTCTGAACTGTCTCAGAATTAAAAGTTCGCGCTCGTACCTTCTTCAGTATGGCAAGATGTAGGTATTTCTTAAAAATGTGACATTCTATTTGATGTACAAATTAATTCGTAGCCCTATCTTTGTAAATTGATTATTTGCAAATAATTAGGCTACATGTACTGTAGACTACAACTACATTCTACTGTCTAAAATCATGTCAATCAGTTTCTATGCAATAAATCCCCAAAATGGTAATTGGTAATTTGGTAATAATTAATTTTTACACCCAGTAAATAAAATATAACCTGTTGATTTAAGGTGAACAGCAAAAATTGGTGAAATAGCCTAGGATATTTTGTGCATGTGTCTGTTTAATATTAAGTTGTCGCATATGAAATGTTCGATTTCAGAATACAATTTTAATTAAGAAATACATACTATTTTACAATCTACAGGTTTATTATATATCATTTAAAGGTACAAATCTAATCTTTTAAGTCGTATCTTCTGTTTTTATTTAGATATCCAACTTTACTTTTAAATATAGTTTATTTCAATATCAATCAATGTGATCATCGCGTAATCTTTTTTTAAAATAAATTTTTGCATTAGTATAATCAGAAAACTTGTTATTTATGGACTGTATATGTTGATTATAATGGTGTTTACTTTGACCAATCAATTTTATTTAGAAAATAGTTACTTTTATGAATCGGACATTTCATATGTAACAACCTAATATGCAAACCTAAGATTCAAATGATTATTTTGTAAATATTAAGAAATATATTTAGATAGATGAAATTGAGACTGTCTCGAACGCCTTCTTCGGATTAAAACAAATGTTTCTAACCAGTCGGTGTCGTTAGTTATTTTTAATTTGATCGTCGAAAATGGGGGATAAGATAAGCTTCGAAATCAATTTTCTCGGACGAGCAGCATCATTACGAAACCTCGTGTCGCTTGTACAATTTTCTCGCGACTTAACGAGCATCCTGGTCGAAAGCTTTCGAGGGTCGAGAGCTGAATGCGACGAAGATCAGGTAGACATTCCTGTCCTATCTTTTCCCGGTAGCCTGATATAGATAGAACTTCACAGAAACGAGCGTTAAGGTGTCCGCCTATTATTCGCTCGCTGTGACCGGTATGTCATTGTCAGCCATTTTTTATTTCATCATGTGTTACTCGATCGATCTCGAGAAAAAAAGTTAGCTCATATTTTACTGGACATATATTCCCAGCATTTAAGTGCAGGCTCGGAGGAACAACTTCCGGTGAGGATTTCTTTCGCATCCGTTTAGCGTCGTGACGAATGCGAAATTCTTTAAAAATAATACGAAAGTAGAACGAAATTTTAATAAGTTTTTCGTTATAGACTCGCGCGGTTGCTCGCCGCGATGCCGACAGAATTGCCTTGCCTTGATTTAAAGGGTTCTTAAAGATACCTAATGACATCCTAAAGCGCCGGAAGTACATCGTTCTTGGCTGCGTTACACATTATCCGCCGCACCTGGTCGCCTCCGCGTTTCACCTCGGTATTGAATTACTCCAAGTGATTATTGTGAAACTCGCATCGTGTCGACCAGATTTTGAAACGATAATTCCTCTGAACTTCCGATCCGCAATTTGAAACTAGAATCGTTGCAAAAATTCGACACTGGGAACCGGTATTCACACCATTTCCGTTTTGTCGTTTAGGTTCGTGGTACTTTAATAATGAATCTGACGCCTTAACATCTAAAAATCATTCTTTTATCGTAATAGATCTTTACACTGTATGTACACTGTGAATCTTTATGCAAAAGAAAAATTGTCCTAGACAATGGCAAGAAACCCAAATGAAATCAAACGAAAATGTATTTTAATCATCTTAAAAAGTCGCAAATAATATAACCAATTATTATATATGATTTCTCTTCACAGAAGAATAAAATTTTGATTTTACTTCATCCCAATTGCTGTAGATTAATGTATAGAAATTCTTTAAAATCGAACTCTAATTAAACCTTCAAGAAGAAGATACATACTGATCGAATTGTGCAACCTCCTCCTTTCCAAAATCATTTAAAAATGAATATATATCAGAGTATTAAAGGCACTTACGATCTTTTGTTTTTGTGTTTGTTAGTCTACTCTCTTCACTAACCCAATCGTATGCTATTGAAATGTTTATTGTTCGTCAGCCAAGTGAGTCAATAATTTTTGAATTGAATTTATCTTGATTTCAATGTTTTGTTCTTACTTAGGTATTTTTTATTCTGTGAACACAAGAGAGACGCAGATTTTAACCCCTTGCACATTAACATCGAATGAGACCAGTGATGACTTTGGGCATAACCTAACAAATATGTATGTTATTAATTTCTCTTAAACAGAACTGATTTTGTTGTTATTCATATATAGCTATTGGAAGATATCCAGTAGCCATGCAATAAATATAAACTTTCTTCTTGTAAGAAATGATGAACAACAAAGAAGTTCTAATCACTGTAACTCTAAAACAAAATCGAGTCTTATAAAAAACAAATTCGACTGCAATAAGGTTATGTGATCGAAACGTTGTCAAGAAACATGGTTGATCGAAAGACAGAATTGCAAAGAATATTTGCTGCTTCGACCAGAAGCGAGGAAGATTGACTACTTTTTAGACCATTTTTATGGAAGCCTTGGCGAGTCTTTCCATAAATTCCTCGCGTTACAGGAGATACGTAATCTACGAACAGCCGGTGCCGATTCATCTCCCGACCGATCTTGCTTCCTCGATCAGGAATGATCAACGGCCGGAGATAAACTCGTGAAATCGCATTTCGACGCGCGAACTTTTTACCAATTACGATTTCGACGCGCCTTCGCCGCAAAACTTGTGCAAACACTTTCCTGCCCGTGACAGCCGATCTCGCAAAAAAGTTCCGCGCACGTTTTTGCGTTTCATCTTGCTTCCTCGCGGTAGTATCCATCAATCGCGTCGACGTTCTATGATTTCCATAGTCAGTCGGTATTCTTAAAAATCGTTATTGCGCTATTTTCTCACGGTAATAACATTCACTCACCTTTGATGTGCGCCGAAAAATAAAACATCGAAGAAACAACCGAGCAGAATGAGAAAGCACGATGCACATAAAGAAAAGAAGTAACACGGTCTTAAACAATTAGGAAATGATTAAAGATATTCTCCGAAATGTAAAATTAATTAACAATGATACAAAGCAAGTTCTCTTTATCACTGTGTACCTTTCATGTGGGTTCATTTAACAATGTGTTCGCAAAATGAGAAGGCGCGGTCAACATAAAGAAGTAACATATGGGTCTGAAACTGTTAAGAACAAAATTAGAGATATTCCCTTAGATGGTGAAATGTTTAAGAATGACATAAAATAAATTTTAATTATTACTTCGTATCTTTGAGATAGCCATCTGCGCGTTCCCAGCCTCGAGAAACTGTCTGAACAAAGTTTCACGTTTTCATTTAACATTGTGTTCGCATACTTTCCAGTTGCAGAAAGTATGCCGGGTTTGAGATGTTCTCGGTAACGATTCCTCCAATGCAAGATGCAAAGAATCTCCGGCAATGGTTTCGCGAAGAGGTTATGCTGTTTACCGGGCATTAAGGTGGAACGCGATCTCGGGACGATCTTAATTTGCCTCCGTTCGGGATCGAAGATTACATGGTCGCTAACTGTATCGAGACTTGTACTCGTTAGAGCTTCTGCTTATCGCGATGTTCACCAACCAATGTACCGCCGAACCGAATCAAAACGGATCCCTGAGAATTCTAGTATTATTCCAATTCTATCGGTGCCTAACAGTGGAAGCATGCGTTAACGAAACTGTAGATCTTCGTGCAAATCTTCATGCATATTCACAGAAGAAAGATTGAAGAAGTTCAATATTCTAAGTAAATAATGAGTAGTAGAAATGGTATAAAAATGAATTATTGTTTTAATAAATTCAATCAGTCTGAAATAGTGTGACGATATTTTGAAATCCGCCAAATGTTTTCATAGTTTTGAATTTTACCTATCCATTTTTGTCAGAAATGTATAAAGTTCACAGTCGAATATGGTAACAAAACTGAAAAAAGAATCGAAATCTAAAATAAATAAATTCAAAGAACCTTTATACATATGCACAAGGTTTAATTTCTAGAAATTAATCACGGTCAGCTTCG
Organism: Sphecodes monilicornis; assembly: GCA_913789915.3. Taxonomy (NCBI): domain Eukaryota; kingdom Metazoa; phylum Arthropoda; class Insecta; order Hymenoptera; family Halictidae; genus Sphecodes; species Sphecodes monilicornis. The sequence goes on along the minus strand of OU565291.1, from coordinate 8,120,875 downwards.
TGTATATAATTATACTGCGGATTTTTATGCAAAATGATAATTGTTTACATTAATTTTTTTATTTTTAAATTAAAAAATGTTTTTACCGTTTTGCATTCAAAAATAATATTACAAACGGAGGCGCTTGTTAAATATGTATTCAAACACTAATTAAACTGCAAATCTCCATGTAAATATATTATCAGAATAGAGACAAGTCTCGAGACTATTTCTCACACTAAAGATTTTATTGCATTCATAAAAATATTTATATAACTACATCAGCTGTACCCTTAAAATCTTAATTATACTGCATTCCACATGCCACAAAATTTCATAAATATCCATAGTTTAATGGTAATCAAATTGCAATGAACACTGGTATTATGATCATTTAATACGAGAGACGGTGCTCCTTAAAATAAGTATACTCCAATTCTACATATATTCCCGTCATAAAAAGTAAAAAATAAATAAGTATTTATACAATACAAGCAAACTTATATATTTACAAAAATTAATAATATTTTCATTTTACATTCACCGCATAGTTTAGTTATTGTATGCGTGTGAAAATATGGAGCAATCAAAGCAATTAATTTCAATCTCTCGTAAAAATGGTAGTTTTATGGACATTTGAGCAACTTTTACCATAATCTTATTTTTTTTTATTTGCGAAAGTTTAATCTCAGTCGAAATTATTTTGTGTTACATTACACATAATTACAAAAATACAGAGTACATATGTGTCATGTGATTCCTGGAGTTATTCTAAGATGCTTTTTTCTTTGCGAAAATGTCATACGCGGATTCATTTTCGAGTTATTAACGAAAATTACGAGCCAAGCAAAGCACAACTACAGCTTACTGAATCCGGCCATTGCAACGCGGCGGCCAATTCAACTGAGCGGTAGAGCGTCGCTGTCGTACCGTGCTTGAATCGTGAGCAACACAATCGAGTCAGTATGCGTCGAATTATTGTTTGTTATTTGATAAAATAATTCGGTATTGCCATATAAAAGAATTCGAAGCAGCAAAGCGCATTTACGGCTGAAGATGCGAGTTTTATTTAACCGTTTGAGTCCCAGGGGGTATTGAAAAAACACTTTCGAAGAATCTCAAACAGCGCAACCGCGCTTTCTCTAAATGACTACGAAAAGACCCAAGTAGCGCGATAGCGCGTTTTATTTTATTTTGTAATGTATTATTGCATTATTATAGTATTATTCTACCTATTGTAAAATGTACTATTTACATTAAAAGGAGCTGTGTGATGTACTTGCGTCAGTAAATCTGAGCGCGCGACTTCGACAATCGGTAACGCACCGTCAGTTGTCCACAATGCTCGAAATGTGCTGGGTTTTCTCGACATAAAATCTCAACAGCGCGATCGCGCTGCTTGGGACTCAAACGGTTAAGTCAACTGTTACTCCTTCTCTCGCTCACGATTCGAGCACGGCTCGACAACTACGCTACCGCTCAGTAGAATCAGCCTCCGCGCCGAGCCGGGATCGATCAACTGCGCTCTGGTTGGCCCGCGTTTTTCATTAATACCTCGAAAACGAAGACGCGTATGGCATTTTCGCAAAGGAAAAAACTTATTAGAATAACTCCAGGAAACAACCCTTTCAAGGAACTCGAACATTTTTAGTACACCCTGTATATGATAATGGAAGGGGATAATTAAGCAATATCAATTTACTGTGGTAACAATTGCTCACAAAGTCCCTTCCTGACTTCCGTACTCGTAAAATTGTGAATCTGAAATATTGATTTCAATAGCACACGCAATCTCTGGAGGCAAAATTCTTAAAATTTTCTTAACCTAGGTATACATAGGAACAATGTGGTCGATGATTCTTGATGCAATCGCGTGACAAGCTCGCGCGACGAGCAAGTTAAAGGCACACGTGGACTCGGCACGCCGTAAGTTTGTTGTGACACGAGCAAAACACGATAGATAACGAAAGGTCCGCCGAACCGACGTCTCTTTACGAGGCCACGAGTGCAGACTTTTAATGAGCCACCACGACAGCCGGCCACACCGCGCATAGACGGCTATTCCGCGTTGATAGGATCTCCGTCCACTGAAAACATTGTGGCCATTGTTGCGAGATACCGGCAGAACGACACATGGTCTCTGCTCGCGCAGATCTCCTTGAATCCGAGTCGCGTCCCGAGCCATAACAATTGCAAGAATAGCCAAGATCAAGGCCCAGGGAATAAGTTGTACCAAGAAATTGCTTGGGTTACAAGGGGACGGTTCACTGCGAGCCAAGAAGCGCAAAATGTGCACACAAAGTTGTTCTTCGTACAACTCGGATAAAATCGTTTGGTGTAAAAGTAAGTAAAAGATTCAGAGGAAATTCTTCTATACGGTAAAAGTGAGCGCTTTGATCTTTTGAAATATTTATCAATGTATAATGATCGGGCAATGTTTACTGCAATTTTGTTACAACGTTATTGTTAATGAATATACCTTTGAATTTTTAAAATAAAAGGTACTGCATAAATTAAAACATAAGGTACAGAAAAGAATAAAATACAGAATAACAGGCACAGAAAAATTTTAAATCGTCTTCATAGTTGTTTAACCATTTTCAGTGTTATGTCAATCTAGTCTTGACATATAATTCAACTTTTTAGTTAACTGGATACTTCAACGATCTATAAAATATTTGCTACCAGTGTTGCCACTTGTGTCTATAATAAATACAATCGTAATAGTTCATCATTCTTGTAAATGTACGATCAAATTAATCCACATGTCGGTAACAAAAATTTTCTACAACGTTGAATAACATTTAATACTTTCAAAGCTTTATTTTCGTGCCTGAAGTGTAAATCAATTTATAAGCTATTTTTTCAACGAGAACATTCAGTAGGTGTGTAAGTAGGTGTTAAAGTAAAAAATCAAAAATATGTTGGTTAAAAGGGTCGGTTCAGGTAACAGGATTAAAAGTTGCAGTTCATAAGAAGGAGTGTTTTAAGCACGAAGTGATTTCGCTGCGATCCAACCATCATCGGAGCTCGTTGATAGAGATTCAAAATTCCGCGAGCCAATAAAAATTCTTTAGCACTGCCCCGCATTCGAAAAGAATTTCCAAGGTAAGTTTCAGAGGATCCGAGTCCACGGACGAGAGTGACGTAGCCAGGAGGTCGAACAGAGCAGAATCGCGAAGCTGTGCACTTTGGTCCATCCTGACATTGTCTGTAGCGTTATCTGGCTTCTCAAGCGAAGAGAAGAGAGAGTGTATACCAGCGACGACCAACGACCCGTCGCCATATCGCGTTTCAACTCCGGTGGCCTTAATCTACCTACCGAAGTATCGTCCCCGAATCATTCGTAAACGTCGTAATCGCATTATGGCATCCAAGTCCACATCCCCCCCGCTCGTCCCTCCGCGGCACACCGCTGCATTCTCCCGTTTCGACTCTTACTCGCATTTCACACCCTCGGCTGCGTCGTGCTCATGATTTTCGCGGAAGGCGCCAGGATGGCCGTCAAACTCCAAGATCATGTCTCACAGAACGAGTCTTTCGATAGCACCGTTTGCTCCCATAGAATATTTTGTGTAACACTTTGAGTGCCATGTCGGTCATACTGCTGCTCAAAAGTATGTGGGCGGTTGGAATTTTTTGGGAATCGGCCAAGTCATGCGCTTCTGTTAAACTACTTTCTTCGCTAGAGGTAGCTGTAGTTATAGTCACCTGAACAAGTGACAATAATCACTAATAAACATTGTGCATTTACAGTACTGTCTCCATATATGCGAGAGAGATTTGCACGATATTTGTAAAGAATTGATCCCGGCTCGACTGCGTTTTGGAGAACTCCGTGTTCTTAACTTTTTTGAACTTTTTTTTATGTGATCCTGTAGATATCGATGAAGACATTCCGAAAATGTGTGTATGGTTGTTAGGAATTCACTGGTTTATAAGTTATACGCGTGTAAAGATGAGCAGTTTTAAGCGTTTTTATAGATAGGATAGATTGTGAGTGTTCAGCGTATGTGTTAGATAGTATGGTATATTTGCGGGATCGGCTAAATAGTATGCGCTATATAGATAGCAATTCAGTGGTTACACATACTTTGTAAACATAAGCAATTTCAAGTGTTTTTCACAAATTAATTATTAATCAGTTTATTGTTGATTTTGAAATGGCTAGTTCAAGTATTAAACATGTTAACTTTAGAGTCATGCCAAGTAGTAAAGAAGAAGTAATTACTTAGGCTCAGGATTCTGGATTGTTGCGGAAACTTAAAAAATGTCGTACTCATCGGTGCGAAATGAAAATTTATAACAATAATCGTGGAATCGGTCGTTTTCGGTGTCCAGTAAATAAAATATACAGAATTACATACAGGATTTCAAAAAGAAGGTACAGTCCAAGATGGTTTGGGGTTAGGTCGTCGTGGGAGCGGAGAAGGCCGGCCCGACTATGGTATAATGTTTCGCATTTTGATTTAGTAAATGTGTTATTAGCATAGTAATGTGTTATGAAGTATTTAGCCTATTTTGTGTGTAGTATCTAGCAAATATATCAATATGGCGGCGCTGTAACCTGTCAAAGAGGCTTAAAAGTGTTCAGATTTTCATTTTCGGTGTTTTCTCGTCGAAATCTATAAGATTGTATAAAAAAAAACTTGAAAAAAAGAGTTCTCCAAAACGCAGTTAAACCTTGATCCCTGTATCTCTTGAAGCGCCCAATTCGAAGAGACAATACTAATCCAATGACAATGCTCTTGTACCTGTGATTATTTTTCTATGAATCTTCAACCAACATATTTGCGACATTTTTCTGATTAAAACGACACAATTCAGATCGTATTTGCTTATTTAATTCACGAAATTTGTTGGTCATTTACCTTTTTCATTTTCAAGATTGTCACTTTCATTTTGTGGTTTTTTTTTACCCTCAACGAATAGTACGATGATTAATCATCACATCTTTACCAAAATTCACATAATTTTATCATCAATATGTTGTTTCTTCACTCATATAAAAAGAATGCACGACAATCGCATTGATTGACGTTGACATTTAGATTGAACGTCTAGATTAAAATTGAAGATAGGATTTTAAGGGCTAGCATTATAGCTCAAAGTGATTTATATTTAATAAACCTGTAGACTGTAATAGTATTTCTTGATCAAAACGCTTTATAACGTTTGCATTCCAATATCAGTCATTTCAAATGCAACAACCTAATACATGACTAGACCGCGGATCTTTATGCAAAGTAAAAATTTCCTACCTGATTTACAACAAACTGGAGTGACACACAAGCTTCTTAGCGTGTGCAATAGGTTGAAAATAATATAATAGCACCTACTTCCAAATTCTTCTATGTTTTCGCTTTTAAATTATACTTCGTCATTTTTGTTATAACTGTATAAAATCCGCAGTCTATACATGACTGACGTGGTAGTCAAAGTGTTAAAAGATACTTGCACCATGTATTGATTATTTCGTAGTAGTTGCAGAAGTCAACCCTGAAGTATTTCTCCGTTAAAAGTCCTCTTAGCAATAAGTCAGAGTTTGCGAGATCCGTCACAGGGGCCTGGGAAATCGAAAGCTCCGGCGAAAGCAGCTCCCCATGAGAAAATTAATTTTTCGTCTAAATATTAATAACCGGGCGATGGTAGGGTGCGATACTGTAGTCGAAGGAAGAGCGAGGGAGATCTTTATCCTTCTCCGGGGAAGGCGAAGTCAAGGGAGAAACCGGTATATAATCGAGCAGTCACCTATGCACCGGTTCTTCTGAACGCGGACGGGGCGCAGTAATGCAGCGTGGTAAGAAAGGTACGTGACCCGCGCGAAAAAAGGTGGTGGTGGTGTGCCCACAGCCTTTGGAGGAGGCCCGAGGGAGAAAAAGGGCGCTTTTGTCGGCACGTAGCAGCGTTAAACTTTTATCTCGCGCTTCATCCGACTTCACTTCCGCACTATCCGCCTCTGGTCCCCCCCTTCCCCCGCATCCCCTGCGCAGCTATTTCACGGCGAATCGTAGATCGCAATCGTATTAGGCTGTTTGTTCTTGCCCGTCATCCGTGCAATTAGGAAAAATGCCGTGGTGAACTCGGTCGACAACGATTCCGCTGACATCCGGAACTCGTTTGCGTTATCCGGAACAGCCCTTTTGCGTCCACACGCCGCAGAGACGTTACGCACTGTCGACCAGTCGCCAACTACATGCTCGCAGAGAGACCGAACATTAGACAACCATACTCGGCGACCAACCTCAACGACCAAATGCAGCGGGTCTTCGAAAGTTGTCAGTATCGTGCAGTTCATCAAACTGATTCCCCTTTTTCAATGTTCTTAAGCACCTCGGGGTATAAGTATATTAACAATATCCTCTCATTCTGCTTTTTTAGAGTCCCAATTTTGCGTAATTATTATCGGATAAATCCGAAGTCGTTCTTGGGGATTCACTTACTGAAACACACCTTTTAATTTAGTTTTAACTTAACAGTTTAGCCTCATTACTACGGGATGTATCCCTTGCGCGGCAATACTGTTTATCACCAACACAATTGTCACATTTTTCTGATTGAAACGGGACCAAACACGAGACGACTTGCATCATATTTATTTGTTTAAACCAGATCCTCGACTGTCCAAACTGATGGTATCTGAATTCTCGAATATTCTTCTCTGATTGTGTTCTAGTTTATCTATATGTTTGAAACATAAAATTATGGAACATTTGCACAGATTCTTGTTTGAGCTACTATACTTACATAGAATCAAGCCTAAAGTTATATCATTGATTAAAACGTTTCAAAGTTGTCCAAGAAAAGTTTATTCTTTTATGTGTGCAAAAACGCTAGTATACGTCATGTGTTTCTTATGAAATCGTACACATTGTAATAAAATATTGTTTAATATTAATGGCAAATATGTAGTATCAGCAGCATGTCCAGTATCATCCCAGGAATATGTTTGTTTTGAGTTTATACGGGAATTCATTGTTAAGTCTACACAAATGATAAGTAAACTGCAAATTTTATGCATTTATAATATAAACGAGTCGTTGCAATTTAATACAATAGAAAAATGAAGAAAATATAAGAGTGTCGAAGAAGAAAGAGAGAAACTTTTAAATGACAACTGTCTCTTGCAATTGATGCAGACAATTTTTACTTCGCCTGAAGATCCGGAGTCTAATGATAAATGAAGTAACGAATAGTGTCTTTAGTCATATTCAATTTAATTTAATGCGTATGTTAAGTGTTAAGCAAGAACATGTGCATACATATAACAAACAATATTGTGAATATCGCAGAGCACCAGACGCATTTATTATAGCTATATTAAACAGCATTGGGTACTTATCGTCAAGTTCGAGAGAGATGGAGCAAAGAAGCTTGGAAGTCAAGCCGTCTTACGAAATAACGGAGCCGAGTGTGTATCAAACAGCGATTTAAAACGCCAACAAAAGCGCCAGAGAGTCCTCAGTCTGGTGAAAGATAAACCGGTCAGCCCTCCGATTATTCTCATTACGCGTCGTTAAAGGTTTTCTCGTCGAACGGTACTCCGGCATCACGATCGGTTTTTCAGCGGCGCGAGGAATATCAAATTAATTCGATTGCTGTTTAAAGCGTTCCGGTTCGCAGAACCTTCGCAGCTAATTTCCGTGAACTTCGACTTTCGAAATTCCGGGCTGGGATCGGTATCGTATCATCTTCGTATCGGAGCTGGCATTAACGAAGTATTCGTAAAGTTCTCGAAAAGATCGATACGATCGATCGGTCGGCAGAATACACATACACAGAACATCGAGAGAGAATGAGAGAGAGAGAGAGAGAGAGAGAGAGAGAGAGAGAGAGAGAGAGAGAGAGAGAGAGAGAGAGAGAAGAGCGTTTGAGACTCTCTGGAGCACGCGCGAACGCGGTCAGCACGAAACGATTTTAGTTCCTGCGCTCGTTGGTTGCCGCGCGGCACTTCCTCCTTCGTGTCTTTCATCGTTCATATCCTCCTTTTTGCAGACCGGCTAGTGCCAGGATACTGGCACTCGCACGGATTCGCAAGATCGTATCGTCCGGTTCGCTTGGATTCCGGCTTAGTAGCGATCCACTGCCGGATCGTTTATGGGGTTTTGACGGGTGTCGAGATCGCCGCCGCTACGCCGAGATCATCGCCGATTCGACGATCGATAGTCGTAGAACACGATCCCGGACTACACAGTCCACGATCGTTTTAAGCAGCCAAACGGTTTTGGCGAAGTTGATCGCAAAATGTCGTCCCTACAACTTATTTATACATAGATTCACTGAAGACCTCTGTGCAATCTGATTAACAATTATTCTGTATTTAGGCAGCACGAATGTAATTTCTCGTGCAGTTTTTCCCATTTTACCATTCAGAACACGTGTAAAGAAACTTCCACCATTTTTGTTTATTAATGAACTTATCTCGTGTTTCTTACAATTTTCAAATGCATTGTTAAATTGCAGAACTACAGGATCATGCTCCTATATGTAAAATTGCACGTAGTACATGTTAAGACATTTGCAGCTGGATGAAAATTGGCAGATTGATACTCAAGGACGCATAGCAGTGACCTGCGAAACCATTCATTCTTATATCAATGTCAATACAGTTTCTACGACATTCAATAACATTGCAGTCACTCATGGTTTCAGCACATGTTTTTAAACCTCAAATGTAAATTAAGTTAGAATTGCCCAAGAAAGTATAACGTTGCCATTTGTCAACGAGAGCATACAACCAGTTTTGCAAACAAACTGGAAGATCCCCGGGTACTGATAGGGTCTGTTTCCGCGGATAAAGAATTTTCATCGGGGATCGAAACGAAAAACGAAAAAGTCCTTATATTAATAAGAATTTGACTAAAGGACTTGAATCTTTTAAATATCAGAAGAATTAGTTTACTGGCTAATGTGAAAACAAATTTATTCGAATTGCTATTGATCAAAATTGCTAAACGAAAGTGAAGATCACGATTTTTAACTTTTGTATCTGAGCCTGCGATGTGAATTCAAAATATGCCTTGGTTAGATGTAAGGAAGTTATAATATGTGCACAAAGTTCGAAATCCGTTTGACGCATAAAAAAGATATAAACATTGAAAAATGTAAGAATCTTCAAATTTTGGGCTTACGATTCATCTAAATCGCAGTTTCTCACGATTTTTAATCGTTTAGCTCGTAAGAACGTAAATCGATTTCGATGAAAATTTCTACATGTACATAATTTATTAGGTCTACAAACAGTATCTTTCAAATATTACTTTTAGTCGCAGATAAAAAAGTTACAAATTGTAATTTTCATTTTCATCTTCAAAACTTGGAGCAATAACAGTTTTTAACTAATTTCTTTACATATTGTCTAGTAAACTAATCCTTCTGGCATCTCAAAAAAGCTCAAGCAGTTTGGTTTTATTTTTACAAAATTCCTTTTTGAAGGGTGTTCCAATGTTTTTATTCGGCACTGTAACTCTAACCTTTGGCATTTGTCAACTAGCACACACAACCAGTTCTGTAGACTTTTAAAGGTACCCGGCTATTAACATCGCGTTTAACACGTTGACTGCCATATCACCCATACATGGGTGACAGAATTATATGTACAAATTTAAAAACAATTTTTTTAACTAATGTATTCCCCGTACCAAATTTGATTAGTGTGTGCACAATGTAAAGAGGTTGGAAAGGTACTCAGTCTTATAAATATTAACTTTTCAATTTGTATTCCATGAAACAAATTACATACAGTGGCTCACGAAAGTATTCGAACGCCCTTTAAATCAGAATAATTTGTTTAAAATTGCACCACTCAACTTACCATTTTCTTTCACAATTGATTCACTAAATGACGTGCAAAAAAGATTTTGAAAAAATTGCGTGTCGTTTTTTTCTGCGTGAACCGATTTCGATGAAATGTTCGGCATGTGCATAACTAACATAGATCTATAAAACGCATATTTTAAATTTCCATTGCGAACTGAAATAAAAAAGTTTTAGAAAGTGCCATTTTTATTTTTTCATGTAATTCCTACCAACTGTAATATTTTCAAAAATTGTTTGAATCCCACTTAGTAAACCAATACTTGTAGTTGCTAAAGAAGAAGTCAAATTATTTGGTCCAATTTTAAAAAAGTTATTCCAATTTAAAGTGCGATCGAATACTTTCGTGAGCCACCGTACTTTGATTTCATAAAATTTCTTAGGTACCTGGGTTGGCGGTCATAGTATTATTATCTGATACTGTTGCAAAGAAGCTGATAGGGTCTGTTTCCTTTATTTCGCGTGGGTAAAGAATTTTCATACGGGATTGAAACGAAAAACGCACGCGGAACGAATGCGTCTCGAGTGGAGGCAAGAACGAAAGGAAAGAGAAACAGGGATCCGTGGAGCAGTGTGGTTTTCAGCTCGTGATGTCCCGAGGCTACCGCGGCTAAACACGCCCATACCGGTCACCGGTGAAGCTCTACCCAACGGAATTATTCGCTGAATTTATTTACTCCCTCGTGACCCCGAGAAAACTAGCTACGAAGGGCCGCCAGTTACCCGGGAACCGGTCGAACGTATCGACTACGCTCGAAATTGATACCCCGCTCGCGGGGAAACGTGGATTTTCGTGATGAACGCGATCCCGCAATATTTCTCGCGGTCCGTCCACGGCGGAGCCGAGATTAAGGCCCTAGAGCCCCAGGGCCCCGCAGATCTGAACTTGAGAAAGTCGCTTAACACGGTGAACGATTTCAAAAGTTTATGGTTTAATCGCCGGTGTTGTAAATCGCGGCAATCCTTGACCCAACTGTTCCAGCAACGACGGAAACTGAAGTTCCTCTGCGATTTATTCCCATTTTACAATATCCAAACAGCACTCTCTATTGTTCTTTGGAAAACATTTATGAACTCCATTAGCTCAAATACCGCTTCGATACTTTGATTCATTACACTTTCTATTTAATGTTTCAAATAGAATCTGCGTCCGTTGATTGGTGATTCGGATATTTCTGCTATTAGACACTCAACGCATGGATAGAACCGTGGGATCTACGAGGAAAATTGTTATTTTCTTGTTCCTGTTTAGCACTAATCCTACCGGGCCTTAAAAGTAACTGTTGCCTTATAGAAATGGCAAAATCGTATTTATTTGGACTTCGTGCGGTTCATATTATAATGTATAGTCTACTAACTATGTAATTTCAATAATCTTAAAATGAGGATGGAACCGGTTGTGGTAAGTTTAGTGTTAACCCTTAGCACTCGAACGGCGACTCTGAGGCGCCACTACAAATTGCTCCACCATTCTTCAGAATATTGGTTACATGATTAAATTTGTTTATATGTAATAAATTACCAAACATTTAAATATTGTATGAGGTGCTATATCAGTTTCGCACGCATATAATGAAAAAAATTATATAGAATGGAAATATTCTAGGTTAGAAGAAATGTTTGTTTTTTAGTTGAAATAGCTCCGAGTGCAAAGGGTTAACCCTATACTGGTATCCTGGGGTGTCTCGCGACCCCAACAAAATTTCTGTACACTAATTTTCACTACTGAAAATACAATTTCACTATCGCACAAACGATTGCAAATATGAAATTCCTTCAACTTCTTTGGAACATCTGAGACTTTCAGTCTTAAATGGTACACCTAAATGTACGTAAATAAATTTTCACAAAATGTTACAAAGGCTCCAGTATGTGACTTCGTAGTCTGAATAAATATCATACCAGTCAGGGATTAAGTTTCATAAGTTAGCACTTAACGGAGAAGTGCTCCGACCATATCAGGATGCTGGAATTTTGAATTAATGGCGGTCGTTAGGTATGTCCGAAATTTGTTTAATCTCCTTCGTTTTTAAAGAGAAACTAAATTATTCATATTAATTATTTATAATTTTCACGTGAAGCAGGTGAAACTATATGTACTGCGATATTGACAGTACATTTACCTCGCGTCGAAATCACCATGCCCGAACCAGTATCGGGTTATATCATAAGACTTGTTTATGGTGCCATTATGTCCATATTATATATTCTGGTACACGATATAAAAAGATCATAAACCGTTAAATAATTGGTCCGTTTATTTTCTGGCTGAAAATAAATTAGTTTTTGGAAATTAAAAAGCAGTCTGTAATTTTCGGTGGACATTTCATACACATCACGACAAACACGAACTTATTTTGTATTAACTTTGTCCTGCTTTCGCCGTGCTTCCTGTTAAACATACGACATGTGCGAACTGCGAATCTTTATACAAAAAGAAAAATGTTCTGTATCGATTACAAGGAATGGGGGGTAAATAGAAATTTCTTAATTTTCTTACTATTAGTCACTTTAACGGATTCAGAATGATATGACAATGTTTTTTAATTCATTGTTTCGTATTTCATTTGCTTGCTTTTGTAAAAAATGCATCAAATCTGGAGTTTCATGTTTCATCTTTCTGTACAAAGTTCATGGTGAACTTTTTGTATGAAATTATGGGAATTTCAAGTTCGAGGAAGATGTTAGGTACTTTGCTGTTAGTATTTCCTCGGTAGAATGACTGCACGCCTAACGCGTCCATGATGGAGTCACTCCGGTGCATCCGTAAAGTTAATTAACGCGTCTTCACGCTCGAGAATCCCGCGAAGGTTCATCTTTCCACGCCTAACAAGCATTCGATAGCCGTTTAACCCGCGAATGGGGATCATAGAGCACGGCGAAACGATAATTCCCATCGTGGCACGCTTGCGGTAAATTCATCGGGGCGACTTTGGATCCTATTCTTCTGTTTCCCTCGTGTGGGAAGTAGTGTTGAGTAATGGACAAAAGTCAGAAAACCGAAATATGGAATTGATACTTTACGTTGTTGTAAGGTACCAATAATGACACGTAGATTTTAATACAATTCATAATTTTTATCAAATTTTTCAGTTTGTTATCGGAAATAATGTCTGAAATTTATTCCAATTTTTGAGGAATTTTTTTAAACACCTGACAATTCTCCAATGTTTATCCGATTAATTCGATTTTTACAAGTTTTGCTTGATACTATAAGACCTTCCAAAATGCACAATAACTTTTCGCAATGTTAACAATTTCTTCCTACTTCTATGTTACATTTTCAATAACTTTGACTTGAGTTTTAAAAAAAGTACCACAGGCATATTAAAATTCATGTTTGTGTTTAATTTACCTGCTGAATTAGGTTTATCCGGTTATGTTAAGTAGACAGATGATATAGTAAAATTCAATAATACAAAAACAAAACTTTAATGAAATAAATCAATATTTAATAATATATAATAAGGTTAAACTGTACTTTGGAGGACCAATTTTTTAAAACTTTTTTTATGCAGTTCTATAGATTTCGACGAGAAAACAACATCTACAAATAGATCTACAACATTCAATAGCAACAAAGCTAAAATGCAGTATTATAACTCTTCACTCATTTACTCTTTGAATAATGTCATTACTTCTCACGATAATTGTTAACCCCTTCCACTGTAATATCGAGTCAGACTCGTGTTGAAAATTCTAAGAGAATCTACTGAATATGTACGTTACTAATTTAATTGAAATTCACATAAAATTCTATTTTGTCGTTATCAATGTATAGTCATTGGAGAATACAGATCATACAACACATACAAATCTGCTTCTTCTTCCACGAAATAATGAACGTTGAAGAAGTTCAAACCATTGCAACCGCAAAACAAATCGTAGGGCAAGGTGTTAAGTATAAATTCTGTCCTCTTTATTTCTTTTTCAAACTTCATCGATTTTATGTATATGAGAAAATATTTTTAAGTAAATCTATTGCATACGTACTGTTCAAATGTATACTTAAATACAAATTGGTAAAATTTCACAAAGTTCAGTTTGTTAAGAAAAGTTCGGTTAAACTGTACTTTGGAGGACCATTTTTTTTAAACTTTTATTTGTGCAGTCTTATAAATTTCGACGAAAAAACACCGAACATGAAAATCTTATTGCCAGTTGAGCACTTTTAACTAACCCCAAACCAACTTGGACTATACCGCGTACTTAGCCGATGCGCTGAACACCCACCATCTATTCAGCGCATGCGCTCAACAGCCTACCTCTACCACCCAACGAATATCCAATATGGCGATGCTCCAACCTGTCAAAAACGCTTAAAATTGTTCATGTTTACACGTGTATAACTTTTCAACCAGTGAACTCCGGTAACCAATACTTGAATTTCGTATACTAAAACTTACACGTCTATCATTTTCTCGCCAAAATGTGTAACATCACATACAGAAAACTTGAAAATTTCTGGTCCCCTAAAGTACAGCTCAGCCTATAATAATAATAGATTCGTGTTCCGATTTCGATAAAGATATTATATAGTACATAATTAATTTAAAAAATATATTTACTTAATTTCTAAACAAGCGTTATTCTTGATCTCCAAAATCAATGAATCTCAAGCGATACTTTCCCACATTTTTTTGCTAAATTTATGAAGAAACTTTTCAAATAAAAGTTGGTCGGTATTAATACAGTAACAAATTGCAATAAGAAAGTGTTGGAAAAAATTGTTTATTTATTAAAAAGTAACATCGTTGTGAGATTTTGTTAATAAAAATTGTAATTTTTTTTCATTAATCGATGCATCTTTGTATTCTCTTTAAAAACGTATGAAGTTTCGACCGTATTCGGTTGAAAATGAATTGATTTAAAAGATATCAATTTTATCCCGAACGTCCATATACTCGACACACTGTGCGGCGCGGCGTTGCGAGAGGTATTGTACCGTATGAAAAGAACGAAAAAGGATCGGATCGATCGCGATAGGGCCTGGCGCTTCCTCGGATTCCTCTACGGCGGGGAAAAAATCCGCGGGTCCCTTTGGAGACCAACGTAGAATAATTTTAACGAGCCACCGACTCTTGGCTCCGATTGGCCGAGATTCGACTTCATAACTTTAATTGGCAGCCGAATATTTGCATGCCGACTCGTCGACCCTCTTCCATTTTCATTTTTCTCTTTTACGATCCAACCACACGGCGGCCGTTTCCTCCTTTTTCGACTTATCGACTTCGCTGCGAACGATAATTTATGAAGCGTCGTTTGACGCAACGGGGATAAGTTAACATTCAGATGCGAGTTAAATGATCCACTTGCCTTCTGAGAAGAGTAGGGCAAACCGCCTCGCGTCAGTACTGAATGGTGTACAGTAGAATTTTATCAAATAATTGAAACATAAACGAGACGATATAACCGATGAGAAGCACGAGAAGAAATTGATAGCACCGAAGAATCCGATAAAACGAACGAGTTCCACAAAATGAAGGATATTAGAGTTACAATAAAAATTGGATTCCATTTTCGAGTTGCCAAGAATGGGATCATGAGCCTGTGTAGAATATATCCTTGAATGTTCAGATAATTAAATGTGCTTGTAACAAAGCTAATATTACTACTTGAAACACAGTTTGAAGAAGATTTATGTTATATAAATACGTTCCTTCCGATTATTTCATTTATTTTGTTAGACATGTATCATTTTATATATTTTCAAAAAATCTTACGTGTCCAGTACTTGAAGAACATCCCCTATATATGTTGAGCAAATTTTTTCTAAATTTTTTTGCTACGCAAAATTTGCTGCGTAATCAACGACTGTTCAGTTGCATACACGCGGGTCCATTATTAGGACTTCGTTCGACGAAATTCAGTATGATTTACCGACATCGTGGTATATTAACAACCTAATCACATACAATGAGATACACGATGATCCTCGAACGCGATTGTAGGATCAGAATGACGCAGATTTCGGACGTACCGTGATTTTCTTTTTTATGACTCTCATTGTAATGGTAATCCCCTGCCCGGCACGAAATGCATTTTCTTCGAACAGCTGTCAGAGGATCGGCCAATGCTCTTTCTATCTCGTTCTCTCTCTTTTTCTCTCTCTCTCTCTCTCTCTCTCTCTCGCTCACACACACACACACACACACACTCACTCGCTCGTTCTTTCAAGTGCGGTCGAATGGATACTTTGGGTCAAGCGGGCTCTGTAAAAAGGGAAGGAAGCGAGAGTCTGTGGTATAAAAGGAAACGACCAACTGTCAAAAATCCCACGAGGAATCTCACAATAATATTTCCTCGTTCTTGTCAACTGAAAAAAGGGAAACCATAATGGTAATAAAACAACTTTTGATTATAACAAGATTTTCAATTTTGTATTACATTCCACAAATTAAACTTCACATTTTATGCATTTAAGACAAAATCGAATAGGATGAAATTCAAAGTAATACAGAGAAGACAAAGATATGATATATGTCCATACCATATTTTCAATCCAATAAAATTATTAAAGAAGGAAAGAATTATATTTTTATTCTGCAGAAAGATCTCCAATCTACTAAAAATAATGACAAGTTTGCGGGTAACGCCAATTGAAATAGAAACAGTGGAAGTGCTATTTATTTAAAGGAAAAGCGTAGAAATATGAAGTATTTGAAATATAAAGAAATTTGGAGTATTTTACTCTTTTTCTTTATTTTTTGAATGCATTTATTAGGAATCAGAAATGATCAGTTTCGTTTTCAATTAGTGTGCACAATATGTATACATTCAGAATAACCTTCCAGAAAACAGATGGCCATGGTTAACACCTTGCAGTATGATTTATTTTACGGTTATAGAAATTGCAACTTCTTCGTCACGCAGAAGTTTCTAAAAAAAGGAAATTGGTATCTATTGTGTGTCAGTATTTTCTCTAATGGTTAAATGTCGATGACAGAAAAATACAGGTTTATTCCGGTTTAAACGTAATTAATAACACATATGCTTAATTAATTCCGTTCGAAATCTTCACTACGAGCCTGTCTCGATGTCGTAGGACAAGTGGTTTCAAGTAAGAAAAATTTAATATTAACGAACACGTATTACCTATCGTGTTATCCTACAATATTACACACGCACATTGCTAAAGAAACTTTTGATACAGCCTAATAACTTTCGAACATATTTTAACTCTGTAAAGTTTGAGGAGACTCTACATCTCCTTGTATTAATAGAGGAGAATCATTGTTGTCAATTTCTGTTCGTTCAGCTTTGAACGGCTGTTACAGAAACTTATCGAACGGAGATCATAGGTCTCCGGTAAACGATCAGTCAAGATATCGCCGTAGCTCCATTCGAATATTCTAAAAACAAATTTCAGGCAACAAACGATAGTTCTCGAGGTACGTAGTCGATCGGTTCGATCGTTCGAGGTACCGAGAGCCGAAGGTACTCGTTTCGCAGTCCGGCTATCGCGGATCGTGCGCCCCCGGGGTGTCATGATAATTTTACAGAGACAATGGGCCACTTTCTTATTCGCTGCCCCCTCGGAATCGAAGATTATTACACGTTGCCTGGATCGCAACGATCACGAATTAAATTTGAATCCAGGTTGGATTACCTCCGTTCTTTGCTTCTTGCGTTATTCCCTTCGATAATTCAATTTTTATTACGTTCTTACGTCACTGTTGATTATCACGGAAATACGAACGAATTCCCTGTCAGTTATACAGTGTGTCCCATTTAAGTTGAGATTGTAAATAATCTCGAAGACATATGATTTAAAAAAAAACAAGTTAACACATGTCCTTTAGTGTTTCAAATGGGGAGTCAAATATTACATATATTTGACTACATATAGCACTACAAGTCTTCTAATTCGTAGGCGTTTTCAAGGTTTTTAAGGGCCATTTTGTCTTTTTTATCATAAACTCATATTTCTTCAAGCATTCGAGTAAAAATTTCGAGCATTCATTATGATGTTCTTAAATGAACTAAAAAATCTTCCAGAAGAAAGTAACGTTGTCATTTTAATAGAAAAACAAAATTATCCTTTACATAAACATGAAAAATCAGCTAAATATCTTAAGAAATATTGAACTTACGAAAAGATGTTTCAAACAAAAGTTGCGCATTCTTTTACGCAGAATATGATTCCGAAATAAAAAATATGGGTTTATGATAAAAAAAGACAAAATGACCTTGAAATAACCTTGAAAACGCCCATGAATTAGAAAACTAGTAGTGCCATTTCACTCCCCACTCGAAACACTAAAGGACATGTGTCAGTTTGTTTGTTTTAAATCACGGTTCTTCGAGATTATTTACAATCTCAACTTAAATAGGACACCCTGTATACCTAATCCTAACAGGAAAGGACATTCCCAATTTGATGAAGTCAATCATAATTTGAAAAAGAATTAAACATTTGTCAAACCGTTCCTACTGTGGACCTCGAAAGAATTCGAACGCCATTTAAATCAGAATAACTTTTTTAAAATTGGACCGAACGACTTGACTTTTTTTTAGCAATTAGAAGCATTGATTTAGTAAATGATGTGCGAAAAAGATTTTGAAAAAATTGCAATTGTCAGGCATTACGTAGAAAAAAAGAACACTTTTTAAAACCTTTTTATCTGAGCCCGTAACGATAATTTAAACTATGCGTCTTGTAGATCTATGTTAATTGTACACACGTTGAAAATTTCATTACAAATCAATTCTTCTAATTGTTCAAGACAAGTTAAGTCCTTTGGTCTAATTTTGAAAATGTTATTTTAATTTAAAATAACATAATAATTTAATTTAAAGGTAATTCAAACGTATAAGATTCATATAATTCGAGTTTGGTAAGAGTTCCATTTAGCACTCACCTCCGATTGCCTTCAAGCTTACTCTGTAGACGTCCCACGAGGTGTCTGACAAAGGTGGCGCCGTGGCGCGGAAATCAAATGAATTTTTTATTGGCGAAAGACACTTTTAATACCGAATTGAGGTATAAAAGTACAAATCGGGATTATTAAGCAAACCCCAAGCCCACTAAACCTAACCTAACCTAACCTAACCTAACCTAACCTAACCTAACCCAACCCAACCTAACCTAACCTAACCCAACCTAACCTAACCCAACCTAACCAAATAAAGTAATATAACTAGTTTAACATGGCGGCTTATGTAGAAATGCATAGGTATGCGATGGTTTCTGCACATATACGATCGACGGCACTGAAAGATACACGTTTTCATAGTATTTATGTATGTATGTCTTCGTTCGTCATCCCCGAGACAGCCGAAATTGAATTCTCGGCTGTAGCGATATTCCTCTCGTCATATTTTCACCTGCATCAGCATTCTACCGCCGGAATAAAAAACGGTATCATCTCGGTATCAAAGATTATTAGGAACTCCGAGGAACGTTAAGAGTAATTGTATATGTAAATCGGAAGCTGCGCCGAGGAATCTCAAATCTCGACGATGATCGCATGGAGGCATTGATACGATATACGCCATTCCCACGACGCGACGCGACGACGCGAACGGGATTCGCGATATAAGGCGAACGGTGGCCGCGAAACGAGAGAAAGGAAGCGTCTTAAAATTCCGGCTAACGAAGTCAGCAGCGTACCGGGGTGTGTATTCGCGCTAATGAGAAGAAGTGCGACCATTCGATCGAGCTCCGAGGAAAAAACCAGACCCTCGTTACCGTCAAACTAATTACCTTTTACGTTTCTTTCGCCACTACCACATTTTCTCGTCATCTTTGTCGGGTGGTCACCATTTCTGGACTTATTCGGGCCCCGGTTCGTTCTTGCCCGGCTCCCCGGCCCCGCACATTATCATCTTCTCGCGGCAAGAAATCGAATTGGGAGGCAATTAATTGATACGTCGGCCCCGTGTATCGTACGGTGTCGTTACCGCGAAACGAGCCGATTACAAGCGGATTCTGCACGACCCGCTTAATGCTCGCTTTGAAATCGTACGATCTGTCGATAGGAGAAACAGGCCTGGATCGTTTCGGACCAGGCTGCTGCTGCACCGGAGATACCAGCTTCCTTGGAAACTGTTTCGACGGATCCAAGTTTAGCCGCTGCTGGGGTCCGCCTCCTAGCAGGTGCTACTGAAAGATGCAATTTATGTGTTCGATATGAAATTGGACTTTTTAAAGCCCGAGCCCGGTACTCGGATTCGTGTTTTCGGACCCGAGCTGTGAGAATTCGGAGCTCTGGGCGGGCCCTCGTGCAAATCTCGATGGGATCAGTCCTTCTTAGGATCCTCTAGTGATAGACATCCGAGATAGCAAAAGGGAGAAATGAGAAATTCCTTCATTATTTGTTGATTACTCTCTAGATATTTTCCGTTCGATTCCTCGTTTTAGAAAGGCAATTAATCCTCAAATGATACACTGTTTCCTCAGACTGTCACACTAGAATCTTTTTCAAAATTCAGTAAAAATTTACTGAGGTACTTCAAAGTATATAGTTTAGAGCTACAAAATCGAAACATTCAAATAAAGTTAAAGAAACGTTATATTTGCAATTATCTTGCAATACTTCATTGAAAAGCAACATTTGTACAGGAACTTTCACAAATTACCCTAGGAAACGATTGATTCTGTCTCATTAATTGTGTGATGAGTAGACTGTTTACTCCAATTACGGCAGACAGTAGCCAAATGGAAGTTACTTTCTTCCTTTTTGTTGTAGATGTGTGCCAGACATTTCGAATAATTCTAAAGATTCCTGCCACTAGAAAAGATTCTATTTAAATATACAAATTTAAGAAGAAAATAATAAAGAGTATGAATATATATGTATTTTATATTTAAATCCACTCAAAGCAACCTTCCGCTCACGAATTCAACACAAGCTTCGTTATTGTAATGCATTCAGTCATACGCCCAGTTACAACTGTGATATAAACATGTAAGAATTGACTTATGATTTATTATAAATTCGTATAACTTTGATTAACAAGATCAATCCTGCAATGGTATCCTGGAGACTCTCGTGACTTCATTGGAATTTCTCTGCACTAATTTTCGGTATTTTATTGCTCGATACTTGCAAATATCAAGTTTCTTCAATTTTTTTAGAACATGTAGATTGTTTAGTCTTAAATTATATACTTAGAGGTATCTTAGAAAACGTTTACAGAATTTTAGAAAGAACCTAGTATGATACTTTGTGATCTGGGTGAACATTGTACCATTCAAGTGTTAATAAAATATTATTACATATAAATAAGTTAAAAATTGCTCGGAATATAAAATATAAGCTATAAAAGAATATAATACAGTTTTATTATTTCATAATTTTTGACAGCCTACGGACCGTGGCTGAGTATTTTTTAATAGATCCTTCAACAACAACAGAAACTTCAATCATGAACCAAAAACTCTCCCCCAATAACGCAATCTAATAATTTAGTTTGGAATTGTAGTGTAAAAAAAACTTTTAAGCTTGCAATTGGTACAGCACAATTATTGATAAGCCTATAAATATGCTTCTGATAGATAAAGTGTTAATGGTTAAGAAGCCACAAACTGATAAAAAAAGTTGCTTTTAATATGGAAAGAAGTCCAATGTATGAATACGATAGAACTTATTTACTTGACGATCCAATACACGAATAAACGTGAACAGACACGCACGAAACACGGCAAGTGTAATAAGTCCTTCCATCCGGGAACGTGGTCCTCCGAGTGTACTTTTAAATTACCGAAGCCTGATTGATCAAGGGCTCGATTGCAGGCGTTAACAGAGCATACCTTTCGAAAAATGGACTACGCTGCTATCTGGCAGAGAGAATGGGCTAGTGACAAGTGATAAGAAAAGCTGAAAATCCTCCGAAAAACCGTAGAATCCGTACAGGACTTGGGCCAGGTCCTCGTCGCGGCGTCGTGAGTCTCACGGTTGCTCGATGCCGGAGATTAGTCACGACTTAGGGAACGGAAAGTAAATCAGGCCCTCGCCCGTTGACATGTTTAGCCAGGTCCAGGATTCTCCTGGGGCCTCTGATGCTCTCCGCGGGCCCTGCTGACGATGATGGCGATGCCGATAGCGATGCTTATGCCGCCGGTAATGGTGATCTCAGCCGGTTGCCGGCGACGATGGCGGCGGTGCCGGTGGTTCCTCGCGTTGCCCCCGTGATAAATCACCGGCTCTACCGTCGTCACAATCCCGCGGCCATTAATCTCGATAATTGAATCAATATCTGTGATATCTCCTTGTGTATCCGGGCCGGCCTCATGGTAATTAGCCGGCCCCGTCATAAATCATGCCCTCCGGGGGTCGAAGTGCGCCAAGGAGGAGAAAGGGGAGGGCCACTGCCTTTTCGGCCCACGGTGGTGAACCATGCTTATTCCGCGTTATGGAAATAAATCGGTTTGCGACCGACAGACATGATGATCAACTCCTTATACCGTCATTCGCACAAATGGTGCACTCGCAACAACCAAGGGACCCAGTGGATGCTAGTATACTCGAGTGTTGTTATAACCTCTTTTGAAACTGGAAGGTAGTCGATCTTCCTTGTCCCAAAATGACATTACAGTTTCCGTCATAAGAGCCCACAACCGTAAATGGTATGAGGTTTCAGTCATTCTTGCGCATATCCTCCTTAATTGACTCTAGTACTCCACTTTATGCATCCCTTACTAAAAGCGATACTGAAAAGGAATCCGTAAGTTGGCATAAGACAGTGACTGTTAACGGAAAGTATGGAACAAAGTTTGGTTTCGGGTCATAGAAATTATTCCTTATGAACGATAGAAGAAGAAAGTGAACACCATCGTGGGATTTTCTAGCACTGGGCACTTCGGCCTCTAAATTTGAGATCATCAAAAGTATCATAGTATTTATATTGTTATATGTAGACCGCGAATTCCATGCATTTACAAGAAAAATTAGTAGATGCGATACTTTTAGTTGCTTTGAAACTAGTAGAAGTAACTCTGCCAGTATAATTCTTCTTCTCGTTTGTTTCCTTGAACTGATTGGATTCGACACAGAGACTATAAAATCTCTTGTAAGATGAAACCACGAAAAGAAGATTTTTGGAGTGAAATTATAAGCTTTGGTTGTCCATGACACAACCTTGCTTGGTTTAATGAAAGGGCACGATTACGACTTCCGTCGCCCCTACTTTGAAGGTTAAATTTGTGTTCTTTGTAGAAAATCGAATTTCCTATAAAAAACATTAAAATGGAATATATATCTTAACCTAACCTAACCTAACCTAACCTAATACGTCAATAATATTCACTGCTAATTGAGTTTTAATACAAAGACATTTCTTGAGTCTCGTATAAGCAGTTGTGAACGGAGCCATTACGTTCCCCCGACCATCATTTCGGGAGGGAGGCAGTTGTTCTGCAACTTCATCGAAATATAAATATACTCGGAAACTGCGCAGCTGATAAAAAAATGTCATACGACATAAATTGTTGGAAATTTAATTTTCTACAAAAAAGGTCTAAACCAGGCCCATTCGATACCTGTGACATATACATTTTTTTCTTAAAATGACCCCAAGAACACAAATTTAACCTCTAAACAAGGGTCCACGGAAATCGTAATCTCCCCAATGAAAGTCATACTCCTCTATCGTACTCATAAGACGGATATCGTAATGGTTTTTAATGGATGATGCTCGAACCCTTCACTAGACACTGGGTCGAACCCGATTGTCACGAAGCCATCGCTGGCAGCACCGGTTCATCGAGAGAAGCACGGTGATTCATAATAAACCGCTCAATGCCAGCAGAGTTCACCGTTTTATCGAGCACGTATAGGAATCCGCCGACGTCTCGGGCCAACGTGGGTCACGTCGGCTTAATCAACCGATCATTATCACGGGTTTGTGCTATAATGACTGAAAGAGCCGGCGTTGTCCGCGCTTTATCGCGAACAACGGTTCAAGGCGTGGTCGTTCGCCAGCTGCGACTTCCATTATTCGAGGAATCGATTAATTAACGGTCACCCGCTAATGATCGACAATAGTGCTGTGGATTTTGCGGGCACGCGAGTTCCTGAAACCATGGCCGCGATAAGTTCCGTCATTCAGCATGCAAACTGTTGCACAGATTATAACGAAGTATCTCGCGTGCTCGGTAATGACTACGGGGCAGGTTGTCTCGAAAAACTCGTCGGTACAAGTATATTTTTACACTAGAGGAATAAAAGGATATCAAAAATGGAACGACACACTTGTTGCTTTCAATGGTCTTCAAACTTTCGCTGTAAAATCATGCAGTAATTTGTGGTCATTGTCCAAAGTGGAGCCTTATTTGCTTGTTTGTACAGCACATCCAAAAATTGTTTAATACATTCATATCCTTGAATTTACAGTTAATCGAAGTATCTAAATCACATGAAATCATCGTATTAGATTATACGTGATTATTTTAGTACTTGCACTTTTAATATATCAGCGTGTTCTTATGTATATGGTCAATGTTATATCATATTACAGACGTTACTAGAAAGCGAACAATAGTGCGTAAAAACACATCGTATCTAATAATCTGCCTTTTTGTAATCAATTTTGGAATATTTCTCAGAGTTCAGATGTCGGTTCCGAGAGGTTAAAGTATGTCTAGCAATATGTTAGACCGAGAAACCATTCTAAGGCAATATTTTTTAATTCTATTATACCGTAAGCTATGTCCACACCAAAGCAACAACGAGCTTTAGTTGATGTTGCATGTATCTTGAAAAAGTCGCTGATTTTACCGAATAGAAGAAGAAGACAAAAAGTAGCTCGATGTTGCTTCAGTGTGGACATAGCTGAATAAAATCATTCACGTTGACGGAGCCAAATAATTCTGAATAAAACTTATACAAACATTGGAATCATCCAAGGATAAGAATTTCGATCACAATTCCTTTTTCGATCATAATTTCACCAATTTCTGTATTCGAGTCATTGGCTGAGATCGCGATTCCAATCACCACCATAACGGCCTAACAAATACGTTTTGATGAAACGTACGACCGATTGGCCCAGTATTCGCTGGATTTTTGCGAAGCTCGGTACAACTGTAAATTCGGCGGAGATGGATTTATCAGGCTTCTGGGCCGGCTGACTAATTGACGGGACAAGATACGCGGCTCGCCGCATGGTCGCTTCTTCACGTCCTCGTTATCTGCTCGCGAAGGAAATCGTTTCCTCCGAAGGGGGATCCTCTCGAAAGTGCGCCCGGGACCGATTGTGAAACAAGCCGCCGTCTTAATGAGCCAATTATTTAATTGCTCCCGCGCTCCTTTCTCTCCCTCTCTCTTTTTCGTGCGCGCCCTCGCGTCGCCGAGCACGAACCCGTCGTGTTTCTCGAAAAAATCAACGATCCTCTCCGAAATTGTTTCGTCGCGTTTCTGCGCCCGTCTCCCGTAGCATCTCCATCGAGATTACTGGACCAGCGCAGGAGCTAATCGAAATTCCAGGCTTCCATTCGCCGTGGAACTCAGCTGGTGAGTTTCTTCGAGAAAACCGGTGGACACCTTTATTCGCTAATTACACCGAGACGCGGAAGTCGAGAAAATGAAGATTTTATTTCACCGTTTCGACATGAAATTATATTAGCCCGTCGTTACGTACTGGAAGCACAATCGCGAGTAGTGAAATCGTGACGGTCCTTTTTCCGACATCAACGAAATGAAATATTACGGCTTAAACTAAAATTAAAGGAGACTAAAAGTGCTAGGATTTTATTTACGAGAGAAACTGCAGAGTTGTGAAAGAATTCGTACGACTTTATATGGCAAGCTTAGAAACGTTATTCTTTTAGAAATGCATGTTCTGTGTAAAATAGTAGCATAGTTACTGTATCTTGTATCGGTAACGGAATCTGGTTTTATCACTGTATGACTTCGTTCAATCGCTCTTTTCAGTATTCATGAATTCGCGTATATGCCATTTTGAAAACGCTGTTCTAGAATATTTATAATACACGGACCACCCAATGGGACCGTAGTTAAATCCCGAAACACCTCGGTCATCTTCTATTTTCTACTTGCTTTGCATAATCGTATATCTACAAGTCTGAACGACTCCTTGATCAATCAAGGACAACCTGACCCCCCTACTACAGTAATGGCACCGTGTTAAATCTGCGGTAGTGTTGTCGAAATAGATTTTGCGATGGACACGAACACGATTATATGTCCTGTATGCAAAATAGAATTTTTCAGCATTCCTTATTTCGCTTGTAAATGATTGTAATATGTCAACGTCGATGGACAAACGATATCAAATTCAATAGTACCCTATATTTTTGTATCTTTTTCATAATTATGTTTCATATATTAGGTCGTCCCATAAGTTCGTGCCGTTTACTGTTTTAGTATTTCAATTAACATTTGAAACGTACTTTTAAAGTTAATGAAAAAATGTAACCACCTTCTCGTTCTGAGCCAGTTCCCACATTCTTGGTAAAGACATTATACAGTCACTATACAATTTCTGTGGTTTTTCATTAAAATTCTTTTCAATCCGCGGCACGAACTTATGGGACGACCTAATACAATGTTAAGTCAAAAATTTAAACAACACCTATTAAACTTGAATATTATTCATTTCCTTCAATTTGAAATAAAATTCTATTCTTCTGTTTTTAATAACCAAGCATTAATGAAAATATGGATATACGATGCACATAAATATTCTTTCTTATCTAATAAATTAATGGCGACAAAGAAATTCTACTCAATGGATTAAACAATTTGCAATATTAAAATTGTGAACAGCACATAACTGCAAATGATAAATTGCTTTCAAAAATATTATAATTTATTATATTCTCTCATTATCTTTGATCAGGAATATTTTTCGAATGCTTGTAAAACTAGTGCATCGTTCATAATATGACACACCATCCAGTAAATTAGGATCATAACTGAATTTTAATAGCTCACAGTACAGGGTGATTTACCTAAATGTAGCCACAAAAATATGTCCTTCAGTTGCGTGAATATAAAAAATACATTGTATGTAATTTAGTAGAAATAAATTTCATATTTAATTCTAGTTTTAGAAGTTAAAGAAAATATACAATCGCAGTCACGAAATACATTATTAGAGTCTCTGTACGAAAAATATATTTATCATCTATATAACCGAGAATGTTGCCTACAGTATTGTTAAACAAACATTTTCAATTTACAAACATCAATACTCAGTAAAGATAATAAGAATTCAGTTCAATACTCGTTCAGTATCAATGTAAATTTGTTTATTTATGCAGGTGTCTCTAATAGTTAGTTTATACAGTGTATACATCAGTGTATGTTCATTAATTTTTATGCCATCGCACCTGAAAGGCATATTTAGGTGGTTACCTTTGAATGGACCACCCTGTACATTTCTGTTTTATGGTACATGTGTAAGGTCATAATTCCTGTCTTAAGCACACGCGTGGGGTAAGAATATTATTCATCAACGGAATAGAAGTAGCACGATGAGGATCTGGATGATGCAGAGGATCTGGATGAACTCATCAAGGACACGGTTCGGTAGAATCTCAATTAAGGCTAAATTGCCCCCACGCGGGGAGAAAATAGAGTGTGAACGGGCCTGCATACTGAGCGGCCGCGGATGGTGTAGCCCTGCGGAGGAGGATGAAGAAAGAGGAACATGGAAGAAGGTTCTTCGAGTTCACTCCGCAAATGGAAGTCGAAGACCCCGACTGCAAAACGGCATTCCAAACCGTGCTTGATTGGTTTTGGCCACGTTGCGCCAACTTTCTGGGGGTCAGGTCAGGTCTTCCTCTTACGTGACTCTTTCTCCAAGCTGATCATGTCGGTCGGTTACGCTAACACTACCCTAATGTAGGACATTGCCCCTCCTCATTACCACTTGGACCATCCACCCATCGGAACATTTCAATTCCTCTCCTTATTTATCAAATTACTGTAACCCATTCTTCACAATAGCTGTCCATCATTAGTATTTTAGATTCATAAATCGACCGTAGATTTTATGCATTTATGTTAAAATTGGGTTGGTAAAATTTAAAATAGGAACATTAGTGAAAGAATTATTAGAGCATTAAAATTATTAGAGACAGAACAATCTTCCTGTTTATTTCCTATTTCTTGTGATTTATGTCAAGATTGAGTTGGTAAAATTTAAAATAGGAACATTAGTGAAAGAATTATTAGAACATTAAAATTATTAGAGACAGAACAATCTTCCTGCTTATTTCCTATTTCTTGTGATTTATGTCAAGATTGAGTCCGTAAAATTTATAATAGGAACATCAAAAATATTTAAGAATGTTAATATATTGTTATCAATCTATTAAAATTATTAGAGAAAGAACAAACTTTCTACCAGTTTCCTATTTCTTGCAATTTATACAGAAGATTTTTATTTTGCATCAATCTCAGTTGGACAACTATTGTGAGTCTGTCGATGTAACTTGGGTCAATCCCGTTGATCCCAAAACAGTCTGTAAAATAGATATCTTCAAAAGCTCATAGAATGCAAAGGTCAATTCAATGTTCGATGCTGAAAATCACCCTAAATAGTGTTTCTCTAACCATCACACGTTCCTCAGGGTTGAAATTCATCCATTTTCTGTTTCTAGACACTGTAAAATATTTCATTTCTTCCCGTATCTGTTTCAACCTATATTTTTTTTAAACATTAAGTTATACTTATACAACGTTGCCAGTTTTGTGAAATACTTTATGCTTTACAATTACCGGCGAGGAGGATAATAACGAGTAATTTCTCAATGAAGTTCAGAGTATCTTCATTTTACTTTGGCCGTCGGCAATTTATTGATCGATCAAGCGACTTTGTGTCGGTTGTTACTTTAAGCAAATTAGAATTGCATGAAGTGATTCCGTTACAGGGATGTCGGAGTCGCTCGTCATATATTCTCGAGAAAGAATATTAACACTACGGAGCTTATGTTTATAAATTGCCTTGGCGAGAGTCATTGTCATCGGCGACACCTGAGACCGTTTCGCGCGGCGCTTTACGGATGCACGCGTGATTGGATCCAGGATCGTAAAACGCAAATCGGAGAAAGGTCCTGATCTCGCAGGAAGGGTAATAAAGGACCTCCGCGCGCCATGGCCTCCGATATCTTTAATGGAAAGCGATATACCCGGGCCTCTAAAAAAGAAATCTCCTCGCGTTCCTCTCTTTGCATCCGATACTTCCTATCTCACTGGTTTCCATCTTACCCGATAAATCCGCCGGGGTTCTTCTTATCAGCGAATAATTGTGCAGGACTTAACGGTATACCGGTGCTGAACAATCGTCTGACTTTCACGCCTTCTTGCTCGTCGCTTGCTTCCACGGGAAAAGTGAAATACGTTTTTATCTGTAAGCACGTTCGCTTTGGCTTTTTACTTCACGATGACCTGGTTATGATTCAATGGCAAAAACCGATACTAATTTTGCTGTTTCCGTGATTGAAGAGGTTAAAGTGAATTTTAGTAAAGTGAATCTAGTACTGGACTAAATTTTTTAAAATATTAAAATTTTTACATTTTAGAAAGTGTTCGTCCTTTACAGTCAAATCAGCTTGTAGTTCATGTGACAATTATAGTTTTAATACTATACGCGTGCGGTAATGTGAACCATTGATACAGTGTCAACGGACTCGTTAGTGTCTGACCACTAACCGACTGTTTCTACTTAAAACAGTCATCGATGTTGAATGGCGTAGACTCTTTCCAACATTTTATATAAAATTCTTGTAGAGAACATATAATGGTTTACCATTGTCAGTTTTCACAAATATTCACAGTAGTAGAAATAGCAAATAATAGACAGATTTAGAAATTAGCGAATAAAACACCATTTTTTTCAACTTTTAATTAATTGAAGCCGACAGTAAAGAAAACAAAGTTAATCATGACTTTCACTTCTCTAAATTTACAGTAAAAATAAACGTTGATATAAAACTGATGTTCCGCATTAAATTTTTATTTTATTAGGTTGTTGCATATGAAATTCCCAATTTCAAATTGCAAATATTATGAATCATATATATATATATATATATATATATATATATATATATATAATATAATTATATATATAATATAATTATATATAATATAATTAAATATATAATATAATTATATAATAATAGTTCCACTAATATAAATTATAGTTCCACTATATATATTGACGATAGCATTAGATGTGTCAGTCTCGTAAATGAGGAACATGACCAATCAAAAAATTCTACCGTAATAGAATCAAGAATCTTGCAATTCGTTGACAGAATATGATAATAATAAAGGTGCTTACTTTTATCAGTAGCTTTGTTATGGAGAAAGTTCTGTTTGTTTAACGTTACTGTTACAAATCCAGTGTCATGCATTTTCTCGAAACCGTAGCTTCAAATGGAAAAATTTGATTCTTTCCTTTTGACTCATTTTTGCATATAGAATTACTTCCCAAATCCGGTGTCCATGGTGTGCGAAACACCCTGTGTATAAACCCATAACACAATAATCAATAAACTTTTATTATTTGCTGTTAGAAACTACAGTCAGGCAGTTATATAAAATCGGAATTAGATTGTGAGGATTGTAGAGGCTCCAGCGAAATAGAAATGAATGTTACGCACAGATGGAAACAGTTAGGAGAGTAAACGTTAATTGCCAGCGGCGAGGCGTCGGTGTTTTCCTGGACTAATTAATCAATTGAATTGGAAAGCGGTGAGATTTCGCCGGTCAACGGGGCATCCTAAATGACACCTTGCGGTGCCTGGAAGATCGCAATTATAGAAGCGGGAAAATAATTTACAGTGATTCCCCGTCGACCGCAGCCAAAGAGTTAGAGAATGGGCGGAGGTGGTCTCTCGGCTGTGTAATTATCCCTCATAGAACGGAACACCATTACGCCCGAGTGTCGGTGAACGCTTTCGAACGCTG
The DNA here is from genome assembly GCA_913789915.3 of Sphecodes monilicornis. NCBI lineage: Eukaryota > Metazoa > Arthropoda > Insecta > Hymenoptera > Halictidae > Sphecodes > Sphecodes monilicornis. The sequence goes on along the minus strand of OU565291.1, from coordinate 8,090,195 downwards.
GATATCGGTCCACCGAGCTAGCTCGTTATCCCTAATTTATGCTTCGTCAAGTCACTTTCACGCGTTACCTCCCTAGAAACGCGTTCTTTGCTTTCTATACTACACTTTTCGGTTTCGACGAAGCTTAATGGCCACTTTAAATGAACGAAGAATAGAGCATACTTTCCATGAAAGTTCGCAGGCTGGATAACGCTAAAAGGATTATAGCGTCTCTCTAACTGAACTGTGTTAGTCAATTCCGGTTTCTTTATCCTGCTTTCCATTGAGGTTATAATGTGGTTTATTTCCTTTTTGCAAAGTGCTCGTCTTGAAACTATCCACTTTGAATCTACGTTAATCATATTAATAGACTCATGTATTTCTTCTACATTCAAACTTTAAAGGTTTTTATTACATTTTTATTGTTTCATGTTTCTTGAAATGTACCTATGTAAATCTATAATTCAAATATGTCTGTATAAGTTCAAAACGTTTATATTTGCTTTCAAGCAACGTGTATCAAAGTTTGCTAAAACTCCTTTTCCTCTTTGCAAAGTGCTCACTTTAAAATTGTCTATTTCTAATTTATGTTAATAATTTTAACAGACACATGTACACTGCCTAAAAAAAATATTGGCACACCCTTTAAAAAAGGATAATCTTTTAAACATTTTACCAAACGACTCGAATTTTTTTTTAATATTAGAAGAATTAGTTTACTAGCTAATGTGAACAAAAATTGTTTTAAATTGCTATTGGTCAGAATTGCGAAGAAAAAAAGAGAAGCTCAGAATTTTTAACTTTTTATCTCAGCCTACAATGTAAATGTAAAACATGCATTCTGTAAATCTTAGTAAGTTATATACGTGCAAAAAGTTACACCGAAATCGGATGACGCGTAAAAAAGCTATAAGCATTGAGATATTTAAGAATCTATGAATTTTGAGGTTATGATTGATCTAAATCGCAATTTCTCACGATTTCCGCCATTTTTAATCACTTGTAGCTCATAACAACGTTAATCGATGTCGATGAAACTGTGTGCATATACATAACACGTTTAGATTTACAAACAGTATGTTTTAAATGTTTATTATAGTCACACATAAAAAAGTTCAAATTTGTAACCTATATTTTTTTTCTTCACAGCTGCGTCCTACAGCAGTTTTTAAACCATTTCTTTTCATATTCTTTGGTAAATTAATTCTTCTAATATTTAAAAAAAATTCAAGTAGTTTGATCAAATCTTTAATAATTTATTCCTTTTTGAAGGGTGTTCCAATACTTTTTTTAGATACTGTATTTATGTTGTATTAAAACTAAATATTTGTTTTACATTTTTATTGTTTTGTATTTCTTAGAATATACGTAAAATACAGATATATCTGTGTATGTTAGGAACGTGTACCAAGACCTGCCAAAACTTGTGGAAGGCTCAAAGACAAACGACAATTTGTGTTCCTGCTTAATTATGTCATTAGGTTCCAAGAAGATTGGTATCTTCAATCATACGAAACATGTGATTCTATGTGTAGCTTATGCATTTGTGGTAATTGTGATACGGTATTATCTTTTAATGGTAGGTGCGATTTTCATTGACGGAACATAGAAACATCTAATAACGTGGTGCGAGACTGTTTAATAAGTCTCAAGGAACGATTATCGCAAAGCATACTTTCACTACACAGGTGATGACTCGTATTGACGGTAATGCGTCAGAAAATCAAGCTTCAGAAACTTCTTAATTAATTATTATTTAAATGTCTTGATAAATGTGTGTATCTGATTATAAATAGTTACGACGCACAATCAGCTATACTATAAGGTTGCAATCTTAAAGACAAAGAAATAACTTATGTTATGTGATATCGAAATTATTATTATTAATATGTCATAAGTATTATGTAATCTCTGTATCATCTTTGTTCCACTTAATTACAAATATGATGCTAAACTCCATCTACTTTAATTTTTAGCTGTGATAGAGATTTTCTAAAAAATACAATGCCTAAAATGTTACCAAATGTATATTGGCAATTTGCAAACATCAATTGTTAATACCGATATAATATCAAAATATAATGAACTAAATTTGAATTTAAGAAATTATTGTTTTAACGTAATTAATAATTGTTATCAATTTATACCAGTGTTCATCCTATTTGTATATTTCCAGTGTCTAGCAATGAACGCAAACAATTTTAATTTTCTATAAATCCGACAGTCTAACAAACGCGATAAAATCATCATCCAAAGCGTACAAACAATATTCAATTATTTTACAACCAAGCTAAACTTCTAACCCTAGCCGCAATCCTAGCCTCGGCTTCCGCATGACAATTTCATATGAAATTTAATAACTGCATCCTCGGCGATAGCAATACTGCCGAGTAACATAGTGCGCGATCGGTATTAGGCGGAACGCCGATGAAACAGTACAAAACTCAATTAACCGATCCGTCGTGGAATCACGTCACTCGGCGGGTCGTTCCTCCCTGTACCGGCAATCGAATCTCGATATATCCGTGTTGCTATTTGCACGGTCCGCTACCTAATTACCGTTGCAGCAATGGCAGCTGGGGCAGCACACACCCCCTTCAGAATCCTGCTGACCGAGCGTATTTGCGGTGTGTACAGCGTACATACGCGTCACGTATCTAGGAACGGAACTGAGCCGTCTCGAGTTCGATTTCAAGACAGTTAACTTAATTATCGGCCGTAGAACGTAGCAGGACGCAGCGACCGATGGAATCTCTTGGCCGATGCGATGGTTGGCCGATCGGGCTGTGCGAGGAGAGAAGGCAGGATGAAGGATAACAGATACGATAACGAAGGATAACAGATACGTGTTCCAACGGAGGAGGAATCGGCTGAGCTAGGTCTTACTCGGGCGTGTTCATGTCCGATGCGACCTTCGCCCTCTTCTATGAGGCTGGTGCTGTTACTGCCTCGGACTGGATCTCCGGTACCGCTATCCGCAGCTCCCTGTGGTACTGCAGTCGTATAAAATGGCATTGGTACCCTACATACCGGCTGCGACCGGCCACTGCCTCCCAGAGTTCACTGGAAATCTTTGTTGATCCTCGAGAATAGCTAGTAGACATTCTTCCGCGGAGGAAATTGATCTTTGCATGCCTCCACAATAGATCGTTGCCAATCTACACGCAGATGCAGATGTTCGTGCATCGACTTATAGAAATTGGTTACGGTCGTGATCCAAAGATGAGATTAAGATCCCATCAATCTTTTTCGAGTATTTTGCCGATGAACCCCTCATACGCACCTTGGAAATAATCACATAAAAACGACCGTAGATCATTTATATCTTGGATAACACCATTTTTGTTTTATATTTCGGAACACCAAGTTGTGTTTATAATGTTACATTTTAAAGAAATACATCTTCCAACAAAAACAAAAATTAATCAAACATTTTACAGAATCTAAAAAGAGGAAATAGGTGAATTTTTATCCTGATGAACTTATAAAAAATATTAGTAATACTATAAACATATAAGTGTTTGTTTAAATCCTTAAATCGTATTACACATAGATTGTTTTAAATTGAACTATTTCGTTGGAATTTATTCAAACAATAAAGAATTCAAACATCAGCGGTTCAGATAATAATCAAAATTAATAGTATAATAGTACTGAAATATATCAGTGAATTCTGTTTTGATCATTTTTATGAAATTGTCTCTTGACCAAGACACAATAAAACGAAGATATCGATATGTTTCATTGAAACCATAATAAAAATCTAAAATCTGCTTATAAATATTGATGAACCGTTTAATCCATACGTAGAGTTAATCCCAATGGCTACAGTTTTAACAGCCAAACAAAAAAACAATTCTCAGTTTTAATAAAACATCTCTACTGACAACATTTCTGTCTCTGTTTCTTCTCGCTGTATAATTTTCAAGGACAAGTGTCAAATAGTTGTTATGCATAAGAACACAGCGGATTTTATGCATTTATCACAAAAATTTATAGATGACATTTAGAACAGTGAAAAGATTAAAAGAATTTAACAGTATCTATATCTTATTTTAGCTTGTTAAAATGATTGAAGAAGGAAAGAAATTTCTACTTGGCTCCTGTTTGTTGCTGCTGATAAAGGAAATTTTCATTTTGCATAACGATTCGCAGTCTAGTTATAAGTAACAATGTTAAGTGGACCTTTCTCTGAATATATATAAGAAAATATAAGAAAATTTAGGATTTTTTTGAGAGATCTCTTTGATTTGGACTAGCCGACGGTAAAGTATCGTTATATTTCGTCATCTGACCAGACATTGGTGGAAGACGAGACGAAGAGTTTGATTAAAGTATTTATTCCTTTCCATTCGTCATCCACCGGGAGACAGAGCTCATCAACTCGATATTAGCCAAGGTTACACTCGTCTCGTTCCCACTACTTTCCACAAAAGCGATACGAATTTACCACTCTCTGCACACACCGTTCCAGTTGTCTAGAGCCCGTTTCGCCTCAAGATATCTCTATTCCGACGAAATTGACGTCGACCCACACGCGTTCAATGTACACCGTGTCCTCTGAGACAAATCGATCGGTTCCGCCATCATTCCCATCTCTGACATTGAGCCAAGTCATGAACATGGGCGCTTTTTCCAGACTACCTCTGCTGCAACATTTCTCGATTAAAAATCGGAGCTAATCAGGCTCATCATACCAAATAAAAACCTTAAGTACTGGGCCTAGGGTCCATGACAAATTCCGGACCTGTGTCGTGCTGGGAATTTTATACTGATCTTATCGCAATTTTTTCTATCTGAAAATGAGTGCTAATCAGAGCTATCTTGTCCGACTAGCACCTCACAAAAAATTATAGGACCTACTGCTGGCATTGCTAGTTTAAAGGTTTAGGTCAGCACATTTCAAACGATGCGAGAAACCTCCATCAATCTGAATTTATATTAACCCCTTGCACTATAATATCGAGTCAGTCTCGTGTCAAACCAAAATAAAAGTCTGTATGGTTGTTGTCGGTATATAGCCATTGGAGAATATACAGATATGTGATAAATGCGTGATAGATATAAACTGTCATTTTCTTCTAGGGAATCATAAACATCAAAGATGCTCTAATAACTATAACCGAAAAATAAATCGTAATACAAAGGATTAAATCTAGCGTCCGACAAACTGAAAATGTTGACAGAATGTTTATCAGACTCGCCGCTATCACATGAACCATAATCTTCAATAGATCGTTTTCTACTTTTTTGCTATGTTAACATCGACGAAAAAAACTCAAGAATCTAAACTTGTAATTCAAAATACTGTAATTTCTTTAAATAATGAGGTATTTCATTTATTTTTATTCACATCATAACTACATTCGTACTAATGAAAAGTCACATATTTTTCTGCTCCGAATTGTCAGAATGGCTGGAAACATGTCAATTCGTAACAAATGTTTCTTTAAAAAAAGACATCGTTTAAGAAACGGCAGCTCGTGCAATTTTCAATATTTTGATTTGAAAAAAATACACTATATATTCCAAGTAATACCGAATACGTGTAACAAAAATCAATACAGAGCAGTTTCGTGATTTCGTTTTAAAAAATTCTCAAAAAGTAGTTATCTCATTCGACTACGAAAAAATTGAAAAACTGCTAGATCGGACACGGAAGGACCCGCAAATTCTGTGACACGATTCTGGAATCAGTTACCATTTTGCGGTATCCTCAGCCATGTTTAGCAACAATTTTCGTAGCGTGGGAGATCGATCAAGTGTGGAGCGATCGAGACCGATCCCACTGCATCTCCCAACTGAATCTCCTGTACCGCTATCCAGTTATAATAATGTCAATGCTTGGTGGACATAAAACGGAATTGGAGATACGTGTAACCGAGCCGAGCCCTGGGGAAACCATCTGGATGGACAATCCCTTACGCTTAACACATTATTAGTCTGTGGATTTTATGCATTTATGGAAAAAATGGTTAGTTGTAATTTCAAACAATAAAAAATTACAAGAATTTAAGAGTATCAATACATTTCCTACAACTCAGTAAAACCACTAAATAGAGGAATAAATTCATTCCTCTTTGCTTTCTACATCTTGCAATTAATGTTCACGATTTTTATTTTGCATAGAGATCCGCAGTCTACACATTATCTACCGGCGATTATTCAAACATTTCGGGATGTCTATGGAAGTATATTTTCAATCGTTATAAACAATTCACCCTCAATAATGTAATCTAATAATTTCGTTTGGGATTATCGTGTAAAACTGTGATGGGAACGGTAGGGGCCCCTCAAACGCCTGCTTCTCCCACCAACCTCTCTTTCATGCGCGAGGCCTGCGCACTGTTCGCGACGGGCGAAGCACTTCCTTCCTCTATGGTAACGGCGATGCTGGTGGGGGACAGTGGGTTCTATGGTGGGGATGCTTTTATCTCAATTGAGACAAAAATGCCCATCCCTGGTGTAGAAGAATTTTAACTAAAAAACTCGAAAAGTAATAGGTTTCGGACAAAACTTGTTCGTTTCTTTACATACATCTTTAAAAATTGAACCTAAACTTTATATTTGATTTTTTATTTACAAAATTTTTTCGAACAATATAAATTTAACTAAGCGACCAAAAAGGTAAACTTTCCTTCTCAACCACAGAGCATTTCATATTCTTCTTTCAAAATGGATTCAATCCCAGCATGAAGTATCCTACTTTAAGAAAATTTCTCACTTTTCGTGTTTTCAATGTCTACACTGCCGAAACTGTTAAGAAGCCTTGTATATTATAAAATAAGTATTATGAATGGAACTAAAAAAATAATACTTGTACAACAAGACTATCCGTTTACGTTTCAAACGCCCTAGTCCCATATATCCAATAGTTCTTCTGAGAAGAATTCTCAAAAATCACTGTCATTACACGAGAATCCCCTCTTGATTTCTTTGACCCTATCACGATGATACGCGGATTGAATTGCCGGTGAACGAAGCGAACATTAGTCCGAGGATAAACGGGATCCCGACACGACGGCACAACCGGGCCTGGAAAACGAAACGATGATCTCGTTGGATGTGATCGCGGAACCGGGCCTCGTTAGGGCTCCCTTGATCATCTTGGCACTGTTCTGAATCGCTCATCAAGCGGGAGGAGTTGTTACGCTCAATCAGGTTACCGGTCTTGGCTCATCTTCTAATGACCTGTTACGCAAAAAGATCGTCTTCCGCGGCAATTTACTTGCTTTCTTTGTCACGTGGCTCTCGCCAGCGACTCGGTTTTGTGGATGAAAATTGTTTCCGTGGACGAGGCGTGAGAACGTTGAGGATCGCTGCGAGTCATCCAGACTGGCTCGAGGGTAATTCATGGGGAATGATTTTCTAATTGATATCGCCTCGGTGTTCCCTGGTGATCGTTCTGCATAAGCTTTATTATTTCCGAAACATTTCAAACGCTATTGTTTAGTCACTTGACATTAGCGTTGAACGCGAGTAATCAAAGCATCGACATCTACAAACATCCAATGACAACCTATTTTGTTCTGAACTATTGTTATATGAAACTTTTATCGGTACAATATTTAATCGTTAAAAAGTCGCAACCTTATATACAACCATATCATCGCAATTATATCATATTTGGTATCATTTTCATTAGAAAAATGCCACGAATATGTTGGTGAAAGTTCCATAAAAAAAATAAAGAAGTTTTGTCATTGGATTAGTACTGGTCTCACCGATATACTCGACCCGTATTATGTTACACTTCTCGGCGACCGAGGCCTCTCGAGCTACCTCGCGAAAGTGGGGATTGTTTTGCGACACTTCTTGTTCAGAATTCGGCGACTTTTAACGATTAAATTCTGTATATGTTTTTTTATTCAGCTCAATTAGAAACGTTTTAAAAGAAGTTTACATTAGGTTTAACAGGTAGAACAGGACAGTTTTAAAATATACATCGAGAGTACTTGTGCAAATTATACCCGAGGATTCACTTATTTATTAAAGAAAATATCTGAGGACGCAGTGTTTAGTCTATATAAAAACGATCGTATGTCCCGTGGTGGATACAACTTTCAGTTTGTCAGTTTGTTTCGTAGAGCTGTTCTTTGGGAGTGTAGTAGAGGACACTGCCAGATTATGTATCGTCAATTGGACAAAGTCCATTTTAATCAGAAAAATATCACAAATACGTCAGTAAAAGCATCATGAAACGATAATTAAAAACAAAAATGTTTAAACGTAGACTCGCACAAATACAATATCATAGAGTATGTCGTTTTTGTATCGACAAATAATAATTCTGAGAACAAGATATGACGCTTTTACCAGCCCGGTGATCATACATAGTAATAAAAGAGCGACTATAAATTAATTAAACAAGAATAAGAGAACGTAGAATAAATAGGCAACCGAAAAAGAGGCTTCAGTGTTTACAAAAAGGGGTAGACCATCAGATGAGAACATTCAGGCTGCCCGACACGTTCCACAATGAAACATCGAAGCTCATTCCCCGTGCCCTGTTAGGAGTGTCGTTGCAACCCCGTTCAGGAGACCTCTGCTTAACAGCGGATTCCGCTCGTTTGCCGCAGCGTGAGTTGCACACGAATTTATGTGGCACGCGTTGCATCGATTGGTCGCGAAACAGCCACACCAATAAACATCTTTATCGATCCATCCATCTCTGGTTCTTCGGTGTTCTCCTTTGCAGCGACATTCTTTCCGGCGCTCACGGGGCTCGCTGTTTCTAATCGACGATTAGCAGCCGGTCGGCGTTCCAAGTATCGCGAGCCTCTTTTCATGGAGCCTTTTCGTCGGCATTCCTGCCTTTGTTCTATTCTACCTCTGTCGGGAAACCTTAGCACCGTTTATGTCCGTATTTAGAGCTACTAACTGGCGACCGCTCGTCCGAGATCTAGCGATTTGCGGGGAAAGATCGACGCAAAGTTATCATTTGTTTCTAAGCAAATGTTGTTCGAACTTGTATACTTCGTTTAGGAACATATCTGTTCCTATGCAATTTCTATAAAAAGCAACGTTACCTTTAGAAACTCCCTTAACTAGGTTTACGGGACCCGTCCAAATGATGGATTCTAATATTTTGAATTTACGATTATGGAGATTGTAAAGATGCATCAATCAGGAATTATTCAACAAATTTATTGGTTAAACCATTTTTTGGAGGACCAATTTTTTTAAACATTATTTTGTAAATGAAAGTCTTATTGCCAGGAGTTCACTGGTCCAGAAGTTATACACGAGTAAAGTTGAGCACTTTTAAGCCTGTTTGACAGGTTAAAGCGCCGCAATATTAGTATATTTACTAGGTGGTATACGTAAGATCGGCAAAGTAGTACCGCAGATCCGTTAGATGGTAGCACAAGCACGTACGTAATAATAACAATAACACATGTACGAAATCAACGCGACGACCTAACCCCAAACGAACTTGGACTATACCTTCTTTTTGAGATCCTGTATATGATTCTGTATATTTTCATAGCGCACGGATGAACACTATATTTCTTAAATTTCCGCAACAATCCCTAAATTAAAATTAAAATCAACAATAAAATGTACAACAAACTGCAGAAAAATATTAAAATCAGCTTCATTTATCCACGTGCTCCTATCTAGTAAACATACCGAGCCATTTAGCGCATGCGCTCAGTACTACTTATCTAGCGCATGTGTTCAACATTCCAACGTCTACCATCCAGCGAATATAGTAATGTGACGACACTTTAATTTGTGAAAAATACTTGAAATTGCTTATGTTTACACGCGTATAACCATCTATTCAGCGCATGTGCTCAACAGTCCTACCTCTACCACCCAACGAATATCCAACATGGCGACGCCCTAATCTGTCAAAAACGCTTAAAATTGCTCATGTTTACACACATATAACTTATAAACCAGTGAATTCCTAACAATAATACTTACATTTTCATAATGTTCTCATCGATAACTACAGGATTACATAAAAAAAGTTAAAAAAGTGTTCAAGAAAGTTAAAAACATGTGGTCTTCCAAAAGAAAGAACAGCCAATTTATTTCTTTGGGTATACATTATAAAAATAACGGCTAAAAATTTGGGTAGACACATTCTCGTTGCTTTGATAAAGTAATGTAAAGTAGTCACTTTAGTGCTCCGTAAATCTAGTTTTAAAAAGTCTTCTCATAGAATTAGTATTTTAGAATCCGTATATTATAGGTGAATCCATATACAGGGTGGAGCAAAATTCGTCGTACGACTCAGGAGAGGGAGATAGTACAGCTAAAAATAAGACGAAAATCAAGAATAGAAAAATTGCGTTGGAGGCATTATTTTCGAGAAAATTGGACTTAAAAATTCGTCAGGTTCTTATACATTAACACTAACAAGAAGTATAATCGACAGGCCATGAACGGACGCTACAACTGATCTGTATTCAATAGCACGCGTATTTGATGAATGCTTCAAATCTACTTTTCTCGAAAATGAAGCCTCCAACACAATTTTGTTATTATTGATTTTCTCCCTATTTTTATGGAAACAATTCATTTAGAATATTTACTAAAAAAAGCTTCTATAAGATAAACGCAAAGAATCGTTGAACTCTGAATTATTCCTTAAAATATTACAAAAGTGTAATAATTATGTGATATTGTTGTGGTACTATGCATTAAATAGCATTCACTATTTGCAGCGCTGATTAAGAAAAATGTTTATTCAGACTTTTTATAGGCCCAAAAGATTGCACCATTATGTTATTCTGGACTTTTGATCTCACGTTTTGTCGCTTCGATAAATCGATGTGTAAATGCGAAAAATATTTTAGAAAGACGGCACTAACTTCGCGCAAACACCAAATGCTAAGATGCAAAGTTTATTTACCGATTGCACAGCGTCTCAACGAAATGCCAAGGACGGCTTAAGTTTCTCCTTCATTTCACACAGCTTCCTGTTCTCCGTTCGAGAACGGCGAAATGTCACGCTTCCTAAGTGAATTCGTACTCGAAACTGAAAATTGTTTATGTTATTCTTAAATTGTTCTTTTCTCTGTTACAGGTAAGTGTACATTACAGTCTACATATTCTGCCTGTTCTTCGTCGAGGTAACGTAACGAAAAGTCTGAAATATATACTCGACACGAAACACTGTTCGGTAACCTTTTATGTTCTGGAGATGATTCAAAGTACCTTGTAATTTAATTAGACTGCCATTATAAATTAAGTTCGTTTAAAATTGTAGTGTAATGAGTTTAAACACTGTATGTAATTTTTAAAACTGTTCATTAGACTGCAGATTTTACGTATTTATCGCAAAAATGGATAGGTGCATTTTAAAACAGTAGAAAGATTAAAATGATTTAAAAACCCTAATGTATTACTTTCAACACGTTAAAATTATTAAAGTAAGAATCAAATGTCTATCTGCCTCCTATCTCTTGCAATAGAAGCAGACAATTGTTATTTTGCATAAAAATCTACAGTCTAGTGATCATACTTTACTCAGATCTACTATTATAGAAGTTTACACTCAATTATTTTCGTCTACGATCGATAATTTTCAATTTTGTAAGGCATTACAAATCAGTCATTTTTAGCGCTTGAACATAAAGGTTTGATCATAAAAGACGAGTATCTTGACTCGTAATATATACTTAAACTTCCATTTTATATATTAAATTCGAACAGATTTAGCAATGTTAAAATTGCTTCGAGTTACAGTAAAAAAAAGTGCAGTATATTTCGAGCACCATTTTCTTTATGACGAATACAAATTTACAAGAAAGGTTGGAAACAAATTCAAAATTGTATAATCTCATAAGGAGACTAAGTACTTTAAAGTTCATGTTAACTAGTGAACAAGTAATACGCCCCTATTATCTACAGTGTTCATTTAATGTTTATTTAGTAATGCGGGGTATGGATTAAATAATGGTATTATTTTGTTACACACATCGCTGTTCCAAATCACCAGTAGTATTCCAAATATGCTGCACTGTCTCTACTGTATCTTTTTGTGGGACCTCAGAATCGCTATAGCAAATGTTCAACAAAGAAAAAGTAATGAAACGGATCCAACGTCTTCGGAATAATTCGATAAGACGGAGAAAGCTAATGACTAGACCGTAAAGAGCACAATAACTCTAGTCGTCATAGATTGGTTCGCGGAAGGGTCGTCCCTTCTCCGATGAAATTACAGCTCAAGCCACATTGAAATCGAACAATTTCCCGCTCGCGTGTACCGTTTATCTCGCAGTCCGTCTGTCAGCCGTCGGCATGTTGCTGCGAGTAACGTAGGCAGCATCGTTAACATCGCGTTGACCCGAGGGTATACGCCCAGCGCAACGGTCGTTGCATCCGATAGAGGCGTCATTCCCATTCTGTCAACATAACGTTGAGGTGAACGAGCCACACGGAGAGATGCTCGAAGAATCCACTGACTCGCCGTCTATCGATGTATCGACCGTGAAATATTATAGTGAGCACAGTCCAATTAACCAACAAGTTGCATAAATCGCGACCGAGTTTCAGCCGAGTTTCATTTCTTTAACTCCCCTGAATGTCAACATTTTGAAAATTTAAGCAAGGAATAAATACCAGAACTTAAAATTAGTTACTTGTGTGAGGCTTAAATATTCGACTCTGGCAAAAGTTGATACTACAGTATTTCATCGAAAATTGTCGCCAGCACGGGTCCGGCCGGCGACAATTAACGTTCAGGTGATACTATTCTTTGACTTGAGCCGAACGTAGAAAAGGACAGCGAAGCTCGAGAGACCTCGGTTGCCGAGGAGTGTAACATAATACGGGTCGAGTATGTCGGTGTGAAAACAACAATTATCCCAGTGACAAAACTTCTTTATTTTTTATTATCTTTTTATGGAACTTTCACCAACATATTCGTGGCATTTTTCTAATGAAAATGTTACCAAATAAGATATAATTCCGATGGTATTTACTTTAGTAATGGACGATGACAGTTTCGGGAAATTATTGTAAATATGATCCGAATTATATCGTGTTTGGTATCATTTTAATCAGAAAAATGCCACGAATATGTTGGTGAAAGTTCCATAAAAAATAATGAAAAATAAAGCAGTTTTATCATTGGATTAGTAGTGGTCTCACCGATATACTCGACCCGTATTATGTTACAATTCTCGGCGACCGAGGCCTCTCGAGCTTCACGGCCCATCACGGGGTATACTCCGCGGAAGGAGGGATTGTTTTGCCACAATTATCGTTCAGAAGATCACGAAAATTAACGATGAAATAATGTAATAATTGTCTGAAATAAAATCAAAGTTTCTTCTGATTTTTCTTGAAACATCGCCTACAGCTCCGCGTTTGAATATTGTCATGTTTAGTAACCATAGCTCAATTTTTGTTTTCGATAACAATCGATTTTGTGTACAGTGTATCAGTCCACAATACATCAGTCCAATTTCAGGGAAGAAAATATGTTTTTTAGCGAACTCGATGGGGAGAATAAGCCTTTAATAGACTAGTACTAAATGGAAAAAGATAGACAATTATTTAACTTATAGTTTATAATCTTTGTAATGTTATATGGAGCAAATATGATTGAAGTAGTTGTTGAAATAATGTGCCATGTTCAAAAGAGAAGAATGACCTGGCAACTCATCGAAACTACATATATGATCGCGTTTGAAAACATAGACTAGAAATAAGAAAGACAATTTGAAAGGAAACTCATTGAAACAAAACGTTTTAATAGAAAAGCGATTACGAAGGTCGCCATAACGTTTTTACGCAACTATGCCGTTGACAATCATCGGTATTGTGCGAGCGTTGAAATCTCCGACCGAGCCATTTAACGTGTAAAGGGAGTCCCCTTCTTCGTTACCTTTTTCTATCGACCACCGTGGTAATTTCGATGACGAGAAAAACTGGAGCAGTCCGACGAATGTCTTCATAACCGAGGAAACGAACGAAAGGCAAGGCTGGACGTTCCACGTTCCCCTTTTCCACGCCGAACGAGTGCCTCTTTTTACAGTGAATTGTTGCATAACTGTTAATTCACAATGTAAACTGTCGTCCATAATTATTTCAACGCTTGAAGTAATCTGATCAGAGGCTAAAATGAATAAGTGCTCTCATAATAGGCTCTACAATATTTCTAATACATATCAACGTCCACGTGTTGGATGAAGTCATAGATAAATAACATAAATACCATATTTATTATATAAAAATTTTGCTTAGGGATAGAACACTGAAAATTTTCTAATATGGTTTATTTTGTCGCCGTTTAATCATATTAAAAATATGAAAACAACCCTCAAAGGTGAAAACTGCATTTGATCAAATTTTAATGGGTGAATCCATGTATCTAAATAAAGTTCAGAAAAATAAAATTATTTACTCCTTGCGTTAACACTAAAAATTTTCCGTGATGTTCAAGAAGATTGTAGTCGCTAGACTTCATGGTCTTATGTCTCATATGTAAATCAATTTATAATTATTCAACAAAGTAGATATTTACAATATAATTTTGCTATTTCTCAAGAAGAATAGATGTACACAAAATTTTGACGTCAAATTGAAAATGGATACTCAGCTAGTGAAGTATTGACATAAAGGTTAAAATTGACAAAAATTGACGAAACTCCCAAGTCTGATACGGTATTTACTTTTCAAAACGAGTTCTAAAAAATTTACTAAATGGGGACAGTTTACTCAACCCGACAATTACTATACGCAACAACGTGCAGTTGGTGCAGTTAATCGCACATTTGTTGTGTCCCGTGTTGCGCAGAAGTGTCGGCGTGGAAACAGTTAATTGAACGCTGATAAATGTAGCCTACTTGACACGGGTCGAATTATGTCCGAGAAAGTCGCGCGCAATCACACTGGTGTGATCGTGCCTTTCTATCGCAATGGTAATTCTCCGGGTCGTTTACGACGACGCTCCACGATTCAGGAGATATGTTGCTGAATTCGTTTGAAAGATGATTTCTGGCCGGAGACTTATTGGCTGTGTTCAGAAATGGGAATTCATTCGCGCTGTTGATTCGCGATGTCTGCCTCCGAACGGAGAAGCTGGAATGTTGGAAAGTGTTTTTATCGTTTGACCTGAAAATTTGATACGATATAACTTGCGCAGCATCGCATCATCTTAACTATAATATCTTCAACAATGTCTTTCTACGCGTTTGCAAGTGGTTTTCTTCACAATTACAGCAATAATTTCAAAAAGATTTAAACGTTGTTTAGAGAATGTTTAACACACGCTGTACAAACCAACCTGGCTCCCTAAAACTGAAAATTCATTTATTTAAAGAATACGAGTCGTAAAATACAGAATTGCAAGTCTGAGCAAATATAAATTCTGAATAGCTAACTTACATGTAGAAAATGTAATCGAAAAATGGATTCTTAATCATGTTAAAGGTTTTATTATATTTCAAAGGACATACGAATCTTGTTAAGCTTTTTTAACATTTTTCTGTACCGCAGTCTAGTAACAACTAAAAAGGTACAGCCACAAAAATTGACCTTCGAATCCACTAAAACATAGAGTTCCAACGTATTCCCCTCCGAGAACTGCAAGGTCCCCACCATCGAACCTCTTCCCACTACTATGTACAGCCGTAGAGTTAGCGTGTTGCGAGCGCCGCGCGGCTCTTGTGGTGGGAGCTTCCCACTACTATACATTATAAGGATGAAGTCTAAGAGTGGATCAACGCGACGCTTTCTTACGAATAGCAAAGCAGTTTTGTTTTCTCGTTTTCTTTTGTTTAACGATAGCTTCAGCATGTTAACACATTATTAACCAGTTACGTTATTTGGCTTCTTTCATTTTTCGTTGTTAATGGGAGATGCCAATTGGTGTTTATTATTTTCTGAATGTTGTTAATGGAAGATGCCAATTGGTACCTTTCATTGTCAGGTGTTGCTGGCCTGAGATGTCCAATGGTATCTTATGTATCTTGTATCATCGTAAAACCGAATGATTCGTTGCATTCGGTGAACCATGTGTTAAATATGCAGGTCCTGTTGCTCCATGCACTGTTTCAAGCTGCAAAAATTTCGGGGATGGCCGTCGAGTTCGACGTTCGACCGATGTTTGCCTGTTCCCATTTCACTGACTTGATTATGATGCGGAGAAGCGTGTCAGTAAATCAGCTTTAACCACCTTTTGCCCCCGATCCGACTTCATAATCGAGAGCTGGACCGAGTCGACGCGTCGGCCAATTATGCACGGCAGACCTCTAGCCTCGTGGTTACTTTAAACGGCTGACACTTCTCCGTTTGTACTTGCATTCTAACCACACTGTAGAGAATTCTGCGTGATTAATCCGAGCTACTCCGTAGTGTTTTATGAAGTGATTCACCGAGCTTTAGTATTGAATCCTTAAACGGTGGTTAATTACAGATCGTCGGTGATCGGAATCGATTAAACGGAAAACGATTTATGCTACCCTACGGGGCTTCCTTAAAAATCGTTGATATCATAACAAGTAACGTATTACTGAAAGTAATAGCGCATAATGTGGCCGCCCATGGTCGTAAAACTGTCTGCTCAGCTACAATATTCATTTACTTGCGTTATGGATCGGTTAATAAGTACTCTTCATCGTTCATCAGGATTTTTAGGTAATAAAAAGCTCAGTGAAATTTGTTCGTATGTAAAAGAACATGCAAGAAGGAAAGTCTTACATATTATTCAATTGTTGCTTGGAAGTGGCTACTCCAACTTCGACTTAGCAAATTGAAAGAGATACTATTTTGCGATACTGTATGCTGAGAAATTCTAAAATTCTAGAAATTCAGCGCAGAAAATCAACTTCTAAAATACAATCGATCTAAAAAGTTTTATAATATGTTAACAGTCAAGAGCCATGATTATTCCAATTGTAGATTCCAATGTCCCCCTTGATTCATCAAGGTTCATTTCTCAGCTTTGCCAAGCCATTGAATTTAAAAAAAAAAAGGAGGAATGATTCTCACAGTTACTAACTTGGAACCTAACGATCCAGTTTTCTTCGACCATCAAAACGGTGATAAATTCGTCGAGACAGGCGGCGGAGACGAGCTCAAAATTTGGTATCGTCTGCCCGTTACGCAACAGGGGAGAAGGTAACGAGGTCTCGTGACAATTCCAGGGCCCGAACTGGATCAAATGGAACGGTGGTCGATTCGATCGGGAAAGAGAGCTAACGGTAAGCCACGAGGCAGTCACCGTGAAAAGGATGATTCGTGTTTGATTTGTCGATAGGATCGGCCGCGGGGGCAGCCAATTATGGTTGGACCAAGCCCAGTTAAAGAACATCCTGGCCCGTTTCCTATCAGCGTGCCACGGTGTGTTGATTAAACTCGGGATTCCGATTTAATTGGATTAGGCCGCGGCTTGCTCTTCTCTATTTTCCATTCGTCATCCTTCGACCGTCTCTTTTTTTTTCTTTCTCTCATTTGTCCTTTGTCGTCGTCGTTCCATCGCTGTTCCACCTGTTCCCCGTTTACCTCGCTCTCCGTCCATACTCGATGCCAAACGAGGACCTGCTATTTGCCGATTCACGCTGCTCCTCGTCTTTCGATTCGCATGAAAGGCTAGCGTTTCTCAACAAACGGCCCTCTCCAGGACGAGCGCGTCCTTTGATGACTTTTGCGTTCACTTCGGTTTTCCTGGGTCAACGAGACATGCTGTTCAAACATAATCGCAGAAGCCTGCACTCTTCACGATTTTTCGTAGTAAAGATCAGCGTTTGCATTGAGGGCATTTCGTACATTGAAATAATCACTTTTCTTGTAGGAAAATCAAACAATACTGTTTCTTCAATTTCCATTAGATCCTACATTGTGTAATTTATTCCAACATGACAATGATAATCCCGAACATACCAAGTCTAAATTCGATTGAACGTGTTTGATCTAAACTAAGTGATTCAGTAAAAAAGTGAAGTATTAAACGTAACAAATAACTGTTTCAGAAAATCTGTCTGGGAAAATCATTGCATATTACATCACCTTAAATTGTGTTAACGCCAAGAATATTCAGATTGTGGTTAACACAACGAAAGATTAAGACGAACGTTGTAGTTACAAATGAGGACTGATACTTTTATCAGATATCAGTTAACACTAAACGCTCTTCAGGCCAAAGGAAAGGAAAGAATTCAGGCGATTGGTAATTTGTTGTCAACAGCACTCCTCTTGAATTATCTTCGTCCAGGCTCTGCGATGAATCATCCAAAGGCCCCGCTAGAATCGCCATTTGGTTTTAATAATAAAGAACCGGGGTTAGGTCTGGGTTAGCTTATATACTCGAGGAGGGTAGGGCTTTGTGAACTCCTTATTTCAACCGTTTAGGTCAGAATCGATTCAGATTTGCAGCTGTTCACCGCGGAACCTTAAGTGCCATTAGATGTTACCCCGGGACTGGATTTACGACGGAAAATACGATCGCTCGCCGTGTATGGCGTAATTGCTAGTATTTTGTAACATGGTCGTTGTGTTGCACGTGGCGCGGTACTCGGCGAACGACTTAAAATAATATCCCTAGCTATTTATAAAATCGTGGCGCGCATTATCTCTGATCTCGCGGTAAGATAATTACGAAGGCGGTTGCCCATTTGGAAAGCGTGTGATAAATTAATCGTCGGGATTAGGCGGTAAAGTCGAACGCTTGTAGGAATATTTTTAAAAAGGGCTGTGCTACTTTCCTTTTCGTTTTCTTTCTCTAGTACGCGAGACGTTTGCTATCGTTGCGGTTCTTTAGATGTGATTGTAGTAGCTCAATAATGTAAGTCGTCGAAAATGCTTGGTATGGTAGTAATATCATGTCTTTTGCTACTTTTCTTTCCGATTTTGAAGGCAATAACAAATGTCCCCGGTACACGAGTCCAGACAGTTGCTATCGTCTTCATTCTCTAGACCTGATTATACTAGCTCGATAATTATTAGACAGCGGATCTGTATGCAAAATAAAAATTGTCTTCGTTAACTGTAAGTCACCGGGGCCAAATATAAATTTCTTCTTTTCATTAAAAATTTTATAAATCTGCAAACAATGTACAGTATTTTGTCGATAACCGTCCACAACACGGGACCGGTCAGGGACAGTTATCGGCCAGGTGTACTATTCATTGACTTTTGCCGAACATAGAAAAGGACAGCGAAGCTCGAGAGACCTCGATCGCCGAGAAGTGTAACATAATACGGGTCGAGTATGTCGTTGTGAGACCACTAGTAATCCAATGACAAAACTTCTTTATTTTTTTTATAGAACTTTCACCAACATATTCGTGGCATTTTTCTAATGAAAATGATACCAAATATGGACGATAAAAGTTTCGGAAAATTATGGTAAATATGATCCGAATTATATCGTGTTTGGTATCATTTTCATTAGAAAAATACCACGAATATTTTGGTGAAAGCTCCATAAAAAATAATAGAAAATAAAGAAATTTTGTCATTGGACTAGTAGTGGTCTCACACCGATATACTCGACCCGTATTATGTTACACTTCTCGGCGAACGAGGCTTCCCGAGCTTCACAGCCCCTCACGGCGTGTACCGGAGGTGGGGATTGTTTTGGAACAGATATCGGCCAGATATTTGGGACAGTTATCGATAAAATACTGTAATGACATTCTTAAATTGTTTTATTCTCCAGACTGTTTTAAATTGCACCTACTCTTTTTTGGCGTAAAGGCACACATCGGCTGTCTAATAATTATTTAACACTACGACTACCGAATATTAAACACGGTTAGTGTAACTATTTTATAACAATGACAAAATTGGATTTATATAGATATCCTAAGGTTTCTATTGCGATATTTCTTTGAGTTATAAAGTTTAGAGATCTCTCATGAAAAAAATTTCATAATTTCAATGATTTGAAGAAAAGAATTCAAGGACATGTCGATTTGACTCATCGGAGAGTTCTAGTCTTAAATCTTTGAAAGTGCTTTGTATGTAATATCTTGTATTTTATTTTTCAAACGGCTATTTTAGTTGACTCATTCAGTGAAAGAGAAGTTGAAGGTATATACAATTCCGTTGCACATTGTATTTTACTGCTTTTTGAAAATTCGCGTGACCCACAAATGCATAAAGACCTGCAGGCTACCCGTTACCAATAAAAGCAACGTTTCTTAGATACAGAACAGATACAGATACAGTTAATCAAGGTATCATAGTTAACCCAGAGTTCGTAACAAGTTCTCTCTTCCTAAAGGAGGCACACAATCAGACTGTCTTACATCATTACGATGAAACCAAAACGAGATCTTATTAACAGACAGATTGATGGTCTCATTTCTCTGGAAATTTGTGAAATTCGTACATAATACATCACTGAGACCACATACCAAGTCATTGCATCTTTCATGTCATCCCCTAATTGACTTGCAACAGTCGCCGAATTAATTCTATTTTAAGGAAACAAATCAAGAATAATTTCAACATTCTTTTTAGAAATTCATTTCCGCTTCATTAAAAGAATTCTTGAAGGCATTAGATATTGATTAAATGATTCTATAAAATGTTCTTAACGTTTTGCAACTGTAAATATTAGGTGTAGAAATTAATGCCTTGCGATTTAGTGTAAACTTAAAATTTTATTAAAAAATAATGATAAGAGCTCGAAAATCTATTCCCCATTATTATTAATGACTAAACTGAAAATATTTATAGATGTATGGTATTCAAATATTTTTAAAATACAAGAATGCGTGTATAGTAACAAACATTAATGATATATCAACTGTGTTTTTACCATAAGAAATTTTCTAGTTCATAAATTAAACTTGTTCCTCATCCTGATTTTTATAAAGTAATCTATGAAAGTTAAAATTGTCACAAATATCCCCAGTCTATTCAATGAACTTTCACCATCTTTATAGCAACTAGCATATACAAAAACTCAACACCTTCAAACTAATAAATTCATGGGGCAATTTTCGGACATCGTCAGCCGATTTAAAACATTGATGAACAAAATATCTGTCTCTTCGGTACAAAAATTTATATTTTCAAATTTCGGAAGTTCTATTTAAACTAAAAGTACTGCTTTTCAGAATTTTTCTTTGCCCATTCCCATTAGAATGTACAACTAGACTGCGGATCTTCATGAAAAGAAAAATGTTACTACTTCGATCAAACAGGTTTTGAATACAAGTACTTAAAATATTTAATAGACATGTCTATAAGAAATACCTTCAAAACTGTGTTTTAAAACATTGATAAATAAAGCAGTGAACGGTTCGCAACATCAATTATTATATATAGTAATAATAATAGGTCCGCTCTCCGAGGGTTAATAATTGTAGTAGGTTGAAAATATCATAACAGTATTTTTAAATTCTTCCAACGTTTTCACGATTTCGTGTTTCGTCTACACACTTTTGTCAGAAATGCATAAAGCTGTTTCCAAATGTCCCAAACTCTTTTGCAATTAATCTCCACACCAAATGCATTCAATCGGCCAGTGGTCGGGTTGTTGTTCGGTCGGAAGTTTACAGAAAAGTCTGTGACCGATTGTCGGGCGGATCAAACGAAAATGGTTCGTTGGCCTGGCGTCGCCATTAGACGGGAATAGTCGGACGGGTCGGGGCCCGAGATCAGTCCGAGGGGACAGCCGAGGGGACAGTCGAGCGGCGGAACGGCGGCCACACGCGGTCAATCGAGATTCCAGATGGAGCGGAGAAAAGATGTACTGGCAAACCGTTAGGCTAGCGAGAGGAGAAAGAGGGACTTCTCTAAGCGTGGCGCAGCGCGGTGCAGCGCGCGCCTCCGGCCGTCCTATAGAGGTCACGAAGCGCAGGAGAGCCAGGATGCAGGAGTGCATTTCGCGCGGGGCCCGATATCTTCGCGACCACACCCACCATCGCGCTCTCCTTCGAACAACGGAGATAGGGAACCCTCGCCGCCGATGCGGAGAGAAACGGCTCCGTTCTCAGGTATCGCGGCACCGGTAGATCGCCGCATTTGCATCCACGTTTGCTCCACTTGTTCGAGCGACTGCGCCGACTGTTGCACACAGACTTCTTGTATTTTATTAGCTAGGTTAAATGTGCCTTATTTTGATCCCTACCCAGTAGTCGATCTTTGTGAAAATAAATTGCTTGAAAATAAGAGATATCTACTGTCAAACTCCTACAGGTTTAAGTGAACACAATGGTCAGCCTATTCCTCACTTCCAATTTATAGCCTCGTGTTTTATCCTTCAGAACATGGTATTGTGCTCTCATTTTAAAAAAATTTTAAATAGTGCATGTACTAACCTTCGGACAGCGGACCATTCTTCTAATTATTTAATTGACGATGTTTAGAACTACTCACTGTTTTATGTATCAAAGTTTTGAAACATATTTTTGGTGGTACTTTTTGTAGACACACTAATTATTTTATTGTTTCTGAAATGTAACAGTTGAATGACAAGTTTCATACTAACATTAAGATAGCGGACTCCGGTATCATAGTGTTAATAGTAACAACGCCTCATAACACCCTTGTTTAGCCTCTTACACTATAACATTCTATGCATTAACATCGCTATAAAACATTTTAAAAAATCCTATTTTGTTGTCATTAATTTTCATTTCATATATGACCGACACTATTGTTTTACTACTAATGTACCTAACACAGAATTTCAGACTGAATCTATTAATTTTCAATTTAGAATCGAGAAGAGGAGTTCCATCATTGATGTTAAAGACGAAGTAGACAATGTTTTTAAAAAAAAGCATTTACCTTAGTAAAAATAAAACGGTATTTACAGTATGTTACGAATATGTAATTGTCTAGTTTTGCTTCAGGCTTATAAGAGCCTCCCATAAAATTTGAACACACCAGGGGGATATAGATTATTTCTATTAATATTTCCGCAGTCATGGCCACTCGGCGTGCTACAACTTCCTTTCAGCCGCCATAATGCTGCGCGAGTTCGGAGAACGTAGAAAACACTTTTCTCTCAGACAGATAGACAGACGTCGTCGTAGACCATTTAATGCGATGCCGGGAACTCATTACTTTCTTCGTTCACAGTATAGCGCCGTTCTGGTTTGTATTTAATAACCAGATGTTGATCGTAAACTAACAAAATGGCATGGTTTCTGTGCAAATTAATGTCTTTCTTCTGGAGAGGTTGCAAAATGATTACCTGCGGCATCGTACAAGTGAACAATCAAATCGAAAAGAAGCATCTTGAACCTTTTTGCATTCGCAAATTTCATTTGTTTATACAAATTCCAGTCTACTTAGTTCTAAAATTCTAATCTAAATCTTTTCTTAATAAAATGGTAAATGGTAAATGTAGTAAATGTATTATCTTCTAATTTTGTTTCGTAAAAGTCCTATAGCATTTGGAAGACATGTAATGCATATTATTGAAGTTACATAGCAACAAATATGAATTTATTAAAAATTATTTCGAATATTGGAATATCTTCAGTGTATAACATAATTGCGTTAGTCCAGTTCATTAAACTATCCATTTATTAATGAATCCATCGCATACAAAAAGCAGTCACGAAAAATCACATATTTCCTTAACTCCTTGCCCTACGATTTATTTTACGGTTTCAGTGATTAGAACAACACATGTACATTAACAACAACAAAATAGAATTTTATTTCGGTTTAAAGGAAATTAATAACATACACACCTAATTATTAGACTCTGTTCAGAATCTTCATGACGAGTCTCGTACGATGTTATAGGGCACGGGGTTAATGAATCCATTAGGAGGGAAAAATTGTCACGAAAGCCATTCATTTACTATGTCGTTAACGAATAACGTATGCAACTATGAATTTCGTTTGTAACGAGCTAGTCGCATAAACAAAGACAAAAATCATATTGAAAGCACCGTTACGCCATTAGCGAGCGATCGAGTCGCGAGGATAAATCGTGAAGCAGACTAAAGGACGAGGACGCATAGATTTCACAACGAGCACGGTACCATAAATCCTGGTGAGAAAAACACGCCCATCCTTCTTCATTATGAGAGGATAAGGAGTATTCCATTCGAAGATAACGCTGATCCTGCGGAACTCCTTCTCCGTTAGTTACAAAGCGTCTTCTCCTTTGCTTGCTCGTCTAGTCTAGGACGGTTACGATGGTATTGGTATCGATCAGAGCCTCTCTAAAACATTTCATTGGCATCGACGCGACCGATCGAAAGGCTCAATATACAAGTTGCAGAAAAAAAACGTGACATGATCGATTTCTTATAGAAAAGTGAGTGGCAAATCTAGAATTATGCTTCTCATTATGAAAGAAGAGGAACTTTATCCTCTAAAATGATAGCATCTTTTGGTTGACTATAAATAACAATAAAGAAAATGAGAATGATCATTTTTTAGCATTACATTCAGTTTTAGTGTTCTTCTTTATCTAGTAGAAACATTTACTCGAGTATTATGTTTCTATCTAATTTTTCCTTTTAATAATTAATGTTTGAAACCTCAGTGGTCATTTGGTAGACAAGTATTTAACTGTAGACTTTCAGGAATTGCGTCAAAATTCAGAAGTTTCTCTAATTTTTTTCTTGATATGCTGTTTCAAAATTAACCCCTAGCGAGGTTCTTCGGAATTTCTTTTTCAATAATTGAAACGTCTTTGTCTTTCATAATTTACTTAAAATGAAAAGAGAAAGTTATATTTATCTTATATCTAGGTTTACTTTAATGCTTAAACATTCATTAAAGAAGAGTAGAATTTTATTTCAACCTACTAAAAAGGAATAACATTCATGTTTGATTCTGTTTGAAGTGTTCATCAGAAAACTGACAAGTTATAATACGGGGAGGGATTAAGAGAAATAAATCTACGGTTTGAGTACCATTTGACAATCGTAAGTAAGGTGTCATTTGGTCGATTGTTTGCGGTTCGTGATACAGTGGATATACTGGATACTATATTGCGGATTTTATGCATCTATGACAAAAACGAGCTGGTGCATTTGAAAACAGTAGACAGTTTAAAAGAATTTTAGAATGCCAATATATTGTTTCCAACTTGTTCAAATTGTCAAAGAAGAAAAGAATCTCTTATATCGTTACTGTTTCTTACAATTGACATAGACAATTTTTATTTCACATAAAAATCCGCAGTCTAGTGATAACTGTATGAAACAGGCAGTGGTACACGCAATCACATTTTCCGCGGCAGGGAAGTGGAGTATGCCCTCTTTATCAGATAGCTCGTCTACAGTATAGTAGTATACCTATGTGTGAACGGCGCCGCGTCGAAATGTTAGAGCCGTGGTAAAGTTTATCCTTCGGAGGAGACGCCGCTTGCAAAAGAACTATTTACGATCGAGGATTGTCGAGAAAGTCATGGATTATCGTGAAACTTATCGTGGCAATCGGAATCGGTATCGATTTACTCATTTAGAAATCTAGATTCCGCGAACAATAGAAAAATATCCTTTCATCTCCTCCGGATCACACGCGCGTTACATCTTATGAAAGTTCTATTCATTTTGTGCACGGCGTTTGTTAAAATTATAACACGCAACACGATGTATAGAGAATTTATTGCTACTCTTTGTTAGCATATTCTTGTTATTGCAGAGGCTACTGCAATAACGAGATAGCTTTTGGTTAATATGAGTGAACCAAACAGAAGCAATTAAAAATCAAATATTGTTTCAAACGTACAATAAATTTATGGTCAATGTTCGTGTTATTTATTAACACGATTATTAATTAAACGTTACATACGAAACATTAAATACGAAACATATATTACTATTCCAATAAATAAAGTTTAAATACTGGAACTGCTTTTTCTGTGCCAACGTCGAAATACCCATTTAAGACCCGTCCAAAAGATCTAAAAAGACAGTATATTTGATTGTAACCGTTCCTGTCACAGATAATTTATATAGAAGTAATAATATTCTAATGATACAGTAAAGTATAAGATGAAAGTACTTCTAAGAACTGCCTCTTTATTGCATCAAGCATATTAAACACGCAATGCTATCTAGTATGAAACCGTCGTATTTATTACTAGGAAATATGTAATTCCTTTTTACACCAACTCAAAGATTGCGTCTTTCAATAAAACTGGATACACGTATAAAAACAAAGCTATTTCCTTTACGCCTCTTTATTTCATAATTACTAGACTGCGAAATTTTATACATTTATGACAAAAATGAGCATGTGAAATTTAAAACAGTAGACAGATTTCAAAGATTTAAGAGCATTAACGTATTAACTGCAGTTTATGAACATTATTACCGGATGAAAGTTTTTTAGCTTTTGTATGTTGCAGTTAATACAAACTATTTTTCATTTCCATAAAGTTCCGTAGCCTAATAATTACATTTAACGAATGCCGGTAACGAACGTGTTAAACATACTCAAATATTTTATTCTATGAACTTTAGACAATCATGCGCGCCATTAGGGCATAAACGACCACAGTCGAATAATAAAATTATACAAATCGTAAAGTCGTTATTACAGTGCTTACCGCTTGCATAAACAGCTAGGTTAGTTTCCAGGCACAATTCGAATTTATTTCCCCCGTGAATGTGGTAACAAATGTTCGTCGAGTCGATTTGATAAGTCCGGCATTTTTTCACGCGAGCGGCTAGACAGATGTAGACGTAGAAACGCTCGCATGCCGCGGTGATTCAGCCGCGGTCGTGACTCTCGGTTTATTGAAATTAAGCCCGTGTGCCGGCGTCGAATCTACCAGATATATATCGATAAGTCAGCGGCATTCACGCGTGGGAGATCGCCGCAATGCCGGTAACACACGGCCGCCACGCCCCGAACAATTACCAAGAAGTCGAGGCGGTAAATCAGCCGTGAAACTGAGTCTATGAGACCGGGACGCACAGACACATATCATAGAAATCGCGGATTCGTCGAGGAAATTGGGTCTCCGATTCCTTGTTTGCTGCCAACTCCGTTAAACGCATTCTCCGGGCCCCATCTCTACAATCTTTCTTGCCATTTCTTTTTAATTGATAAATTGAGGATTCTCCGAAAAATCGGGTCTCCGATTTCTTATTGCTCCAAACACCACTAAACGCATTCCTCGTCGTTTCTTTTTCATTCACAAACTGCAGATTCTTCGAAAAATCGAGTCTCTTATTTCCTATTTGTCCGAACTTCGCTAAACTCATTCTTCGGGCCGAATCTCTACAATCTTTCTCGTCATTTGTTTTTACAATCTGTCCCACATCAGCGTACTAGTGATTTCTCTGGGAATATGAATACATTTGTACAAAATTTGTTATAGACGAAAAGCGCATCCGAAACACTAATACACTTTTACTCCATGAAGGACGCAATTTCCTCCATTATCGATGGTGTGCCAATTTTATGGCACAAAACAAGTACAGTATTTCATCGTTAATTGTCGTGAAATTCTGAACGATAATTGTCGCAAAACAATCCCTCCTTTCGCAGGGTATACCCCGTAAGAGACCCTGAAGCTCGAGAGGCCTCGGTCGCCAAGAAGTGTAACATAATACGGGTAACATAATTACTCAAGTAAATACCATCGGAATTATATCTTATTTGGTATCATTTTCATTAGAAAAATGCCACGAATATGTTGGTGAAAGTTCCATAAAAAGATAATAAAATAAAGAATAAAAATTAAAGAAGTTTTGTCACTGGGTTAATTGTTGTTTTCACACCGACATACTCGATCCTTGTTACACTTCTCGGCGACCGAGGCATCTCGAGCTGCGCTGTCCTTTTCTACGTTCGGCACAAGTCAAAGAATCGTGTTATCTGAACGTTAATTGTCGCCGGCCGGACCCGTGGTGATTATCGATGAAATACTGTAGTGACCTCTGTATTTATCGAACAAGGTCAATTCAAATTCTGAATTTTAACGTACATTTTTCGTCATGCTTCTACTTCCTAATAGACGAAATGTATGGAATATGTATGTGCAATTTGGACATACGCAGGTCTGCTGTTTCAAGTCATTCTTCTTATACAAAATCCATTTGCTTCCAGTTTTATTAATCCATTGTCAGAGCGTACTGGTATTTGATATGTACTTTCGATTGATATCACATTTTTCCCAATTATATTAATTTTTGTTTTTTGTTTCATTAATTTTTATTTATTGTATGCATGTATTTACTTTAATGCTTAAATATTGGTCACTAAAGAATGGAATTTGATTTCGTCCTAAAACAAGGGTATAACAAGGGGTTAATTGATAATCTGCAGATCTTTATGTAAATTTCCATGTTCGCAGATTATTATGTAGAGCTCGGAATAAAGGAAACATTCCCTTTGCCGAACAGAATATTTCTAGTAACAAAAATAAAATGAAGACGCATACCTTGCACTACTTTATGTTTGGAACTTTTAGCTTTTCGTTAATATGTACTCTAATAAAATTAATCCTCAATACTACAAGTAGACATTAAAATACAAAATTGAATCGAATTCACAACTGCCTAATTTTATTTTTAATTTACTCAAAATACCAGTAAAAAAAAGAAAAGCTTGCATTAGCATCTTCATTTTTAGTAGGAATAAATTCGAAGATGCATGTAGAATTGATGAAAAATTTGTTGAATGTGTTCCATATCAGAAGGAACAATTTCCAAGTGAAAGGATGATTAAGGCGGGTATATTAGAACTTTTGCATCTGGAAGAATGTGGAACGCATAAATTCGCGAGATAACGGCGTGACACTTTGTTCATAACGGCCAGCAGCTAACAAACGACCTGCTAACAACTAAAATTAATTCCACGGGGCGAGCCAGTGTCTTCATTATCTCGCGGCGAAGTGGGTGTTCAATTTACCGCACGGTCATCGATCATCATTTTCAGATTGTTTGCTCCGACGAGCGTTTCGACATTAGCGCCGTCTTTCAGGCGGAATATTTTTATTACACCGCGTATTATCCATCATCTATCGCTCCAACGAAACTTCAATGCTTCGTTTCAGACTTATTCAGTAGATTGACGGAAGCAAACAATGAAATTAATCAACGCGTTAAAAAATCCCAACGGGTGTCTATTCTAATTTCATATCAAACCTCGATTTACTTCTAATCAAGCGACTGGATTAATTAGAAGCTAGATGGGAAATAATCGCCGTATCTGCCCGGAGCTATCGAGTAATTACTCCCACTGATAGGAAGCCTTAAAACAAACACATCTGTAAATTACACGCAGCGTTCGTCCAAGTAGCTTACGTAAACAATAGACTATATAAATTCACATAACAGATCTGCAATACAAATCTGCATAATCCAGCATTTTACGAGGCATTGTTCCAATCCCGGCTTATCGAAGAATACCAAGCCGGCGAGCAGCAATCAACAAACTGATCCAAAGAGGAGAATTCTGTTGTCGCCGCGGGTCATAGAATTTTTACGAGAAGAACGGAACCGCCGTTTCTCGTGTCGTCACACGAGCGCAACTCACGGCTCGTATACAGGGTGTCTTTTAGTAACTGGATTGGGGCTGATTCTACGTGGAAAGATAAGTCGAAAAAGAATCACATTTTTCTATTCGAGACTTCCTCTTCGAAATAAGCGAATGAGAAAGCTGCTTCACTTTATCTTTGAAAACCACTGCCGTACAGTAGACATGGTAGGGCGCATTTCATTTGAAATAAGGTAACAAATAATCATTTGAAATAACGAATTATTTTTAATATTTTATCATTTGTATTTCACAAGTAATGTTCAGTCTCTGAACAACATGTATTTCAGTCAGTCATTCATTCTTTAAATAATGTCTAACTTTCGTCAAACGCACACCCTGCGACCGAAGATGCAGCGACCGCGCGCAACCCCCTGCAAACTACCTGCGACCAAACGATGGCACACTTGATTGGTGCGCTATACGAACACCAAAAAGGTATAAACACCGGACATTTCTCGCACCACAAACACTTAGACAGGTCACTTGAAGCGAAACACTGTACAGTAGCACTTCAAATGAAGCGCAACACGACAAAACCAGTCATTACCAAAACCAGTGTAATACATTTACTAAAGCGAACAAGTAATCCGCGGCAATCATGCTCGCGGACTTGACGCAACAAGTGACATAGAAAGTTTATTTGCATTTAGCGTTGAAATCGAATAGAATATTTTCACATAATTTTTTATTTCATTGTTAAAATAAAATAATAAATAATTCCACCTCGAGAAGAGGTTATTGAAGTAACTAAATTAATTATTAAATTTTGATATGCTAATTTTTGTAGTTCAATGGTTAAAGTTTAGCTGCATCCGATTTTAAAATTATTCTTTAGTACACGAAAAAAATTGAATTTTGGTTTCCTCATTCGTTGCTCAACCTGAATCTTCGGTCCAGTTTGCAATAAGCAAGGTTTTACTGTGTTTGTAAACATCTTCAGCGTTCGTTTTTCTATTACTCTTGCTCAACGTACAGGAACACATATTTTAAGTGAAAAGTACCAGCGTTGTATCGGACGAAGTATTAAAATACTTTGGCACCACGATCTTCAATTCTGGCTCCGCTGGATCTTTACTTGTTGAGTCGTATTAAGCCTGTCGTGTATAGTGACGATCGAATATTGAACAGTTAATAGGAAGAATAAATGTAACGTTCAAAAAATTAAAATTTCAAAACGACGTTTCAGAAAACGTAGGTAGAAACTTAATCAAAAGACCACAATTAGGTATGCTAAATCATGGACATCGTTCCCAACAAGTTTTAAGTGTATAAAATTCCTGTATAGTAACCGCTTTCTTTTATATTATACCCTCGTTATTCGATCTACAGTATCAAAAGAAAGTATTGACACACCCTTTAAAAAGGAACAAGTTCTTAAATATTTGATTAAACGACTTGAATTTTTTTGTAAACATTAGAAGAATTAATTTACCAAAGAATATGCAAAGAAATGGTTTGAAAACTGTTGCAGGACGCAATTGTGAAGAAAAAAAATATTGGTTACAATTTTTAACTTTTTTAACTGTGACTGTAATGAACATTTAAAACATACTGTTTGTAGACTTAAGTACGTTATGTATATGCACACAGTTTCATCGAAATCGATTAACGTTGTTATCAGCTACTAGTGATTAAAAATGGCGAAAATCGTGAGAAACTGCGATTTAGATCAATCATAACCTCAAAATTCAAAGATTCTTAGATATCTCAATGCTTGTAGCTTTTTTACGCGTCATCCGATTTCGATGTAACTTTCTGCACGTATATAACTTACTAAGATTTACAAAATGCATGTTTTACATTTACATTGTAGGCTTAGATAAAAGTGTAAAATACTGATCTTCACTTTTTTTCTTTGTAACTCTGACCAATAGCAATTTAAAACAATTTTTGTTCAAATTAGCTAGCAACCTAATTCTTCTAATATTAAAAGAAAAATTGAAGTCGTTTGATAAAATGATAAAAAAATTATCCCTCTTTAATGGGTGTGCCAATATTTTTTTTAGGCACTGTATATAAAATAATATAAAATTATTAAGAACCTTTATTAACATGAACGAAGACGGCGTACAGTGAAATCCGTTGAGTTGAGACGTAGTCGATACATCATACAGATGTTTGACCCTCCAGGGACAACGATCGATTGTCAGTTTGCTTCTGTATGATCAACTTTATATAATGTTATAGACGTTACAATAATATCTTACTGATTTAGACTTTTTATCATTTTCCGTAGCCATCTTCAAGTTTTCGAAAGCGTACAATAATGCATGAAAACACATCGCACTTAATAAATTTGACCTTCTATAAATCAATCTTGAAACATTCCTCAGAATGGGTACGATATATAGACGTCGTCCCTGAGGCGTTAACCCTCGGACAGTGGACCGTTCATACAACTATATAATTGATGATATTTATAACTATTCACTGCTTTATTTATCAATTTGAAAATACATGTTTGTAATGTAACTTTTTCTAATGTAACAGTTGTCTATTTAATTTAATCGCTAGAAAATGAGTAATTAAATGTTGATTTTTATAGTTTGGTTCAAATAAACCCAGGTTCCTCTGTCGGAGGATTAAAGTCGATTTTCTCGAAAACGAAGTGTCGAATGAACATGTTCGTCTTATTTCTTACGAGACACCCTGTATGAGACAATAATGATCGACGGTGGATCGAGCGTTTTCCTCGGAACGTTTTTAATTACCAGCTGTTATCCCGTTCGCCTTCGCGCGTTCGCGCGCTCGCCCGTTAAACGGCGCCAATCCGCTCGGCTCCGCTCCATACCGCTTAGCTCAGCTCCGCACCGGCGGGAATAGCACTCCCACACATCCACCGAAACGTTCCCCGACCGAGAAAAAAGGAAGCAAAGGGGGATACACGACGATTGCATAACGTCCATTCGCATTTCTCATGGATACCCATAAGCCGGTGCCGGTGGTGCTCCCTCCACGCTCCCGAACCCGGCGGGAGCTCTCTCTTTTCCGCGCGAGCCGCTCGAACAGAACGGTTACACATATGCGAGAGATCTCCACACGTCGGCCAAAGCCACACCCAGGTCACAACACCACCGGTGGAGCATTTTTCCTGTGGCCGCGACAGGGAGTTCCCCGCGGAGAGAGACCCTGATACGCTATCTCCGAGGCTGCGAACACGCCGCTGCCGAGAAACCTCTTGCCTCGCTTTTCTCTACTGTCCTGAAGATTTCAAGGTTTCTCCGGATCGCTTTGTTTTAGTTTTTCTCTTCAATTTTGTCTTCACGTTCGGCCAAATCGTTTATTTGGTACTTCTATCAATCCTCTCTTTCGAGGATATTCCATACGAAGTGTCTGATTTTTAACAGCAACGCCAAACACACGTACCTTTTTTCCTAAATCAGATTTTAGATTGTATTACGCTAGAGATTGAACTCTTTAATCATTCACGTTATCCATTTCCATTATTGAAACAAATTTATTTAATAGTAAAACTGGACATCTAAATTAAAATTAAAGATAGAACCTTGAGAACCAGCTTTGTACCTCAAATTGGTAATAAACCCGTAGACTGTCATAGCATTTCTTGATCAAAACGCTTCATAACATTTGCATTCTAAAATCGGACATTTCATATGCAACAACTTAATACTTCTATTAAACCTCTCCTTCAACGTTCTTCCATAGGCCATTTTATTTTAGATTTTCTCTTGAATTTTGTCTTTTGCTTCGGCCAAAAGCGTGCACTACTTCTATAGATCCTCTTCTTGTTAAAGATGGCTGTATTTACCCTATGGTGAACCCTCGTTGTGTGATAGAAAGTCACCTGTAAATATTTTGCACTCACAGTGGCTCAGTATATGCGAGACAGATATGCACGATATTTTTGAAAAATTTATCTCCGCTACCTCAGCGAGTTACTCTTTAATTATTTGTCTATGAATCTTTTACCATCATATTTGCGATATTTTTCTGATTAAAATGAAATCAAACACGATACATTTTGAATCATATTTACTTGTTTAGTTCACGATACAGTAGAACATTTACTATCCGAACCGATGATATCTTAATTCCTCAGTGTCCAAATACCATTACGCGTTTCTCATGTAAACAGTTCAATTTAAAAAGTTTCATTGTGTAAATCAGTATATATTTAATCTAGTATTGTAGCTGAGTAACTGTTCTATCTGAGTTCTATCTGAGTATCATGGATTAAAGAAATAAAAATTATCCAAATTGTATCATGTTTAGCGTCATTTCACTTAAGAAAATGTCACAAGAATGTTGGTAAAATATATCTCACAATTTTACTTCGATAGGTGTTTTACGTATTTCTTATAGTGATTATTGTCATTAAAAATTGAGGATTATTTCACTTATAACTAGATCTTCTTAAAATAATGTCGTATGCTTTCGTCGATTAAATTCTAACCGAAGTGGTTACGCTGTATAGCTAAAAATATTTTACAAATTTTTTTTACAATTTCTTAATTTACAAAGTGCAGTAACTTGCATTTCTTGCACCTTTCTACCTACAGCCAAATATTATTAATGAACAATAAAAACAAATTCTTATGCAGTTTTTGTTTTAAATATTAGTTCGCGACGACGCAAATATGTTGAAACGTCACTCGCCGATAATCGTTGTTGATTTCAAAAGTTGTTCCATAATTTTATGATCGCAACGTTGCCAAGAGAAGACGCCAGCAAATTAATCTAATACCGCGGCCGATAGCTAAACCGTAATGGCAGCAATGTTTGCACCGCATAATCCAACCGGATTATGCAAATGCAAACTGATTTTTCAGGGGCACGCTAATTATCGCGGCATGCGAGCATCCAGGTATCCTGTAACCGGATTCCTCCCTCGAAACTCGCGATCCTTTCCACGGTTTTACGATTACTGCTGGCTCGGTTCCACTTCGAACTGCTTGCAAATCGAAGAATCGTAAAAATCGTCGAGGTTTCCATGAGCCAAACTTTAATATTGAAAACGGACATGCTGTCAAACGCCATTTTTCTTTAGTTGATCTCTCAATTTTACCTTATCCGTCAACCAAGTATCTATGAAAGTTTTCCAACAAATGCACTTTTAAAGACAAGTGTGCAAAAACAAAAACTAAAAGAAAATTTAGTAACCCTGCTAGACACCACACGTCAGTTCATCAGTTTACAAATGGAATACAATCAATACTAAACTATCAATATTATCTATTTTATTATATTGTATGTTGATAATATTTTTCTTGAAATATTAAGGCATTAATATTTTATCTATTGATTTGTTTAACGAGGCTCAGTATCAATATTATTGTTCAGGATTTCTACAGTAAAGTACTTATATATTTATTATATTTCTATTGTAAAAGTTTAACAGTTGCAAATTTCCATTCGGTTCATACAAACTAATATCACGAATCAAAGGTTATTTAGTCTACAATTATTGAGATAATAAATATGCTTTCGTCGGATATTATTGTATAAATTACTGAATAATCATATTTTCACCTTGTAACATCGAGTCTGAAATCCTATTTTTCTGTTACTAAAATTTAGCCATTAACACTAAACCTACCACTGCGGGTTAAATGGCTGACTTGAAATTATCAAGAAATTATCATTTCCACTGGAAATGATTATACACACTGCTTCGTTAAAGTATATGTACATTGTATTAAAAATCGTACAAAATCTAAATAACTTGAATCGTTCCACTTTTATAAGCCAACAAATACTAATCACCTTAATGGTTGGTAGGTTTAGTGTTAAAGAAAATATAATCACAGAATTATTAACGATAAAGAAAGTCTAAGCACTGTAGCTGTTAACATTTGACTATAAATGCACAATTCTAAGCAAGCATTCGAGTAGTCGCCAAAGCGCAGGCAATGAAGCTTTATAGATATTTATAATTCGCATTACAGTAAAATATGGCTGCCCCTTAAATCAAGCTCCCAATATTCAGAACTTATTGCCGGCGTGTTAGCAGGTAATTAGTTGGCAGAGGGATTTACGGGCGTCAGGGGGCCGATTTCGAGGACAGAACCCCTGCGTTCGGGCGCATAATCATGATTAAAAAAGTAAAACAGTTAGTTTCGCGTGCAATTTGACTCGGCTCGCAAAAAGGAACATTTCGCGTCATATTCCGTGTCGGGGCACCGTTCCACCCAAACGAACGGAGACCTACGAGCGATTTGAGAAGGCTAACGATGAAATATACCGGTGACGTTCGATGAGGACCGTCCTCCTGATATCCTCATGCGGATGCTCGGAAGCATCCCGAGGATATCGCGTGCGTACGTCCATCCGTGCGTGCATACGTGCGTGCGTGCGTAATATTCATTAAAATATGGCGTCGCCCGCCAGGAAGCCGATGAACCGGCTACCACGAAGAGGCGGGAGAAATGAGGAGACCAGTCGGCATTTTTCCACCGCGAAACGCGAGATCCGCAAAAGGAATGAGGCCGATTGCATCGGGCATCGACATAAGAGGTGATGAAAGGGGCGACGATCTGCAAAAATGTCGATGACCGCATTCTAATTTAGAAGAACTGCCCGCTCTTTCTTAACCCTTATGTCAATGCCTGCGTACCCGGCTACCTACTTACATTTTCCTTTTGACACCATTGACTGCAACGCAGAATTTTATGCGTTTCACACAAGTTTCACCTGTTTCATTCGTAGAAACCATCAACGTAATTAATCCCTTGCACTGTAAGATTGAGCCAAACTCGTGACAAAGATTCTGAACAGTGTCTAATAAATATGTATATTATTCATTTCCTTTACTGCGAAATAAAATTTTATTTTCCTCTGTCGATATGAACTACAAAGAAGTTGAACTTCTTAGGATTACTGCAACCGTAAAATAAATCGTAGTGCAATGGGTTAACCCTTCAGAGATGACGCACAGACAAAATTGATATCATTGTTATTTATGCACGCAAATTATTGTTAAACACAATTTAGCATAAATATTTAGGAATACATATCCCAAATTTCATTGACTTTGAACGAAGTTGAAAATTTGATTTTTGCCCACTGTGCGACAATCGATTGCCAGTTTACTTTTGTATGATCGACGTTATACGATATTACAAATGTTACAATAATCTATGGATGGGTTAATGGGATAAGTGTTAAAGAATAGTGGTTCGAACAGATGTTCCTAAAAATGTTAGTGGATATATTCCCGCAATTTTTACAGGACATTATAAACCAGTCACTTTTACGACAAAAGTTTCATACACGTTTCTCAAAATTTGTAGACGGGCCGTTGTGAAATTTACATGATCAATCGACTTCGCTACAATTACCGCTATAAGATGTACCGAAGTTGAATTAAACAATCTTTTCTTTCAATTTTGTGACGTGCATAGATTCAGAGAAATTGTGAGAAGACAGGTAAATATTCAGTCTACAAAACACCATTACTAATATTACTATTTTGACTTTTAGTTTTTGAATCAGAGGAAAGCATTTAATCCAAAGAAATCCAGCTAACGCACGGAGGTATAAACATGGCAACTCAATTAGAAAATTAAATTTTTTAAAACATATTAAACAATGTCTATATATTCAATCAACTGGATACAAATACAAAAAGACGTTCTTCCAAATATTGTTTTAGAATTTCTGTAGTATAACTGTTGGGGCAACATGATCCAATGAGGGTATGAGCAGTATCATCAATGCGAATTTAGCACCGTTTCTCGTGTAATGAGCTGTTCGAGACACAATAATGGCCATCGCCCTCATTCCGAGAAAGCACCGATTTAAAGAAATCCAGTCTTCTTCGCAACTGCACGCGTTTCGCCCATTAATCAAATATTCGGGTTTCGAAGCAGTTCGTTCATTTGCCAGACGCAACTTGGGGAAAGGTAATATGAACGGCGCGAGTTTAAGGTCGATTATACAGCAGTCGGTGCTTAGGTCAGAGTTCGTTGCAGCCTCGCGAAAGTTTTCGCGGGATAACGTTTATAATTCGCATGCATCGGATGGCGGCGCAGTTTGTCTGCCCCTGGCGCGACCGATTTCAGTTAACGGATGGCAAATTTCTGGTTCTTGAGTTTAACACATTCGTTGTAGTTTCCTTGAACTTGAAAGCATTTAACTTGCTCTCTTTCTCCTTAAATTGTCTTACCTCTGCAGAAGTCGCAGCGCTAAATCCAGACTTACGCAATTCAATTTTATTAGAATTCCGCTTCCATTAACGACTTCAAAGAAGCTTAATTACGTGAATTTTTGTACCCTGCATTGGTGCTTTCGATAAACTACAAATAAAACTGTATGAAATTTCACTGAATACCGTGTTTTATGATTTTTTTTTTGGAAAATTTGTGTACGCTATAAATGCATAATCACTGCAGTCTACTTATGGAACGAGTACGATTTCCGTGGCCCCTCGTTTTGATCCGCCCCCTCCACGACCTAACCACAACTCATTCTATTCACATGATTTTTCCATTACTAGTTCAAATTCTGGATGATAGTTACAATGCAAAGATTATGCGAATAAACTTTCATTTTCTACAAAAAAGGTCTCTTGATATTTTGCCATATTTCGCATGGTTACCGTGATATTTGCAAATTTATAAAAAACAGGAAATCTACTTTAGCGGCTAAACCAGGCCAATTTGACACCATGTTATATATACATTTTTTTCTTGAAATAATCCCAAGAACACATATATAACCTCAAAACGAGTGGCCACGGAAATCGTACTCTCCCCCTACTTATAGCTGTAGTCAAATAGAAAATATTACATCAGTAATATTAAATTAATAATATGATTTAGTAAATCACTTGACAAAGCTCTTAAAAAGTTTTGCGGTATTAGAATGGAAGATAATAGAGGTTTAGTACTCATTTCTAAAAGTCAATGATTAAAGTAGTCTTTAACTTTTTCTAAAATTGTTTATAGCATCTGAAACACAAAGATCCAGATAACTTTCTTGCTCATAAGATCCACAGCTCACAGGAAAATTTACAGCGTTTACACTCGCGAAACGAAAAAGTTGTAAACGCGGCATTCCTTCTCTGCCTAATAACACAATGTCGGTACTGAAATGGTAACGCTACTTTAATCGACTTCTTGTCAAACACATACATGCAAAAAGATCATCTGCCCAAAGGACGGGATATTCGAAACGAGGTAAAATTCCGTCGGAAAGCTATACGTTACCAGCAACATTAAGATAATTGGAATTTCTTACAAACTCTCCGCTCTCATTCACAGGAATCGTGTCGAATCGAGACACAGAGAGAGAACCACTCCTTAAACGAGCCTCATCAGCGTCTTCGCAGAGTCTAATCAAAGCTAAACGAACCGAGAAGAATGTTTTGAAATCGGGATACGAAGTGTCCGACGGCGGCTTTGACTTCGGTGTCCGTTCACCTCCGATTCCATTCTCGCGCTAACGAGATTCACTAAAATGCCAAGCACAATCAATTGTTAAACAAACCACTTCGAGCAAAGAAGTAAATACGTTGTGATTCAGTGACCTTGCTTTGAGATCGCTCGGCTTCTGCATAGGACAGGAATAATAAAATCATCTATCGTTTTGTGCAGACTAAACGCTGCTCTAGAACACAAAATAATTTGTGGAACTTTGTGTAACGGTAACGGGTAAAAATATTGGGACAATTATAAGACACAAAGTTCAATAAAACTCGAGGGGAGAGTACGATTTCCGTGGCCCCTCGTTTTAAGGTTATATTTGTGTTCTTGGGGTTATTTCAAGAAAAAATGTACATATAACATGGTACCAAATCGGCCTGGTTTAGCCAGTAAAGTAGATTTCCTGTTGTTTATAAACCTGCAAATATCTTGGAAAGTATGGGAGATATGACAAAATATATTCAGACCTTTTTTGTAGAAAATTAAATTTCCAACAATTTACGTCCTATGACATTTTTTTATTAGCAGCGCAGTTTCCGAGTATATTTATATTTCGGTGAAGTTGCAGAACTGCCTCCCGCCCTAAATGATGGTCCGGGGAACGTAAAGCCTCCGTTCACAACTGCTTATACGAGACTCAAGAAATGTCTATGTATTAAAACTCAATTAGCAGTGAATATTATTGACGTATTAGGTTAGGTTAGGTCAGGTTAGGTCTGGGTTAGGTCTGGGTTATCATTTTAATGTTTTTTATAGGAAATTCAATTTCATACAAAAATGGTCTGTATATATTTTGCCATGTCTCGCATAGTTTCCGAGATATTTGCAAGTTTATAAAAAACAGGAAATCTACTTTACAATCTACTTTACTTTACAAATATAACCTCAAAACGAGGGGCCACGGAAATCGTACTCGCGCCAAACTCGATACAATATTCTCAATATCTTTAATTCGCTAAAAATATTAATAAAACACGGGAAATTTAGCACATAGTTATTGTTAAAACATTGTAATAGAATATTGTAAGTATGGAGGCTGTTGCTGAAACAAATGCTGGTAGAGAATTAACTTCTGGCCTTACAATTGTATTACGAGGCTTCACATTAATACATAATGCTACAGTCGAGACTACAGTTGAGACAAAACCGTCCCCACCATAGCGCCCACTGCCCCACACCAGCATGAACCAGCATGAAAGAGAGGTTGGTGGGAGAAGCAGGAGTTTGAGGGGCCCTTACCATGTCCATGACGGTGCTACACGAACGCTCAATGTATACACACATCGATGAAAAATAATTTGTATTGCTTCAAAGTCAATGTAGAATGGCTAGGTTGCTGTTGCATATGTTAGTTTATGATGGGGTGTTAAGAATAACAAAGTTTGGCGTTCCAAAACCATTTCTGAGGCGTCATTTTAAGGCAAGGGAATAAAATGAAAAGGACAATATTTAGTAATTAGCAAAAAGTAATTAAACCAACGTTTTTAAAATTTCCCTACAGAAATGGGAATTTGCACAAGCGTCTACCGAGCGCTGACAAGATTTCGCACGCGACACAGAGGATGTAAAAGGGCTGTTTCGCAAATTGTCGAGTTAGTTGGGCGTCCGGAAAAATGGCGATTCAGGTGACAGTCGAGAGTTTTCTCGGGCCGCGTCCTTTCCAGTCACGCAACGGGGCCGGCCAATTACGAGCGATTAATCAAGTGGCCTGCCGGTGAAAAACGCGAGCCCGGGAACTCGTCCGCGAGGCACATCGCGAACCACCGCCTTGGGAATCGCGAAGCCGGACCCGTGGAGTTTATTTTACATCGGGCCGGTGCAGAGCGGCGGCACGGCGACCAGTTCTCGGCCTTATTCAGAGTTTCAGGAAGCTCTCGGCCGCTGGCAGAGGGACATAGTTGATTGTTGCCATTCGCGGATACTGTTGGCTGGAATATCGCGGATAGCAGTTTCGTCTCTTTGCTGCTAATTGCTGGCTTTCTGGTTTGTGGCGCGCACGGATCTCGCTGCGAAACCACCGTTCGAATACCTTTTTACGATTCCCTCCGCTAGATGAAAGGCAAAAGTACGGATTACCGGCCCGGAGCGGCGCTACTTATAGTTATTACCCCAAGAACTTTCGTAAACCTTTTTTTTTATCTCCGCTGGAAAATATAGCCACTGCATTTTACAGGCAATTTAGATGTTTTATGCGACCGTGGTTTCATGTTTGTTTGATTGCCCGGATAATAAACAGATGAATTGTAAAGGCAACATGAGAATGTTGGGATCATGTTATCGGGGTAACAAGCGGAGATAGAGTACGGATGTTTCGTTTATCGCGTACGATGCTTCCCGTACTTAGTGTTCGTTCAGTAATGGAGCAGAAATAATTGACATTGTTATACGTATCTTAAAGACATTGGATAGGATCAGTAAAGTTTAAGTTCAGTTCAGTTTAGTCATTCGCGAGTTTAATACCCACACAAATCAGGCGGTAATGCATTGACCAGGCGTTGAAATCTCCGAAGATAGCTCTGCATGAAATCTGCAGTCTAATTTTTGAAAGTAACATTTGCTATCTATTTATCAGCAAAATAACCTACAAATTATGTATTGTCTGATTACTGGTAGAGAGACAAGAACAATTGTAAATCAGATTATCCTACCTGATTTTTCACCAAAATAATCCTAACTGAATAACGCATAAGAACTAAATAACCACAGTAACCCTCCAATTGGTTAAATACTTATTAAAATGATAACAATACAAGATCGAGATTACTTTAGAGACTTTTTAGAGATTTCGAGCAAAAAGTAGCTCTATGGGCATTGAACTTGACCAGCAATGCAATCTTTCGCATTCGATTGCGAAGCACCATACTCGAACGTTCGACGAGGCATTGCCAGGGTCTACGGCTATTCGATTTCAGTTCCCGGAAGCTCGGTCCAATATTTCACGTCAACCAGATAACTTCTCCAATTCATCTCGACAAATGAACAGCGCTTCTGGCTGGGCCGGTGGCCGGCGGTTCCCATCGGCTGATAAATTTTCCGCAAAGTGGCAAGCGCCGTCGAAAGCTGCAGGACGCCGCGCCGTTGCGGCCGGCCATCTCGAAACGAAAGTCCTGTAATCGTTGTTGCGATCGCGCGGAAACGCAGGGCCGGGGCATACTATATATCGACGCAGACGAGAGAGAGAGGAAGAGAGAGAGAGGGAGATGGAAACACCACGAAGAATCTCGACTAGGCAATATTCCTGGCCGGAGCGAGTCGGTAAACGAAATTCAGCCGACGTTACACGCGTAGCAGGAATTCAACGGGGGAATTCCAGCGATGCTCCGCGGTTTGCAGAAACGCAGTCGGGTTTACGAGCGCCTTCCGGAATTTTTCTAGTTCTTCCGGCGAACCGACGACCCCAAGACGCCGCCCTCCCGCCACGGATTTACAGTTAGACACTTGGACGTGTACAAACGACAGGGTGGAGTTCACTTGGAAGCCAGAGACCTAGAAGTTTTCCGATTCCCCGCGATTTTTTCTTCGCTGACCCTCGAAGGTGCGGCACATAATCGAACAAAAAGTCGTCATCCTGGAAATCTTCGACCGTTATCGTTATTACCAATTTATTTCACAGCAACAACCCAGCAGAAACGTAGAACGAAAATAGTAACGGTTACATATAAATGTACGGCAAAATTATGGGTAATGAGCTGCGAGTCTCAATTATAAGCCATTGAAATTGCCAACGAAAAATAAAATCAAAGCTTCATAGACTTTCAGTCTTTGTTAAGTCAATTTTTTAGTAATTGCTGGTAATGCTGTATATTTCGACATCTGCAGTCTAGTAACGACTTAAACATACAAAATGTATCGTCATTGGCAATACTGCCAGGAAGGAAGCGAGTTGCATTTAAAATATAAATCAGTGGTGAAATAAAATGTGTTTTGTACACCGCCTCATATTTAGTTCAATTTCGTCGACGCCCATAATCCTCTACGAGAAACCTTATTCTATATGTTATATTCTTACTATATTTATTACGTTCTTTATACAAGAATATAGAGTGGCAAATGTCGCAGAAGATACTGCAATAAATGTTGAGATTGATAGAATATATCTACAGATGAATAAAAATTACTTACATTTCCTAATGTTCAATTAACATCCAGCCTTATGATTGTTCTTGTAATTACAGTCGTTATGTTTAAATTATCGCTACAAGTTCATCGAAAGAAGAAGAAAGTTTATGTTCACAATGAACACACGTAAGCAAACACTTTTTGGAGAGAAATATTATTTGATAAAAGTATTTATTAAGTTGAGACGAAAATCGATTCGGTACGATGGATGGATGAATAGACGGTTTCGAGTATCCAATCTCGGAGTAGAAATCACGGGTTCAGCTGTGACAGGCAAAAGGAATAAGAGCCTTGCCTCTGTCCGATCGTGTTAATATCTCGAAATCGATCGTAAACTCCGCGAATATTCTCGCGAAAGACACAGACAGAGGCTTGCCCCCGGAAGGTCTCTGAGAATTTACAGTTAACTTCGGCAGATATACAGCAGCCCCGGGGGTTTTTATGGAAATAGAGGCGTGGGTAATGCCGTCATTTTCGTGTGCAACACCGCGATGATGCATCCTCCCCAGGCGTACAGTTTTCCACGGTAGGCAAGGGATTAGGTTCCAGAAAAAATCGCAAGACCGAGTCGGAGGGACGTTGAACTATGAGGCGCGCAGGAATGACTTTCGTAATTTTCTAGTCTTTAGCGATTTGCTTCTCCCTGGACCGACACAGTTCTAAATATTTTCTATGTTCAAAGTGCACTTTTAATAACGGCCGTCGAGACTCATTTTGTTTAGTATCTTTAAGAATGAAGCACGAACTGTGTTGTAACTTCTAAGGCGAGCGTACTTGACTTGTTACTCAACCTACGACTTTGTATGCAATTCTTTCTGTAAAAATTGAATTTTTCGGTAATTCACGTTTTTCATTTATGAGATTATAATCTCTGTTTTTGAGCTTTATCTATTATTGACTAACAGTGCGTTCATTTGCTACCATATTTTGATTAAACACCGACCTTTGTCTTTTTCTATTATTGACTAACAGTGAGTTCATTTACTATCACATTTTGACTAAACGTCGCATAATGTTATCGTCAGTATGTTCATTTTTCCATAGATATAAAAAGGATGCACGAGAATCAGATTTATTAACATTGGAATAAATTTTATTCAAAAGTAAAGTCAGATGTAAAGACAGAAACTAAAAATAGAACTCAAAAGGTGAACTTTGTAACTGCAAATCATATAACAAACAATTACAATACATTACAATAGTATTTCTTGATTAAAACACTTGATAACATTCACATTCTGAATTCGGTCATTTCTGATACTTCCACTGTATCGCTAGTTTCAGATGTGAAAAATAAGATCATGGATGTTTTCCCGAGTGGACTGATAAAGTCAGGGACTTCATTCGTGCAAACTCGTTTCGTTCATGTGAACTCATAAGAAGGCTGCGAATCTTTATGCTACCAAAAAATAGTCTGCATCTATTACAATAGATAGAAGCCAGATAAACGTTGCATTCCCACTTTTGTGATTTTAACAAGTTGAAAATAATACATAGGTACTCCTAAGTCATTTAAATCCTTCTACTGTTCTAAAATGCAACTACTCAGTTTTGCCATAAATATATAAAATCCGCAGTGTAGTCATAAGACTCCGTTTCCTTTGACTCGGAAACAAGGAAACCAGAGGAATATAGACGATCGCAATCTGTTGCTCACGGCATTATTTCTTCAACTAAATTGACGAGATCGATCAGACACATCGTTCGCATTACGATGTGGTCGCGGAACCCTTTGAGGATGCTACGTGATCCTCTGCCGAAGGGATTCGGATCCTTGTACCGCTCCGGATCGAGATATTTGCACGGAGCCAGGAACGATCGAATCGCCTACAGGCCCAGAAATCGTCCGGCTCGTTGCAGAGATCGCCGACGGTAAATGATGATGACTTCATTGGGCGTATTTAACGTATTTCGGCCGGATCATTTCGTGCGGCTCCTCTTCGGGAGCAGGCTCCACCGATCCGCTTTAATTATGAAAAAAGGATCCCGTCACGG
The DNA here is from genome assembly GCA_913789915.3 of Sphecodes monilicornis. Taxonomy (NCBI): domain Eukaryota; kingdom Metazoa; phylum Arthropoda; class Insecta; order Hymenoptera; family Halictidae; genus Sphecodes; species Sphecodes monilicornis. The sequence goes on along the minus strand of OU565291.1, from coordinate 8,045,331 downwards.
CATTCACGCATTAACGGGAAGCACAGCCAATCTACCTCTCGAGCCTTGTCTCATTTACAAGAATCTTTGCGTAATTCAGCCACGACCGAAACCGAAATCTCGTAAGGAAAGCGGTTTTATTGTCTTCGTGCGTCTTGAATTTCAACCGACCACGACGAAACCAGATTCCCAGACCGTGTTATCAGTCTGTGAATAATTTAATGATCGAAGAGCTCTTTGTGTGGGTGCTAAAACATTCGCTTCTGCCATTTTGATCACTTTGTAGCAGGTGTTCTCTGTTTATATTTAAAATGCTGGTGCCTGTGCAAATTTACAGTTACTCAGACAATTTACAAATATCTAGAACTGAAGGAAATGTTTCTTGCAGTTGCACTCGGATAAGGAACATTGAACTTTCCATTTTTGTACCGTGTAAGACTTTAGATAAAAATATATTTATCTTATTTTATCACAATTATTAAGATATATACACACTGAAGCAACGACGAGGAACTTTCTCCTCATCTCTTTTTGCTGTACGTTTTTAAATATTTCCAACAAATTTTAACATACTGAAAATTCAAAACAATTTAAATCTCTAATAACTTATATAAAACATTGATTTTTTAAGACTTCCATGGGTTATACATGTATAAGACTCGTAGTCTAACAATTATTTCAATTTAGTTTGTATTGTGTTATTCATAATCGAATCAAACATCAAACTACGACACAATTGTAGAGAAATGACAGATTTTACAGTATCTAAAATAAAAATTAGGTGCATTTTTATCCGAGCAGTATACAAGTAAAATTTTATCTACTCTTCTAACCGCATGTGTTGCATCTACTTGAACAAAACCACACGTTGTGCACACGGCTACGGGATAAGTATACTGCGGATTTTACGCATTTATAAAAAAAAATACGAATAGATCCAATTTAAAACAGTACAATCATCAGAGAAATTAAAGACCATTGTCCTATTATTTTCCATTTGCGACGACTGTTAAGGGTGAAAATACATTTATACATTTTTGCTTCTCACAATAGAAAATGTTCATTTCGCCTCAAAATCCGCAGTCTAGAGATTAGAAATTCAAAACGAAACATAGGAATAGCTGAATCGAGACGAACTGCATCAGCTTCAAAGTTGCAGGGCACGCCTTCTTCCTCGTGTCCTTCATCTCGCGATCTTTAATATTCGATTTCTCTAGACTATTAACCGTTGCGAGAGCTGTGGGATTCCTATTGAACGCGGTACCAGTCTGGAAAACCGCCTGTAATACTGGCAAGTATAATAAGACGAGTGTTTCGAGTGATCAAGGACTGGGCAGGCCGGTGCCTGTGAGTCAAAGGTCGAGCAGCGCGGAAGAAGACGAAGGTGAGAGAGGCACGGTGCACCTGTGCCCGGATGATTTTCGCGATTAACGGTCGCGGATCACCGGGGTTGCTACCTGAGCAAGCAGAATTCGCCTTGCTTGTCCGTCGTAGTCGTCCCTTTCGGCCAGTTGATGACGTTAATACGCGCACAGCTACGTAATGACGAGTCGTGCGAGGGCCGAGGAGTCGAACCGCCCAACGGGTTGCGGTCGCCGGTGTGTTATTCACCGAATCGAATGGAAAAGAAGGCCTCATCAGGTACATCCCCGAGGAAATGAGGGGACACTACAACATCGAGTCTTTCTCTCGTTATCGTCTCGAGCGCGACCGAGGTCGTTAGCGAAAAAATCGCCGTGATGCGCCAAATAAATTCTGGTTATCTGTACCGTGTTGCGCTGTAATTCTGGCAATTAATCCGATGCCACCGGGAATTATTCTTTTTTGGAAATCGTATCTGCGACTGGATTGTCTGCTCGGCTTAAGCGGCGCGATAATGCGAAAGAAGAATGGTGTTTTCGCGGCTTTATCCGGAGGAATTCGTGTTACTTAAATTAAGAATTAAGTTAAAGGAATTTAGGAATTAAGTTAGAGGCCGCGATACGAATCTAGAGATTGAAAGAAAGTGCAATTATAACGCTGACGGGCGATATATGCTATTTAGCTGTTGTTGCATACGTTTCAACACCGACTGCGCTTCTGATATTATATAGAAATTATTTTGGTTAAACTGTACTTTGGAGGACCAATTTTTTTTTAACTTTTTTTATGGAGTCCTGCAGATTTCGGCGAGAAAACACCGAAAATAAAAATCTTATTACCAGGAGTTCACTGGTTCAGAACTTATACGCGTGTAAAGTTGAGCACTTTTAACTAATCCCAAAAAAAAAATTCTCGGTTAATATTCGTTCATTTTCGATTCTAATATTAAGTCGTCCAATAAGTTCGTGCTGCGGAAATGTTTATACTCTTCGCGGTGTGTTCTTCTTTTCCAATGAAACACCACAGAAATTTTATAGTGACGAAATGTAATGTCTTTACCAAAATGGTGGGAAGAAGTTGTGGAACGAGAGGGTGATAAGATTTTTTCGTAAACTTTAAAGGTATGTTTCAAATATTAATTTCAATAGTAGAACAGCAAACGGCATGAATGTATAGGACAACCTAATATTATCGTATAACAAGTAACTTTGTCAATATTATACAATTAAGCCTCACATACTCTTAAAATATAGTTGCGCAAACGATTCTCGATTAATACTCGTTAATTTTCATTTTATACTTCAACTCCACCAATTAATACAAAATTGCCACACAAGAATGAACAAATAACAAATTTTACTGTGAACTATGGTTAACTTTAGATGAAAGATCGAGTGCATTAAAATGTATTGCAGGTTTCATGAAATTGATCTAAATGAAATAATGTAGTCGGTAACGAAAAATGCGTGTGAAGATGAGATGATCGCCGGAACTAGTTATCGGTGTCACGGAACTAGTCCATTCAACTTGTATTCATCATGAATCGCGAATTCCACGTGGGACGTAATTTATGCGTGAAGCAACAGAGTGCATCGTGCACATTGTTAATCAACATCGTCGCCACCCATCGAGCGCACGTGCATCCTACGCGAACACACCGCTTTCCATCGAATATTCCGCTTCGAAATAGATCGGTGGTCTTTAACGAGATATTGGTTTTCTAATTTGAATGAGCCAGGTCGTCGTGCGCTTCCTACATACGGAGCGTGATCCGAGAACATGATACAGGCATCGAGTGATTATGATGATCGGAGAAGGAAGGCTGTACTTCAAAGACACCGCTCGCGATTCAACCGATACGACGGATTAAAATGAATCATTATAGACTTCTGAAGGGAACAAAATGAGAACGCTCTTTTCTGATTTGTAATTATATGGCGTTCAGAATATTTCTCAAAATATAGTATTAAAACATACTCTTATTATAAGTATTTTCACATTAAAGATCGGGAATGTCTCTCTAATTCATTATTCGAAAATATTAATTTATACATATATTTAGAACATGATTTCACATGAAGTATAAATAACTGTACGCCTCTATGGTGTATAAAAATGATCAAATTCAAGATTGTTGAAATTAAAAATCAATGTCAACAATTTTTCTGAAAAACTATAAATTTGTACAAACTTTCACAATCCACGTCTCGCTTCAAGCAGCTTTTTGTGAATTAAAAGACCGTCTTAAAGATACATGAGTGAGTTCCGACAAACGCTTCAATATGAAACAAAAAATGGCGACGTCCACCAAATGGCTTCCACTCAAAGAAAGACATTCAGCATCAAATCAGAGATTACTGAAATTAAAAATCAACATCAACAATATTTCTACGAATCCACAAATTTACACAAACGTCAACAGCATCGTTTCAAAGAGCTTTTTATGAATCAAAGAAATATGTTTTATCAATTAAAAGAAAATACATGTTCTTTAATCAAATATTATTTAATCCTCACTAAATATATCATTAGAACACTTGCTAAATGCACAAGAACAATCCTGAAATATGTGTATATGCATGTGAGAATTGAGGAAACGAGGATTTCTCTGTCAGACGCTGCGTACCAAAATGGCGGCGTCCGTCGAATGGCTTCTACCGCGCTCGAATCGCCTAAGACCCGATTCATTTTCCTTTAATCGACTTCGAGGCAGCTCGAAACACACCCTGCGCACAAGAGAAGTGCCGCACACGTGCTCAGGCTCGTTAGGCTCTCGGGTCCATGGGCACACAGACGTGCAAGCGTCGATGCAAAAGCATGAAGCGAAAGACAAGGACGGGGACAGGTGAGAGGCGATCCGAACGCAGGAGGAAGAAGGGGTTGGAGGAGGAAGGATCCCGGAGAAGTGCATCCGCGAGCTAGGTTTCGCATAGTTTATCAATGCGCGTAGGCTGGTTCGAGAACACTAGCGAAGCAATAGATTACAATTATACGAACACGCCTGGCCAAACGTGGGAGTTGGCTGCGCAGACACAAGCAACGACCACTGCGGATACGATTCTCGCATCTTCCGTTTCCCGCGAGACTGGCCGCCATTTTCCCCCATGGCGAAATAAAGTGGAGGAATTCGACACTTGATGGCTAAAAAATCGTGAATCCCATGGAGCTTTTTATAAACTCCATTCACTTTTTTATTCGGCTCCCCTGTTTAACACTAGGTTCACGGAACACTAAAAGTATCTGCCTTATATTATTTTATGGAAATAACATGAATGTATCTATTGAAATTTTTAGCTATTTTTTAAATAATATATACCCAAAGAAATAAATTTATTGAATAATTCCTTATGGGTGCATCTTTACAATCTCATAATCGTAAATTAAAAATATTAGAACCTATCAAAATGACGGGTCCTGTAAACCTAATGTTAATAAGCCTATTTTTATTCATAAAGCTTTCTATTTATATTGGGTTAGTGCAAAAATAATTGCTGGATTCTTTCGTGTTTTATCAATTATTTTTCTAATAAAGCTTATTACTTATATTTACACTTGTGCATCAATTGCAGGATACAGGAGCGAAATAAAGCTTTCTTTATTTCATACTTCAGCTTCTCATCTTTGTCATAAATGCATTAATTTAAATAATTGTTCCAATGTTTATTCTAAATTATTTTAGTTTTCTTTTTTTTCTGTTCAATAAATAAGGTTCTCCATTAGTCAGTAAGCCTATCTCCATTTTTACTCTGTGGATAAAGATACAAAACATCTTCGTGTTGAGATTTTCTTTTTCTTCCTGATTCTTGTAAATATTTTTTCTTTGGTGAGATTAATAATTTTTCATGGAATTCGTTTTTCTACTCGGTTACGTTGATTTCGTTCCACTTTCGAATTTCGAGACAGCCGTGGTTTTACGCGAGTTTTATTTACACCTGGAAAACCGGTGTCGTTGCGCGATCCACGGAGGAATATTTCGTGATTGTACGCAGTGTCGTAAATTTCTGGAATAAGTGGGTAGCTTTATGGGTGTCGTAAACGTGTGCCAGTATACCCCTCGATGTCGATCGCAGCATGTTCTTCCTGTGGTTTCGAATTTCTCGAATGGAAACATTGTTACACATTGTGTACAGTGTAGCGGAAATCGAAGGGTGAAAGAATCCTGTTTGGTTTCGAAACTCATTTTATATTCTTGCTTCATTGAGAAAAAGACACCTGATTGCGTACATTTTTATTGTTCATTAACGGAATTAAGACATTCACTCGACCAAGAATCTTTTGTGACACCTGGCAAGCATGAGATTTTGTCTCCACTAATTGCTCGTGTTAAATAAATAATTGGATTCGATTCTGAAGCATTTCATCTTTATGAATCTGCTTCTCGCGAAGTGACATTATTTTCCTCTGAATAAATTAAATATTAAAAATAGCCCCTTGCAATCCGAAAGTTTAATCCGCAATTATTTACAATTATCTAGAATTTAATTTTTAAATATAATATACAAATTTTACGATTATGCACATCGTCTTAGAAATTAAAAATACCATTGCTTTTCATCACTAATTTCACATTAACCTTTCAATTGAACATGACATTTTAATTCGTCATTCTATTCATTTTATTTTTAATTCAACGAATAGTTCTTTCACCTAATTGTGTCATAGTACTCATATTGATTTAAACTATATTATACTTACATTGATTCTGCTTAAACTTTTGTTATCCCTATCTTAGTTGCTACCATTACATTTTCGTAAATGTTCGTGCCTCAAGTTACCCAGCTGAAAGGTTAACTGGAATTGAACGATCCAATTTTTTAGAAGATGATGAACGAAGAGTTAATGCGTCTATAATGCGAATTCCTTTGTTCCTCGGTACTGTTTTCGGTGCAGAGATGTAGCGGTGAGATTGTTTGCATTGAAAGATTATCTGAAGCACAGATCCCACAATCGGTAGAGACAGTTTACCAGTAAACGGGCAATAACATTCCACGGAGTCAACCATCGAACCTAAACTATTAATTCCTGTGGGCCCGCGGTGCGCCGAAGTCCTCTCGGAATTCTTTCGCATTGTTCCGCAATCTTGAGTCCCGTTATCCACCGCCATGGTTCGATTTCTGCTTGATTCGTTTCCGTATCGCGATCCCAGGACGAAGGTCTAGGGAACGTGAAAGCCACGAGCAGTCCGGCCATCATCTTCATCATCGTTCAGACACACGTGATCTCGCTCTTCGTGATCTCCTACGCAAGTCCTCGGGACCTTCGGCAGCCATTGTTACGCCGCGCCGTGAGAATTATGGTCGCGTTCGAGTCTCTATTTTAAAATCAGGAATTCCAAAACATTGTATATCTCACCCCAAGCTTCCACTGAAACGAGGATTAATAAAAATCCTTCAAAAATTCTTAATTTGATTTACATACCGGTATCCTCATGTGTCCTCTCCGACCTTGGGTGTCTTTGATTTTTATATCCTCAAACCTACCTCTTATTTACAGTAACAAAACAGTATGTTACTTTTTCATCTAGTCCGTTTTAACCAAGAAATGATATACTATAATGTAACACCAATATAAACTCTAATATTTATAATAATAGAATTTATCTAACCGCTTAAATTATCTTAAATTTCTTAATATTAAGAAGTCTTGAGTATGATAAAGAAAGATGAATAAAAGAACATGGAATATTGATGCAGGCACTGACAAGCATAAATTTACGACTAAGGTGCGTTGCATTTCATGACGTTTATCACAGGATGCAGCCATGTTTTGAAGGATAATACCAGTGGCTGTGTTATTCTAGATTCAGTCTGAGCGCATTTGTAGGGGACGTTTAAAGAAGGGTTCTTTGCTTAGACAGGGGTCTATAGCTCTTTTTAAGTGTAGGTTTTAAAATGCATAGGATGTTGAAGTCGATTGGAGATTCGGTAACGTTTGGAACTAGTAATTAAATGCTTTAGTTGAAGCTTTCTCAATCTACAGTATATATTTACTCATTTCTCATGAGAAACTTCGTAAGATGCAGCGTTAATACTCGCTCAGTTAAAATCGAGTTGTTGAGTCACAAAGGATAAAGCGGAGACTTTGCATATGGTTAAACAAACTTTAGCGTGACATTCAAATTAAATTTACGTACCACACAAACATATGAACGCTGTGATGTGTAAACAATGTTTGACCAAGTTCGATATTAAATAAGGATGTGAAAATTCAATATGATGAAATATATTAATTTTACTATATTTTATATTATTCTTCAAATAATAAATTCTGACATCGAGTAGAAATAACTCACAGATAAAAAAGAATTAAAAATAGATATTTCCAAAAACCAGGTCAAGAAAGCGACAAAATGAAGTATTGCTTTTTTGTTAGTGGATTCTTTAATAAAAACATAGTGAAAAATGTGTAGAATGCATGAAGGAGCAGGTGGCCGTTGATCAAAGTATAAGAGCCACGCAGTTTTTCCATTTTTGTTCGCTCGTAGGCCGCGAAGAAACGGCACTGGTAAATAAACTGTAGGGAAAGACAATGGCGTGTTAACTCAGCGCTAAAAAATGTTTCTGCCTTCAACCCCGCCTCGTGTCCTGGGACGTCTTTAATAATTCAAACGCTACGCGTTTCTACGGGCGTATTCGTATGCTAATACCGTGGACGACGGTCTTCTTACATTGATAGCACCGACGAATGACTTTGTGAAAGCAGACCGATTGTCTTGGTCCAAAAAGTGATTTGTCAGTGACTCAAAAAAGATTTCACTCACGAACTTAGGCATGACGCTATTTAAGATATTCTTGTCTTGCAAAATGACGGACTGAACGAAGACGCTTACAAAGTTGAACGAAATTTGCTACAAGTTCATTGCATTTCGTGATTTCAAAATTACTTAAAAGATTTTGTAAACTCAAGTGTTCATCGTTCATGTTCATCTATTCTTCGTTTATTCTTCTTCTATTCTTCTTCATTATTATTCCAATCTTAAGAATAACAAGTAGGCAGTGCAATAGAAAATTCAAATGAATTTTATATTTTTTTAATTCACAGTAAACATACTGTAACGCTCCTTGCTTTATGCAAGCAAAATGTTCATGTTTTGGTGTTGTGAAGTGAAATAGATAACACCAACGACCTGATTTCTTATAAATAAATATTCTTCTAATATCAGTATTAATTACAGTTTTGTAATTTCTTCGAGGTTATGACACATTCCTTTTCAAGGAAAAGGTTTAGCGCGTAAACGCTGCTCAATGGTTCATGCGATAAATCCGTTGTGTACACAGCCCTTAAGATTCGAAAGGAAGCGACAGTGGTACGCCAGCGTCCTGTACGTGCGTTCACAACTGAATTAGCTGGATCATTGTCTGAATGAGAAAAAAGAGACGGAGAAATATTAAGTGAATGCAAATACGGTAAAAATCCACGCGTCATCCGGCTGACAATCGTTGATGTCTCCAAGGATATCTACCACTGTTACCTCCACCGAGAGAAAATCTACCTGTCAGGTAGATTTTCAACAATCCGAAGCAAAACAGTACTTTGCGAAAATATGCATAATATAAAGAGAATCTAATAGAAGAATGAGGTATATTTAGAAAATGTTAACAACATAATAAATCCTCTTCTTTTTTTAGCAAACATGCAATAATGATTTGTTCCTGGAGTATAAAAAATTATAAAAAGACGAGTGAATGTTAACAGAAGCAGTTTTAAAAATTTCTTCAACATCTACAGATGCCAAATTGTCTGTCTTGTAATTAAGGTATTATTCTGTTGGTTTCTATTGGGATGTATTCTCCTCTTCTGAGGCAAGACGAACAGATACTATTAGTTTTTTTTTAAATTTAATGTCTGTTCTTCAGTATTATTAATCACGTTCTATGAGAAGCTAGTATCACTGGTTGGATTTGAAGCTGAAATAAAGTTTCTGGGTCCACGACCGGCGAACCACTTGACGTTGGATCAGCATGGAACCTTTATAACGCGGAAGGCCAAGCGCCCTGACCGATAACTTTCTCCCATTGAGAAGTCCGCCATACACGGCTGAAGAATCTATCGATAGTCGTGCTCGGTTCTCGTTACGTTGAATTCCTCGTTGTGCTCTTCTTAATTAGTTTTCCACCAATTAAAGGCATTGTCTCGGGCTCGCTCGGAAGCAACACGTTCTCCAAATTAGCGGATGCAGCCTAGGCTTATCCGCAAATCAAACTCGATCGACTTTCGCGTACCCAAGGATTCTGTTTGCCCCTCGCACCGCCTCATACTTCATTCGCAATTAATTCATACGTTACGTTTAATTATCGCGAAACAGCCGGCTACTATCTTATTCCGCAAAACCCGAAGATTACCACACGCTGGCAGGATACTGGTTGCCGGGCCCACTTCAGAGAACTTCTCCGCGGTTCCCAGAAGATAAACTCCGCATTTAGTTGACCCGTTTCCCCAGGGACCACCTTTTCAATGAATAATTTAATTCGATCGTAATTAATACAATTTATTTCGCCTGGGACAGCAGTAATTTAATTAGACCACCTAGGGCGAGAACACGTCGCATGAGACCAAGACTGTTCACCGATAACTCTTCTTCCTCTTTCCTGTCTTTCTTTAACATCACAGACACGTTGCGATTCGTCTGGCTCCCGTCTAGAAGCTAGATTATGTTGTTAACAACATGAACAGGTCCAAAAACCTCCCGCTGCATCCGTAGAGTGCACTCGAGGATCAGTAAAATTCTATTAGTGACTTCTTAACGAGACTCCGCATCCAGTCACTCGCATAAATCGGTATCTAGTACTGTTTGATTCCTGAACGAGTCTCGTTAAAGTTTCTTTAGTAATATGTTCACCGATTTATAAATATTAATGCTAGTCCAAACAGTCAATGATGAACAAAGTCAGAAGTGAACAATCGAGAATTTCAACAGCCAAGAACATTAATTTAATAATGCATCAACGTAAAAGTTGTAATGAACCCCTACTGATAGTTTCATCGCTAAAATTATAACTCCCAACGTAATAACTCAATCATTCCAACGATCAATGATTTTTTCGAAAAAATCAGTCGTCAAATCAGCCAAAAATTTCAGGTTTCTTGTTAGCAATGTTAGTGATCATGGAAGATTGGGACCATCTGGTCTGGTAATTTTCTTGCACAGATACCGATCTGTAGAGTCTAATTACTCCCGATAATTGGTGCTATTATCGCCATCCCCGGATCACCGTGCAACGAAGATGAAAACACGGTGAGAAAAAAAGCGCAAAGAATCGATCGATCAAAGATGTAATTAGCTGTGCCACCATGCGGACCAGTTTTGTTCTTCCTCCGCACTCCTCTTGTATATGCGTCTAATTAAGGCTAATTACGGTAGCCGCCTCTTTGACGACTTCATTCGCCCCTGAGAATGTTTGTAATTTTCCGAGTTATAACACGAAAAGAAGCGGGCGCGATCGCAATAATTGGGGCTGGACAACCGAAAATGTTTGGTACCGTTACAGCTTTCACCTGGTCCGATCGATAAACCGCACTTCTTGTCAACACCGATCTTCTTAATCTCGGATAATTGTGCACAGTTAAAACCAAAGTGCACGCTCGATCTTGCGGATTGAAAAATTCTTGCCGAAACTGATTTAATCTCCGAATCCGATGCAAAATTTTAATACAGCATAAGAGATTTTATTACTCTTTAATATTAAAATTCACTTTAATAGTTTGTTTATGCTCTCACATCTTGTGTTAATATTAAGTCTGCTTTTAGAGCTAATAAAGTTGGTACTTGTCAGGTGTGCAAACGTAGAAATAATTACAGAGTCGTAAAATCAGCATATATAATTAATACATAATTATATAGTATATTATCAGTACGTATAATTATTGTATACACTAAAAGTTTTATTGGTATGTTCGTGTTGAAAAATATTCTATCTGCGTATGCTATATTTCTAAATCTTCTAATATAATAATATTTTATTTCCCATGTTTATAATTCTAATGAATTAACAATACATTATAAAAAATAATAAAATATCATAGAAGTATTTATCTTACTATTCCATAAAGATCTTCGTAAGCTATAATTCTCATAATTAGACTGTGGATATTTATACACAATAAGAATTGTTCGTGATCGTTGCAAGATACAGTATCTACGTAGACATGTATCTCCTTCCTTAATAATTTTAAGTTGACGATAATAAAACGGTATTATTAAATCCTTTAAATATGTTCACTGTTTTGCCATTTGTGCATAACTTCCGCGCGTTACTTATAATTTTAGTAGAACATAACAATTAAATATGAAACAACTCGTAGAACTTGACAGAGTCTCTACTTCAATTTTTACGGAATTAAATAATCAAAAAGGAAAATAAGATTTTGTTTAAGCCCCATCTTCCTGGTTAGCCTAGAAAACCAAAACTTGTGCAAGCATTTGGAAAGGACGGCTTATTTTAATGTTGCCATTTCTTTGCAGGTTTCACTGGTACACAGTGCGAAATCGACATAGACGAGTGCGCAGCCAAACCATGTCTGAACGGTGGTATCTGCACCGATCTGATCAACTCGTTCAAATGCACTTGCGCGAACGGTTTCGCGGGTTCCCATTGCCAGATTAACATAGACGACTGCGCATCATCGCCATGCAAAAACGGGGGGATTTGCCAAGACTCCATAGCAAAATACACCTGCGACTGTCCACCAGGGTTCACCGGAGCCTCCTGCGAGACGAACATCAACGACTGCCAATCGAACCCCTGCCACAGCGGCACCTGCATTGATGGAGAAAACAGCTTCAGCTGCAACTGCTTCCCAGGATTCACCGGGAAACTCTGTCAAATACAAATCGACGAGTGTGAGAGCAATCCTTGCCAATTTGGTGGAAGGTGCGAGGATCGTATCAACGGGTATCAGTGCATTTGCAGGCCTGGGACTTCCGGAACGAACTGCGAGGTTAACGTCAACGAGTGCTACAGCAACCCCTGCAGAAATGGAGCTAGATGCATAGACGGCATCAACAGGTGAGTAGAAATTGGTTGGTCGATGATTTGGACTTGTGAGTAACCATTTCACACGGAGAACACGTTATTCTTCCACCATAATTGCATCTTATTGAACAGTTATTTGAAGTTTGATGGGAAGCAATCTGATGGTAATCAAGCTGGTTGTGAATTGCAATGTGCATTCGGATTGTCATACGATGGCAATCTAGAGCAGAGCTGGGTAAAATATTATTTTGAATGGTAAACAGTAAATGATCCATTTTATCTTAAATTCTGAGTACAATATTAAAAATAAGATATCTTTCGAAAGAGTATTATATTTAAAATATAATCAACGTATACTTTACTGGATCCATGTAATCGCAGTTAGACTAAAAACAAATTTTTATTTTGCCAAATTTTATGGTTCCTTGTTAGTACTGTTTCTTTTTTTAGAATTAATTTACAAATTCGTACAAAATCTATTGCATGAATAAGTTACTCCCTTCTTTTAAATCGCAATAGAACTGTATTCTTCTATTACAAATATTTAAGCATTAAAATAAATGTTGACATACAATATACTTACATGTATCAATTTCTTGTTTCTTCTGTGAAATTATTGAGAACAAAGAAATTCTAATCATTACAGCTATGAGCATAATCGTACTGAAACTAGTTCGAATAGAGTTAGAATATTTAATTCATTAAACGCGTGTCTTTTTGAATATTATTTGAGAATAGTCAAAATAGTCTTCTTCCAATTTTACCCAGTTCTGATCCAATGTTCTTCTATGGTACGCTTGGTCCATAGGAGAAAACAAATCTCTAACGACCTAGCTAGACACTTTCCGATCCAAAAATTACATGACCTACGAAAGACTAAGAATTCTTAAAAGAGTGTAATTTTCGCAACAACAGCGACAATCAGGCAAAATTGACCTCCCCGGCCGTTGGCTTGTACGACACTGAGAAAATGCTCCTCCCTTCTCGAGGACACAAAGCTCCTACCGCGTCGTCCCCTAATCAGGCAAAATCTTGGTCTGGTCTAACGTTATCATTTCTTCCATCCTCAGTGGATACGATGTCTCTTCTTCCAGGTATTCGTGCGAGTGTGAGCCTGGCTTCACCGGGCAGCACTGCGAGACAGACATAAACGAGTGCGCGAGCAGTCCTTGCGCGAACGGGGGCCGTTGCATCGACATGACGAACGGGTTCCGGTGCGAGTGCCCTCGTGGCTATTACGATGCTAGGTGTCTCAGCGACGTGGACGAGTGCGCCAGCAACCCCTGTGTGAACGGCGGCACCTGCGAGGACGGTATCAACCAGTTCATCTGCCATTGCTCGCCCGGTTATGGTGGCAAGAGATGCGAGGCCGACATCGACGAGTGCGGCTCGAATCCCTGCCAACACGGCGGCACCTGTAACAACCACCTGAACAGCTACAGTTGCAAGTGCCTCGCCGGCTACGCGGGCACTAACTGTGAGACCAACATCGACGACTGCGCGAACAACCCCTGCCAGAATGGAGGGTCCTGCATCGACCTTGTCAACGACTACAAGTGCGTCTGCGAGCTGCCCCATACTGGCCGGAACTGCGAGGACAAGCTGGATCCTTGCTCGCCCAACAAGTACGACCTAGCGATTGTATTATTGTTGCGAATATCTATATCGCTTCGTGTCATTTCAACGGAACATTTTATGCATCTGACTCGATTCATAGTCACTAATTGATCTCGCTAACTGTCAGCTGCATTTACTTGGCAACCCCTTTCCTCTACTATTTCTTAGGGGTTGTTCATCACAGGGCAGTTTCGCATTGCGGCGACCTTATATCGAACATGCAGCCATTATGGTTGACTTTAAGGGATGATCATAGTTTTCTAAGTTAACGTTCCTCGATATTCGTATGATAGTTAATGTTCGCAAAAATACAAAGAGACATCCTTCGATTCTAATCGCATAAAACTTTCCTTTAAAATGGAACTTATAATCTTCCATTCATTTCTGTAATAGTTATAATTAACGTCGATAAAATTTGGTTCTAGATGTCTCCACGGCGCCAAGTGTTCACCGTCATCGAATTTCCTCGATTTTGCCTGCACCTGCACGGTCGGTTACACGGGTAGACTCTGCGACGAAGACGTCGACGAGTGTGTAATGACGTCTCCGTGCAGAAATGGCGCTACATGCAGGAATACTAATGGTTCTTATCAATGTCTCTGCGCGAAGGGCTATGAGGGTAGGGATTGCGTCATCAACACCGACGATTGCGCTTCCTGTAAGTATAAATACTATAACTTCAATCCCTAAAATACTATTTTGTTTAAACGTACCTCAAAGCGCATTTCACTGCCTCAATGATACACAGCTAACATAATTTACCAATTTTCTTTTATCAAACCAGTATATTCTTTTTAATTCTTCATCATGATATCATTCTCTTCGTTTATCTTTATAGAAATAGAGTTACATGTTCGTACTCCAACATACAGTGTGTTAACACCTAGTTCTAAACCACTTATAAATGTTACATGGTGAACGATCAGCAATGTTTTCGTTATATTTGTAAACTGCAATAAGGCAGTGGTCTAAATGTGTTCACCATATTTTATCGACATAGTTTTGCTCTCAATTATCGCTGAATTAAAAGTTTGGTAAAATATTCACCACCCTGTGTACAGTCCTATTTAGATGATAATTAAGTAACCTGTTTTATTTCAGTCCCCTGTCAAAATGGCGGCACCTGTTTAGACGGCATCGGGGACTACACTTGTCTGTGCGTGGACGGTTTCAGCGGCAAACACTGCGAAATCGACGTAGACGAGTGTCAGTCCCAACCCTGTCAGAACGGGGCCATTTGCAAAGAGTATGTCAACTCCTACACCTGCCAGTGTCAACTCGGTTTCTCGGGTATCAACTGCCAAACAAACGACGAGGACTGCACAGACAGCAGTTGCATGAACGGTGGCAAATGCATAGACGGTATTAACAACTACACTTGCGTGTGCGAGCCAGGTTACACTGGTTCGAACTGCCAATACCGCATCAACGAATGTGACAGTTCCCCCTGCTTAAATGGTGCTACATGCCACGACCATGTTCAATATTACACTTGTCACTGCCCTTACGGTTACACTGGGACCAGATGCGATCAGTTTGTCGACTGGTGCGCGGACAATCCTTGCGAAAACCAGGCTACCTGCGTCCAACACAAGAACAAGTATCATTGCAACTGTTCTCCAGGATGGACGGGAAAAGTTTGCGACGTTGAGATGGTATCCTGTAAAGACGCTGCTATCAGAAAGTCGGTTCCCGAGAAAAATCTTTGTAACAATGGTACTTGCGAGGATATTGGCAACAGTCACCGTTGCCATTGTCTCGAGGGCTACACGGGATCGTACTGCCAGGAAGAAGTCAACGAATGCGACTCTGCTCCCTGCCAAAATGGCGCTACTTGCAAAGACTTGGTTGGCTCCTACCAGTGCCAATGCACCAAAGGTTTCCAAGGTCAGAATTGCGAGCTGAACGTGGACGACTGTAGACCGAATCCTTGTCAGAACGGCGGTATTTGCCACGATTTGATCAGTAACTTCAGCTGCTCTTGTCCTCCTGGCACTCTCGGCTTTATCTGCGAACTGAACGTCGATGATTGCGCTGTCGACACTTGCCACAACAATGGAACCTGCACAGACAAGGTCGGAGGGTTCGAGTGCAAGTGTCCACCAGGTTTCGTAGGACCCAGATGCGAGGGTGACATCAACGAATGTCTGTCCAATCCGTGTGCCTCGCCAGGAACTCAGGATTGCGTGCAGCTGATCAACAACTACCACTGCAACTGCAAACCCGGTTACATGGGACGCCACTGCGAAGTCAAGGTGAACTTCTGTGACAGCTCACCGTGCCAGAATGGCGGAGTTTGCACGGCAAAACAAGCCGGCCATAAATGTCTCTGTCCCAACGACTATTACGGAAACAACTGCGAATTTGCTGGCTCTTACTGCGACAGACAACCCTGTCTGAATGGCGGCACTTGCAGGGTGGCCGAGACAGATGTTGGCTACAGATGCTACTGTCCTCCCGGAACCACCGGGACACACTGCGAAATTGACGCGAGGGACGAATGCTCCAGCAATCCTTGCCAACAGTCGAACGCGGTCTGCAAGAATCTCCTCGGTGACTACGCTTGCGATTGTCCTCCCAAATGGACCGGGAAGAACTGCGAGATTTATGATCCCAACTATGGAGGAGGCATCTTTGGAAGGACGAACTCGAACGTACCGAAGACCATGAACGCTTATGAACAGGATTTGGAAATGGAGAGGAAGAAATGTGTTGAAAACAGGTGCGAAGAAAAGTCTGGAAATCATCATTGCGACGAAGAATGCAACACGTACGCTTGCAAGTTCGATGGAAACGATTGTTCCTTGGGTATCAATCCGTGGAGGAATTGCACCGCTCCTATCAACTGCTGGGATGTGTTCATGAACGACGTTTGCGACGACGAATGCAACAATGCTCAATGTCTTTTTGATGGAAGGGATTGCGAGAAGAAACTCGCTCCATGCAAGTGAGTAGTCGCACAGTTTTTAATCATTAATCATAACAAATATTGCAGTCAAATTCTATTGCATAATTATATAATTATATAATAGAATTTGTAATTATATAATTATATAATTATATATTAGAATTTTATCTATTATATAATTACTTTAACAATTTTCTATGTTCTTCTAAACACATCATAATGCTACTCTGAATATCCATTGTTTGAACTCTATTATTTTAATTTATAGTTTCAAGATAAAGATGTAAGCAAGAAATCTTAAATACTGTAGTTTTAAAATTACTCACTTATTTGGTTGCCGACACAAGGATTAATATTACCACTATACTTTGGTAATACTGACAGATAAACTAACTTGTTCTACTATTTTTACAGTCCAATCTACGACGCCTACTGTCGCAAACATTACGCCAATGGACATTGTGACTACGGCTGCAATAACGAAGAATGTAACTGGGATGGTTTGGACTGCGACGGAGAACCTCCATCGCTAGCAGAAGGTGTGATCTCGGTGGTAGTCAGGATGGACATGCAGAGCTTCAGATCCCGCGTAGTAACTTTCTTAAGAGACATCGGCCACGAACTTCGAACTACCTTGAGAGTGAAGCAAGACGAACTCGGTAACGACATGATCTACCCCTGGAGAGAACACAGTCTGCAAAATAACTTCTTCGTCCGGCCAACTACCATGTACACCAACACTCAAAATGGAGTGATCGCCTATTTGGAAATTGACAACAGAAAATGCACAGGTACTCAAGGAGCAGTTTGCTTCCCTTCAGCGAACGAGGCTGCGGAATACTTGGCAGCTACCGCGTCGAAACATTCTCTATCAGGGGGTTTCCCCATCGAGCAAGTCCGAGGTGTCGTGGGTCCGCAAGAGTACCCTGACACGCCAACCAATTACAAGTATGTCTTCATCGGTGTTGTTATCGTGGTACTCGGTGGAATGCTGGTCGGTGTTTTGGTCACTGCGCAGAGGAAACGTGCAGTTGGTGTGACATGGTTCCCTGAAGGATTCCTGCGAACCAGCAGCGGAAGCGGACAGCGGCGAAGATCTCGAAGAAGAGGTCCAGATGGTCAAGAAATGAGAAACTTGAACAAGCAACCATCAGTGAACTGCATGGATTTGGACGTTGGGAATGGTCGAGCTCAACAATGGTCGGACGATGAATCGGATTTACCACCTTCGAAGAGGATGAGAGCCATAGAACCTGGATACGCCAGCGATCATACTGCCATTACAGACTACGAAGAAACAGAACCTCGAATGTGGACGCAACAACATTTGGATGCTGCCGAGATACGCAGACCGGACGCTGGAGTGCTAACACCACCGAGCTTAGAACATGGGCAAGACGTCGACGCCAGGGGACCTTGTGGAATGACACCGTTGATGGTAGCCGCAGTACGCGGTGGAGGATTAGACACTGGTGAAGAAGAAGACGAAAGCGACGGCACAGCAGCTGTGATAGCCGACTTGGTCGCCCAGGGTGCCGACTTGAATGCCACGACCGACAAGAGCGGTGAGACGTCTCTTCACCTGGCAGCTCGTTATGCTAGAGCAGATGCAGCCAAAAGACTCCTCGACGCTGGAGCAGATGCAAACTGTCAAGACAACACTGGCAGAACGGCTCTTCACTCTGCCGTTGCAGCCGACGCTATGGGAGTCTTCCAAATACTCCTGCGGAACAGAGCGACAAATCTCAACGCTCGTATGCACGATGGTACCACACCTCTGATCCTGGCAGCACGCTTGGCCACCGAAGGAATGGTCGAGGATCTCATCAATGCCGACGCCGATATCAACGCTGCCGATAACAGCGGTAAGACCGCGCTACATTGGGCCGCCGCAGTGAACAATGTCGACGCTGTCAACATACTACTTGTTCACGGAGCGAATAGAGACGCCCAAGACGACAAGGACGAGACACCGTTGTTCCTCGCTGCTAGGGAAGGTAGCTTCGAGGCTTGCAAAGCGCTGCTGGACACTTTCGCTAATAGAGAGATCACTGATCACATGGATCGGTTACCTAGAGACGTAGCTAGCGAGAGACTACATCATGACATTGTGAGATTGCTTGACGAACACGTGCCTAGATCTCCACAGATGGTCACTGTCATGCCGAATGGTCCTCTTATGGGTAAGTGTATTTCATGTTCCCTTTTCAAAAATGATTATATGTGTATATACTGCGTAAGTTATCAGTTGCAGTTAGATTTTCGAACGCATTATATTCGAGTAATTTGTTTTTCTTCATTTTGAAAATTCTACTTTGTTCAGTAATATTAATATACTTACCTTCTCCTTGCAGGATCTCCAAACCATCCTCAACTAATCACACACCCCACAGTAATCGGCTCCGCGCCGAAGCACTCAAAGTCGAAGAAGCGACCGAAGACAGGTACCACCGGAAACCCAAACAGTCCCGAATCGGAAGGTGGAGTGGTAGTGGTGAGGCGAAAGCCGTCAGTGAAGAAGCCACCAGCGAAACGTGGCGCACAGCCTCCAAACCAGGAGATTCCTCAGGGAGCGGAGGGTGCAGAAGGAAATCTGCCAAGTCCTTATGACAGTGCGAGTCTGTACAGCAACACGCAGCTGGTAGGTCACACGGCCACAGCGAAACAGCCGCCTCCGTACGAAGACTGCATAAAGGGCCAGTCCATGCAGGGTCTGCAACAGCTGGGGCTGGACACGTTCACGACCAACTACGGGTTGCCTAACTTTCACGACCAGCTCCTAGCGCCGCACCAACGGCAAACGCAGGGCATGGTGAACACGTTATCACCGCCCTATAGCAATCAGTCTCCGCCGCACTCGGTGCAATCGAACATGACGTTGTCGCCGCAGGCTAGCTACATGGGCTCGCCGTCGCCTGCCAAAAGTCGGCCATCGTTACCGACTTCGCCCACCCATATCGCTGCCATGAGACAGGCGACGCATCAGAAACACGGCGGTATGCCTCCCGTGGGCTTCGACTTCGAGAACCTGCCGTATTCCTCCAGTCAGCAACAGCAGCAACAACAACAACAACAGATGCAGCAGACGCAACAGCAGATCCAACAGCAACAGCAGCAACAACAACAACAGCAGAGCACGCAACAACAACAGCAGCAGACGCAGCAGTACTACCAGTACTTGACACCACCGTCCCATCACTCTGGACCGGATGTAACGCCGCAGCATCTCATGCAGGCGCCAGAGAGCTTTCCAACTCCGTCGCCGGACAGTCCAGGTCACTGGTCTTCTAGTTCGCCTCACTCGAACAGCGACTGGTCCGAGTGCATGGCCTCGCCAAACGCGTATAGCGCCGGAGGCGGTCACCAAAGCAACAAGGGCTCCGAGGCGATCTATATATGAAGCCAGGCGATGCTCTCTTCCTCGCGCGAGTAGGTCGTGTAGCACACGAGAACTGTGATTGACTCGTCGAGTTCGAGGGCGATTCTCTCTGGCACATATTTAGGGACTTCCGGTTTACTCCGGTTGGATCGCGAGCAGAACGGTATTGTTTGGACATTACGTCGGCGTACACTGATGCAGTTGTCATGATTCTGGATTTCTATATATGCATCTATATATATAGATCTCCCTGTGAAACGTATTCCTCTTTACTTTTCTTGTTTGGATTAGAGACACTATTCGCGTACTCGTTCAATGATTGTGCCTTCTACTAGTATGGTGAGAGAATATTAGACACGCGGTAATATACGTATCTCTTTTTGTATCAACCAATCATCTCAGCTCAATGAACAATGGTGCCTTCGACTTGCCACAGTGTGAAGACCCGATAGGTAAAGTAATAGGGAACGAGACCTTGCTATCTACAATAGTATTGTACATAGGACAATATAATACAGAGACGGAGGATCAGCTACCAACGTGTGTATTCGACGAGGACGACTAAGTAGAATGTAATATGTAATATTCTGATTAACTATGTAACGCACAGTTTATAAATAATAAGAGCGGAAGATCGACGCGTCTAACAATCGATCGTTGCTAGGCACTTCTGCCTATTGTAAACCGTAGTGTGCCGCGCATAGAACCGGATGGGAATCTGTAATCCGCGTAGAGAACAAATATGGAGAATCGTGCCTTCGAGTGTCGTAGAGTAAGGATGTTCGATTGTAGGTAAATCTTATTAAATTATGTGTTTTCTCCTGAAGGAACGCAGCGTTTCCAAATGGCCTTTAACGATTTAACGTTTATTACCGATTAGAGGGGCGAATTTATATGTAAGATAGAGCGAAGGTAATTGTTTTTGCACGGTCGACGAGAGCCTCAGAGATATCGTCTTCACCCCGCGAATCGTTCCATACACAGACATTCCATTCGCACGGCGCTACTTTTTTATACTTTATAGCCTCTTCCTGTCGATTAACACGGGAAATGTCCGCTGCTCGCTTGACGAAACTATTAGAAAAGGAGGCAAACTAAATAATTGCTTTTTAGCGTACATATTTATTGCAAAGAATGTATCCGAAACATTTGGGAATACTCGAAGTTTTTATTTAGATAAACGTCTCAAATAACCATTAGACAGAAAGCTTTTATTCTTTTTTCATTTTTTAAATACATTTCTAATTTTCTGTTCATCATTGTTCTTATATGATTCAAAATTAACGTATTGTACAAGCTGTTCTGTTTTACTTTAGGGCAACATGTTATAGATCACAAAATAACGATCAGACAGTATGAGATACCTAATCCTAATTGTTCTATTCTACTAATGCACCTGAGAGCACTTATTAGTTATTTTAATAGCCTTAAGCCGTTCGCTAGTGTACAATGGTAAACACCATTTTCATAGTATGACATAGTGATAATTGTACAGGGTTCCACATAATTTAACATAGGCTACAAATAACAGGATATGCACAACACTATGAATCAAGCAGCATGATCCATCCTACAACCCACAAAAATATTTCATTAGGCCTTTATTAGCATTTCTCTCTCAACTCAATTTTCTGTATCTGATGCATCATCGTCTATTTGTTCTTTAAGCTACAGATTATACAATGTGTATTGAAACATCGAGCGAGGAACATTTAATATAGAATATTTTCTATAACGTTTTACAATTGTAGGAGATTACACCCGCCATTTTCTTGATAGTTTTTTCTCTAATGGTTTTGTACAGTCAATTCATTTTACTCCGGAAGCTAGAAAAGAGCTTTTTAGAAGAGCATCGTGGAACAATTTCGCAAAACAGTTTCGTTCGAACCGCAGCGGTCGCGGATGTTTTTCGTGAATGTATCTTAGAACCTACTACCACTGCTACTACTAACAATCTAGCGTAATTGTTAGCGTTAATGTGTACGTTTATGCGTAATAGAGTCTCTTTAAATTAAATTAAATTAAGTGCGCGACGGACAGGCGGTAAGACGATTCGCTGATCTCTCATCTACCAAAGCCAAAAGAGAATTCTTAGATAACACGACGTAATCCGGCGGCGTGGCTGGACGGTGGTATGTACGCATAATAGGCTATAGGATCATTAATCGTAGTATTGTTGCGAGAGAAAAGATCTAATTATTGTGGTCGGTAAGATGGAGTTAATCGCACACGCTTGCAATAATGTTTCAGCAACGACGCGTTTCGCAGAACACGAACGCGTTCGAATCGCATTTATGAAAGAGAATGTCTTCATCTTTTCTTTTTCTGAAGAGGAAATTTGTAAATACTCTTTCCCTCGCCTTTCACTTCCTCCCTCCCATCCCTCCACACACACACACATAAAGACACACCCATACACATTCTTTGTCCGCGCATCTTACGTACTATTGTAGTACTTTTTTTTTAATATAATTATCTTTTCTCTCGATTTTGTACAAACTGTTTTTACATATTTTTATATTATGTAAGTTAGATACTAATAGCTATGTAAGGCGACCCCCCATATACAGTAATAATGTTTCCTTTCTCATATTATATGATCATAGAAGAAGAAGAATATAAATATATATATAATTAAACATATATATATATATTTCATGTGTACATTATATAAGGTATATAAAATATATTTTATATATTTTATATGTGTTTTGTGTAATTGACTGTTGCATCGGGGACGATATTCATCGGGCGTGTCCACAATGCAATTCTGAATTACATGGAGCTATGTGATGGAGCTTCCCGGATTCCGGAAGACGAGGGTCCAACGCAATTTCTATGACTAATCTCGCGAAACATATATATGCTCCTAAGGAGAATCACTTTTTTTATTTATATATAAATATATAAAATACGAGTGTGAGAGAGAGAAAAAGAGAGAGGACGAATGAGAGAGATAGAGAGAAAGAAAGAAAGAAAGAGAGAGAAAGAGTGTGTGAGAGTGAAAGGGTGAGAGAGTGAGAGAGTGAACATTTTTGTAACGAATTAAAATGTAGTTCTTCATGCGACTGCCTATGCAACTGTTAAATGCCACGAAAAAAGTCTGCCAAATATCGAGCGACGAAAATATCACGAGAAATGTTAATATTTTTTTAAATAGATATATTGTGAAAGATCTGATACGAACGAGCTCAATCGAATTTCAATGATGTGTATGTCGGAACACGCGTTCGCAAGTAATCGAAAGATATTTTCAGTCGGTGTGTGATCGGCCAATGGAACTTTTTAATTGGTACGTAAAAGTATTGTATACGTAAAGTAATCCGATCGTTGAGCGGGCGTAATCGAAAACAATGAATTGATGTGTTCAAAATTTACAAGATGGTAACTGCTCTCTGATGCACCGATAATCTCTGTGTTAATCGAAAAAGACGATACATAAGCTACACGCTCCAATTTATACAGTTATCTATCGATAAGTTAGAAAAGAAAAAACTTCTGATTATTAACGATAAGTCTTGTTATTACTTGTAACTTGTAAAAAGTACTGAGTTTTATTAGTATTAACGATTCTGTATTGTAAGGATTTGTTCGATTCTATTGTACCCCGTCTCCTCCCGATCCTCGATGTTCCCTCTTCACTTCCGGTACCCCCAATCCTCAATATTTTTATAAATAAGTTATGTCTTTTTAAAACAGATGTAATAATAAAGATAATCTAACATTCACAATAGGGTTGTTGTTCTGTTCTATTGTGGTATGCTTCCGCAATTCTATTCCTTAATAATGTAAGCATAGATACTTTTATCTAGTATATTACAACAAATTTTACACAACAATCAAACTGTATTATAGCAATAAAAAATAAAAAACCTGAAAATTTACCGAACATATTTAGCCTACGGTTCTTCTTTTATTGCGGCCTCTGTGAGTTCTGAGATTTTGTTGATATTTCGTTTCTCAACTTTTACATCATACAAAGATATTATTGAATTAAAGTGAAGCTTTAAATTATATTAAAACAAATAGATTACATTGACACCAATGACGTAGCAATAAAGGATACAGTCGAATCAAAAACTATCTTCGTCTATAAATTCAACCGATGATTATGAATGATGACCATTCGATTGCATAATTTACAAAGAAAAAACATTGTGCCTAATTTTGATTTTTAGATATTCTGCTCTAAAAAATCTAGCACACTGTAGCTAATTGAGACGCGTATATTAACAATAAAACTACGGAGCCGTCAAAATTACGGATCAAAATTTTAAAGACACATTTATGAGGAATTATTCAATACATTTATTTATTTATACATTATAATAAAAATCGCTAAAACTCTGAATGAACACATTCTCCTTATTTTTGTAAATGTAATGTGAAATACACACTTTCTGCGGTCCATAAATCTAGTGTTCAGGACTTATACTAGGGATTCTTTTCCGATCTTTTAGTTGAAACTCCTATTTGAAAGAAATAAAACGGTAAAAGTTTGAAAAAAACGGAACTCTTTTTGAAATTTGAAAGTGCTAGTCGCAACTGTAGTTTTGTCACAATGATAAATGATCGTAGCTATATTGACCTAAAATTTGTTTAGAGTTGTTAACGAAATACGTAAGTATGTTAAGAGAACATAGAACAGTGTATACAAAGAAATTAAAATTAAAACTATGTCGTATATAGGGTGTACGGCATTGAATGAGAAAAAAGTTAAGGGTTGTAGGTTTTCCATGACAATATAATATAGTTATTTTTAATAGTTAAAAGATTTGAATCATTCTGTAAATTTCCTTACACCTGCCAGATAGCCAAATATTCTATGGAAAAAAAAACCAGCAGCGTCTACCGTCAGATAAATAAAAATATTTTGTTTGCTGAAATTTTACTGTTTATTTAGAATAGTATTTTATTCGAATTATGGAACAACGATTATTTAAAATAGTGGTTCAAATATTTTATCTCCGAAATTTTACCCAGCTTTGATTTAGTGCTCTTTAAATTTATGTATAATTGTGTATGCGCGCTCACTATCGTAGACATTTAGTGGTCAGATCATGCTAGCGGGTCACTAAAATCGTCGTTAGTCGATTTTGACCAGAGACTGCAGGAAGTCTGCCGCGGTCGTCTACCGGCAGACTCTGATAGTTTTCTGCCATGGCAGATTTGGCTATCTGGGCAGCTTTGATATGAAAAACACAAATAAGACAGACTTTTAAATTATTTCTTTCAAAATAAAGCTTCGATAGAAGAATTTTTCTCTATTTCCGAAGGAACTACAATTTTTATCAAGATTTTAATGCTTGCGAAGTAGACACTTTCGACGATGTCATAGTAGCTGTGGATAAATCCATTGGACCTCATATAAATAGCAACAAATTTTAAGTGGATGCTAGAAAATTTAGAATTTAGTCATCCGTGGGTTGCTTATATACTTTGAAGCGTCTCACAAAATGTTGTGAATGTAGTAAGCTCTCACAAATAACTATAAAACTGTTTCTAACCAATTTTAAATATGGAACTGACATTAAAAAAAGCATAAACGATATCAAATATGAAATACCGACATCAGATATAATATTTTCATAAAAAACAAATTTTATTCTTCATATTAAATAAAATTAAAATAAAATTTTATACGTCAGAGGTTAATATGAAGAATAAAATTTGTTTTTTATGAAAATATTATATCTGATGTCAGTATTTCATATTTGGTATCGTTTATGCTTTTTATGCTTCGTTTACGCTTAAGCGTCTTGGATAAGTTATATGTATATCTACTTCTTACGCCATAGTTGTACACATAGAATTCAAATATTGAATCTTCCCCTTTACAACTTCATCTACGATTTTTTTAAGCGATTTATTTAGCTTTGAATGAAAGGTGTACTGCCATCTTTGCAATAACCACACTTATTTAAGCTTATTTAAGCAGTCGTTGTAAAGACAAAGATTCAATTTTTAAATCTGTAAAAGATTCGTTCATAAAAAAATGTTTGACGCTTTTACAGACGATTCAATTTGTAGATTTTCGACCAAAAACGTGTACTTAGTTTCTCACCTGCTATAAAAATAAGTCCAAATTTGGTATTGTACTATTTGTTTAGCAGAATTATCATAGAACAAATACAGTATTTTATCGATAACTGTCCCACATATCTGGCCGATAACCGTCCCAGAACTATCTCCACTTCCGCGAGGTATACCCCTTGAGATACCAAGAAGCTCGAGAGGCCTCGGTCGCCGAGAAATGCTTCTTATGCAGCGAATATGTTCGTGAAAGTTCCATAAAAAAATAATAAAAAATATATAGTGGTCTCACACCGACATATTCGACCCGTATTATGTTACACTTCTCGGCGACCGAGGCCTCTCGATCTTCGCTGTCCTTTTCTGCCTTCGGCAAAAGTCAAAGAATAGTATACCTGGCCGATAAGTGTCCCTGGCCGGACTCGTGTTGTGGACAGTTCTCGATAAAATATTGTATTGACAATTTCTCAAGCATCAGAAATTAAGTGTTCAAATACTTTTTGGATCCACGCTGTACTTACAATAAATTGATATCTAATAAGTATATATTTAATAGGTATTAAAAAATGCATTAGCAAAAGGTTTTGAGAAGCATGAAAAAAATGCTATTGACGTTCGCTCTATCGACAAATGTACGATGTCAAAATGAGTAAGCTAGTCAATGGCAGGTACAATAATCCCGCGATCTAAGTCCTTTTTCGGTTCTCTGTCGGGACTTACATCGTGTAGGGACACTACTCTTTAAGAAAAGGACAGCATGCAAACACTGACCGCGTGACCAAAGGTGCAACAAAAAATAGCGTATCGGTGAGACAATACTAGTGCAATAATAAAACTTCTTTATTTTTATTTTTAATATATTCGTGGCATTTTTCTAATGAAAATGATACCAAATATAACATAATTCCGATGATATTTACTTGTGTAATAAACGGTGAAAGTTTTGGACGTAAAGAAGGACAGCGTATAGGAAAGAAAGAGACGGCAAGAGTCGCGGCCGCCGGCACAGTTCAAAAGCCCGCTTGTCCGTACAATTTAATGCCAATAAAAAACTTCCATCGTTCGTTACACAAGTAAATATCATCGGAATTATATCATATTTGGTATAATTTTCATTAGAAAAATGCCACGAACATGTTGGTGAAAGTTCCATGAAAAAATAATAAAAAATAAAGAAGTTTTGTAATTGGATTAGTAGTGATTCACACCGATATACCCGACCCAGGTAGCTCGAGCTTCACGGCCCTTCCGGGAATACCCCGCAGTAGAAGGAGTAAGCCAAGGGACATAGATCGCAATCAATCGCAATGTTCCGTTGGACTTAGATGGCGGGGTTACTGTATCTGTTCGTTAAATTCTTAGGAACAACACGATTTCATGTTTGACCACTATCCTCTATACATGAAAAATTCTGAAAATTAAAAAGGATTGGGAGTAAAGTTGGATATCATCAAGTTCTACAAAGAATTGAAGAGGTCATGAAGAATTCACTTTATTAAACGACGAAAGGAAACAAAACTGATCGCTGAGCACAGCGACGCTCGCAATATTCGTACAAAGTGCAGGCGGTGTATATACAGACTCCTTCGCTACTAAATAAACCTTAAGAATTGGAAATGTACTCGGAAACGTAATCAAGGGATCCTTGAATCAAACGGTTTATCACACAAATATCGTTTCTGCTCCCGGAGGAAGAGGTGATTTCACCGTAGCATTTTCAGCTCAGTTAGTATACTTTCTTTCGGTCGAGTTGATTCACGAATCGTTGATGGAAAGTCGGAAAACGACTGATTATACCGAGTTTGTTTTTTATATTCATGTTTGTTCCGATTAAAAACTTTTTGTCACAGAACCGGTACGACAAAAGATCGCTCGCTTACGTTTTTTTAATTCTTCTCTCGGATTTAGTGTCTACAATCATACGCATTCGCACGCAATGTCAGACATTCTTAATTCTGCTCACTCTTAAATCCATCGCACAGTCACCCTTCGCACACATAATTATCCCTCTCTGTGCAAAGAAGCACAGAGTTTCATACCTTGTATACGAAATCGTCCATTTCGTATTTATAAAAATTAATAACATTGATTGTAAATCCCTAATCTTAGGGAAACGGATATTTGAACATCGATTACAATTCTGAGGGGCACGGAAAAATTGTTAGCAGTCGATTGGCACCTAATTCCAACATCGTTAAGGTACTTGGTGAAGCTTAACTCCCTCCAATGTGTAAATTGTTAATGAAAACTTGTTCGAACATTTCTAACATATTGTCATGATAAAAACAATTATTTAATACTTTATCGAAACAAGGAAAGTAAATTCTGCAATTGTAAATGATTACAACGCCACTGAAAATAGGTAAGTATTTAAACTACACAAGCATTTTTCATTAAAACAGTTATAAAATTGTTCTCTGTTTTACAGAGATACTTTTTATTTCTTTCGTTTTCCATCTATTTTACAGTATAAAATCTAAGACAACCATTTTCTTTAACAATCTACACCGTACTATTTAATTAATCGTGATATCGTTGGCTGAAAATGAAATATAATTTTCTTCAGAAATAGTGTCTTTATTAAATATATATATATATCCAGCATTTCCGAACAATTTTCAGTATAAAAGTAATTCGCGGGGCAGAGACCGTGTATTTACATAGGTCTTCGAACTATCATTGATTCGTCGCGTGCTGCTAATAATTTTTCTTTGACCGGTCTCGCTTTTCCTTTAAGAACTGGGGTTCAAAAAAACGCACCTAGCTGGTGGAGAAATTCGGCATTTTGGTTCTATTTATCATAAATGGCAGATATTCGGATAACCGATAGTTAAACGAAAACTTCATTTCGCGTGTCCTTTAACCTCCGATCAATTGCGAAAAAGAAAGAGACAGGCCGAGTAATGTTACTGAACTTATTTTATATTGAGTAAAAAAATTATATTGCTTTTACTAAATGGGCGGTCCGAGGCAGTCAAAAGCAAGATAATTCTCATACAATAGAGAATGAAAATGCAAACTGTTATAAAATGCGTCGATACAAAAATTTAATGGAAAATCAATTTTCTCTCTCCCAGGGAAAATCCGAAATACAAATGGTAAAATTGTGCAAAAGAGGTTTCGAGAGTTGACTTCTAAAAGTTGTACAAAAATTTACTCGTGATTTAACTACGGTTAAAATGTTCCTATAAAATAAATTCCTAAATTATTTCAACGTTCGAGACGTGTCAGATATATTTTTTTATAGTATCCTTGTTTTGAGAACGAAGAACGTGAGCGTTTAAATCAACAAATAATCTTGACCACCTGTTTGGTAAACACAATCGAATCTCTTTCCTTTCCAGGAAAATGCATTGGATAACGAAAAGTGTTTCAATGAAATCTCACAGGGAGACGATGCATCGGGATGCATACACCGGAAGTGACATCCGCATCCACGTTTGGAGTCATACAGACACGAACGTGTAACTATGAACATTCTTGACGTACTCGAGTGAAATATATTTGCGTTAAAAATCTGGGGAAGGACTGTATCTGAAGGGGAGAATATTTACATACGATACTGGCAGTACATTTCAGTTTTTCTTCTGCTCGTTGCGTTCTGGGAAACGCGAAGTCGAAGCGCTGACCCAGCACGAATTGTTCAATAGAAATCGATCATTGGTCGTGATCAATGAACTAATTTATCGTCTCCTTGCTGCGTGCACGGCTCGGGAATTTCCATTCTTTGCTTTTCTATCGATTCCACTGACTTTGTACAGGTTTCTACGTTCAAAGCTTTCGTTCCTCGTCGTCTTTAAAACATTCTGCATTCGTGTAAAATTGACTTCAGGCTAGATAGAGCGAACAAGAATTGATAGAGTCATAGAAATTTTTATAATTAACATAATTGCTCATAAATGGTACAGCTTTTCACCTTTAATGGTATTCTACTAGAAATTAACACTTTTGCTAATGTGCAATTAACACGTTAAGAGCCCAGGGACTGGCGGTACCGAATTTACAGAAGAATATGTAATATATAATTCATATGATATTAAAAAATGGTTACACTGTATTCATAGATTCAATTGATACAGATTAAACAAAAATTGGGTGAGCAACTATTTGCGTATGCACAGTCGTATTGTTGTATTTAAACTTAAATAAAAAGTGACATGGAAAGCGATACAAAATTGCTCCGCACTCAACGTGTTAAGTGGCTGTTTTATTTTTAACTTAGTAAAACTGTTACTGAAACACGTAAACTTTTGTATATCTTTAAACATCCTGAACCCATTTTGACTAAGCCTTTCAAAGGCTTCAGCTAACCTATAAGTTTCTGCTGGTTAAATGTAACTTGTCAATCGTGATAAATCTAATGGAATGATCAACATATCTCTGAGAAATATGTTCAAGAATATTAATAAAAAGATCTAGAAGAATTTAAGTGAACCACTTATGAATTCGACAAAAATAATAATGTGTTGTTCTTGGCAATCGCATTATTGAGAAAAATCCAGCAAGTATAAACCAGATATTCAAAAATATTATTTGGCTACTTTGTTACCCTATCTTTCCATAGCTTACATATTTACACTTAACAGATAACCGCCCGGTCTTATATTGGTGCAAGCTTACAAATCAGTTCTTTTTTTACCTTCGCTTCTACAGTAACTGGTAGAATCTCATAAACACCATAACAGAAAGTGCAAAGTTAAAAACGTTTGAGTATTCGTAAGACAAGTGATAATGAGTGTACCTCCGAAGAATTCGTGTAGTGTCGTTAAAAGTGAATAGTTTTGGTCCTGTACAAACTGTTAGATTGTTAACTATTGGTCCTGTTAGTTCATAACTATTTGGTATATTAGAAGTGGCTTTGAGCTGTCAATTGATCCTTCTTCGATAGCAGAATATTCAAATAAAATCTACACGATCATCAGGATCGATTCTCTTTCCAATATTAGCTGTTAAAGATATCTTGTTTCATTTGGTGTACTCCATTCCAATCATAAACCAATCTTAAAGTAGCATAGTACAATCGTAAGTCCACTTTCGATACATTTCAATTTGCCCCTCGACTGTCGCATTCTTACCGTATTTCTCTATCTAGCCCGAATCCCGCATACAGTATACTTCGTCGAAACAGGTTACCACCACTCAGTATGAAAGACAGTCACCTTCGTAAAACTTAGACCGCACTACGAAATGCAATACACCAAAAAAGAAAAAAAAGAATGAAATGAAATCGTTTAACGATACAGCTTGGCGGCGCGCGATTAAATGAATGCACGATCAACTTAGCAAATACGTGCGTCGATATTTCGCGTTGCACTATCCTACTTAAGCACGTGTATGAAACGATAAAACGATGACGATGCTTCGATGATGCTGATCGGGAGAAGGCGACCGTTGGCTTCGTAGCGTCCGCACGAAAAGAAATGCACGAATCTGGAGTTTGTCGATGTACGAACGCAACTTAGCAAATGCAAGCTAACGGTTTCTTTACGCAGAAAATCGGCTTAAGTTGTACTTAAGTCTCCCGACCAAGGCCCATTCGGAAACGGACGCGTGAGCGGGGATAAAACCTAATAGTAAACGTTCGATTAACTCTTTCGGAGCCGTGATTGGAACACGCATAGAACGCCGCTAGGCACCGAAAGGGTCAATGCAAAATTAATATATCATAGCACAGTATATTGTCTAACGTTGTTTATTAAATATACCTTAGAGACGCTTGGCAGTGTATTCGTCCAATACTATCGGTACCCATTCCTTTAGAAAGTATGGTTTTCACTGACAAGTTTGAGAAGGATGTCTGTGCTATGAGTATCTGGCGCAAAAAGCAATTAAAAATGTTCCGTGTTTGCGACTCGCGTGAATGCATTACTGTCTGAACACAATTGAACACATTCTTTCTATTGTTTGAAAACGATCGAAACGATACAGATATAAAATACGAGGTGGCTTGAGATAGTGCAATTCGAAAGTAGAGTACTGTTTCCGGTGGACGGAAATGAAACATGAAGTGAACATGTTCGAATTTTCACGACTATTTCCGTTCTTGAAATGTTTGAAACGTTACATATACAATAATGACATGCATATCTTCAGATAATGATAGCCAATTTATTGAAGTTTTCGTATTTCAATGATAAAAACAACTTATCACAGGTTACACTGAATT
Source organism: Sphecodes monilicornis (assembly GCA_913789915.3). Taxonomy (NCBI): domain Eukaryota; kingdom Metazoa; phylum Arthropoda; class Insecta; order Hymenoptera; family Halictidae; genus Sphecodes; species Sphecodes monilicornis. Next base: position 8,012,914 of record OU565291.1, on the reverse strand, counting down.
CAGAGGATCGAAAACAAATTGCCCTGACACGGATGATCCGATGAAATCATTCATAATTCTATATTTAAAACGTACTTTTTCTAAAAATCGCCGTCTTTCGAATTGTACTATATGTTAACACATTTTGGTATAAATAAACTGAGCACAATCGGCGGAAGCTTGTACGCAACGATTTGTAAAAATCGAAGATTGCTATCACTAGAATTCATGTACTGAAGTCGTCGCAGTTTCGTGGATCTCTAAAGAAGACAATGCAAATGATCATTACATGTAGTAAGTTTAAATAAATAATGCTTAAAATACCTATCTTAGGTATGCCCGTCTAAGCATGAATGACTCGCACCCAGATTGCGGAAACCTCGTGTCGCTTGCATCGGGTGTAACAAAAAAAAAAGTTCAAATTTTTTAGCAATATCGAACGTTACAAAACAAATGAACGCAACATGCTATTAACTTGTACCGAACGACTTCTTAACGCACGGATTCTCCTTTCCATCCTCTTTTGGAACTTTTGGTATACCAAGAAAGACTGATAATTCGATAATTTCTCTATCGCGCTGAAAATCATCAATAGTTAGCTTTAAAAATCTTACAAGTCATCGATAACCACTTCGTTCGCAATTAATCGAATTTATGGAAACTCGGTAGTCTATAATCGAGCGCAGTGATACATTTCAACGAAAATTGTCCGCTCTTTTAATAAGCTCTTTTGATCCGAGAACCTAGTATACTCTGATAGCTACATTTCCCCACGGTTTCTATAAACGTCTACTGATTAGTAAGTTCTGACCACAGGTTCTGTGCAGTGTCAATTAAATTGAACACAAATCAAGACGCTTTTGGTATCGAAACGAACTTATATTAGTTAATCTTCGTCGATAACGATTCCATGAAATTGGAGAAATTGTCCGAAGTGCCGCAAAAACGTCTATCACACACCAATGAATACTTTCCATGCCCTACAATTTTTATATAACAAGAACAATTCATAAAGATTTCCTACAATTTCGAGTCCCAAATTATTTCGCTGCTCGTAAAGCAGCGTAGAGAACTTTACAACGCCTCGTCCTTGCACAGATAACTTGGCCAATCACTTACGTACTCAGCTTCGTGGTTCTTTAAATTTTATACGAAATAGGTATGCTGTTTTCCCTTAATCTTGTATAATAGTGAGCAATGCTAAAACTGTATTTTCATCGTCTTGAACTGTTAGAATAGAAAAACTTCTCCAGAAGAAAAACTGATTTCCCCCCTATTCCCTGTTAATTTCCGAACTTCAAGATTTTTAACTGCTACGACTGGAATGTTTTTTTTTAAACGTAAATTTTGAAAAACTTGTACTTTACGAAGTTGATAGGACGGCTTTTTAGAAACCCAAAATTATTGCAGTAACTAAATACAAAATTGCACATGTGCGACAGTAACGATTTTGATTTTGCATATCGAGCAGTTCAGGATGATGAAATCACAGAAGCGAATGTCTATCTCTACGATTGTATTGAAAAATAACCTTTGCAGGATAATCTGCTCTTTTACATTTTTGTTTTCTTTTTTATTCTTTAATACTAACCACTAACATTCGCTAGTACGTTAGCTCAAGTGAGAGGAACAACTGTCAGTTTCAATTCACTTCAATTCTCCATCGTCGTGATCATGGTCTGCTCCGCGATTCATTAGGAGCGATTGGCCAATCTCTAGTGAATGTAAAGCCGGCGTATATTCACTTTTTTTTTCTCTCGTCACATGGTTTACATTCATCGATTTCTCTGCGAAACTACTATGCTACAATATGTACAATTCATAAGCAATGTATCTGATTGTTCTTGTAAATGTTTCTTCGTGCGTCTACTCCTGTCTGCTTTGTAGTAAAATAGATGTAGAAACGTTGATTGAATGTTTTGTATACGTCGAAGGTAATCATGGACGGTACATTTTGAATGTAATGCCAAACTCAATCGAAAATCAAAGTTCTTCTTTCTCTGATACACAGAACGAAATGAGCCAGTGACGAGACGTGACATTTCTTCAAACAAACAGTGAAACAAATTCATTGTCCAGCAATGAAGTTTGTTGCTGATGGAACCGTGTCTTCACAAGACTCTAGGTATCAATGGACAAACAAAACTTGACATTCCCAAGAACAGTCATACATTGTATACCAATTAATACGTACTTATTACATAAAAATATGTAACGAATGGCAGTGCATGTGACACAGATCAATTTGTCACTAGGTTGCTCCTTTGTTTAAACGTAAGAGTTATCTCAAAAAAGAAAAGAAAAGAAAGAGGATCGGCAGTTGATCGCTGCCTTTCGCTCGATGCCAACAGAAACTGTATACGATCGCAATACATTTAACCGTAAACAAATTTCTTATTGTTAAGTATTAAGTCCCTCCCACTCGATGAGATACTGAGTCTGACCGTTCGGGCCTATCCTCTTCGCTTTAATGACGAACTTCTCGCCCGCTGCAATTCTGTTGGCCGCTCCAAAATATATGTTCACCGATGACTTCAGATCATCCAGGGATATGTCAGGCGCACTTTGTTTCACTGGCGAACACTTTGGGGACGTGGGCACGCTACCTTTCTTCTGCTGCTGCGAATCCGGGGGCGACAATTTATCGTTGCTCTGACGTTGTCTCAGTCTCCTACCGTTTAAGGCATAATCAACACAATTTCCAATTTGACTACTAGCACTGCTCGAGGCACCGTTAAACGAACTTCTTAAATTCCTTGCAAATTCACTTTTAACCTCGTTGTTGCGCGGCGGTAAAATGGTCGCCGTTTTACTACCAGTGTGTTGAAACTGTTGTTGCAGTTGCTGTTGCGATGGCCGACCCCTTCGATGTTGTCGTCTACGTTTCACTTGCCCGTTTCTGTCTATGATGATGTCTTTCTCTGATAATTGCCTCTTAGCTGGCCGCACTACCGGCGGCTGCGATATAACTGGTGTCAGCGGCAGAGGTAATGTGATCGGACATGGATTATACGGTGACGGTGTACTCGAATTCGTTTGACTGAGATTGCCAGGTGTGCCCAATAAGTCACTGAGATTTCGAAACGGATTGTTCTTGCCTTCGAAGTCTTTGGGCGGTGGAATAAAGGAATCCAGTGTTCCTCTTGAACTTGTCTCATCCCCACTTGTGTCCGCAGACGTCGATGGTGGTAAAGGATGCATCAATTCCACGGAACTAGGCACAGATAATTCAGATATCCCTGAAGTCGTAGCCGGCGGTGTGGGAGGCCCAGAAACCGAAGTAGGAGGTGTCGGTGGTAAATCCGATGCTTCTGAACTTCGAGACTTGCTCTACAAAAACGTAACAAAACATCGAATTATATTTCCTTTGATAAACGTTTGAACCGGGGACTTCTACCGAAATTTAAAATTATCATAATTTTCAAAGTATTTTTAAGCACACGTTTAGAACTAGTATTATTTTATTATCGATATTATGTTAGCAAATACCGAAACTGATATTCAGTACCGCAAATCCATAATTACCAGCTAGTTTATGATAGTATTTACAAATTAACATATCTTATACATACAATGTTGTGATATCAATACCAATCGGTACCTCTGCGGCCGCTAGACTCCAAGAAACGAAAGATTATATCCTTTCTTGCGGCCGCAGCTACGTTACTATTTTGAGACAAAAAGGAAACCGAAGAAATACCGGCATTTATTTTGGTTTCGGTAGTATAAGGATTTCGGTATTCATACATTTCGGTAGTATATTGGTTCCGGTACAGCCTTATTAGCGCAACACTGATATTAAAATTATGCCGGTTTTAAGTCCCTGGTTTAAATTAAGAAATTTATGGACAAATACCTTGGCTATGGCATTTTTTAGTAGTTTTCTTGCTTTCCTGTATCTAGCTTCTCTAACACCCTGAGCTTTACTTAAAGATCCATCACCTTTCTCTCTTTTCTTGTGTTTACGTAACATTCTTTCTCGAGAACTGCCTAACGCCATCAAACGTCTTCTTCTTTGTAAACTCAATTTAGGGAATGGGAATGATTTCTTCACAAAACCACCTCCACTGTACCTATAAACAAAAATAATTGTTTTAAAAATTGGTTATGCAATTGGCTAAACGGATATTCAATAGATATTCCTATTTTAATGCAATGAGATTTTGTACCTTTCTCTTAAAGATTGTGTGAACTGACTTGGTGGGCTTGGACTTGGACAAGAACTTTGTTCCGCTTCAGAATTTTGATAAATTGTTCCACGCATTACCACATCTGATGGATTCACAGGAATTTCTAAATTCTCTGCTGTGCTTTGTTTTAGTGCAGTCAATTGTTTTGTACTCTCTGGTAAACTTATCGGTCTAAAATAACATATTTTGTTTATGAAATAAAAATATATTAAAAATACATAATATATATGTATAAGGTTGCCGCATATAAAATGTCCATGTTTCCAAGTAAACATCATTCTAATCAACATATTTTGTCAATGAATTACAAGTCTCTTGATTGTATTATGATAGAAATTTAATTTTTTGGTCGTTCACGTTCTTCATTTACAAGATTATCATATCTATTTTGTAGTCTTCAATACCATCAACAAGTAGTGTGTTAAGTAATTATAATAAAAAAAAACGACGATATAACAAGGACAAAGGACGAGTTGCTTGACAGATGTCGAACTGTGTGGATGTGCAAAGATAAGTGCTCTTCCTTCCCGAATAAAGGGAATACGGTTTTCTAAATGGTCTCCATTTATTGTAGTTAGAGATGCCTAATTTTTCCACTCATATAAAAAGAATACTCGACAATCACATTGATTGATATTGAAATAAACTTTATTTAAAAGTAAAATTGGATATTTAAATAAAGATTGAAGATAATATTTGCATTCTAAAATCGGACATATCGTATATGACAACCTAATATAAGCTGTATACTAACTATATTAACTATACTAACCCTGTAGGTGGAGGAAGGTATTGCAGTCTTTTATTAGCACCCCAGCATCTACGCAACACAGAATCATCTATTACACCACTTGCTGGAAGATTAACAATTGGGCATGGTGGTGGTAATCTAACTCTAAGTCCCCATATTGTAGTACGCTTCTTGATTTCTCTGCCACATTTGAATCTGTTCCTATTATTTGTCAGTATTGCTAATATAGATTCTCTGCGTATTTGAGCACTGACATCTCTGATCTAATAATGAAAAATGTTTATGTGTACATTTGTAGAAAGTGTCATTTCCACATATAGTTCTATTTTTATTTATAAAAATACATGAAGATCCTCACCCGTGGTGGAAGCTGTAAAGTATTCCAATTATCATTGGCATAAGGTACAATAACAGTATCCAAATCATAATACTTTTTAGCATTGTAAACAGTCAAATTGTACAACATCAGGTGCACCAGATCTACCCACTTTAATTCTAGTCGCCGTACAAACTCTTTGCCATAATTGCACATTGAACAAACAAATACGTAAAACCTACAAAAATCGATAAATGTAAAACTATACACAGTTTAAAAGCTTCTTCTTGAGCAAATTTGATTTTTACACTTACCTATCTCCACTGTATAAAGGACAAGTTAGACAACTGACACATTTTTCATGAAACCACTGTTTGCAACGAGCGCATTGTAACATTTGTGTATACCATTCTCCATTAAGTCCACAATAACAATAAATTTGTTCAGCATTTACTCTATGATGTGCATCCCAACTTAACATATTAGGCTGTAATAAAATAGTGTAGTTATATTGACATCCATTTATCATAATAAATATATTCGAATTGCAGTTTCATAAACAAGTCATTACAATTAAATTTCACTTTCTACACACAATTCATAACAATTTGAGATACTTACATCGTACGGCAACTTTGTCATATCATCTGGTGGCGGCTGAGGTTGGTCTCTTCCACTGCATACTTTTCTGATACTTGCCTTTACCATAGAAGTTTTTGGTTCCACAAGTTCACGTGTCCGTGGTTGACTATCTACACATCTTTTACACATCCAGTGTGCCTCGGCTGCAGTTTCTTCTTTTGATATCTGAGGCTGTAAATAAATGTAAATAAATGTGCTATCAATGTTTATATTCAAACCATAGCTTCATATTCGAACAAATATAATATACTACCTGATGACAAAGTTGATGATAACCACGACCACATTTGTCGCAAACAATAATGTCATTATCAGTCTTGGGCTGAGATTTTTTACACAGAACACACATAACATCGGAGTCTGGCATTGATAACTTTGTCAGCTCCTTGACCGAAGACCAGGAGGAGGTATTGTCCATAAATTTGACAAGGCATCTTTCCCTTGCCAAGTCCACCTATATTTACACACGCAATATTAAAATGTATGCTAAATAACACTAAAGAAAATTCTATTCCAGCAAAAACTGTATATTATAAAACTGCTTATAATATCATTTAATAAACGTACCTCAACAACTGTTCCAAGATAATATTTTCCATCCTTATGTTGGAGAAGAACATCATCGCCATGAGAGAAACTCAACTTTTGTTCCCTCGTAGTGCTATCGGGCGCTGCCAGACTTTCTTCTGGCTCTGACATTTTCTACCCTGTTTCTGAAATTAGATATAAAAATAAAAAATAATATATTGTTATATATAAAACTAAATTGAATCAATAAATCTAATGGAAGCATGACTTAATTCTCTTAAAGCAAAAGATTATTATTACAGTGATTTAGTTATCATTAGGCTATCGTTCTATGCATTTTGATTGTTAAAATTCAATATAATGAAAAATTTAATAAAGTTTAATAAAGTTTAATAAAGCTTATATTTTATTTGGAACTTGATAAATCCTTTATATACAGAATACACTAAACGAACAAACTTAATATAGTAAACAAATTTAAATTTGCCTCTGGTTCGATTACATTTGTATAAACATCTATAATCTAGTTACAATGTTTAATAATATTTTATATAACATATAGTTCAGTTTCTGAGTTGTTCAATGTAAATGTGTTTTTACATAAACAAGTATGTTAATGCATTTCAGCATGGTACACAACTTATTTCTATTTAACATTAAAAGATGGCATTGGCAACAAATACTATTTATAAACTAAATTCTATTTGTTGTATTATGTTGTGGTTACACTAACATTTGCTTTCAGAACCATAATATGCGAAATTCACAATTAGAGTCTCATGTAATATATTATATCCTACTAGGCATCCCAGTAAGACAGATTTACTTGTATCTTGACTAGTCCAACTAGATCCAACGATCTCATAGAGGAACAACAATAACGCACAATGTACTGTCTTAAAATGTTTCGTTGAAATCCAGAAGGAAAGCAAATCTTACATTCACGTACACATAATGTTCGATCCACAGAAATGTGCAAAATAGATTGTTTGTGTCCAACGAAACATTCGTTTACATCCATTACGATTGGTGATATAGATGTTAAAAGACTTGAAAACATATTGCGAAAGCCTGTGAAAGCACTGCACACCCTCACACGTTAACTATTTAGCACCGTTTCTTAATTAGTCAGGAACTTTACTCGAGTATTCAGCGTTTCACCTTCGCCATTGTTCAATTTTACAACTTAATTATACATTTGTGTCAAACTCACAACCAATGTGAAAGATAAATGCAAGTAACTGGAATATAGCATGGGTATTTCTGATATTTAACTCTTTGCATTCGACTGTCCCCTCTGAGGTATCACTCAAAATTACTATAATTCAAAATAATTATATTGTTAAAGTTCGTTCATGTTTCAGTGATTTGGAAATACTGCACACCCTCACACGTTTACTATAGCCAAGAACAAGAAGATAGAACACTCTATGTTTCATAGAGTTTCCATATGATATCGGAAGAAAATGTAGGTTTTAGTAGATCAATTATATTGTACACATAGCTGTAAATATCTGCATGGAGATTATGCATAGTATCCATTTCTAAGAAATGTTATATAGAAAAACGTAAACATTGCAATCCTCAAATAGCACAAAATGATAGCTGTAGTTCTCAGTTGTAAATCTGCACAGGAAATGTTAATATTACATGTCACGAGAAGTCTCCAATACACATAAGTAGTGTTTAATATAAATACTTCAGTTTGTTCGGTGCATAAAGTGGGCCATGGAAGAACATGAAGTGCATCTGAAATGGAAACCACACTAAAACTATTTCAAGGAAAGTTTTCTATTGTAAAAATTGCTAGTCTTAAATCGAAGTAAAAACGTAATTGGTAAATTTGTTAAAAACCCAGACAATCATGGCACAAAAAGGAGTTCTGATCGTCCTCCTGTAACAGGAAATAACGACCATATGATCGGCATCTCATTAAAAACCAGTCCGCGCGCTCTCGCTCTCGTTAACGAACGAGAGCACCTACGAATGTCTGTCCTAAACAAGACAAAAGGTCGCGGCGCTCAGCTAAGGTGCACATTCAAGAAGTTTTGATCGCCGGCGATGAGCGTCGGTGACTCGAGGCGAGCGTTCCCGTTGTTCGGAGGGATTATAGGAGAGACCTATAGCCGATCACTTGACGAAGACACTGGCGATACGGTGTGGATACGAGCAACCCCCAAGACAGCTCCTATCACCGGGCGGTGCTTGGGCCCGGTGGTGGTGTTTTCGGGACAGAAGACCGCGCGTGAACGCCGTTCGATCTCTGAACACCGTTTACTATGTCGTACCTCAGTGTTTTAGCCGTGGAATCACACGCGACGTACGGGCCTCATTTTCCGATTCCCGTCAGCCATTTATAACGATGGGGGCCCCGCCACGGTCGGTCGCTCCGAACACACACAATCGCGGCGCGGCAAAATTCTGTCCCGAAAAGTCAGGACGACGACACGCCGGCAAGCATGCAGCCGTAACGATCACGCCGCCGCCTGGGCACCCACGTCGGCCACCCTCAGGATCACCACACGCCCTTAGTCACGGACATCACCGCGGCGAACTCGGTGCACTTTCATTGTGTCCCTTGAAAATTCGAATGAGCACCGTCCGCCATGTTCGGGGAAACACTTGCTAGAGACTACGCTGGTCAAAGAACCTACTGCGGTGGCAGTGCTCCCCATAGGGATGTCTAACGAAATAGAAACTCCCACTTCTTCGCATTAAAAATGCTTCTACGATAACCCAACAGGAATATGTACAACAATCCAAAATAATTTACCCAAATCAAAGAAAAATGTATCCAAATTAATTAATTCTCTTGAAAATACAGGTTCTATTTCACGCGTATGTATGTAAATACACGTGTACACATGTAATAAACGAATCCGGATCTTAATCCGTGTAATATTAAAGTACATAAACTACGGGGGTGCCCGTGTACTTTAATTTCACGAATATTTGTATATTTTAATACACGGTGATATGGCGTCGGACATTTGAGCGTAAATTCATTGCTGTCTCGCTTCTAACGTAAACAGTCGAAATGAATACAATAGAAAAACAGAAAAGCATCAGTTACTGGACTCGAACGTACCGAACGGATTCGTATACAAAAATACACAGATCTCTTATATCCGCGTCCACGGAGAATAGAATGCATAATTACACGTGTATTAAGAACACGGATACTTAATCCGCGAATACACGGAATCCGTGTCCGTTCGGTACACATCCAAAATCGTAGACTTTACTTGAAGTAACTATGTACGTCGAACTATTTGCACTTGCAAATATTTCTTGCAATTTAATATTTTTAATGTAAATAAAATTTCAGTATTTTACACCTTTGAGTTTAGCCTAATTTTTTATGTACAAAATAATAATTATAAAAACAATATACGGGTTAGCATGTGTATTTCATATGATCTGTCATTCATGCCCGTCGATAATGTGGTTTAGAATACGTGCGAAAATGTAGCATTTAGAGGGCCCGTAAATTTTAGTGTACGGTCATGGTCGTTAGCTGGGCGACCTATTGTGGTGCAAGCATAATATAAACAATTCGTAATAAGATAAATACATGTCCAGTTGTAACACGATAATTATTAATGATTAATGTAATTAATTAAAATATACCGTTTTACCAGTACGAACATATCTTTAAAAATTCGAAGTCTGTACAAAATTAGAGCAGTGTGTCTTCCATGCACAAGATTGTCGTCGTCTGTACCCTAGACATGCACAAAAGTTTTGCCAAACTTGAAATCGTATAAAACAATGTTTAAAGTATAATAAACCAAAATATCTTTATTGATGAACATCGAACAATATCAATGAATACCAAATTTTTACGTTAAATCTAAGAATGTTGAACATTATAAACGATTAATTATGCATGACTTGCTGCGATTAATTTGCAAGCAGAATGCATATTTGTCGTTATAATAAACATTTATACGTAAGAAACCATTTTGAATATCTTAATAGTCCATATTCATTAAGAAATTTCATCATTAATTATTGTAATATTAATGGATGATTGCTGTGCAATGCGCTCTAAAATTAGCCGTAATTGTTCAGTCGGAAAAGAGTGGAATACAAATGTATGTTATGCCTAATGAAGTAATTCATAAGCAACTCACGTATCCGCAAGCGAAGGGTTGCTAACTTGAAAGTTAACACATGCAACTTTTTTTACTATTTGCAACTTACCTGTAAGTTTTTTTTATTTAATGTTAGCGGTACTTTTCCATAGAATAGCACAACTATGAGGCTCGCCATTTTGGAATACAAAATACATTTAAAAAAAATCTACTAGAAATAAAACAAAAATTACATTTTACATGCTTGTATATTTGCATTTTGGCAGGACATAAAAAAAGGAGAATGGACAATGAACTAAATAAATAAAGTATTTATTTTCACAAAATTTGAATCGGGAAAATGTAATTATAACAATGTCAAATGGTTACAATAAGTGATTACAATATTTTTTAAACATTAAAAGCACAATTGTTAGTCGTATAAGATTTATTTTGTACCATATAAATTCATTACGAATGTAACTATGAATGTTTTGACATTTCGTAGATCCAATTTAATATTGTATAATTAACATACAAAATTGTTTACAAATTTATCTAATAATTTTAATAGAGGAGATTTGTACATCTGGTTTTATCTATAATTGTGTATAGAAATATTGGTGAAATACAAAATACGAAGCCGAGTATTGTTTTGCAACTCGTGTAGTACAAAATATATATAATATATAGCATTGAATGTTGTATTAAACGAAATATTTATACAATCTTGATACCCTCAGCCGAGTAAGGTATAAATTAGAGATACATTTCACGTATACCTAAAATGTACGTGTAGTTCGTATATTCGTGTTGAAATCCGTGTATTGTTTAATATTCGTGTATCCGTGTATGGAAATATTTTTCAAATTACTTGCATACATAACAATTATATATTTGAATATTCGGGTATTTTATACTATACAAAATAATCAGACAAATATTAATATGTGGACATATAGTACAAAAATGTGTACTCGCGTATCGAAACGCGCGAATTAAAAATGATACGGACTCAAACACGTATGTATTCGTTACACATATAAACGTGTAAGTACACGTGAATGTTCAACACACGTTCAAACTTGTGATCTCTAGTATAAATAAACGTTTCGTACGAAACCGAAACTTGTTTTAAGGATTACTTATTAAGATATTATGAAAAAGTAATATCTCGGCTTATTAACACATCTAATAGAAATAGTTTGTACAATTTCGTATATTATGACTATTGTTCGGTACAATAATTGCGCGAATACCATGTATGTAATACCATTGAAAAATTACGAAACAATTGTATAATATCTATTTTCTACCATGTTGTATAACTTTCTTTAGCCTCTCGTAATTAATAATTCTCTTTTAGAACATTTTTTTCTTCACCGCAGTGTATCTTTCCATATAGTCGTCGTAACAGTCAAGATCAGCCAGTTGTTTCATCTCGAATAAGTTCCCTTCAAGGGCTAGCACCGAAACTTTCGAATCTTTTAAAATTTTTCTAGGTACAGCGTTCAACTGCAAACAATTTTCTTCTAATCTTAACGTTTTCAGACGCTGACATTCCGCCAGCTTCTCAGAAATCGTCGATATCTGATTCTGATTGAGGTTAAGTTCAACCACATGCAGTGCTGCGGCAGCGTCGGGAATAGTTGTAATTCGATTTTGCGACACGTCCAGCACGTCCAAGAACTTTAAATCACAAAACATTAGGGGGAACTCGGTTATCTGATTGTTGGAAAGGTTGACCTGTTTCAAGCGCGTGAATTTTTGCAAAGAGAAAGGAATATTTTTGATTTGGTTCGACGAAGCATTTAAACATTCTAATTTGGTCAGTGCTCCGAGAGCATCGGGCAGATCCGTCAGCTTATTATGACTAATATTTAATTGCTTTAGCAACGTAAAGTTCCCGATATCGTCAGGTAGTCGAACGAACTTGTTCTCCGATAGATCCAGCGTGCGTAATAGCGGCGCCAACGCATGTAGATTCTGCGGGAATTCGTCGAGCTTTCTGTTGGAAATATTTAACGCGCCGGTCTTCTTCGCGGTTTGGTAATGTTGTTTCAAACCAGAGTTCCCCATTTTACGCCGGCACCAAAGGTATTTTCCATTAATCGACTGAATTAGACGTATCTCGAGAATCTTTGATTGTCTCTGTTATGATTCTCCAAAATTTGTTGATTCTTGAAAGACAAAATTCAGAAGCTTATGTTACAACCAACACGTTATTTTCGAAAAATGATCTTTTCATTCATAATTGCTCTTGTTTGTTGTTCGCACTACTCACGTCTCTCGCACAGTTATCATTGAAAACTGTACAAATATATTATTGTCACGGACTGTACCCAGATGTGCGTCGACTTTTTCCTGGCACTGTACTGACCGTGTTCGAGTCAGCCGTTGCCCCGCATCTACCTCTGATTAATTTTCACTACGACGACACTCGTGGTGTTAATGGTAAAACAGAAGGCTAAAAAATATCGCAGTTCACGGCGTTACGTACGTAGTCGCGGAACGTGTTCCGCGCGTGAATATCAACAGTTCGCAGGCATCCCTTCTAGGCGAAAAATTCAGTGAAATGTCACCCGATTGACAGTCGGTCGGCCATATTGGCCAATCGTTTGTGTTCAAATCTCGGCCGCGCGATGGCGGTTCGCGCGCTCGCGCCCCGAAACATGGCTGACAAACGAAGATGTAGCGGTGCACGTCGGGTTTACATCAGACTGAAAACGCCGCGGCAGCCACTAGTGTGTAGTTTACGATGCGGTCGTTCGCGGAAATGGTGAGATAGTGTCGCGGCCCGAGAAAACATATTACCGGCTAGCCATGGCCTCGACGCCGAAGTCGGAAAAGCACGCAGGTGAGTGAGAGTGATACTCTCCTATGTACTATGACCTACGATGAAAGAGAACGTACGATATTTCGCGACAACGGCGGTACCCGGTCCTCCTCATCCTTTCTATTTTCTTCGCTTGTCAGTCAAGTTTTTTACGGGTCCCCGAGGAACATGCATGCCCTGGGATTCTGTGACAGTGTACCCTATCGAACGTCACTATCGCTGGTACCGTGATGATCGAAACGTTAGCGGACCGATCATTGACGGACGCTACCGGACGCGAAATGTCAAAAGCATATGCGTGTGGCTCGAGATCCGTTCAAACTAGGGCTAGTAGCTTTACCCGGGTATGTGAGATACCCAGGTACCCGAGTACCTATGAGATACCCGGGTAGAGAAAAAGTACCCGGGTATTTCATGAGATAGCCGAGTACCCGGGTAGCCGCGGGTATTTGGTGAGAAAGCCCGAGTATCTCAAGAGGTCTCACAACTGGCTCATAGAGCTGCCGCGCCGTATGCTTTACTCGAGTATTTGGTTAATTCATATTGTTGTATGAAATAATAAATATGAAATAATTAATTATTTAAAAATGAAATTCTTTTTATTTTTGTAGAAAAATAGTGATAAATCAGCATTTCCAGACAAAGGACTACGTTTCGAAATATAATCAGAATCAGAAAAATATCCTACTTCACGATTCTTGCAAATAGTTGAATACTCTCCGTGATACGCAGAATAATGTTTCGAGTAATGTATATTTTCGTGTCAAATGCTAAAATAATAAAAGAAGTAGTTTTTTGAATTAGATATCCTTATTTTTTAATGTAAGTATCAAGTATATTATCGGAAAATATGGTATTTTTAAATAAAAATAAAGACGTCTAATTTGATAATTAAATAATTGTTTTTTTAATTATTTGTCCTAAAAACATATGAATTGCTTTGTAAGCATAAAAAAATCAACTATCAATTATTGTGTAATAATAATAAAAACTATCATATATTCGGGTATCTCATGAGTTACTTGGATACTCGGCTAATTTTTGTTTACCGGAATATCCGGGTACCGGGGTAATGTTTGTTTACCCGAATACCCGGGTATCTCAGAATTCATAGATCTAGTTCAAACACTCCTATCTTCAATATTTCTATTATCTATCTCATCTATCTTCAAAGATCAATAAAAACATTAGTTTCTTCGTTGAAAGAAATGTTGTATGTGTGTATTATATGTGTGATTAGCAGTTGCGATATACAAGGTTGTTGTACTAAAAATATAGTCAAATATGTTTAATTAATAATTTCTTGTACCACGCACGAGCAAGAACATCTTGAATGTATAAAAAATCCAATTCTCCCGTGCCTGCCCTTAAATCGAAGATCGATTCATAATCTAAAATAAATCAATTCGTTTCAAAATCAGATATCCAAGAATCGATTAAAAATAAATTGAAAATCACTTCGAAAAAATCGATTCAGAATCGCCCAACCCTAGTTCCTTGCAAGAGAGAGAGCTATTCCATATAATTCTACTACCCCCTGGTCTCTAAAAGTCTATATTTTTTTATAATATAATATATTTGCATTATTAAATAATGTTATAGTTAACACAAATGTGGACCACGAGAAGAAAGTGGTAAAGAAGAGGATATACATATAAAATAGATTTTTAATGTGTTTCTTTCAACTGGTCATTTGCAAAATTATTCAATAGTAAATATATTCAGAATTTTTCCATACATCTAAGTGCAAGCAAAATGTTTAAAAACATATTTTTTAACGTATTTTTTAAGCCAATTTTCAGACTTAGCGCACAGGAAAATATTAAAATAAATAAAAAAATAAAACATTTTCCCAGGTACACTCATATTAATCCTCGCATAAGGTTCATTCGAACCTGTACGAAGAAGTTAGTATTTTTGTCATTGAAAATGAGTTTTTCGGTCAATTTTTGTTCTTTTCTATCTATGAAACGTCAATGTCGCAGTACATACTATTATTATCTAATCATTAAGAATAAATTAAAACATTTATAGTGTATAAAATATATTTGTTCATCCTAATTTTTGTTTATTTTGTGGGTACAGTTTTCATACACGTCATTCATTGTTTTTACTGCATGAATAATTTCTATGATTATATGCATACTGCTTCCTCGTTCCTAAAATGATCTCTGACTACGAACTGAATTTTCACATCTTTCCGGTGAGAAAATTCGTGTTATTGCTCCGATCGGCCCGGTGAAGGTTAATAAGTTTGAATAAAAAAAAATTTTTGTTGTACTTTCGAGATTTATATATTGAAAGACTACTTTTATAACATAGCTCTTCTGTATCACATACCGGAATTATTCTGCGGGATTAGGTCTCAATTGGAGGGCAAAGATGTTTGCTCATCTCGGTGGATTTATGTATTGGGTTGGTCAGCTTGGAAAATTCTGCGTTGAAGTTCGCTTTCGGTTAAAATAAAAGGTTCGCGTGAAAAACGGGAGAAGGCTGCGAAAGATGGATGCATTGTTGATTTTCTCCTCTTCAGCTCGTGGACCGTTCATCTCAAAGTTGCGCTGTTTTTTGAAAAAGGTGGGTCATGCATTTTGTGGCGAAAGCGACGGCACTGGTAATAATATACGCGGGTCGCCTGGAGTGTATGTCAATAAACCGTCCACGCGCCAGGGGCGAGCCCAATGTAATTCGAACAGCTGCCTGTATCACAAGTCCTGTTGCCCTGCGTTAGCACCCTCCAAACAAAGAGTTCTCCCGCCATCGCTGCGACACTATTTCCACCGCGGCCGTATCAACCCCATTACGTAGACGTGAAATAAGATTCTTTATCGCTAGAAAGTAATTTATTGCGAGCGTTGACTGTTGCTGACTGATTAACGTTGAGGTTAAGTTTGGGAGCACTGCTAATAGATACCTTAGGGGAGAGACATAGATGGTGGTTCGATACATTTCATATTTATATGAAATTTTCTGTTACTACAAATGTATTTGTGGAAGCCAAAAGGTACTGTCGACTAGTAATGCTGAGGTTACATTTGTAATAAACGTTGATATTTTTATGAGGGCTAATAGAGGGTGGCTTGTCTCAATTTTACTCTATGTGCATGAGTAAATAAGATTCTTTATCACTAGAAAATAATTTATTGCGAGCACAAGATGTTGCAGACTGATCAATGTTTAGGTTAAGTTTATTAGCATAAACGATCATAGGAGGGATTCAAACGGAAGGGACATAAATGATCATATACATAGAAGTTTGTTTATGGAAGACAGAAAGTACCTACCTACGACTAGTAATGCTGTGGTTAAATTCATAATAAACGCTAATATTTTCAAGAGAGGATGTAGACGGTCGCTTATGTAAATTATATCTGTGTATGAAATAAGATTCATTGTTACCAGACATTTATTTAGAAACGATAAAAAGTTTTGTTGACTGAAAATGGTCAAATTAATTTTCTAAGCATTGCTGTATTTTCAGAGTTACACCTAGAAGATCATTAGAAATATATTATGCACCAAATAATTGTTTTTTATTACTCGAAATTGTTTTCAAAAATAGATTGCTGTGTTAATAGGATGGGGTGGGTTTGAATGATGCAACAGAGATTAAACTTTAATCAATCAATAAAATATAGTAACAATGAAAAACGTTTCTGAAAAAGTTGCTACCTTTTAAAATATTATTTAGACGATTGAAGGATAATTTTTGCGATAGAATATATGATATGAATTCGATATTTGAGCAGTTTTCAATGAAACGAAGACAATGAGAAATAGTGTATTGTTCGGAAAACGTGCTTATAATTTTCGTGCCTCTATTTTTCTATTGTACATTAACAGGTGCAACTTATCAGAACTGATACGTTCGGCCTCGTAATGGTGGTGATGGACAAATACACTTAAATAGAGGCAGTTTGATCAATTTGCTGGATAACGAGTACCAACTAACTCTGCACCCTACGTCATCTGTCGCTGGTAATTGCGTTTAATACGAGTTGATTTGTAGCCCGTTGAAATCGTTGCGTGTTCGTTGTTCTTGCCGGTTGCTTCTAAAAAAATAGAGCCATTAACAGGAAATTTTTACCAGACAAGAGCAAGGAACGATCAGTGAAGCTTGACTTGTAGATTAGACTCTATTTTCGGACGTTGGTTTAATGAACGAAAGACGAGAATAGAGCGAAACCTTAAGAAAACACAGCGTTGGCCCACAGTTTACAATTATTTTATCCTCTGCTTTGTTAATTATCCAATAAACGGAATTACATATCATAAAATATATGCACAATTGTGTCACTAATTATTCATACAATTGCTTCAACAAAATTATATTAAAATTCCCGAATAATGTATCACAACTGTTCTAAACTAATATTTTTTTGTGTAATCGTGAACTCCTTTACTGGAGGATGAAAAATTGACCGACTTTGAACAATTACCGTCTCAAGTAGCGTTAACAAAAACAATGTAACAAAGCACTGGGTGACTGAGTCATTAAAGGTTAGCTATAGTTAAAAATAGAAATGTAGGTGCAACAGTATAGAGATCAACCTTTGTGAGCGAGAACTGCTTTTAATGTCGAAGATGCTTAGCCGTATCTGAAAAGAGATCGCGTAAACACGTGCAGTCGCACAAGTTCTTAAAGAGGATGTTACCTGTGCAGAGACTTTTAAAACGCGACGTATTGAACCAATAAAATGGTTTGTCAAAAAGATGGTAGCTTCGCAAGCTGAACCCTTACGAGTAAAAACTGAATACACCATATAAAAATTGTCTGACTTACCTGTAAAATAATTCGTGTAACACAAGGGAGCTAAATTGCCGATTAACGAACTTCACAGTTAAATACACACTTCTGATCCCCGGGAAGAGCTGATGGGGGATGGTCAAGTTAACGGGTATTTCAGTGTTCCTAGATCTGCCAGAGGGATAGTAGCTTTGCGAGCAAAAGCCTTTACGATATACAGGATGGAAATTATAAAGCGTTATAGACGAATATCTCCAAAAATATTGATAATACGCAAAAATGTTTCAGATGTACGGTACCGAGAGGACATCATGTAGTGGGACTGTTACTTTTCCCGGTGGACACTCCAAGGTCAGGTGAAGGTCAACTTTCTTTTTTTAAATGCAATGATATGTTTTTTTATCTACCACCAAATTGTATGTTTTAAGATGAGTTCGATTACCTATGACTCAAGGTCATTTAAGGTCAAACTTGCAGAGAAATGCAGAAAAGTTGTGATCGTTTTATTTGTACTTCAGTTTAGTATGTGTTCAAAATGATTACCTCTTACTTCAATGCACTTAACAATTCTTTGTTTAAATGATTCTCTAACGTTGCTCAACATTTCAACATTTATCTTAGCACAAACTTCGCATATTCTGACATTCTTGTTCTCACGCGTCGTAGGCTTAATGGACATTACGCAGTTTTTAAGCACAGAACTTGAACGGAGAAAACGCTCTTCTAGTCTTCTAAATGCCATATGCGATTTTGATGGTCGATCTAGCGCTGTGCATACAAATTAGCAGCCATTCTGTAATTTTTCCTGCATTCTCATAGTACTATAAACATATCAAAACGATACATTTCCATTTGCACCACTTATTTAAGTACTATCGTTCAGCGAAGGATACCTTAGCATGAATAGTAATGAAAGTAAACTGACTATCTTGCAGAAGAGCACAGTAATACATAAATACGTTTGTTTTCATTTCTTTGATAATGACTTTGAAGTTGTCCTGAGTAATACTGATATTGAACACATGTTATTGTTATGGTGTGAAAGTTCGAAGGCACGAACTAAAGTACAAATAAAACGGTCACAACTTTTCTGCATTTTCCCGCAAGTTTGACCTTGAATTGAGTAATAGGTAATTGAACTCATCTTAGAACACACTATTTGATGGTGGATAAGAGAACATATCATTCCACTTCAAAAAAGAAAGTTGACCTTCACCACACCTTGGTGTGTAAACCTCCGGGAAAAATAAAAGTTCCACCGCATATTTTTGGAGATATTCGTCTGTAACGCTTTATAATTTCCACCCTGTATATGTATATGTAAAAGTAAAAATTTCGAATTACAATTTTTTGACTCGCCTGTTAAGTGATTTGTTTAATACAGCACTACTAAATTCCTAATTAATGAACTTCACGGTAACATCCACACTCATGTTCGTCGGTAGGAGTCAATGTTCAATCTAGCGGCCACTCCAGTGGTTCTAGATCTGCCAAAGAGAGCTGGCAGCCTTGTAAGCAAAAGACACGTTTAAAAACCGAAAACTTTGAATCCAAATTTTCTGACACACCTATTAAGTGATTTGCTTAACACAGCGCAGCTAAATTACTGATTAATGAACTTCATCGTAATATACACACTCGTGTCCCCGAGAAGAGCGAATGGGAGATGTTCAAGCTAGCGGAGGCTCCAGTGGTCTTCTATATCTCAGCACTCTGTTGCACCCTTCCGAGAGTAAATAACTCGAGCATTCGTTGAGTACCGGGAAAACACAAGAAATCAAATCCCTGGCCAACGAGAAGCCGCATCTCCGGGCTCTGCGCGCTGGGGCCATCCACTCTAGTAAATTACGGCACCGTCTTCAAAAGAGAGTTTTCCGTGCCGGCGTCGTCGTTGATGGTTACATTCGAAAGAATCTCGTTACCGAGGAGTGTACCGCGGATGATCGAGTTTCTCTCCGACGACGACATCGCAATGTTGGCGGTGGCTGAAATGCTCATAGACCGGTTAACGGTGCCTCGAACTTAGAAACGCGGGTAGGGGAAAAATTGTACCTTTCGTTCGATAAACTGAGCCGGTACCGGTTCGGTCAATAATATATCAGCGTTGTCGCCAGGGGATTTCTGTCGGCTGGTTACTGAAAAGCGAACTCTCATTAAATTTCCAGCTGGGCGGGGGGTTAGTTCATTGAAATGAATCTATGGCGTCGACCGGTGTCGTGCAACTCCGGTAGGACGCCCCCGCTCGGGCCTGCGCCTGTGGAGATTGAACGTCTTTGTCGGTCCCGTAAGGAACAGCCAGAAAAGAAAAGTGAAAAGGCGCGAGATCGAAATATGATTAAATTCTGTTCGGGCTTGCCACGTGATCCATTTTCCATCCGGTTCTCTCCCGTTTCTGGGCCGCGGACATTGTGTCCATTATGGGCTTTGTCGGAGTCCGGCTGCCTTTATCCGCTTCGGCTTCGCTGGCCTTCTCTCTCTCTCTCTCTCTCCCCCTCTCTCTCTGGAAATAGGACAACAGAAAATTCGGGAAGTTGTTGTGAAAAAGAACACGATGAAATCTAACCAATAGGAACTGGAAAGGGAGGTTCTAGCCTGTTCTGGGTACTGTAGATCGGAATCTCCTTCGAGGCTGCAATCAGGGTACAAACTCGTGATGCTGTACTCATTGACCCTCTCACCATACTTTTAGTTTACTCCAGCATATTTAAGGCCTCGATGAACGAGGAGCCTTGCTCTTACTCATAAGATAAATGGGTGTTGCTTACCTATCAAACTAACTATACGAGCAGGGACGTTGAACCAACAGACTCGTTCAAGCTGGAAGCAATTTCCTTTGTTAATACAGTATTTCAGGAACTCTTTGTCTTTTATAATCGATGCAGATCTTTATGCAAAATAAAAATGGTAAGAAACTGAAGGTTAATGAAAATGTATTTTCTCTTTTAACCTTCCGACGACGGAGTCTGGGTCTATTATAACTAGACTGCGGATTTAATGCATTCATGGCAGAAATGAGTAGGCGATACATGAAATAGTAGAAAGATAAAGGGAACTTAAAGGTATCAATATATAATTATCAACTTATTAAAATTATTAATGGAAGAAACAAATTTTAATTTGGCTCTAATACTGTATAATTAACGGACAAAATTTTTATTTTGCATAAAAATCCGCAGTCTAATTATGACCCAGAGTATCGAAATCGTGATTCAATCATTTAGTTTCTACCGAATTGATTAAATGGGCAGTTGCTGCAGTAGGACCAATGAAAAGATTAACGTGTCCCCAAAAAGTACCTTCGAAAATATGTTTTAGAACATTGATAATCAATTATATAGTTAAAAGAATAGTCTGCCGTCCGAGGATTACTCATCTTAAACAGCCAAAAATAATATAACAAACTTCTTAAATTCTTCTAGTGTCTTTCCAGTTCTATATTTAACATGTTAAACACGGCGCAATTTTGTCTTGCTTTCCATTTCACTTGAAGCAAAATATTTGCTTTCTCCATTTCTGTTTAATCTGTTTCAATTGAATCTACAGGGTGTCGCAAAAAAAATGTCACCACACTTTGATTATTTATAGAGTTTATTAAATATCGCACAATTTTCTTTCAATGTTCATAACGAACTACATGAACGTATTTTTATTTGTACTTAGTTTATATTTTCAAATTGATGACCATTCCGATCTATACAGCGCCGGCATCGTGTTGCTATCAGGGGTTGAAAACAGTTATGATATCGACTCCGGTTCTTGAAACAGTTACAAGAACCGAAAAAATGTTATAACTGTTATGAGAATGTCGGTTCTCGCTTATATCGGTTACGGTTATCATGTGGAAATTGGAGGTTCCTGAGATCATTTGAAGCGACATTTTCCTTTGCAAAAATGACGGCCGCTACTTTGTTTAAGAGTTATTAACGAAAAACATAGACCAATCAGAGCGCAGCTACAGCGAATTGATTCTGTCTCGGCCAACGGCGACGCCACGCTAAGCGGGACCTGTCGCCGAGTCGGACTCTGTTCGCTGTAGCCGCGCTCTGATTGGTCCGTGTTTTTCGTTAATAACTCCTTAACAAAGCTGCGAATGCCATTTTTGCAAAGGAAAATGTCGCATCAAATGATCTCAGGAACATCTTATTTCCGGATGTTGAAGGAATTTTGAGACACCCTGTATAGCCGATACAGGACCAACAAATATCAGTTGCAGAACTGCAAAACCGATATGAGACCGATACGGGGCATATTATAGGTTCTGAAGTCTGAAGAACCGAAACCGAAACCGAAATCCAGAACCTAAAAATAACAGTTATAGAACCGTTATAATATCGGTTCTCAAGAACCGTAACCGTAACTGTAACCGTAACCGTAACCGTAACCGTAACCGTAACCGATATAAGCGAGAACCGATATTCTCATAACAGTTACAACATCATTTCGCTTCTTCATAACTGTTTCAGTCAGAACCGATATATAACTGTTTCAAACAGTTATTTTCAGAACCGTTTCAACCCCTGGTTGCTATGGAGTCGCACACATTTAAAAACATTTCATTCGGAAATTGATGATGGTGGTGGTGATTGGAAATACTCACTCCGATCACCAGACCTCACAACACTGGATTTTTTCTTGTGCGGTTTTCTTAAGAATAAAGTGTGTGGTACAGAACATGTAACCGTCGATGAATTGAAGATAGCCATCGAAAGGGAATGTGCTGAAATATCCGAAGGAAATGTTTTTAAACGTGTGCGATTGCATAGCTTCACGATGCCAGCACTGTATAGATTGGAATGGTCATCAATTTGAAAATATGAACTAAGTACAAATAAAAATACGTTAATGTATTGGGTTGTACGGAAAGTAATTTCGTTTTTCCAAGGGAAAATGAAGACGATGTTTCACCATTTATTTATTTAGTCGGCAATGTAGTGGCAATTTTGTTCTATGATCTTGTGCCATCTTTCTAGTAACTTGAAGATCCCATGTTTGGAGAATCCCTGTTTTTTATTAGCAAATAATTGAGTTGTATTACTTTTGACGCCTTCATTTAAAATGATAGTTACACCGCATAAAAAGTGTTGAAAAGAACGAAATAAATCGTAATACAACGGTACACCCTCTCTGTAAACAGCATACATCTTTTTCCCTGCTTGCATTGCGTTTTTACTATACTCGTAACAAAAAAGTAAAATGTGACGGATATGCTCACTTTGATTTTGCATATTTGATGCGATGACAAAAGAAATGTTTGAAAGATTATTAAGTTCTATAAGGCACGAAATGATCCGAAATGTCAGTTCTGAAAATATAGAATGATTTTGCGACTTAGAATAATGTTAAGTAATAATAAATGGAAACAATACCATCACTACACGAAAAACGAAATTACTTTCCGACCCTTACATACTTTCCGATACTTTTACAACCCAATAGGTTATTATAAACATTGAAAGAAAATTGTACGATATTTAATAAACTCTTTATAAATAAACAAAGCGTGGTGACATTTTTTTGAGACACCCATATTTTTTAATATTACATGAACTATATATTGTTTTGTAAATTCGATGCTGCCAGTTTTCAGGTATATATAGCATTTAACGTGTTAATGCGTTTTTGCCATAAACACATAAAATCCGGAGTTTAATAATCCAATATAATTCTCAAGGTAAAATATGAGTGTCAAACTCATCCCTTTCCGAATATAAATCTTCTGCTGACTCTAATTTATACCTATAGGGTGCAGTTGGTAGATGAAACAGGAGTTTGATAGCTAGAAGCGTTGATTAGCTAAGTATCTTTTGATGTACCGATAACATAGCATCATGTAATATTCCCTCCCCATAAATGGACTTCGTCGTCTTCCTTGTAATCGCACCACTATTTTGATTATATGATAGCTCTAGTTTGACAGTAGGTGGACAAATTATCGCGAAATTATGTCTACTGCTCAACGTAATTACATTGCCAATTCCAAGTGGTGCGATTACAGAGATGGAACCTACTATACGTGGATTTGGCATCGTACTTGAGTATCAAATACTACATGCATTTAGAGATTTATTTAGTATACAGCTGAATCAAAGTAAACATTGATCGATGGTATACGCGTGGGCTTGAAGAGGAGTCACGTGTGTATGTGTAGGGATGGGGAGAGTTTGACTCATTGAAGAGCATGCGGTATTCGATGATTTAGAAACATAGAAGAATTTCTTGCTTGGGTTGTTACCCTCTGTTGTCTGCTATACATCGCGATTGTATATCTTGGTATACTGATGTGTTTCGGGAACTATCCTTGTATTGTTATGCAAACATTATCACAATTACGTACTGTTTTCTTCGATTATCTTGCACAGTGCCGGATTAAAACCTCTTCAAGAGTTTTTATTTTAGCAATATTATTACTGTGTAAGAGATGAAAAATTCAGAATATTTCTATGGCGCATCCTTTTTTCTGATGTCCTAAGCACTTGCTTACTTTGCTTATTGATCAGTCCAGAACTGATCTTGCACATTTTTGTCCTGAATTACTTGCAATTTAGAAGGGTTTCTATCTTAACATCAAGTATTACATGTGAACGAAGTAGCATTTATGTATTGGACACAACATTGTTAATTTTCTTCAGTCATTTGATAATTATTTTGCACTTTATTAATTCCCAAAAGGTCAATCTTTTATGAACTTTACCATTTAACGCAATCAAAGCATCCACCTTTTTATCAAGATTTTAATATTTCATAGAAACATATATTCGTATAATGGAGAACTGAAGTATAATCGGTTCGGATGATCGAGGTTCTACTGTTTCGTAAACGAAACAAGTAAATACAAACATTAGAGATGGGATCAAGTATGTATATTGTAAGTAGGTTCGAATTTAGCTGGATAGTTTCGAATGTTTCATGAGTACTTCGAAAAGGAAAGCACTACCTACAGTGGCTCACAAAAGTATTCGAACGCCCTTTAAATTAGAATAATTTGTTTCAAATTACACCCCTCAACTTGACATTTTCTTTCGCAATTAGATGCATTGATTTATTAAATGACGTGCAAAAGAGATTTTAAAAAAATTGCAATAGGTAGGCATTACATAAAAAAATAACAATGGCAATTTTTATAACATTTTTATTCCAGCCTGTAATGAGAATTTAAAATATGCGTCTTGTAGACCTATGTTAGTAATACACATGCTGAAAATTTATTTTCGAAATCGATTAATGTTTACACGAGCTACAAATGATTCAAACTGATAAAAATCGCAGTTTTTCATGTCTTTCGGTCAGATTTTGCTTAAAATCCACAGATTCTTACATCTTTCGATGCGTGTCATTTTTTTTCTGCGTCAACCGATTTCGATGAAATTTTCGGCATGTGTACGACTAACATAGATCTATAGAACGCAAATTTTAAATTTTCATTGCGAACTGAAATAAAAAAGTTTTAAAAAGTGCCATTTTTATTTTTTCATGTAATTTCTACCAACTGTAATTTTTTCAAAATTTTTTTTGTATCCCACTTAGTAAATCAATGCTTGTATTTGCTAAAGTAAAATTAAGTCGAATTTTAAAAAAGTTATTCGAGTTTAAATTGCTTTCAATCACTTTCGTGAGCCACCGTACATACTTTCAAGTAGACTCGAACCCAGGCGAAATAGGCAGTAGTGCCAGATCGGTTAAATCGAGGGGAATATAGTTTACCACCTCTCTGATGACCAGAGTAATATGTGACACGTTGCGCGGCACGTCACGTGACCAGTCTACGGTCTTAGCGGGGAACGTTGGAGTGTGCTCAGGTAGTGGAATGGGATAGTGGAAGGGGAAAAGGAGAAGAGGAAAAAACAACCAGTTCTGGTTGTTTCTGGCACCACTGGAGATAGGTTCGAACTCTTTGTATGTATTTTGAGGAGCGTGAACGGTACTTCCAATGGTCGAACTCTGGCCGAATATTTATGGGAGTCACTGTATATCGGTATAAGTCAACATTAATTAGACAATTTACTTGTAATTGTATCAAATTCTAGTTCGTGTTTTAATTTGCACATACCGACATTTTTTATAGTTTTCTGAACCCATAGATGTGTATTTGCAACCGCAATGAGTATATGGAGTATTTTAAAAAAAAACAACCAATGGAAAAAATTATTTTAAAACATTATTTTTATTCGATATACAATGTATGTGACTTACACATACAGTGTAGTGTACTAGGCCATATGAGCCGTTTATTTTGAAAGTGGCCTAAGTCCATTTGTTAATTATTTTCTGTTGACCGTAGTAACGTGTACAACTTGCAGTTATCTGTCATAAACAACATTTGCTGTTAAGTATATTCAGAGCATACACGATAATTTTGGACACATCAGTTTTTGCAGTTGGTTCAATAATTAAAAACATTACTTTGAAAGTGGCCTAAATCCAATCAATTATTGATAACGTCCGAAAGTGCGGATTTTAAAATGTCCGAAGGCAGCGATGAAGGTCATTTTAATCAATTAGTATTTCACAAGTTAACCTCAGTTTTTTGAAAGATGCTTTAGTTGAATAATCAATACCTTTAATTAATACAGTGAAAACAAAATTCACGCAATACACGCTTACAATTGTATATAAAACTTAAAATATTAAATTATATCAATCATTACACTCGTGGGGAAGAATAAAACAATATGACCATTTAAGTCAGATAGTGAACACGAATTCTCGAGACTAATGATTTGAACAAATAAAGTTTGAAAATATTGTATTGACACCACTTTATAAAAATATAAGACGATTTACAACAGCGAAATACAAGGAAATGATGGACTTACTACGATATATACCACCGGTGGTAAATGGACGTAGGTAACTTTGAAAATAGACGGCTCGTATAGTGTTAAACCACAGAAAAAAAGATGATAAACGCGCGATGTTATGCTCTCATGCGTTCCCAGAAATTATTCTATTATTCTGATGTTATCGTATTTAATACAGTCCATTAGCTTATCTGCTACGTCCCTGGATTTCTGTGGAGGAATTACGATCGCGCGCAGATTTTCTTGCTGCTCGTCCCTGTCCAGTATCAGTTGGCATAAGCCACGGCCACATGTTGCCCCTTCTGCATCAAGGAACGACGCACTGCCAGGAACACGCACGCACGTTGACCAGTGCAAGGGTGCACCCCGCATTCACTAACAATTCATGAATATGCATCTGTTTTCACGTTTCACTGGGCAGATACGTGTGCCTGGGCGGATTAGACCATGGCGCACGTGCGAAAACTGGTCGTCGCATGTGTTACCGTTGATCCCTAATTTAACTGTTGATCCGAGGGATGGAATCCCTTTACCTTGACTCGGGTTTTCCACGGATTTTCTTATTCTTCATTCGCATCTCGGCAAATTAGTCACCGTTATGTACGTATACCGCTTATCGTCCGTTATCGTCCGGCATTATCGCTCGGATATTTGCTGGAAGTTGCAGTTAATAATCCAGAGCATCAGACTAGAGAAGTAGTTTCGCGTTAGCCCGACTTCAACGCGGAGGATTGTGACAGTGGTGTCAATTTGTTAATGAGATTCGTCTTACCGACCGGTCAACATGATCTGTGGATTCAATGTGATCTGGAGTGAGTCTATACGTTCATTATTTATTTGATTACTACTTGAACGATATTTTGAATATTATTACATCATGCTAAATTTCTTAGTTGGTGAATCTTTTGTTATTGGAATTAAATTAAAGTGTTTTTATTCTTGATCGGCAAATGATGGATTATTTTACTTTATTTGGTGTTGGACATGTTTATAACTCTGTAAATGTAGAGGGAAATAGTTAACCTAAAAGAAAATATTCGTATGAAATGTATGTATAAGCGATATACATTGTCGCTGAATATGTATATATTCAAACGGGGTATATCATAAAAATGTAATTTAAGAAGCATATGTTATGGGGAAGTAAATTGCGTTTTAAACTTTCTATCTAACACTAGAACTCTAAACTTTTTAATATTAGAAATTTTTATTAGGACATATATTGTCATATGAATCGATGAAAATCTGAATAAATACTTTTTTGACATTAGTATAAAATAATGAAGAACAGTGACGTGCACCATAAATCTAGTGTTAAAGAAACGTCTTACTGCATTTACAATAAGAAATATAGGCAAATAGTGAATAATA
This sequence comes from Sphecodes monilicornis, assembly GCA_913789915.3. Classification (NCBI taxonomy): domain Eukaryota; kingdom Metazoa; phylum Arthropoda; class Insecta; order Hymenoptera; family Halictidae; genus Sphecodes; species Sphecodes monilicornis. The sequence goes on along the minus strand of OU565291.1, from coordinate 7,984,680 downwards.
TTTTTGGGATACTCGATATTTTTACTTTGTACATTTCCAATGTTAAAACGTATGTCTTGTTTTTCAAGCATCAATTGAAGTCCGTAGATAGTAATCGCAGATAATTGTAGACAATACGATAATGCTATTGATGATAACGTCAATGTTACGACTACCTATTATTGCATTGATTTTAAATAAAATTGAATTTCATGGACTTGCATTTCATGCATCTAATGGACTTAGAAAATTAACTTAAAATAGGTTCATTATAAATAATAATAATAAATAATAAGATACTGTAGTGTTTGATTTAGAACGATAGGGTTAAGTTAGTCACGTACAAAATCTTCTTGCAATTCCAAACTAAAGTAATTAAGCAAAGATTGTAATTCTATTTTTGTTGCAATGATTTCTTTGGGCACATTCTCAGTATTCTTCATTTAAATGTTATATGTATACATATGTATTATATATTTTTTTTTTATACTTATATTATATATATATATTTTATATATGTACATACATATATATATATATATATATATATATATATATATTTCTGGTTTCTGCTTCTTTTGTTTTTATGTTTTCATCATTACAGGTTTGTTTTAGCAATTTGTCTCAATACCACTGAATGATAAAAATTGAAAGAATTTAAAAATGAATGTATACTATTTCATCCATTTTTCTACTCTTTACTTTATAGAGTTAATCATTTCGCCAAATGAGCGACTTCTTATAGGAATGTTTGTATTTTGTTGAAGTTTTCATTTCATGATAGAGTTGCTAATAGAACTGTATTTCGTATGTTCGTATCTTATCAACCCTATTATCTCCACAATGTCGTTCTTGTACTTGAAAGGTGGCATAGACTTTATACATGTAGTTAGTATAGAATTGATTTTTTCAAAAATTAAATCCCAGTAGTGAAGTTCTACGAAATTCATTCCGACGTTTTTTATTTGTTTCTACACAATGATTCTTGATGATTAGTATGATGTGTCCAAACCATTCTACGTAAAAGATCTCATCCCAGCACTGCTAATATCGAATACTGTCGATGTTTTTATGAAGACAATCAAACTGTAAATTCTAAAATGTGTCGAACAACTTATTCATCCACCAGGTATTAAAACCATTGAATCAACTGCAATTCTGCAGATGTAGGTTAACATCTCGTGATAACGAAACGTCATTCTTGGTTATTTTATGTATACTCTCAAAGAACAGATTATCACTGGCTTGTTAGTTTAATTTGAATTTCGTTCGCGATAATAAGCCTTTTTTTTATTACAGAAATGTATGTTAGACAAAACTCTGCAGAGGTACATACGTACAGGGTGGAAATTATAAAGCGTCATGTGGTGGGACTTTTATTTTTCCCGGTGGACACTCCAAGGTGAGGTGAAGGTCAACCTTCTTTTTTTAAGTGGAATGATATGTTCTTTTATCCGTCATCAAATAGTGTGTTTTACGATGAGTTCAATTACCTATTACTCAAGGTCGTTCAAGGTCGAACTTGCAGGGAAATGCAGAAAAGGTGCGATCGTTTTATTTGTACTTCAGCTTAGTATGTGTTCAAAATGATTACCTCTTACTTCAATGCACTTAACAATTCCTTGTTTAAATGATTCTCTAACGTTGCTCAACATGTCAACATTTATTTTAGCACAAACTTCGCATATTCTGACATTCTTGTTTTCACGCGTCGTAGGCTTAATGGACATTACGCAGTTTTTAAGAACAGAACTTGAACGGAGAAAACGCTCTTCTAATCTTCTAAATGCCATATGCGATTTTGATGGTCGATCTAGCGCCGTGCATACAAATTAGCAGCCATTCTGTAATTTTTCCTGCATTCTCATAGTACTATAAACATATCAAAACGATACATTTCCATTTGCACCACTTATTTAAGTACTATCGTTCAGCGAAGGATATCTTAGCACGAATAGTAATGAAAGTAAACTGACTATCTTGCAGAACAGCACAGTAATACATAAATACGTTTGTTTTCATTTCATTAATAATGACTTTGATGTTGTCCTGAGTAATGCTGATATTGACAGCATGTTATTGTTTTGGTATGAAAGTTCAAAGGCACGAACTAAAATACAAATAAAACGATTAAACCTTTTCTGCATTTCCCTGCAAGTTTGACCCTGAACGACCTTGAGCCATAGGTAATTGAACTCATCTTAAAACGCATTATTTGATGGGAGATAAAAAACACAATTTCATTTAAAAAAAGAAAGTTGACCTTTACCTCACCTTGGAGTGTAAACCACCGGGAAAAATAAAAGTTCCACCACATGATGTCCCCATCGGTACTGAACAACTTTCATCTGGAACATTTTTGCGTATAAGCAGTATTTTTGGAGATATTCGTCTGTAACTCTTTATAATTTCCACCGTTATATCTGGGACCATAAATCGTATTTTGCAGAAATGTCTTCAGGAAAATGGCTACCACGCCCTTCAAGTTTAAGATATTTAGCTCAATTTTCCAGCAAATACAACTTAAACATCAAGTAATAACACTATTTATCTACTAACAAAAACACTTTACCTTATAAATGAACAGAATACGTGAAATGTAAAAGTTATCTTTGGTATTGAATTTACTGATTGAAGCATTTAGTGGATGAATCATTTGATATTACTAGATTTAAATATTCATCTAAGGTTAAGTGTAGTCTCTCCAGTCTCTCTAGTCTTCTCCACTCGAAACGAGACTTCCATAAAACTTTTTCGAACTTGGTGTGATTAGACATCTTTGGCAGCGGAGTCGTTGACTTGCAGCTGTTCACGAAAGCGCAAGAGCGTCTCACGGAAAGACTTGGCAGCCATCAATGGAGCATGGAGCGTGCGTGACCATGACCATTCGAAAGCGAAAGAGCAGGAAAAGCTTTAGCCGGAGGAAAAATGAAATTTCCGCGTGGTTTTCTTACGCGACCCAATCCAATCTACGGAGCATATAGCAATGTCAGTGCCCGTTGCATCGGCAGAGCGAGGGGGTGGTGTCAGCAAAGAGGAGAAGGAGGAAAAGTAGTTCTTCTAGTCGTCGCATACTGACACAGTGCTGCAAGGGTCCGCAAATAAATTGTTCCTCCTCCTTTGCTTGTCGGTCTCTCCTCATCCTTTCTTCTCTCTATATGTCACTTTCTTTCTATCCTCGTTGAAATAAAGAACGAGCGTAAGTGTCTGCCTCAGTGCAAGGTCTTTTGTTCCTGCTCGCTGTTAACCCTCTAGCTGTATACAGGGTGTCCTAGTTGTCGCGACTAGTGGATATGTGTCTCTTGCATTTTAAATGTACGCGAAAATAGTCCAGAGAAATGTTCTGACATTTACAGTGTTACGGTTGTGGAAGAGTTATAAAACTTTTCAATATACATATTCTATTTAATAGCAGAACTATCGGACAAATAAAATGTGACTTGTTCTTGAATTTTTCTTTTATAATTGCTGAAATTATAAATATATTTTCATTAGAAATTCTCGAATGGGTTTCTGTATGGAACCATAAATTCTAATAAAAATTATATGAAGACTGGACAAATATGATCTTGTTATTATTATAAAGCAATATACATACATTGGTTACACAACGTGGAAGCTCTTTTCACAGAAAATAATGAATAATTAGGTGTGATATTTTATTACGATCTAATTTAAAAAAATCTGTAATTAGCGACCTTAAAATCGCCAGGATATTCAGGATATTCAAACCTAGATGTTCTTCTATTTTTTCCGGAATGTAGGGATTTCGAACCACTCTGATGTGGGGCTACAGGCTACGGCTTGGAGGCAGGGACCACTACTCTCCCTCGTATAGAGCTCCTGGATTAGGGTTGGGCGATTCTGAATCGATTTTCTGACTAACTGATTTTTTCGAAGGGAGTTTCAATTTTTTTAAATTCATTCTTAGATATTCGATTTTAAAACGAATCGATTTTTTTTATTTGTGAATCGATCTCTACCCACGCTTTTGTACATTCTAGAATTTATTGTTTGTGCGTGGTACAAAAAATTATTAATTTAACATATTTGATTTTATTTTTAGTACAAGAAATTTGTATATCGCAACACCGACTCACACATATAATACACAGATACAACATTTCTTTCAACGAAGAAACTATTGTTTTTACTGGTCTTTCTTAAAAAACCCAAACTTTTTTATGAAGATTTTATTGAACAATTTGATGATTTTGTAAATCGGTTCTAAAGTGCCACAAGAATTAAAGCTTGCGCATGTTAGGTCCGATTTACATAATCGGATTCAGCGATATAAGAATGTTCCATGCAAAATGCATATAGATATAAATAGTGTATTTCGGTAGATATTTTTAAATCGATCTTCTATTGAATCGATTTTTGTTGCTGTCGCTGTCACTATGATTCAGAATCGATTTAAAAATCGCCCATCCTTACTCTGGACTCTCCGTTCACCCCAGAGTCTCCTCGTCACGAGGCTTATATTCCCACTTCCGATGGTCTTCAATTTCTGCTGCGAGAAACGCGTGCGGTCCGCGGCCACCTCGCGGGCTCCGCGTTAATTGGGCCGCGCAATTTAACCAACGAGAACACTTTCACGGTCGCGTCGTCGCTCAACGCGGACTCATCGAAAACGGGAGAACCCTACGCAGGCAGAACCGGAAGTAGGGTAATCGTTATATATTTATTAATACTGAAAATAACTGGATTACAGTAGACATCTGTCCACTTACCATCACTGAAAATACGTATGTATAAGTATAGTCTTTCTAAACAAATTTGGTAATTATTGCGAAAGGGTCACTATACTCCGATTTTGATGAAATGTAAATATGTTATAGATTTCGATATTTTTAACAACTTTTTCCTTTTCCGATATAGGGGGGTCGCTTTTGGTTTTCGAGATATTCGCAAAAAACTATTGCTAATACTGTATTGAATTTTCCGTATTGTTGCACGCTCCGTGGCAACGTAAGGCTGCTCCGGTGCAGCATCTGTTTACTTTTCTTTGTAAACAAGTTGGGGGAATAAGAGAAAAAACAGGGTTTTACTCTATATAGGGTGAGTTTTCAATTTTGAAAGACTTCTCCTGAATTTTCATATGCGTGGTCGGGCCGGCCTAACGGCCACACCTCTCTGCCTCCTCCACGACCCAACCACAACTCATTCTATTCGCATAATCTTTGCATTGTAGCTGTCATCTAGAATTTGATCTAGTAATGGAAAAATCATGTGAATAAAATGAATTGTGGTTAGGTCGTAGAGGGGCGAAGAGGGCCGGCCGTTAGGAAAATCCAAGAAAGAAAATCCACACAGCATTAGCAATAGTCCGTTGCGAATATCTCGAAAACTAAAAGCGACTCCCCTATATTGGAAAAGGAAAAAGTTGTTCAAAATGTGTTGCTGCATGACATAACAAAATCGGAGTATAGTGACTCTTTCGCAATAATTATCACAAATCTTTGAATCACGTTATACTGAAGTCTATTGTGTAGCATAAGGCGAAAGTAAGTCCTTCATTATCAAGTAACTGGTAGGCTACATATATTCCCATACACGATAGGAACATCTGAATCGTGTAATAGCAAAGGATCCTCCATTCAACCCATAAATTTAATATCAAATACACATAAGAGTTTTTCTTTATGCATCCTGTTCCATTATGAAGCTTTTTTATAAAAATCGATTGGAACCCTTGGACCTTTCGTTACCCGAGTGCCATTTGCTGTATACAGTATTTTATCGATAAATGTCCCAACCACGGGTCCGGCCAGGAACAATTATGCCCCAGGTATACTATTCTTTGACTTTTGTCGAACGTAGAAAATGACAGCGAAGCTCGAGAGGCCTCGGTCGCGGAGAAGTGTAACATGATACGGGTCTGGTATATGGGTGTGAAATAATCCAATGACAAAACTTCTTTATTTGTTATTATTTTTTTATGGAACTTTCATCAACATATTCGTGGCATTTTTCTATTGAAAAAGATACCAAATAAGATATAATTCCGATGATATTTGCTTGTGTAATGGACGATGAATGTTCCGGACGCAAGGAAGGATAGATAAATATTATCAGAATTATATCATATTTGGTATCATTTTCATTAGAAAAATGCCACGAATATGTTGGTGAAAGTTCCATCCAAAAATAATAAAACATAAAGAAGTTTTGCCATTGAATTAGTAGTGATGTCACGATATACTCGACCAGTATTATGTTACACTTCTCGGCGACCGAGGCCTCTCGTACTGCTTTTCGCTGATGTATTGCAAGATAATTGAAAATTTGTAATTTATTTAGTTTCTTTTATCAGTCAATTTGTACAGAACTTTTGAGGAAGATTCTAATATGACACAGTGGAGTCTGAGGCAACAGTATGCAATTTCAGGGTCAATCATCTAGGGTTATTAACGCTGATCGGTTGTAGTAGGTGTAAGGGAAAGTTCTGTCGTCTTTTTGTTATGTCAATTTTCAAAACCTGTAACTAATAGGTGACGATACATATTGCAACAAAACTTGCGTCAGTTTTGAGGGCATGTGTACTGCTGTATTCAGTAATAGGACTTAGTTTAGTAGGCTGTTATTTTCTGATATTAATCTATTCCACAATGTGCAATTCCAAAGAGCATTAGAGTAATTGTACATTGTATGAGAACCAAGTAAGAAATAACGCTGTGCAAGCAGCAGAAATTTATTAGCATTAACTCCACGAACCTGTCGAAGATGGTTCGAAAAATTTCGAAATGGCGATTTTTTATTAAAAGAAAAATCCAGATCTAGGAGACCATCTGATATTGATGACGATGTTTTACGAACCATGATTGAGAACAAACAGACATTATCGTCTATTGATATTGCAAATATGCTCAGAGTTCACAAAATAACAGCATTGGATCACAAAAAGAAGCTTGGATTCGTTTCAAAAACTTAGTGTTTGGGTGCCTAAGCGAAAGTGAACTTCAGTTTTCGAGATGCACGGAGTAGATTCTCCACGAAAACGTTAAACTGCAAAAAATTGAAGAGCTTGGTTGAGAAATTCTTTCCCAACCCCCATATTTTCCCGATATAGCTCTGTATGATTTTTACCTTTTCCGATCTTTACAAAATTTTCTTAATGGAAAACAATGCAAATTTCGTCGGTGTCTAAATCGACGAGTTTTTGTACATCAAAAGACAAGACCTTCTATTGGGATCTGACATTTTGAGTGGCGCCGTCTGCTGCCGAAAAGTAGATATACTCTAAGCTTGGCTTGGCTGGGCTTATAGCGGCTTACAGTGTTAACAGGTATTAATTACAGTATAAACTTACAGTGATAAAACAAGTGTTAATTAAAAATAACGTTATGGATGCTTCAATTTTTCCACCGCGTGGCAAAAAAATTTTGATTACTGAGCAGTGAAAGATTGTGATAGTAGTGGGAGCAAAAATTTGTTGCTCCGTTTCCACACTTTAAAACGAAGTATGAGAAGTGAACTACTTGAAATTTATAAGAACCCCATTTCTAAAATATAAGAAACAATTTAGCAAAGAACAGTCCATTTTAACAGCTAAAATAGCTAAAGCTAGAGTGCATATTGAAAAATCTAATCAGCGTATAAAGACTCAAAATTCTTGGTTCAGCGATGCCTGCGGCATTGGTGCCTCTAATAAAAGATATTTGTATAATTATTTGTGGAGTAATTAATATATCCTCACCAATTCTAAGCGATTAGAAACTTATAAAATTATAATTGTAGATTTGGTAAATTTTTTTTTGTAAAATGAATTATTTGATAAAACATATTTTAAAAAGCCGCTCTCCTTTAACAAACTTTCTTTCTGCAGGATTTGTACCTGCCCACTTACAAAATTCCCCCATACTTACAAACATTTTAAGTAAAAACAAAAAAAAAGATATCAATACAATGTTAAGACCAAGCACTTCGTCGCCATATTGGATAACTATATATATTGTCCACGCCCCCATGTCAGGTCCCAATACTAGAGGAATCGATAAGCTTCCAGAGCGTTGGCAGAAGGTTATATCTAATGAATAGACAGCGGATTTTATGCATTCATGACTAAAATGAGTAGATTTAATTTAAAGCAGTAATAACATTAGAAAATTTTTTAAATATTGTCATATCATTTTCAACCTCTTAAACATATTAAAAAAGAAAACTATTTAAATCCAGTTTACTGCAATTCAGGTAGATAATGTTTATTTTGCATAAAGATCCCTTGTCTTTAGAACAATGCGCAAATGTAGTTCATCCATTTGACTTTGGTATCAAGAAATAGGAATCGTACGTTACGCACGTAAGAAATAGCAAATTATATATGGACGTTGTAAATAAACAATTATCAAATCATGCAGCTGGGATAACGAAAGAAAAATTCTGCAGCTGTGCATACTGCAAACGTAGTGCAAGCTTACTTTGGCAATAACAGAATAGTAGCTAGGGCAGTATACTCTAGAGGAAAACCAGTTTAATAACGTGGAAGAGTTAAAAATGTGCATTCAAGAGGAGTGGACACGTTTAAGCCAAAAAACAATTAAAAACTTGTATAAATCGTTACCAAGAAGAATGCTAGAAGTCATAAAAAATAAAGGTGGCACCACAAATTATTAATAAATAATAGAAATAAACTCTACGTGTTATTTTTTTTACACAAAACGCAATTGTCTTATAGTTTTGTCGCGGCCAACACGAGGCACTAATGAAAGAAAATATATAACAAATGTACTTATCTGTAAAAACTTTAAACAAATGACTGAATTTATAAGACAAAGACGACAGAACTGTCCCTTAATCCTAGTATCAGTGAAATTGAGCAAACGTATCTAGGAGAGACGCCAACATGTGTTATAACTTCTGAATGAGGAGGGAGAATCGCTTCGATTGTCTTTCATTTTCATGTTACTTAAGTGTTTATGAAAACGCATTTGCCTTATAACGCATCAAAGTGAATACTCTACGAAAAATGACGTGTGAAGTTTTTCGTGTCTTATAGATTAATATTATTTACAAGCGTGAAAGAAACAGAGTAAACTAAGTATCTATTTTATTATGTAATGTGGTTCCTTACTAATTAGTAAACACAACATGTATGAGTTTATGTATTTCTGATGTATTTTGTTTTCACGCGTGATGTATCTCCCATAAAATGAGAAACGCCACATAAGATGGTACGCGTTGTGACTGGCTTGTAATAGTTGCTGTGATCGAAATTTTTGTATCTTAGAATGACGAGGAAGTATATTCGACAACATAATGTTGCAAGAGGACAGTGGTGCGACGATAATTTGAAATTGGCCATAAAATAACGTACAAAAAATGAGATATCAAAGCATGGAGGACAAAGTATCCAGCTCAAAGTAAACACAACAAAATCTGGATTATCGGAGATAATAAATCTTCGGCATAGATAGCAGAAAGTGTGAAGAAGAGGAATTAAAATCTGTCCCACGCAATGTCGGACAGATGCCATTTTACCAACTTTTTTTTCCAACGTTTTTGTTTTTTAACACTAGATTTACCGGCTATTTAAGTATATCTATTTCTACGAAGACCAGCAGAATGACTGGTCTTTAGAAAAAATGCTTAGGCGTGTTTCCACTCTTCATTTACTTTTAAGAAATGACAAAAAAGTTGAATAATATTAATTGTAATACAAAAATAGATTTATAGACATTATCAATTAATCAAAAGCTTAATTGTTTGTAGTTCATCGGTCACAATTTTCGCACTTACAGATAGCCAAGTGTCCGTGACCCAAGGAGAACCTTATGTGCGGCCCAAAATCCTGAGTAAATATACAATTCCAAGGACCGCTAGCGTACTGCATCAGAATCATGATTCTCCCGGAATCATATATTCTGTCCCGAAAAAACGTTGCTGTACTTATCAATTGTTGTAGCTGCCCCAATGTCATTTCATCACATAGAAACATGCACCAGTCATTTTGACTGGTACTGGTATAAGTGTGAATAACAAAAAATATAGTTGTTACGAATACACATAAAATAATATAAAGTTCATAAAACTGATTCTTTAGTTATGGCTACAAAAGTCATGATATCATTTCGGAAAGAAAATGTTACATGCAGTAGGAATTTTGAATTGAAATTGCAAAACCAGTCATTTTGACTGGTCTGGTAAATCTAGTGTTAAAGTACATATATGGATGTACTACTGTAAGAAAAAATAAATTGTCTTACTTTCTACGAAAACAAAGTTGTTATTGGCTCCTAATGCAAAAGCGTGGCATCTCTCCTAAGTGTGCCCTACTATTACGGTTAACCTTTCTATAGCTTCATTTTTAATCCTGTATCATTTAACTGCTACATAAAATCAGTTGTTTGCAAATTGATGCATACAATCTATAATTGAAGAATGCATAGGAAAAATTGAGAAAAAGTCTCCCTTTCTCAGCGTGCACGACCTACATTCATGAAACTCATGGTCTACTTGTCGCAGTAAAAATTTCGACGATGTTGCCTTTAAAGGATTCGCTTGGAAAAAACAACGGATTAAAGAAGGCGCGCATGGATAGCGAGAAAATCTGTTGATAGTCAAGGAAAAATCGTCGGGACTGAGTGGATGAGTTTTGCAAAACCGTGGAGTTTTCCTACGTTTACCCTAGGTAAAATTCGCGCGGCATTCAACGCGTTCGCAGGGACACCCTGTATCTATATGCCCGCTAGCCTCCACCTATCTCTCCTACTCCTACGGCCGTTCTCCTCTCTCGCAAACTTTTGCTGGCCTGCTCCTCTCTCTGACCCGTTAAAATAGACAAGCGAGCCTTCTTTCCCGGCCAAAGTCACAGATATCACCGGCCGATTCTGCAGCGGATGGTCCACGAGCAACAACAGTTCACCTCCGATCCGCGAGCTAGCCGCTTCTGTCCGGCGTGTGCACGCGCCTCGGACGAGGGACCTGCTTGGAACTCGATCCGTATGGACCAGATTTACGCTCGGTGGTCTCCGTAGACCAACCAGCCGCTCGTTTAGACGTCGTTTCGCCACTGTCGGGAACTGTTGCTCAATTTTTTCGCGAGATCTCCGTTCCGGGCCCAATGGATCGGTGAACGCCGCCCGGAGAACAAATGCAACGTCGCGTTTAACGGACCGGAATCGATCCCGGTCGGGTTAGCTACCTTGCTACCTTCTCGTGCGCACAGTGCTCCTGATCGATCGGTGTCTTTGGAAATCGGGCAAAGACGGCCTCTAGCCGACTACAGTTTCCAAAGTTCATTCGATGCGCAAGCTTATTTACGGCGACAGTGCAAAGTGGACTCAATCGTTCGTCATCCAGTTCTTGCTTTGAATAAGCTCGGTTCTTCAGGGTCTACTTGCTTCAAGATTGTACACGTATCTTTAGCTGGCGCATCTAGTTGATTTCAAATTTGTGATGATGTCTTTAGTAACAGGAGCCTCAAATTTGGAGCATCGTGATTGATAATCTATCTTTGTGACTGAACTTTGCATTGACCTAGGTGTTGAATGTGCAGTGAGCCTGTCGATGCTTCAGTTTTCTGCGATTGTTAACAGTGTGATGAACGATTTATTGACAATTCTTATCGAGACGGACGACAGTGTTGCTACTTAGAAATTACGTTTCTTCGGATGGTTCAGTATTCTACGATTGCTAACGGTGTGATAGACTGAACGATTCATTGACGATTTTTATCGAGGTGAAGTTTACTGATCGATGGAGAAGTAGTCGATGATTTTGAGCAAAATTTACAGTGTTAACGATGCTACTTAAAAATTACGTCCCTTCAGATTGTTCGGTTTCCTGCGATTGCTAACGGTGTGATGGACTGAACGATTTATTGACGATATTTATCGAGGTGAAGTTTACTGATCGATGAAGAAGTATTCGATGATTTTGAGCAAAATTTACTGTGTTAATGATGCTACTTAAAACTTACGTCCCTTCAGATTGTTCGGTTTTCTGCGATTGCTAACGGTGTGATGGACTGAAGGATATATTGACGATTTTTTATCGAGGTGAAGTTTACTGATAGATGGAGAAGTAGTCGATGATTTTGAGCAAAATTTACAGTGTTACCGATGCTACTTAAAAATTACGTCCCTTCAGATTGTTCGGTTTCCTGCGATTGCTAACGGTGTGATGGACTGAACGATTTATTGACGATATTTATCGAGGTGAAGTTTACTGATCGATGAAGAAGTATTCGATGATTTTGAGCAAAATTTACTGTGTTAACGATGCTACTTAAAACTTACGTCCCTTCAGATTGTTCGGTTTTCTGCGATTGCTAACGGTGTGATGGACTGACCGATTTATTGACGATATTTATCGAGGTAAAGTTTACTAATCGATGAAAATGTATTCAATTACGAACAGAATTCACATTGTTAATGATGCTACTTAAAAATGTAATTTAATGTGAATTGTCTATTATAACCACTAATCGGTGTGAATGCATCAGCATGGAAAAATAAGAGGGTTTGTAATTGACAATTTACGTAAATTCAATGAAATAGATGATCAAATAGAATGTCAATCGGTATATTTAGTGATTTAGTAATTCACAGATCAGTTTCTATGTTAGAACTGAGCAGAAGTTTGTTAGAAACGGAGAATCGAAAGCGAGGAATCACGTAACTTGTAATATTACACAGTTAGTCATTGCACCGCGTCTGTGTTAATCTGTGAGTTACTTAATCTTTGATTAATACGAAGTAAGAAGTAGTAAAAGATAACTCCATTGTGTTGTAATTGATCGGGTTTATCAAACTCCCTTTAAATTTTGTTTCGTTTCAATGGCAATCAGTAAGTTATCTTTTCTGGTCATCTTATCACTCAGTAAAGAATCCTCAATAATATTATATGGGAAAAATGAACAAAAAGTTTATACATTACACGAATATTGTAGGAGTAGCCGAGTTTTTATCAAATATTGCATTCTTATTTTCGAAAGCGGACTTTGAAACTTTGATTTTACGATTATTTTCGTTTAATTTAATTATTAAGATAGCTGCTGGTTAGTAATAAATGGACTGCAGATTATATTCATTTATGACACAAGCGAATGGGCGAAATACAAACTTGTGAAGACATTAAAGGAATTTAAAATAACTATAACTAGACTGCAGATTTTTATGCAAAATAAAAAATGTTTGCAGAAATTAATTGCAGAATACAGGCGCTACATAGACATTAATATCTTTTCTTAATAACTTTATAGAGTTGAAGACAATTCAACAGTATGTTTAAATTCTTAAAATGATTTTGATCTATTCATTTTTGTTATAAATGTATAAACGCTGCAGTTTAATTATAACATTATTTCCGACTCAGTAGATTACCAAAAGAAGGAATACATATTCTTTTAATTACTACTCCTTATAATTGATTTGGAAAATTTTCGTTTTGCATAAAGATCTGCAGTCTATTAATAAAACTGACCGTATCCCTGAGTCATCAAACAAACAATTTGCTTGAAAATCATAATAAATAATAAAAATAATTTTATTAAAATTATAAATATAATATTTACCAATATTTCTATAACAACTTCAATCAATGCGTGTTGTTACCAGTTTAAATTTTCATTTTAAATATGTAATCCACCCAAATTGGTTCAAATTGAATGTAGTCTGTTTTGATATTTTAGTTTTCATGTATATGGGCGTACTTTAATTGCGTTCACCAATTGCGATTGGGAACATGTTCGACGACGCGCAAATTCGATCGAAACACAAGCGTTGATCGTTTCGTTTCTCCGGACCGATCGCAGTTTTTTGTCGGTTGGAGATTAAAAGATCTCTTGACGACCTAGATCACGACACGTCGGCCGATCTGGAGCAAACGGAATATAGAAGCTGCGTAATAAACGATCAAGGCCCGATTAGTTAGCGGAACAGAAGTTAGACGACGCATGTTAACCCTCTCGGAGGATTTTCCGCGGTCAGATTTTTTTAAACGGTTCATAGAAAATATGATAGATCGAATCGCGTTGCGGTTGCTAGAAATATTTTTCCGTTTATCTTACTCTCCGTGTTAGCTTTGCACTGCAAGTAGCATTTCGGTTATCTACAAATGCAGACGAATGTAGCAATGATGTTTTCGAACAAAGAGTCAAGTAATTTTGTAATTCAGTTCTGTGAATCAATTTAAATCAAGCGAGATTGATGTATTAAGTGTCAATAATTTAAGAGTTTTAAAATAGCAGTACAATTTAAACTTAAAATATATATATGTTTATAATTTTTGCTTATAAATTTCCTTGTGCAAGTAATTTTTTTAGGTATCTATCGACAGCTTTTTCGAACCTTTAATTTGACTTCAGGAAATACTATAATTTGGAAAATATGATACGAATTCAAAAATATATTTCACATGATACAATAGTTGATTAAATTATTATAACCACTTGCATAAGTTGACAAACTCAAACTAAAGTAATCAAGTTGATAGTCATAAATAGGCACATATTTTTTATATGAATTTGTCAGGAACAGAAGTTAACTAAAAATATTCTTTTAATATACATATATACTAGATTACTACAATAGATATATAGATATACAGAAGAATATACTAGAATATACTAGAATGTACTAGAATACACTAGAATATGCTAGAATGTATTGGAATATACTAGAATATACTAGAATATACTGGCATATACTACAGTATACTAGAATATGCTGGAATATACTAGAATATACTGGAATATACTGGAATATACTGGAATATACTGGAATATACTGGAATATACTGGAATATACTGGAATATACTGGAATATACTAGAATATACTAGAATACACTAGAATACACTAGAATACACTAGAATAAGCTGGAATATATTAGAATATACTAGAATATACTAGAATATACTAGAATATACTAGGATATACGAGAATATACGAGAATATACGAGAATATACTGGAATATACTAGAATATACTAGAATATACTATAATATACTAGAATATACTAGAATACATTAGAATACACTAGAATATACTAGAATATACTAGAATATACTAGAATATACTAGAATATACTAGAATACACTAGAATATCTATATAACTATATAATGTAATAAGTCTTCTTTTAATCATTTTAATAAGTTGAAAATAATATACAATTGCTCTAAATTTCTTCTAGTTTTCTTACATTTTTGTATTTTATTTATTCATTTTTGTTACAGTAGCATAAGATTCACAGTGTAGTGTTATGTTCATGGGTCAATAAGAATGTTATTGTTTCATTAGAAATGAATTCTGAACTTTTTACAAGTAGAGTTTGTACTAGTACCGTTATACTTCTACTTTTGTCTATTTAACGGGTTGTAATACTAAATCTGTAATTTATATATTTCCTTGTGCATGTAATTTTTTTAGGTATCTATCGACAGCTTTTTCGAACCTTTAGTTTGACTTCAGGAAATACTATAATTTGGAAAATATGATACGAATTCAAAAATATATTTCACATGATACAATAGTTGATTAAATTATTATAACCACTTGCATAAGTTGACAATCTCACACTAAAGTAATCAATTCTTAAATGAAAGTCTAAGTACATCGAATTCTTATCATTTTTGTATGAAGTATCAATGTTTGAAAATGAAAAATGTACGTTTAGCAGTAATGAGACAACCTATATTGTTCATACAAGTGGCTCTAATAATTTGATTACTCATTGTATGTAACGAATTAATTCTAATTTGTTATATTATAAAATATGATGTATTCAAAAAAATAATAAGAAAATGATGTTCAGTAAAAAAAAGAACATTCAAGATTCTGCTTCCTATTACAAAAATTAATACGTCATACATTAAAAATTAATAGCCTGCATATAGGTAGAGTTTTAATGCCATGGAGTCACTTGCGAAAACACCAGATATCAAATTATGACGTTGATTTTGCCCGCAAGGCAGCCCGAGCGATTTCACGTTTTCTTTCCCTTTTATCTTCCTCTTCTGTTTTCTGACTATTGGACTCGTATTTCATTTAAAAATATTCGTGACGTGCAAAATGAAAAATTGCAAAGTTCATATGTTCATACATATTTCAGAAATTCCAACTCCAATGGGAACCTTGATGATCCTACATGCAAGGAGCGCAGTATGCATGCTCACAAAAAAATATAAAAAAATTAACAGGATACGTTTACCCGGTAAAGTTCATCGCGCTTACTACACGTAAAAAATGGATAGGACGAAGCACATTGGAACCACAAAAATCCCGGGCGCGTTGTTTAATTACGATTCACGTTTATTAAATATTCTGCCCCTCGGCTTGTAATTACGCAACGCACGGAATTTAACAACGAATTCCCTCTTCCTTTTTCCCGCGTTTTTTGCTCGTTATCTGTTGTGTCCACGCAATGACGATCGATAATAAATAAGTGAACGTGCATGGTATCGCGATTACTTTCGGTATCATTTTCGACGCGGACGGGTTACAAGGAAAAATGGGAGTGGTGGCGATCATGTGGGCGATGAAAGGGTGGTGGAACAGACAGTGATAAAATTTTACGCACGGTGCATCCAATTTATTTTCGGAGGTGAAGTCGTCCGTCGCAACGCGATTCATTTACATTGGCCCCGTTGTTGAAAGCGAATTTGCAACTCCTTCACTTTGGCTGTACATTGCTGATGAATCTTCCATAATGAATATGAAAGATAAAAACGAGAGTATTTCTACTTTTTCAATGATTGAATTCAATTCACTTTCGAACTTTGCTGGCACAATTCTGTTTAGTGACGGCCCGCTACTTTAAGTACACCCTTCAAACAACGAGTAATTTTTTATAAGTTGGTCCAAATGACTTGAGTTTAAGTATACCCTTTAGAAACGAATAACCTTTCTCAAATTGGTCCAAATGATGTTTTTTTTGAGATGTTAAAAGGATTTGTTTGCTATATAATGTGCAAAAACACATTTTTTTAAATTTTGCTATTGATCGAAGTTGTGAAGAAAAAAGTGAAGCTCGAGATTTTTAACTTATCTAAGTAAATTATACATATATATACATATATACATACATATATATATATATATATATATATATATATATATATATATATACACAAAGTTTCAACGTAATAGATTAACGTTGCTACGAGCCATAACTGTACAACATTAAGTTTGGACTATTTCATATATTTTTTCATAATGTAGCGGGACAGAAACTGAAGATGCTTTTTTTCTAAAAAATGCTATACATTCAAAGGTCTATGAAAACTTTGAAAAATTTTTTCGTGACTGAAACTTCTATAGATTTAAAGATTGAAGCTTCCTCTTTACAACGACACCTTAAAAATTGATGTACGAGTTTTTTTAGAGTCATTTTATCGAGGTTTGAATGAAAGGTGCGTTGACAACTTGACAATGGTATAAGTCACTCTACGAGGGCTTTACACGACCGAACTGGTTCCTCGTTTTTTTTCCATAAAGTAGTGAAAAATATTGTACATCAATTTTCAAGGAGTCGGTGTAAAGAGAAGACTTAAATCTTTCAATATATGGAAAGTTTTCCGAGACGTTTGAATTTTCAGCATTTTTTAAGGAAAAACGGGTCTTCAGTTTTCCACCTGCTATATCATGTAAAAATACCTTACAAGGAAAAGACGCGGTCATGGGGTCTCAGATATTCTCGAAACTTTGCATATTGGTAGATTTCGTTCTCCTGTTTATAAAAATGTAGCATTATAGCCGTCGATACTCAACAACTTTTGAGATACGTTAAGATTGATGAAGTTAGTGTTTCTTTCATATTATGTTCCTTTTCAATAAAATTTTTATATTTTGTTTCCTATAGAGATTATGAGTGTATTTTTCATGTGCAAAATACAATTAATTAAAATAAATAAACTGAACAGAAATAAAAGAAAAGATGGAAGAAAAAGGAAATAGGAATTTGAACACAGGCCTTCCTGGTAATGAATCTAGTACGTTACCATCGTTGCGTTTGGCACTTGACAAAAACTTCAACCAAAACTGTACTTAACGGCTTAATGGGTATAATGAAATTTAAATTGTAAATATCTCAAGAATTATTGAGTATCGACGCCTATGATGCTATATTTTCATAAACAGGAGAACGAAATCTACCAGTATGCAAAGTTTCGACAAAATCTAAGACCCGATGACCGCGTCTTCTCCTTATTAGAGCAGCGGTTTCCAACTTGGGAGGCGCAGACTATTGCCAAGGGTGGCGCCGAAATTTGTTGATAAAATATTAATTTTCATACCGTATTATCTTCAAAATGGATGAATCAATTCAATTCAATTTCGGATGAATCTTAGCGGAGAGTATGAATCGTTGTATTACAAAACAATGCAAGTGCTTCTATCGTTTGTAACGTCTTATTTATGTGAAACGGGCTTTTTGGCACTAGCTGCAATGAAAACCAAATATCGAGCCAGGTTAGTAGTCGAAAATGTGATACGAGTGGCACTCTCCACATTGCCCCCAAGATTTGATAAACGTTGTACCAATAAACAACAACAATCCTCACATTAAATTTTGTTGCGATAGATGTAGTTGGTTTAAATGATTAAAAAGAATTTAATATAAAAGTAAATATACATGCACGTATATGCCATAGCAAAACCTTGTTATTATTCTGTTAATTATAGTTTTCAGTTTTTTTTGTAATAAAGTTTTTATTATTTAAAACGTGTCTATATAATTATATCTATTAAAAAATAAAAGGTGGGGAGGCGCGGAAAAATATTTTTTTTCTGGGAGGCGTAGTAGCATAAAGGTTGGAAACCGCTGCCTTAGAGGTATTGTAAATGAACAATGCTTTGCTAAAACAGAGGCTTCAAACTTTAAAATGCGTCCAGGCTTATGGTTAGAATATTTGTTTTTACGAAATTATCACAATTTAACCCTCGGATAGAGGACCGTTTATGCAATTACATAATTGATAATGTTTATGAATACTCACTGCTCTCTTCGTGATATACAGTAATTTCATTGTAACTTCACAAATGTCTTGCTAAGACGATTATTAGTCATTTGTATTCGTTCTAATAAAAAGATCAACGACGATCTCAAAAAAGCATATAAAAAATGAAGAAATAATTGAAATAAATAAAAACTTTCTGCATCAAATTGTATAAAACAGGAATTAAATAGAATGTATTTCTTTTTTAATAGTTTTTTGATGACTTCATGCTGCTTCTTTTTACTTACCCATTTTTGTCTATAAATGCATCAAATCCGATGTCTATTAATTAGCTTATTTTTTAAGTCCAACGGTAACTACTGAATATAATGTTTACATTATTTCTGTATTCCTAATATACACTTAATTATAGCGACGATTGAATATTATTTTAGAGTAACAAAATTGAAAAAATATATCAAACCGCTATTACCGCGTCACCTATATATGAATGACGCAATTATTTATTCAGATTTTAAAATAAATTTATGACGTCAATATATTTATTGCACCAACTTTGAGTAATATTCAGAACATGCAAGAAGGTTGAAGGATAACTCAATGTCATACATTTAACCTTTTCAATTTTTATTTCATTAAATAAATCACTTCGATTTTATGGAATTTTTGAGGTTTGCTGGATTGGCAGTGAACGTGTTAAACAAACATCAAATATGTTACATTGCATATAGTCGAAAAAGCACTGATTGTTTAATATTTCACGGTGAAAATTTCATTTCGATATGCCTTCTGGTTTGAAAGTTGTACTAAAACGTCACTAACTGATATTAAAAGTCGGTCGCTAAAATGACCATTTCTTAAATCTCACCTCTGCACTTTACCGGACACCGAAAATAACGTGCAGCGCCTTGCGCCTGACAGGAAGTCGAACGTAACTGGGTCGCAAGTTCATCAGTGTTAATTATTATTAATCAGGAAACCTCGGACGAGCACAAAATTCCTGTGGATTTGCATGATTACAAGGTCGTGGGTGTTCACTAAATAATTGGCACCGCGCAGAAACTGCGCCATGGAACCTAATAATTAATAGGATATTGCTCTGGATTTTATTTACACAACAAGTGTAATTGATATCTGATTTTCAATGGCCGTTTCGTTACTGGGATTATCATCGAAGATTAATTTGTCTTTTGGATACTTGATTTTCTAGATTTATTAATGAATAATTGACAGGTTAGTTTGAATATTTATAAATCCTGTCCTTGTTATAATTTTTTTAAAATCTGTTATAGATTGCGAAGAATGTTGAACGATGATTATGAATATTGAGTAATGATGAAGGAGAACAGTTGTACTATTCGTCGAGACGCTTTATATTGCGTTTTCTGAATATACATATGACTGAATCCATACTGCTGATAGTGAAGCAAAATATGAAATTTACATACTCTGACTATAAATTCTGCACGATGATTTGTAGTTTAATAATTATCGCACAGTATATGTGTTTGTCTAAGCGTCTGTAAACTCGTACATGTATTGCATTTACAATAATATTTGAGTCATTTGTTAATTTTAAATAAACGCAACCAGACATCGCAAGTGCACAAACGTAGCCTGATTTTTGAAGTGTAACGTACACTTACATCACGTCATACGTCGCAATTTGTAAATATGTTTAATTTTTCATCTATTTTTCATTTCATTCTTGTCTCAAAAATCATCTAAATATTAACTTACAAATAGAAAATAAGAATTACTATTTTTGTATACCGAGTGTACTCATAATTAGACTGCGTATTTTATGCATTTATGACATAAAGGGATTAATACAATTAAAAACAGTGAAAAGAATAAAAACATTTAGGAACAACGATATATCTTTTCTTATCAAGATTATTAAAGAAGAAAAGAAACTTCCATATAGTTATTGTTTATTGAAATTGATGCAACCAATTTTTGTTTCGCATAAAAATTTGCAGTGTACTTATAACACAAAAAAGATTATAACGTCTTCGTGATGAGTGTATTCGTTATTCACGGTTAACGCTTAAGTGGTACAGGCTTGGGCATTATCGAGATAAATTATTTGAAAAGTAGGTAATATCGTTAAGAAAATAATCATATGTTAGTTTATTGGAATAGCCAAATAGTTTTTAAAAAATTATTTCATTATTTGAATTTTATTTGAAATTCAAATAATTCATCATTTCATCTATCATTCGATCGAATAATTCGTATTCTCTAAAATTCTATTTATTTAAATTTAATCATTAATTTGAAGTTACTTCAATAATCTCTTCTCCAGATGAAATGATTTATTATGAAAATAACTTATATAATTTAAACGCCAAATGAAAATAATTTTTTTTTGCGTTATTTGGAAAATAAAGATATGTAATAAAGTATTTAAAATAATTCATTATTTCAAATGATTTTTTATTATCTTATTTCAAATAAAATATGCCGATGCTTGAACTGGTATATTTACCGGAGTCTCTCATGGCCACAACAAAATTTCTGTAAACTAACTTCCGCTACTTATTGTACGATAATTGCAAATAACAACTTTCTTTAATTCTTTAGAACATTTGGATTATTTCGTATTAAATTATATACTTTTTGTTAGAAGATCCTAGTACGATGCATCGTAATCTGACTGAACACTGTATCGTATAAACGATTAAGAGATTACAATTTATACAAACATGAATTTAAAAAAAAAATACTCTTGAATCGAAGCTAGGAATTTTTTTCGGTAGATAATGTTTTCTTTAAAGCCAATAAACCGTCGCAAAAAATAAATCCGCATCGCCTCACATTTCAGTGAACTGTATCGCGTTTAGGGCGCTGCGCATGTATTTTTCGGTGTTCATCGGACGCTCGTTGGTTTCACCGTCGCGTCGGTCCCCACAAAGCCACGTTTCATTTCTTCGACAAAGGCGGGCAAGTTACGGGCAAATGTGTATAAATATTTTCAGAAAACTCGATAATTTTAGTGATCGAGCAAACAAGCCAGAAAAATCTGGTCCTTGTGTTCAATCCACCGTGGAACGAGTTACACGATTGACCTCCTGGTCTGGTATCGAATTATACACATCGTTCTGGAAGTAGAAAAAGCGACGTGGAGACCACGGTAGGTGGTCGAAGGCGGAGAAGAGTCGGTCGACTTTTCGCTCCAGTAATCGTGAATCGTTTGTTGTACAAACTCTATTGAGCCTTCGAGGAGTCCTGTGCTCCTTTCCACCTTGTTTCTTGGCCGATGCATTTTTATCAATGACGAGCCTCTGTAACACGGTTCGACGGTATTCTTGCTCCCTTTCGTAGAATTCCTCTCTGCCATGTCTCTCTTTATTATCTGAAACATTGCAATTTGTTCCAATTATTTTGGCGTTCTTTAAATTTCGAAACATCGTGGGAATAGTTGACTGAACAACTGAAGGAGACTTCCTCAACATATCATTCAAAATAAAGAAGATGATATTTAGCAACTTTTTTCATAAAATATACAACAATTTATTAAACAAACTTTTGTCCTTAGTTTGTACACTCTCTTAGTATAGAACAAGTGTTTTGTTGCGGTTCCTGTTGTGGTGTCATTTATAGATGGCGGATAAATTCATTTTCTTGCACTGCTAACGAAATATTCATTCTGAAATGAAAAAACGATAGAAATTCTTAAACTTTGTATCAATGATTATGGTATGCATCCCTGTGTGATAAAAACATCAAAATGGCGAAGTTTAATGTGATTTTAATCAAAACGTATAAAGAAACAATCAATTTTACGTAAAAAAGTAGAAATAAGAAAAAAATTCGTGTTCCGAGATTCATTTTTCGAATCGGTTCACAACTATTTTTATCACTAGACTGCGAATCATTATGCAGTTTCCTACTTTCATTTTTTATTAAAAATCGAATTAAGGGAAAAATCTCTCCCGTTGATTAGAAGAGCCATTGTAATTCTCGTAAACTAAAAATGTTGTTATTCTTTAATAATATAAATGCTTTTTGCATTCCTGTGACACGGTCAATAACAATAACATTATATTTTCATATATATTAGAATACAGAAAAATTAACCAAAGGAATCACAGTATTTAAATTTATTTTTAATTTTCTTTTCTGGAAGTCAAATGTTTGCAGAGGTAAACTTTTGGAGAACAAATATATCAAATACTACTAGAAATAGTCGCTGTCCTACAATTCACATAAAATACTATTTTAAATAAACAATAAAACTTCCGCAAGTAAAATATTTTTATCTTGATAATCAAAAATAGAGAGGTGCCTAACGCTAGCTCTGGAAATTGTCGACTCTGACATTTTCCTTTGGCACAGTGATGCCGCGAACACCCAAAACTGGGTGGATTTTCCTCTCCTCCTTTTCCCCTATCACTATCCCGTTCCACTACCTGAGCACACTCCAACGTCCCCCACTAAGACCATAGACTGGTCACGTGACGTGCCGCGCAACGCGTTACATATTACTCTGGTCATCAACCGATTTGGCATCGCTGCTTTGGCACAAGCCTCACGAAAGGACCGCCGAACCGGCAGTTTACTCACCACTACTACTTATACATGTACATGTACATAAGACCCGGGGTGGGGGTGCTCATGCCCAAGGAAAATGTTCGAGTGGTCATGGTGGGGGCCTTAGACCATATAGTATACCTATTGACCTGGCTTCAGATAGCCTGCCTTGTTCCAAGATTAAATCGCCTAGCAGACGACTCTTGTGGGCAAAGTGCTGCGAAGTTGAAGTGTTAGAAGGGAAAGGGGAATCGTCGTCGCATCTCATTCTGTATAAATATTTATGGAAACTGTAACTGTAATATACATAAATGTATTTTATTTTATTACTCATTCATTGTTGCTTTGCTCTTATTATTTTAAATATGGCTAACTCATCTTGTTGATTATAATTTAGAAAAAGTTACATTTCAATGTCGGAGTTGATAATATGAAATCTCTACTTATTTCCTCACAACTTTAAAAAAAGAATAGTAAGAACAATATACATGTATATGTCGAATACAATCAGAGTTGGGCATTATTTAGATAAAAAATTATTTAAATAACGATTCGAAAGAAGATATCTTTATCTTTATTTGTTATTCGAAGGTTCGAATGAAGAAAGTATCTTTATTCGACGGATAAATTATCGTCTGGTGCGCTGTCCACCATTTTGAATTATCTCGAACCGTGACTTACGGACACCAGATACTCTTATATCTCAGAACACTGCATCCTATGCACACACTATACCTATGCCGGGTCTATAAGTATATGTATATGGTCTAAGGTGGGGACGGACTCGTCGAGTAGGCGAAGAGGAGAAGCAACAACATCTGTTCCGAGAATCAGCGTTAGACAACCCTGATCTAAAACATAAAATAAAATATTTATATCTTGGTAATCTAACACATATAATAAAATATTTGAATTTTGCGCTAAATAGTATATAACATATTTCTTGATAATGAAAATAGATTGAGGAAACGGATAATATTAAAATGCCAAAAACATAGTATTTTTGAACTCGATTTTCTCGAAATCGAAGCGCTAAATGAAAGAAATTGATTGCATATTTTCGATTTATTTTTTCATGTAGAATCACCTCATTACATACAATTCTCACTATTTTGAGTACCCTTTGATTGGATAAAATATTTTATTTTTAAAAGTGCACGTATGATTTAAAATAAGATAGACTATTTACTATTTTAAATAGTATTTCACCCAGATTTGAATGTTTAGTTGTTGAGAGGTCCGCTATAAAAGATGGAACTGCTGATGAAATCGAAAAGCGGTTAGAGTTCCAAATTTTAATTATGAACGGATAAACCGAAGTATTTATGATATTCCGTAAAAGACACGGAAGCGATGGAAAATGTAACGTAACGTGCACCGCATTAAAATAGATATCCTGGAAACGGTCTGCCTCGGTACTCTACTTTGGTATAATACTCGAGACCGCTAAATGTATCGTGCTATGTTATTTTAGGGGTACTGTCATCGGTTTCGCTTAATCTAAATAACCGTGTTTTTTGTATTCACAATTTTACGATCGATCACTTTAACAATAGCATCGATCCGACTATACATATAGTCTAGAATTGTGCGCAAGACGCCCTTCTATCTTTTTCTGACATTGCGTAGAATCACGTCCTCTATTATTTTTTGTTTCTGCTTATTGTTTGTGCCGAAAGTACAAGAGAAGAATTTTAAAACAGCTTAACGTCTCATCGTTTTCCTTTTAATTTCAAAGTTAAATTTGTAGAGAATATGAACGAACATATGTATCATAGCAATATAATTGAACCTCCATAAAAAAAAAGAGATATACTTTTACCAAGAATGTTGTGTTAAAAATACGTGCATACAGTGTACATATACAATTGTTTAATTATTATTACCAGAATACAAAATAAAAATCGGTAATTATTACGAAAGGGTCTCTATACTCCGATTTTGATGAAATTTAAATATGTTATAGATTTTGATATTTTTAACAACTTTTTCCGTTTCCAATATAGGGGGGTCGCTTTTGGTTTTCGAGATATTCGCCAAAAGCTATTGCTAATACTGTATTGAATTTTCCGTATTGTTGCACGGTCCGTGGTAACGTAAGGCTGCACAGGTGCGGCATCTGTTTACTTTTTTTTGTAAACAAGTTGTGTGGATGAGAGAAAAAACAGGGATTTACTCGATATAGAATGAGTTTTCAATTTTGAAAGACTACTCTTGCATTTTCGTATGCGTGGTCGGACCGGCCTAACGACCGGACCTCTCCACCCCCTCCACGTCCTAACCACAACTCATTCTATTCGCATAGTCCAATGATTATACATTGTAGCTGTCATCCAGAATTTGATCTAGTAATGGAAAAATCATGTGAATAGAATGAGTTGTGGTTAGGTCGTGGAGGGGGCGAAGAGGGCGGCCGTCAGGAAAATCCATGAGAGAAAATTCAATACAGTATTAGGAATAGTTTTTTGTGAATATCTCGAAAACTAAAAGCGACCCCTCTATATTGGAAAAGGAAGAAGTTGTTCAAAATGTGTTGCTGTATAACATATTTAAATTTCATCAAAATCGGAGTATAGTGACCCTTTCGCAAAAATTACCTAAAAATCTTCTACATGAATTTCGAAAACCAGAAACCAAGTGGAAACTTTTTTCTTTTTATAATAACTTCAATAATGTGGAAATAATGTATCGATATTTTCAAACTCTTTTTCATCTTTCTACTCTTTCAAATTGTACACACATGTTAAATGACCCCAGAGCGATCTTTCATCATAGCAGCCAATGCGATAACGTAATTACAATGTGTATCATTTATTATGCGCGAACCAGTTTGTCAGCCGGGAATTAAAGTTCAGCAAATAGACTACTGTCAACCAGTATTATCTGTTTACCGCGTGGTCTGGTAATCACTCGCTAAATTTACTGTTTATGAGATCATGCGCGGTTACACGTGTTCCGCGGGCTCATAACACGCTTTTCGATAGCGGTCAACGATAGCCTTGCCATCATTGGATATCGCGTGACGTTTCTGTGAAAATGAAAATATGTACCAAGTGCCTGTGTCTCACCTAGTCTTTGTCTGAACGTTGTCGACCAGTGTTTATGCAATTTGGTATGAAGTAAGTAGCTGTATCGGTAATCTGAAGCTTTTGAATGATTATAAACCTGGTAAAAATAATTCTGAACTAATTACAAAGATATGAGAAATAAGCGGAAAATTATTGGGGTATGAATGAATCAGTATACAAAAACATGGAAGTTTCCAAACAATTTTGGTTTACGAAATTGTAAGTACACGTGGTTTATGATGTTATTTATACTACATTTGGTTAATTAAAATTATTTTATGCATTATTTCAATGACAGTAATTTGTTTGTTTTGGTAGGGAAGGTATAATTATAAAGTAACGCTGAAGAAATTTAATAGGATGATATCGGTACAGTAAACTTGTTAACACTAGATTTACCGGCTATGTAAGTATATCTATTTCTACCAAGCCAGTCCGGATGACTGGTCTTCAGAAAAGTGCTTAGTGGTGTTTCCAGTCTTTATTTACTTTTAAAAAATGACCAAAAAAGTTAATAATATTGATAGGGTCAGTGCTAGAAATTTACGGGCCACAACTCAATCAACTCACCCAAAAGCGAGTCGACCGAGCACGGCCAAGACACTCAGAAACCCCGAGTATCGAGTTCGCACTTACAGATAGCCAAGTGTCCGGAACCTAAGGAGAACCTTATGTGCGGCCCAAAACCCTGAGTAAATATACAATTCCAAGGACCGCTAGCGTACTGCATCAGAATCATGATTTTCCCGGAATCATATATTCTGTCCCGAAAAAACGTTGCAGTACTTATCAATTGTTGTAGCTGCCCCAATGTCATTTCATCACACAGAAACATGCACCAGTCATTGTGACTGGTACTGGTATAAGTGTCAATAACAAAAAATATATTTGTTACGAATACATATAACATAATATAAAGTTCATAAAACTGATTCTTTAGTTATGGCTACAAAAGTCATGATATCATTTCAGAAAGAAAATGTTACATGCAATAGGAATTTTGAATTGAAATTGCAAAACCAGTTATTTTGACTGGTCTGGTAAATCTAGTGTTAATTATGACCAGAGGTCTTAATGATCAGTTACGCGATCATGTCTTTTTAAATGGAAAGTGATGTAATTCAACAGCATGAAACATAATTATCTAATGATCATTATGCAATAGTAACATCGAGTAACATCGATAATCAAATTAACAAGAAAGTACGTTGCAAAAACGTTATTTCTCTTAATCACTACTGATTAAAAACTTTATAGGTGATGCATTTAGTACAAAATTAAAAATTAGTTAGAGGAAGCTCTTAATTAATATTCATATGTAGCTTTTTAACATTATCGAAAAAATGTGAATTCAAATTTATTACAGTAATTTTCTAAAAAACCGACCAAATAATATGAAATTTTTTAAACGGTATGAATGCTTAAAAATCAGTATGAGTTATGATTTCAGATTCGATATATTCGAACTAGAATACAATTTTTGATAAATTGAGGTTCTGCTGAGCATTTATTCGCTACAATAATGTGTATCAATTGTTACCCTTATCAAACAAAAAATGATGATATATTTTTACGAAAAATTCGATGTAAAACCACTACATATCTTATTATTGAGAACTAATTACTTCGAGTGGAAAATAATTGAGAAAGTGCATGAAGATACTACGGATTGTCATTGTCTCATTGTCAGTGGTATTGTCTATACGTGCATATTGGTTTAACTGTTTAGTGGTTTGGTGGTTTAACTATGTAACATAGCAGATATTTTATAAAAATTATATGTTATACGTAAATTCAAAATTGATGTACACGGACCAAATTAGAAATTTTTCCAAGAAGGAGCATCAAGAAAATATTAATTTGAATTCAAATGGAAGTCAGGTGTTAGTAAATCTTGTAGAAATTTTTCGAGAAACGAAAAGTAATTAAAAGAATGTTCTGATTTATCTGCGAATATAGTTATTCGTAACCAAAATTGAATTCCGTCATCGGTAATAGTTGCTAATGATTAGAAAAATTTTAGTCTTAGTGGGGGACATTGGAGTGTGCTCAGGTAGTGGAATGGGATAGTGGAAGGGGGAAAGGAGGAGAGGAAAATCCACCCAGTTTTGGGTGTTTCTGGCATCACTGGGGTGGAGCTGTACGAAGTCTTAGGCATTTTCTATAATTTTACTACAAAAGCGTTTTTAACAAAAGTTAATGTTTTTCTCTTAGCAATATTATTACTAGACTGCGTATCTCCATGCATTGATGGGTTCTGAACATTTCAAAAAATGCTGCAGTATAAAATTTGACAGAATTTAATACGATTTTAATTTATTCCAGGCCTGCAAATGCTACTACCACTGAAAATTACATTCTATTTGATTCCATTTTCTTAAAATTCGTCTACAAAAATTGCAAATTGCATAAACTTCCGCAGTCTAATTATTACTAAGTAAGAGATGTAAAATTTGGAAAATGGTTATCGTTCCTTCTTCTCCTTATGCCCTAAGCACGTGCTTACTTTACTTATTGGTTAATCCAGCACTGTTGGTGTTCACAGATAAAAAAATAATAATTATAGTTGACTGTGACAAATCTACGAAATCACCATTAGCTACATTGTCCGAACACACCCGGTTTGCGCGAATCGGTTCTGGTTTCGGTGAAAGTGCAACATGAAGAAGAAGATAGTAACTGACCGACCGTGTTGGATCACGGTGATTGGACAACGTGATGCGAACAAGAGAAATCCGAAGCGTAGCTCGTGTGGGTGATCGATCGTGTTTAATCGGGACACCATCATAAGATGCCGCAGTACGACGAGAGTTTCCTCGACTCGCCGATTTTTCGGCGACGCACGCGTAGCTACGCGGTGCAAAAGGAGTTCGTGCCGAAGTCGAGGAGCTTCGCCACGGCCACACCTTTGCTGTTGGCCGTGACCAATCACGCCAGGACTCTTTCCGGTTCCATATCGACCTGCAGCTTGAAAGGTAATTGGAGGAAAAAATTCAGGTTAAGGGCGTGAATCTGTGTTATGCTTCGTTAAATAGGCTAAAAGGTCTTTTCACTCCCCTCCGCCCGCGTCGAGAGGAGACGCGAAGCTTCGCGGATTTCTCGATTGCTTGGAAAACCGACACCCTCTTCCGAGAACAAATACATCTTTTTCAAATCCCAGCTGGTTGGCTGGCAGGAGAAATCTATGGAAATTTGCAATTACCTAGACCAATTTAATGAAATACGAATACAAAGACCGTAATGTCTTGATATACAGTCACGCACAATAATATTCGGACACTTCTAAGCAGACGATAACTGTCTTAAAATTCGACCAAACGACTTTAATTTTTTTCAAGATGTTAGAAGGATCAGTTTACTAGATGACGTAAAAATATTTTTTTTACAAAAATTGCAATTGTCCAGAATTGTGTAGAAAATTTTGAAGGTTGCTTTTTACAACTCTTTTATGTAGGCCTATATTGAAAATTTAAAAGATACGTTTTGTAGATTTGTATGCATATTCTGAAAATGTCTTGGAAATCAGTTTCTGCGGGACACAACGACACGCACCGGAAGATGTAAGAATTTTTAAATTTACCACAGTTACAGGCCGAAAAACGTAAAAAACCGTGATTTTCGCCATCTTTCACAGTTTGTAGGTCATTGCGACGTTGACCGATTTTGTTGAAATTTTCAGAATGTAATATTTTCTTCAACATTTTCTCCATGATTCTGATCGATTGCAATATCTCAAAAAAATTTGTTTACGTCAGCTGATCGATACGAATCGAAATCGTATGGTCCAATCTCAAAGAAGTTATCGTCTCTTTAAAAGTGTCCGAATATTACTGAAAATAAAGTAATTATGGCTATTTACGTTGATAATATTATACTAGCTTCTAGGAATTAAAATGAATTAAACAAGGTGGAGAAATGACTGAAATGAGGACAATTAAATATTTATAATACAAATCTCATATATTATGAGACCAGACACATAATAGGAATTTCCTAGAGGAAATAATAACGAAGCAAAAATGACGAGCAATTAAAGGCAGTTAAGGGGTCTCATATTAAGAGACGTCTTCTAGTCGGCTACTTTACCCTATCATAAATCATGCTGTATATAACAAGCAGTTGTAACTAATAGATCCGATTGTACCGTATTAGGAATGTAAATATTGTAACATTTTTCTTCTGTTTTCTTCTTTATTTTGTGAAAGGGACCAAGTTCGACGCATTCGCAGAGTAATCTGGTGCGGCGCGAGACATTCTTCAGAGAATAGTTAGCAGTTTGCATCGAGTGTCGCGTACACGCGCGACCGACCATTATCAGCGTTCCTAAAATATCTGTTAGAGTAATTAAACTTGGGATAACCGCGTTATAGAAGCAAGTATGGCCGCGCTAAACACACACCCCAGCCGCCGCGCGTCGTTCACTCGCACGGGTTGCACATGAAAGCGACTCGGTTGTTAATTACCCATTCGTGCTGTCAATCATATTAAGTACCGAGCTCACGTCGGTACTACCTCTAGCTATTAACACCTCCCCGTTACTACAGCTTGCACACTATCATCCCCCTCAGCCGCCGCGCGCATAACGTATACACAAGGCTCGGTGATTTCCCTCTAGGCAAGCAGCGTGCAGCAAATTGCTGTGTTCGCGTATCCCAGCTTGTATTCTGCGATTGAAGCGTCCGAGGAGGAGAACGTGATCTTAATCTCGAAACAAATGGTCGAGACGTTAACGGACCAGACCTGGCTGGATGCCCCGAGACAAAAAAACGATTGATTAATCTTCGACTCGGAGAAAGAAAGAACCACCCCTGGAGATGGGAGCAGAGCTGCTTGTTTTAAATTGACTTGAACGGAACGTCTTGAATAATTCCGGGAAGTGTTTCGAGAAATTGTCGTTCACTTTAGGGGACCGGTATTTTTCCATTGAAAACAGACTCTTTTTATGAAAAATTTATATACATGGTGTCCCGCGAATCATAGCCAACAGATTAGGAGGTTATTCTACAAGTGAAAATGAGTCGAAAAGAAACAATAAAATTTTTCATTTGATGCTGCGTTTTCGAGTAAATCGAGTTTGAAAATTCGGGGAGATTACGATTTCCGTGACCCCTTGTTTAGAGGTTAAATTTGTGTTCTTGGGGTCATTTTAAGAAAAAAATGTATATGTCACAGATATCGAATGGGCCTGGTTTAGCCAGTAAAGTAAATTTCCTGTTTTTTATAAATCTGCAAATATCTCGGTAACTTTGCGAAATATGGCAAAATATCAGAGACCTTTTTTGTAGAAAATTAAATTTCCAACTATTTATGTCCTATGGCATTTTTTTATCAGCTGCGCAGTTTCCGAGTATATTTATATTTCGGTGAAGTTGTAGAACTACCTCCCTCCCGAAATAATGGTCGGGGGAACGTAAAGGCTCCGTTCACAACTGCTTATACGACACTCAAGAAATGTCTATGTATTAAAACTCAATTTGCAGTGCATATTATTGACGTGTTAGGTTAGGTTAGGTTACGTTGGGTTGGGTTAGGTTAGGTTAGGTTAGGTTAAATTCAATTTCCTACAAAAAAGGTCTGTATATATTTTACCATATCTCACGTAGTTTCCGAGATATTTGCAGGTTCATAAAAAACAGGAGATCTACTTTACCAGCTAAACCAGGCCGATTTGGTAAATACCTATACATATGCAGTTTTTTTCTTAAAATGAGACCAAGAACACAAATTTAACCTTCAAAGTAGGGGCCACGGAAATCGTAATCCTGCCGAAAATTCAGCGAATACGCGTACCATTAGATAGAAATCGGCTGTCGCGTCTGATCATGATCAACCAATTCTACTCTGTGCATATTGCATACACTAATATACGCGAATCCGACGAATCTTTAAACTCGATTTTCTAGAGAACAAAGCTTCAAATGAAGAAATGTTATTCTTTCTTTTCGACTCATTTGTACATGTAGCATCACCTCCTAATCGGTTGACCATGAGCCACGGGACACTCTGTACATGTTTTTGTATTAAAAATGCTGGAAATGTCTTGTATACATTTACAGGGTGAGGTACCTAACCCAGACCTTGAATAACTTCTAAATTATGTGTTGTACAATAAAATTTAATGTTACCAGAAAAACATTTTTTTTAGAATGTAAAATGAATCTTTATTTAATATTAGAAATAGATTATTTTTTCCTAATGTACAAGTAATATACATTTCATACGAAAAAAATATATTTTTCGAAATACAAAATAAATATTTATTTAATATCCGAAACAAAATATTTTTCCTAAACATTCAAGAAATATTTTATATTTATCGTAGTAATATGTTTGTCCCACAATATGGGGAACATATAAAATAAATCTTTATTTAATATTAGAAGTAAAATATTTAAATTTATAATTTACTTCCTTTAACGTCCTTTACGTACATTATGTCACATAATGTGAGCCATCTATTTTGAAAGTGACCTTAGTCCATTTATATTTACATTCAAATATTTATAAGTTTGCGTTTCAATAAAATTAAAAATATACGTATAGGATACCAATGTGTCATACTGCTTAAGTGTATCTAAAAGAGTTAAATTTACAATTCCTATTAAAATAATAACACTTATTAAGTGAATAATATGTGTTTTCTTAGCAAAAATGGAGTTAAGCCACTTTCAAAGTTAACAATCAGATTTGTTATAAAATTTGAAAGAGTCCAAGCCCATTCGACATAATTTAAAATGCTTCAAATTGAAAAAACAATACGCAATTTATTTTATATTTCTTTATAACACTTCAAAAACACAATTTATGCAATTCGGGAAATTTTCTAACTACATAAATTACATAACAATGTAGTGCTCATCTACATTTTGTGTATACGGAAGGGATGTCATGGTGCACCAGTGGTATATCGTAGTAGGTCCATCATGTCCTTGTATTTCGCTGTTGTAATTCGTCTTATATTTTTATAAAGTGGTGTCAATACAATATTTTCGAACTTTTTTTGTTGAAATCATTAGTTACAAATTCGTGTTCACTATCTGAATTAAATGGTCTTGTTGTTTTATTCTTCCCCACGAGTGTAATAGTTTATATAATTTAATATTTTAAGTTTTGTATTCAATTGTAAGTGTGTATGGCGTGAATTTTGTTTTCATTGCATTAATTAAGCGTACTGATTATTCAACTAAAGCAACTGTCAAAAAACTGAGGTTAACTTGTTAAATACGAATTCATTAAAATTTACTTCATCATTGCCTTCGGACATTTGAAAATCCGCACTTTCGGACATTATCAATAATTGATTGGATTTAGGTCACTTTCAAAGTAATGTGTCCAAAATTGTCGCGTATACTCTGAATATACTTAACAGCAAATGTTGTTTATGACAGATAACTTCAAGTTGTACACGTTAATACGGTCAACAGAAAATAATTAACAAATGTACTTAGGCCACTTTCAAAATAAACGGCTCTAAAATATTTTCTTTCCTCGGGAAGTTTGATAACCGATTACACTAAAAATACAAAAATCATTCTGAACCTGCCAGTGAAAATAAAAGATTGAACTGAAAAATCGTCTAGGATTTCCGTGATAGAATTGCTGATAAATAAGATACATAGTGTATAGTTTTTCTAAAAAAGAAAGGGTTGTAATGGTTGTAAAATTGCCCCTTTTAAAGGTGGATGAAGTGAATGAAATGAGTGAATGGTTATAATAAAGGCTAATGATGTAACAGAGATTTAGAGCCACTGTCGAGTAAGATCCAACCTGTATTATATGTATGTAGTTGTCTTGGCTACTTCAGGTGTGACTTTCGAATGTCGTTTTATAGTATGTGGAAGATAAGTGGGATGAACAGAGCACGTATTGAACAGGACATTAAAATGATCTGGAAGATGATCTTCCCACAATCTACCCACGATGAAGGTATTCTTGTTTTGTAGTAACAGTAATACATATCCATCTACGTTTAACTTGAAACCACTGACATTCTAAAGAACTTTTTTAAGCGGATATTTATTCAAGACAGTAACGTGACACGCAGGAGATAACTTGTTTCAATATTGTTGTTATAAAATTTATAATCGTTAGTTTATTACGCTTAAGATACGTAAAGATAAAATTGATGATAAGTAAGAATTGATGGATAAGCGCTCCCTTCATTAATGATATAGTTATTATTAGACTGTGGATCTTTATGGAAAATAAAAAATGTTTGCATTGGTTGCAACTTTGCAAGACACAGGAGCCAAAAGAAAATTATATTATTAAGCTGAAACTAATACACTGATGTCCTTAAATCATTTAAGTTCCATCCATTTTTAAACTTAATCATTTGTTTAAATCTAAACCAAATCATTTGTTCGCTTTTTTCAACGAAACGGTAGTTCTTTTATTTTTTAATTTAAGTTTTGTTTTTGAAATACATAAAGTACATTGTTTTTACAACACTATTTTATTAGGTATGTGCGAGTACCCAAAAGTACGTATTCGGGTTCTCACCCGATCCCGCCCGAATGTTTCCGTCCCGACCCGAAACTCGGGTTCCCGATACATACTTGGGACAATACCGCACTCTCCCATATTTTATTCTATACGATTTTATAAACAATAAAGAATAACACAATAAATATAGAAAAACGTAATTATTACCACTTATCGTTTTGGTCGAAAAGCTGATTTTTCCATTGCTGCCAATCAAAAGTAGGGTGATATTCTAGTTATTTTTTTGTTTATTATCTATGATCTGGCTTCTTCCCTACGTCCATTGCATAATTGTGTCTCAAAACACAATGATTCGTATATATTTTATTTTTGTATTTATAGATACGTACTTTATTAACCCTTGCTATTTCACTGTCACATCTGTAGTCCCCATTTATTTATAGCTCATGATTATGCTGCTTGTGTGCATGATCCTTTACTCGTCATCGCAAAATGCTTATTGATAGCTTAA
The DNA here is from genome assembly GCA_913789915.3 of Sphecodes monilicornis. Taxonomy (NCBI): domain Eukaryota; kingdom Metazoa; phylum Arthropoda; class Insecta; order Hymenoptera; family Halictidae; genus Sphecodes; species Sphecodes monilicornis. The sequence goes on along the minus strand of OU565291.1, from coordinate 7,949,244 downwards.
TATAAGTGAACTAGTTGGAAGTAGCTTTAATAAATATAACAAGATTTGATGTATGCGCATTACAAGTTGTAGCTGTGATTTATACTTTATACACTCAGGTGTATAAAAGCAAGCAAAGTTCCCGAATTTTTTTCAGAGATAATTTAATATTTTTAACATATAAAAATTTAGCCTGCAGTGTTATGTTTCAATTTTTTTAAATCAAAACATTATCAGCCGAAAAATTTTGAAAATTTGAAGTATGTCGAACGATATTTTCTATTTTAACAATATCGATGTGCAGTGAAACATGCTGTTAAAAATATTTTCAGTTCAAGAAAGCAACACGGGTTTATTTTTAACTATTGAAAAACGGAGATTTTGATAATCCACTGTTTGATATCGAAAAATAAGAATAAGCTCCAAATGCAGTAAAAGTTCTTTAATTGAAAAGGATGATTAGCATACAACAAAAGTAAATATAAGTGTTTAAACTTTATATTGAAAGTTTCAAGACATGATACTTATAAGATATGTACTTATGAGATGATTTCTACTTCTTGAAATTTTGAGAAAATTAGAAAGTTTTGACTGTTTTTAACCGCCAGGGTGGTCTACCTTTTTAACTATTCAAACGTAGATTGCGTTTTGACACTTTAACCACGTGCGTTGTTCGAACATAATGACATTCGTATTCATATTATTAACTGTATACTAATGGTAAAGTCGGTACCAGAAGAAATTCTTCGTTAAAAAAGAATTGTGGTACCGTCGTTGCATTCCTGGACATTGACTGCTGGATAATAAACATGAAATTTATTTGCACGGGATGTGCAGGTGTCCAAGAACTTCGTTTTATGGTTGCTTGACCCCGCTTCAGCGGACGTGCGGTGCTGATGGCGATGATCGTTACAGCTCTCGATTACCTGCGTTGAACCGCAATACCAACATTATTTATGGACTGGGTCGAAAGTAACCCGGTATTTGCAATGCAATACGTTTCGTTTCATCAACACAAACAAGCGTAGAATATTGAGAAAAATTGTTAGAAGTGAAATGCGCTTTCCAAATTTTTATTGAACGTAGTGGAGAAGCGGTAACCTACGTTTTTAAATTAAACTTAATCGATGTCTGAAATAAAAAATATAGTTGTAACAGTAAGTACACGTGACACTTCAATATCTTAATGAAAGAAAAAGCAGTCGCAAATTTTTTCATGAAAAAATGAAATTGCATTCTATGTATAAGGTTTAGTCTATCACCACTTAATTAAATGTGTAAATTTTAAGAACGTTTTGCTAATTTTGCTGCTTCAGATTCTGTTATCTTGAGGTTTTCTTTGTCCAGTGTCTTCGAAGGATGTCAAAATTATAGCAATTTGTTCCCTATGTTATCTAATTTGCCCAGTTAAACCCAATGGCATTATGTCGATTGAATGAATTTCATTAAGCAGGAAGGACCTAATTTTTAAATTGAATTAAAAGTCTGCATTCAATGCTTGGATGACTACTATAAAATGCTAAAAATTAGAAATTGTTTATAACGTACACCAGTCATATCACCCGCATTGCCATCTTACCGATAATAATAAACATCAATGATTATAAATACAATGTAATTTAGTAACAGCATTTAGTAACTATTTGGAATTTTTAGCCGAGGACAATATGAATATTTATATTAACACTAAACCTACCACGGTCAAATGACCGATTTTCTATTTCACATTTATTGAAATTCTAAAAACGTTTTCATAGGACATGACTAGATTGACTTCTTTATTTAAGCACATATTGTAATGGAAGCGGAACAAAGTTTAAATAAATTCAATCTTCTAACTTCTGTAGAACGTTTTACTATTATATGTTTTATGCTTGGTAGGTTGTGTTAAAAAGTCGCGAAGCTCTGAAGTATTTGAACTGTTTACCCGAGAACAACTTTAATATTTATATTAAAAAGTCGCGAAGTTCTGAAGTATTTGAACTGTTTACCCGAGAACAAATTTAATATTTATACTAAAAAGTAGTGAAGTTCCGATGGTTGACAAGAATTGAAAGTAACGAGAACATAAAAGTTCATAAAGACAAGAAATTCGCGAACAACCAGAAATCAATAGATACAAAAGAAACAAGATTGCGAAAGGCAATTACGTTCCTTTGAAAGAGTTACCTGACTTTCTTTGCGACGCAAAGTTATTGGCGTAACGGCCTGTTACCATAAACTCGGACATTAAAGTTACTTCATCTCGGATCGTGATTGCATATTACAACGCCATAATATAGATTAGAGTATAGATTAAAGCTATAATTAACGGATCCTTTGAAATGATTCAGAGACATACCCTCGGGCTTCTCGTCTGCCTTTTGGCCACTAAACATCACTACGATCTTTTATGAATCTTTTACTACGAATACGTAAATAGCTGGTTACGAAACAGATAAATTGTACCACGGACATGCTGCAGGCTTCTCAACAATTAAAAGCAATAAGTTTAATAAATTTGATTTAACTTAAAATTTTTCCATTTTATATGTAGATATATATATATATATATATATATATATATATATATATATTATATTAATATTTTTAATTCTCAGTTTATGGGACTTGGGTCCACTTTGACCTAGAATTACAAACGTTCCATCTAAATTTTAATTTTTTAGCAGTTAGTTTAAATTGTAATATATCTTTATATTAAGTACAATAAAAAGACTAACGTTTACCTCAAAAAGTGGGTTCACAATATGTAAAATAAGATTGTTATGTAAAAATTTAAATGGTTCTAGGCAACCATAAAATCGTAAAAATTGTCCACTTTCGGAGAGTTACTACTTGATATCCATTATCTGATAAACTCCTACTTTACGGATTCCAAGAGACTGTTTCTCTTTTGGATCCCTGCGCATATTGGCATTACTTTTAATGAAAAAGTAAATGCCCTATAATGAAGCGTCTCTAATGGCTGTTCTTTCCAACATCCTAGTTCCCTATTCTGACTTTTCCCATAACTTTCGAAAACAAGCTAGGATGCTGACAGTCAATTATATTCTTGAAGAAGCAGAGTTCAAGGGCATTAAATTTTTCAGATCCTTCTACCACTCTGGGTCTAAACCTTGGTATGCTAATCTCAAGCTTTCTAGAGAATTCATCTGCTGGGTTAACAGACTTCGGTCTGGTCACTATCAATCCCGCTTCAAGATTAAATTTGCCACAAGTTGCCTATGTGGTTGTCTGATACAGGATCCTGATCACGTGTATGGCAATGCCCGATCTATGATACTGTAAGAGGGAAAATTCCTGAGGAGGATTAATATAATATTTATTTCTACGTCGGATCGTTACTCTTGAACAGTTCTACAGAGAGTGCTCTCTCCCAGTGATGCCAGAATCGTGGAACCGAGGAACTTGCCCCTCCGGTGGATCCTCCGGCTGGACCCCCCACTCTGACGTACCGTCGTCGCCTTACGTTGTTTCTTACTGCGCACGCGCTACACACAAGCGTACCTCTAGTCTGTCCGTGTGAGCTGCCTATTCGACTCGACGGCGTCGAGGTACGCTTGTGTGTAGCGCGTGCGTAGTAAGAAACAGCGTAAGGCGACGACGGTACGTCAGAGTGGGGGGTCCAGCCGGAGGATCCACCGGAGGGGCAAGTTCCTCGGTTCCACGATTCTGGCATCACTGCTCTCTCCTCGTGCAGCGTTGACCACGAAGCCTCGGCCGATCGTCTTTTGTTAATCGCACGATCGATCTCGCCAACGAACGATTCGCGCCCGCTGATTACGTGATTCGTGGGGGGGGGGGGGGGGCGGACACTCACACACATACGCACGCGTTCATTCTTACGGCGAGTTTGTCGATTGTCTTTTCCCTAAAGTCACGTTGATTCCGCTAACGGACATTCGTGGGACCCAACGGACACTCACGCATACACGCACACATACATACATCCTCGCCTCTATCCTACAATACTAATAGAGATACTTTGATCCACAAACTTTGCAACAAAGGTTACTTTCCACCCTATACAATAGATGCCTTTTTGTGTGGACGCTTTCCGGTAATTGTGCATAAAAGGTCCTACCTCACCGATTTCGATGATTTTTTAATATATTGTCAGGGTGAAGATTCTGAACAACTTTTTTCTATACATATAACCGTCGCTCAGCCTTAGTTTTTGAGATATTTGCGAAAAACTGCAGCTACTACGACATTGAATTTTGCCTATACGTGCACGTCCGTGCTGTGCGTATGCGTCAGCATGATGCGACCGCTCGTCAACTTTTTCTACAAATATAGCACGCGATCGTCGAACGATCTATATACCGCGTGAACTTTGCAAAACATATAATGATGAAGAATGAGTATGTTACGGTAAATGTGATTATTCCGGTGATTATGTATAATTGCCGGTTATTATATATAATCACCGCTAAGTTTGGTCTGGGTTAGGTCCTAAATATTCAATAATTCATCACATTTACCAATTCTTGAATATTTAGGACCTAACCCAGACCAAACTTCGTGGTGGTTACATACAATAACCGGCAATTATATATAATCACCAGATTAATCACATTTACTGTAGCAAGTACATATTATAATGACACTGCACACACTCACACAGTGTTTCACATCTGAAAGCTTTTCCGAATAAATGTCATGGGCTGATTGCACTTAGTGAATTCTTGAATATTTAGGACCTAACCCAGACCTAACTCAGACCAAACTTAATGGTGATTATATATTAATAACCAATTATACATAATCATCGGATTAATCACATTTACCGTAACATACTCATTCTTCATCATCATATGTTTTGAAACGTTCACACGGTATATAGATCGTTCGACGATCGCGCGTTACATTTGTAGAAAAAGTTGACGAGCGGTCGCATCATGCTTACGCATACGCACGGCACGGACGTGCACGTATAGGCAAAATTCAATGTAGTAGTAGCTGTAGTTTTTCGCAAATATCTCAAAAACTAAGGCTGAGCGACGGTTACATGTATAGGAAAAAGTTGTTCAGAATGTTGAGTTTTACAACGTACTTAAATTTTATCAAAATCGGTGAGGTGGGACCTTTTATGCACAATTACCCCCTTTCCTTGCCACTTACTTTATATACATAAGTTTCTAATGTCTCATTGTTTGTACCTTTAGAATTGTACTTGGATATGCTTCACTATGTTGTCAACCCCAGATTCTAAGTGATCTTTGTAATGTTAGCATGCACAGTCATGTGCATGCTGCTAATAATCCCATGTGAGGTTTTATAGCTTAATAAATAAAAAAAAACAAATACACAATGAATGGATATTTAATTGCATTTTCTGTAAATTAATTGCAGACGTATGTGTTAGAGCAACCTCCATGAACATATTGATAAAGATGTAAATATTGACGATGCTAAATCGGTGTCTTCGAAAGCCAGACAACTTTCAGCATAAACACAGGCGCGCCGAATCTTTTTTACACCGCTGACATGCTCGAAAATGAAATTTATATTCATAGATGATCTCGTAGGATCGCCCCTCTGCTCTTTCTTATGCGTTCATTTGAAAGTCAAATCTTTTCTGTGCGCCGTCAGCTCGACGAATTGTTTAAAGAACGAGCAGCAAATAGTGGAAAATGTCCTCGACCGGCATGAATGGGACACAGAAATAGAATCTTGGCAGAGGTTCCACGGGTTTTCACAGAAGGGAGACCTGAAACACTGAAACTTGTAATTAATCGGCATTAAATTCACCCGGGAATTCACTTCAACCTCGGCTCGTCCGGTTTTTCTCTCCCGAAATGGGGTAAAACGTTGGATGGTTCGGAACTTATCATAGTTGTTAGCTTAGGTGTAATGTGAAAGTAAATCGTATTGGACGTACTCGCCCATGTTTCTCCAAAATTACTTTAGCCCATAGGTTTTTGAAACTTTTATCTTGATATTTCATCTCTTAATAATTCAAGAAATTGTTTGGCTCGATACGATTCCAAATGTACAAATTATTAAGAAATAATGGCAGAGCATTGGATTATTTTTAGCTTGTCTGCTAGTGTTTCAATGCCGCTAATATCGTATCCAAGAATATTTCAAAACCTATGTCCTCGACAAATGTCTAAAATCAATTTTGTGGGAAATGTATCGGTATACAAACGATTTCATTTCAATTAAACTCTGCATTCTGCAGCGTAAAAATTTTATATTAGTTTCTAAATTACGCTTTTGCAAAAAATATGACGTTAGGTTCTAATGGAGCAAATAAATATGCTTTGAATTGTGTCATGCTTGGTCGCAAATTTAATCAGAAAAATGTTACAAATATATTGGAGAAAATTCTATAAAGAAGTAAGTAAATATAGACAAGACATAATTGAATTAAATTAAATATATGTATATAAGACAAACTATCCCCATAGTTCCAGAAAGAACTGTATCATAATTTAAAAAAAATCACAAAAGTAAACGCATTTTTAGTATTTTAATCATAATTAAACTATTATTTACAAATGAGGATGCAAACTTAAACACTAAAACAACAAATTTTATCCTGTAAGGGAACCGGAGTCAGGAGAAGAAGCAGCTAAAATATTAGATACTACACTTATTAATTGAAACATTTGATGGATCATCTGACATTACGAGATTCAAATCATCATTTCTACAAATGAGCAGTCATCCAGGGTTAAATCCTGCTCCCCCTTAAGAGCGTATTCCCATTTAGAGTCATCAGTTTTAGACAATGTATGAGACAAAATATGATTTTGTTATTATAGATTAAGTATTTAAGAATTTTATATACATGTTTGACTGTATTTCAGAATAACACAGTGAAATTTTTATGGAATTTCTTTATTATTATTTAAATTATTGTATGATTTCAATAGCATATCATTTTTCATGGCTACTATGCTATGTCAATAATGGATTCATCAATCTTCTTTAAATTTTACATATATGTGTATAAAGTAAAGATCATTTTATCTGTTGATTTAAAATTATGTCAATGTTGACAATAGTTAGTGCTTGAAAAAGTTTCACTTTTAATGAATTTCTGCATTATACGACTGCCATTTAGGTAGTCTCGTATTAAAAAATTGTTTTCTGCATCACTCGAATTCACAAGATAAAGAGATCTTTATTTTATATGTGTGTAAAATTTGAAGAAGATTGTCTATTATTGAGATATGGCAGCCATGAAAATTGATATGCTGTTGGAATCATGCAATAATGTAAATGATAGTAAACATAATTCCATAAAAATTACATTGTGTTATTCTGAAATACAGCCAAAGAAGTATACAAAATTTTGAAACACTTGACCTATAACAACCTTACCATTTTCGATCTCATCAATTGTTTAAAATTGACAGCTCTCGATGGGAATAGTAAAACAAGTGATTTTTCAGAATTTTTTTAGAATAACTATTGTATATCTGGGACTATACCTTTTTGGGGTGTAAACAAATAGTCTTGAAGTACAAGCGTTTTTTTCTAGTTTTCTTATCATTTAATGTATAATATGCAAGACGTCTATCATAATAATCAAAACACAAAATGTGAGAAATTTTCTTAATATTATATACTTTATGCTGAGACTGAAACTATTTCAAAGGAGCATATGAAAAGTTGGATATGTTCTACGGTTCGCAAGAAAAGTTTACTTTCTTCGGCCGATTAGTTAAATTTATATTGTTCCAAAAATATTATAAAAAAAGTCAAATATAAATTTTAGGTCCAATCCCTAAAGAAGCATGTAAAGTAATGAATGAGCTTCTTCTGAAGTTCTTTACTTTACTAGTTTTTATCGTGCACGCCAGCTTATGAAACATACTTATTATACAATAAATAATTAGAATTGAATTAAAAAAAAAACCACTTGAACTTCAAGCCCCCTCCCAAGGTCTTCTACCCAAACAGGGAA